>CM062812.1:806550834-807750834 GCA_031772625.1 Pinus tabuliformis
TAATAGTTGATTTTAAAGTTTTCGTTACACTACATGTGTGAATTTGCTGGTTGGTTTTATGTTTTCATTACACTGCATCTCAATGATTTTTATTTTTTTGTTGCAATATGTCAATTTGTTGCTAAGGTTTTAAAATTATTATACTTTTAATATTTAAAAAATAAATTATTCTTAGTATAATTTTATTTTTAGTTAGTCATAAATTTTTTCTTGTTATACTTTTAACATTTAAAATATAAATTATTCTTAGTATAATTTTTTTAGTTAGTCATATTGTTTTTCCATAATGTCATGATTGAAATAGGTTGAAAAGCTAAGGTTTTTTTGTACTGGGTTGAAATTGGTTGAAAACCTAAGGTTTGTTTTTTGTAGTTGGTTGAAATAGGTTGAAAATCTAAGGTTTTTTTAGTCATGATCTTTGGTTTTAATGAATGGATAGTTGAAAATTTGTCAAAATTTTAAGGTTTTTCTGAGTCATGATATTTTATCTTTAATGCTATGTTTGAAAATAGTTATAAATATTTTATCTTTAACACTATGGCTGAAAATTGTTGGAATTTTAACGTCATTGCTAAAAAAATTGAAAATTTACCATAAAAAAAGACGTTATTCCATTTGTAGTTGGTTGAAATAGGTTGAAAACCTAAGGTTTTTTTAGTCATGATGTTTGGTTTTAATCAATCGATGATTGAAAATATGTCAAAATTGTAAGGTTTTCCCGAGCCATGATATTTTATCTTTAATGCTATGTTTGAAAATATCTTTAATGCTATTTTTGAAAATAGTTATAAGTATTTTACCTTTAACACCATGGCTGAAATTGTTGGAATTTTAAGTCGTGAATCATTGGTAAAAACTGTGAAATATTCTATGGTCAACACGTGTTTTTTTGCACAAAAAATTGACCTTTACTGCCATTTTTAAAAATGTTGAAAAAAAAACCTAAGTAACTAACTTTATTCCAGCATGTTCATTTTATGTTTTTCTCTAGAGTGCTTAACAGTCCCCATTTAATAGTTTACATTGTTACCATAATCTTACTGTCAAAACCATTCCATTTCGTTTCATTATGTCAAAAGCAAATTCTAAAACTATAACAAATTCTTACGAACCACAAGCAGATGTGATTTTTTTTCATTAAGTACATAAGAGTGATGAGATTCACATAAAATCTTCTTCAACCTATATAGAAGACATATATTCAAATGAGAGATAAATGCTCCTTGAAAAAGAAAAAATTATCCATAAACATTAATAAATAATGAAAAAAATGTTATTAAAAATTAAGCAAAAAAATTAATAAAAAATATACGAAAAAAATATTACACTTCCTAAAATACATGTCAAATCAAATCCCTCACCCACATCATTTTCTCTTCCTCTTCAAATCCCTCACCCACATTATTTTCTCTTCACCTTTTAAATATTATAGTTCCCTTATTTCTTTTCAATTTATCTTTATTATTAGATATACTTGACCTTAAACTATAGCTTAAAAATGTGTATAATACATTTACATTATTACTCTTATTAGAATAAAAAACAGTTACCTCTCTTTTCATGATTATGGTTCCTTATTTCTTTTCAATTTATCTTTATTATTGGATATACCTGACCTTAAACTGCACCTTAAAAATATGTATAGTACATTTACATTTTAATGTTATTAGAATAAAAAAACAGATTGATAACAAAATTATTCAATATTCTATTATCATTCCACCTCGATAAATTAAAAATGCGCAACGTAATTCCACTTTGATATATTAAAAAAACGATGGGATAAATATAAAAATGAAAAGCTCAAACTGCACTTGCAACTATGAATAAACATGCTGCACTCAACATCCTATCTATTATCTGATGTTACTTTACAGACCATTTAATCAATATAATGTCAATAAATCTAGCACAGTAGATATGCTTCAATCTCTTTTTGTTTTCAAATGTTAAATATAATGCTAATGTATTTCAATTAGATGAAATTAGTTGTTCTTCAATATGTGTTTCAAATATAAAAATGCAATCTACTTAAAACAACAGATCCCCATTACGTAAAGATCAAATATTCTCAAATGGTAGGTGGAATAATGTTAATTTATTCCATAAAGCAGAATTCCTTTATCCTTCTAATAAATTTATAATTTTATACCGATAATTTTTGTTCTGATGCATTTAATTGCCCTATAATATTTGTAAAACATAATATTTCCTTTTCCATTACATGTAACGCAAAAAGGAAACAGGAAAATGCAAGAGGGCTTTTTTTTTCGGTTCAGTTTTATGTTAATAAAGACGAAGGTTGTATGTTACTTTAAATATGTAAATCTGATTCCTTGTATCCGAGAAAGGTTGTATGTCACTTTCAATATGTACATCTGATTCTTTGTGTTCTCCGTAATGCATTGAATTAAATTGAATTGAAGAATTTTAATAATGTCTAGGAGACCAAAACTGTCTAAGGGATCTAGATATCTAATCCACAAAATATCATACAATTAAGTTTCTTTCCATAACAATCTTTTTGGAGTGAATCATGATAAAAAAAATTGCAGTTTTGTGAAGTTTTCCTTCCCCAAATAGCTCACACACACTGTCCACTTTCAGGTCGCTTTCGAACTGGCTACAAATGTCCTTATAGGCAGGACACTCCATGATGAAGTGTCATTCGGTTTCAACCGCTCCTTCCTCACAAAAGACACAAGTTCTTTCTTCCCACTTTTCCTTGGGAACTACCCATCTACCTGTTTCGCATCTAAGATGATGGGATCTGGTCCTTAGCTGTGTTATTAAAATCTCAGTCTACACTCAAATAGGTCTTTTCATTATGTAGCCATGTTGGGTTTAAATTATTGACATATATAATTTTTTTACGCCAACTTGTTTTTCCCACATGGCGGTCCTGCATTTTTCAAGTACCCAATTTTTTATTTCCACTTTAGAATTAGGAGAGTCCTGTCGATTCATTCTCCATTTCCTGTCCACTTGTCATTCTGCGTCCTTCAATTTTTCTTCCTACACTTTAACTCTTATGCCACGATCCATCCACCTTTTTTAAATACATTAACAAACGGATGAGTGCTATAGCTTCCATTTGAAACAAACTAGCCTTCGCTAGCAAGATCTCATATGGGACAATTGATTTGACTTTAAGGTTACTAGTGATTAAGTGTTTTTGAATTATTTCTATCTGTCTCCATTTTTTGCCTGACATGTTGCTCCCCCAAACTTCACACCGATAGAGGAAAACCATAGTAACTAACAATCCAAAAAGAGTTTTCTTGGTTTTCCAATCCCATAATTTTTCTTTCCTGTATCTATTTTGTAGAAGGTAAGACGCTTTCTATCCCCCTTGAATCCTTTCAATTCTGCATGTCTCCCAACTGAGGCTATTGTGAAAAATAATTCCTAAGTACTTGTACTCTTCCACTAACTCCAAGGATTTTCCCTAAAAAACAAAGCTAACTTGTTGTTTTTTTCCGCTTCAAAGAGAATATCATGACTTTAATTTTGCTAGTATTTACTTGCATCCCCACCTCTTGATAGAAGTGCTCTAATGCCTTCAAATTCTCTCTCAAACCATGAGCAAATTTTGCAATTAGAATAAGATCGTCTACATACAAAAGTAGCATCAACACATATCCTGCTAGTTGAACACCCTCTCCACTAGTGTTGTTAACCCCTATGTCACTACCCAAGCATTCATAAAAGCCTTCCTTAGTTCTCATTTTAGCGCTAACTTTCTTGCAAAGTTTATGCACAACTGCTCTATACTCCCTTGGAATTTCGAGCTCTTCCATTCTTCTCTAGAGCTTATTTCTAGGGATAGTGTCAAAAGCTTTCTTGAAGTCAACGGAGTAGCAAAAGGTCTCCTTGCTCTGGATGTCCCAAACTTTTTTGATGAAGTGACTAAGAGTGATGAAATTATCAATGGTAGAGTTCTTTGGCCTAAAACCAACTTTCCCTTTAGCTCTTTCACCCTCTTTTCATGCCCAAGTGTTGATTCTATGCTCCAACATACTCTCAAACAATTTTCCTAGAAGAGGATTGACCATAATATTGCGGCAATTAGCGGGATTATTGATGTCTCCACTTTTGTAAAGATGAATAACCATGCTCGTAGTCCATTGCACTGGGAAATTGCCTTGCGTGACCTTGTTGAATATCCTTCTAATGATTGGAGCTAAGGTCTCAACACCTCACTTTAAAAATTCTGCCTATAAACCATCAATGTCTTGAGCCTTGCGACTTGCTAAAATTTTTATACCTCGCTTGACCTCCTCCACTGAGAATAACTTGGTTGTAGAGTTGATTATGGGGGGATTACTTTTCTCTTGATCTCTCTCATAAAGGAGCTTCACATAGTCTAACCATTGTGCCCCTTATATATTATTGTATGTTTTCTCTGTCTTTTGTCGTAGCTCCTGCCAAAAACCTTTGTGGTTGTTCTTTCCCAAATCAATTGATTCATTCCTTCTCACCACCATGTACCTTTCTTTTTTAGTTTTAATTATATTTTTATACTTCTTCAAGGTTTCACTATTTGTCTCCTTCTTAAGTGACCTTTTAGCAGTCTTGCATTCTTCATCATAGCAAGGATTAGTTAGAAAAGTGTTTGAGACATTCTTCTTAGGCCAAGATCTTTTGCACAACTCTAAAGCTTTGTGGATTAGAGGGATCAACATACTGCTGTAAAAGCACTTTGTTCTTGCACTATCTTCTTTGATATCTGTGTTGTTTTTAGTCACCTGAAATTGTTATTCCAGAGACGAAGCAAAGAGCTCTAGATTTTCTTAGTTCATTACAAATTTTCCACTTGTATGTGCTTTATTTTGAAATTGTTGGGTCTGCATTTCTTGTAGCTCACTTGTGTGCATGCCCAACTTAATAAAGATAGGCATATGGTCTGAATTCATCTCAATATGGCAAACCCCAATCCTAAAATCTGCCAAATTGCAAATAAAGCTCTGGGAACATATCACATAGTCCACCACACCTTGACCATTGTAAATTTTACATGTGAGACCCCTGGATTTTTCCTAACCTTTGATTCCATTGCAAATAAACATGTCGTAGAGGCTACATAATCCTAACAACTCATTGCCAAAGTGGGGCAACTTCCCATTCCCATCCCGAGAGGTCCTTGCCCACATGTGATCCTCAATCCGTTCTAACCAAAGAAGGTTGTTGTCCATATTCTCATCGCTTCCCAATTTAATAGAATGATTGTTTGTTGTCCTAGCATTAAATTCCCCAATTAACACTATATCTCCTAACATCCTGAAGGTAGAGATATCTCTTTTTAAAGCACCAAAAGGGTCTTCGTTATCTAAATTTGTCTTCTTGTAAAACTTTGAGTTTTTTGGGGCAAAGTAACATGCAACCAGCCTGAATGTTACTTTGTTGTTAGTTATACTCAACCATATAAATTGCTTATTTGGATCTTCTTTTTCCACTTTTACTATTCTACCCCATGATTCTCTTATTAGAACTGTGATCCCTCTGTGCCCTTTGCATGTTCCTGTTTCTTCATTCCACACTAAAACCTTATTGAAACCTTCATATTATGGAACCCTGTAGCCTTCATGCTCATGGGTTTCTAAAAATATAATGATGTCTTTCCCTTCTGCTATGGGCCCCAAACCCAATCCGCTTCTTCACGGCAAACCACTACAGTTCCAACTTACCATTCTTAGATACTGCGGGGGGAGGGCGAATCCCTATTTTTGATTTGTTAAACGCTCACTGATTTGGGTTTTCCCAGTTTTCAACCATGCCCACTTTCCTGCTTCTCTTTCCGATTTCACCTTCTCCCGTTCCTTCCTTCGATCTTCCTAGTGGTCCCATGCCAATTCATCATCTAGATAAATGTGAATGCCTCTAAGTAGACCCCTACTTTTTAGGATAACTAGTTTGTCCTCTGTTCTTCTTAAAGTAACTCTCACATGTCTATTCCTTCCGCTTTCTTTGTTCCTACCTATCCTATTTGCTTGTTGGATATAACCTATCATTTCAATTTGTCCCTGAGAAATTCTCTTGTTAAAATATTTGATCTCTCTTTCTCTCCATAATCCTTCAAGCCTTTGATGATGAAAGTTGTGGCCTTGTCTTGTCTATCTTTTTCTTCTCTTATTTTCCTATTGATTTGTTTCTCTATGGTTTCTTTTTTATCAACCAATGGTTCTTTTACTATTTGAACCCAGGGTCTAGCCTCTTCTCTTTGTGATCTTATTTTGTTTTCTTTTATTTCCCTGTTTGCAATTGTTGATTGAAGCTCTTCCATTTGAATTTCTTTGTTACTTGTCCTTGTCCTTGTGTCTTTTTCCTCTACCACTTTCGCTTGCTCTAATTCCCGTTTCAATGTGATCAATTCTTGCTACCCTCTCTCCATACTTCTTTGTAAATTTATTACCCACTCTCTGAGGACATTTTTTTCCTTTTCAAGTTTCTGATTGGCGTATAAAATTTCTTTTAACTTAATATCATTGAATTTCCATTTTATCTCAATGAATTCAATTATTTTCTTCATGCTCATGAGTTCGCAAACATAGAGTTCAGATGACCATAACAACAGAGTGGTTGTGGGGCTGTATGTGTCCATGTTTTTTCTTCTCTATTTTTTGGTGTAACTTTGTTTTCAACCTGCATTGGACTAGACCCCTCATGTGTCGATAGGATCACCTTGTTTTTACTGTTGACCATCCTCAGCCTTGTATGTTCCTCTAATAGTGACTGTAACTTGGTAGCAACACTTGCATTACCTTTAACTGATTTTGGTAGGATCCAAGTGAATTTATTTCTCTATGATTGTCTCCTCTTTTTATTTCTAGCCTGTCTGCGCCTTAAAATCCCCTTGTACTGCTTCTCATTCACAAAAACCAACTTTTCCTTTGTGTCGAATGCATTAGCTTGATGCAGCTCGAGGAAAAGGGGGCTCAAAGTCCCGTTTACATTCTTAGAAAGAGTGTTGGGGTAGGTCTCCCTATCTCCTCCTGAGATTTGAAAAGTGTGGTTCCAGGGTGTGCACCAACCCTCCTCTGGCAACCCCCTTAAAATGAGACCTGGTAATTGCATTTGGAATCTGATTACTGTTTCTATATTGTTTGATATGAATTTCCCTGCCTCTGAGGTTCTTGGATGTTTATTTTTCACCAAAACCAATTTTTTTTTTGCACTGAACCCCATCTCCATACTAAAATTATTGCACCCTTAAACTTTTCTCATTAACAAAGGTTTAATGGGCCCAATTTTATAGAGTTCTAGTTTGGTGTTTTGAAACGAAGACCAAAAACACACTGAAAATAATAATAAAATGAGGGAAATGTGGGTTCGACCTGTCTTTTAGTTGAAAACGAAACTACAGATATGACCTGCTCGCAGTTCTCACCTCACAACTCTCACTGTTTCTCTCACCTCATGGCTCCCTCACAACTTTGACTGTAGCTCTTTCACTTCTCTCACCGCAACTCTCCCTTACAGACCACCGCAACTCTCACTGCCACTCTACCTCGCATCTCACCACAAATCTCCACCTCACATCTCCCTCCCAGCACCCACACGGTCGCTCTACCTCGCATCTCACCAGAACTCTCCACCCTCATAGATCCATACGATACCCTCACAACACCCTCATGGCTCCACAACACTCACGACTCTACCCACATCACTCACGACTCACTCTCACAACACCCTCATGGCCCCACAACACTGACGACTCATTCCCAGAACTGCTCACCCCACAACACTGACGACTCATTCCCAGACCTGCTCACCCCACAACACTCACGACTCATCCTCACAACACTCACGACTTACAAGGACTCTTGATTTTTGTTTGTTTTGTGAACGTTTGATGACATGTTGAGTTCGATGTGTGATGGGAATATTTGATTCATTGCATGTTTTAGAATAATCTTTTACCATATGTGCCCAAAAATAATGGAATGTTGTAGTATCTCTCTTTTCAATTGATTCTCATCTTGAAGCGATTAGGGGAAATGCTTTTAAGACTTTAGAGCTTTGTATTTTCGTCTCGATTAATAATTTTCAATTTAGTTTTTAAGTAAGTGAAATGAAAGTATAAGTTTTGGTTGTTAATATAGTATTTTATGGGTTTTCTAAATTTTATAGGTTTTTAAAATTAGGTTTATTTATATATTTTATTAACTTTTGAAATATAATTTATTTATATATTTAAAAATAAAATTTAAATAAAATAATAAAAATTAAAATTAAAATAATAAAAATTTAAAATAAAATTTGAAAGTTAAAATATTTTCAATAAAATAACTTTTTTTTTTTCTAATAAATTTATATAATTAAAAAATATAAATTAAAAGTATATTTTTAATTTGTATTGTATTAAAGTTGCGACATTAACTGCTTTACCGCAATAAAGTTGCAATTTTCCATTGTAAAGGGAAAATTATAAATTTTCTTATAATTATAATCCTTTTTGCCTAGTTTATCCCTTTTTATTTTTATTTTGTGTCTTTAATTTCTAAAATCAATTAATTTATCATGAAACAACATCCTCCCCATGGAACAAATCCTTAGTGGATCATAGGTTGAGACTAATGGCAACAGTTCCAGAGTCTACTAGTCAAGGAAACTCCTTTGATGATAATCCTTGTATTTTTCATTCTTTTGGAAATATTGGCACTCCTTATATGGCAACATTATCCCTTCTTAGATTTACTATTGGTTTATTAGTTTGGTTGTTTTCGACCTCCTTGGTTCTGAATGTCCAAACTGCTCCTCAACTAAGCCCTCCTCCACCTGAACAACATCAACCTCAAGTTGATCCTAAAGTTAACCCTTAGCTCTCTTCACTTGTTATTTATTCATCCCCTTCTTCCTCCTCGCGTGATTAAAGTCTTCATTCTAGTAACCAGGAAGCTAAGAAGAAGAAGAAAGGGAAGAAGAAGCAAAATAAGCAAGGGGGAACAACACAACCGTTGCTACCAATGCATCTAGTACAAAGAAACCTTCCAATCAACCCCACAAAGTTAAATTCCCTTGCAAGTTATGTAAGGGCGACCACCTTCTTAGAGATTGTCCTTGTATTCCCAAGGTATTAGAAGTGTGGTCCACCAGCTCACATCATCCTTTGTCGTCAACTTCTAGAGATCATGCTAATGACAAACTTTCAACTAGTGATAGCAAGGTCCATGGGAAAAAGGGTAAAGTGAAGTTTCCATGTAGGTTATGTGAAGGGAATCATCCTATTCACAATTTTATTTATATGAATGAAGCCTCAAAAGTGTTGGAAAACCTTTCAACTTCTAAGCCTTGTCTTCTAGCTGGTTATCAAAATCTTTCCTCTAATCGTCCATTAGTTGATGAAGTGATTGATCAGAATTCATCTTCAGTCAATCCCACTCTCTCTGAACATGAATCACATGACTCTGTTCCTAGCCAACCATTGGCTGGTAAAATGGTTAAATTGACTCCGTCTTCATTTTATCATACCTTTCCCATAGAGAGTGAAATTCACACTACTAAGTTTCTTTTCATTTCTTCAGGTTCCAATGAACTAGCGGGAAATCCTCCTATTCTAATGACGTAGTGGGACAATCATCCTATTCCAACGACATAGGGGGACAATCCTCCCATTTCTATGGCACATGGGAGCAATCTCCCATTCCCATGACACAAGGGGGCCATTCTCCCATTCCCACAACACCCCCTCCAAGTAATATGGTCACTTTCTTTGATTTTAGGTGACTGGAAGGATATCGTCTTCCTCCTTACGTGCCCTTCTAGATCATAGTACACGCTTATAATATGGTCGTACCTAGCATAGTAATAGATAAAGGCGCGTTTGTTAGTATTTTGTCCTCAACTGCTTGGCAAGATTTCGGTTCTCCGCAGCTTGTGCCCACTACCCAGAATTTGTTAGCTTTTAACAGAGGAACGATTCAACAGTTAGGAATCCTTCCTCAGTTGGTTATTACTTTGATAGGAAAGACTATATGTATCCATTGAATCCCTTGATATGTATCCTCCCAAAGCATTGTTCTCCCGTTTGATGAAAACCTCTTCGAAGCCATGGCCTCCTGGTGGCCATGATCAAGGTCTCAATGCAAAGTTTATTTTCTTGTGTCAATCTCCTTAAAAAGGAAACAAGATGTCATGAGCAGAGTTCCTTTTGTTGTGCCAAGCTAGTTAAAAAATGAAACAAGGACTTTGAGCATAGTTCTTTTCTTGTGTCAAGCTCATTAAAAAATGAAACATATCCCCTTCCAATTTGAGTCTTTGATTATATCTCATAAATTCCTAGTCAAGTCTTTCACTTGATCTCATAAATGAACCTTCATTCCATCCACCTGTTAGTAACTAGTAGTCTACTTAGGTGAATAAAATGAAGCTTGGGGGACATGTGCCTAGAATTGAGTCATTATGCTAGGGGCATGCAAACTTATTTCAAGCATAGTTTTTCTCTGTTTCAAGCTTGTGTAAAAATGAAACCACTCTCAAGCATAATTTTTCTCATGTTTCAAGCTTGTGAAAAAATGAAATTGTCTTCAAGTATTCTCAAGCATAGTTTCCACATGTTTCAAGCTTGTGTAAATATGAAAACATTTTAATCCTACCCTTCATGATTGCCATTTTTATCAGCCTATTTCTGCCATATGAACCTTGGTTTTCTCATTCCATCATCACCATCTGCTTGGCCGATCGCACTGTTTCACTTGGTGTTTTTACCCTTTCCTGAGGAACCATTGTGACGAGTGGTATTATTAGGTTGCTTCTTTACCTTTGTGTGTTTTGAGCAGTTCCATCATGCCCGAAACTAGTTGCTACTCTCTATATCACTCATTCCTCCAGGAGGAGTCCTCTTTTAGTTCTTTACAGACTCCCAAAACATGAAAAGTTTGTCGAGCACTTGTCTTTTTGAACTCGTTAAAGTAAATGAAAAGATATTTACTAAGTATAAGTATAACTCTTTCCCGGGCTAGGATAGACTATTTACGAAAAATTAATACTTTAGTCGAACATGACTAAAAGGTTCTCGTGAGTATTGTTTTATGCCTTTTCAGACTCAAGAGACTAAATTTATGAAAATGAACCTTTGGCATTTTCTTTTTTGCCTCTTTTTCAAACTCTCTAAACATGAAAAAGAAGTCGAGTTTCACCTTCGTTGGACTCATAACAAAAACCAACAACGATAGACTCGTCGAACATGACGGGACCGAACCACTCCTTCTTAGGGTTTGTTAAAAATACTCAGAGGGCTTCATCCAAAGGATGATCTTATAGATCAAGCATATATTATGCTCCTCAAGCTTGTAAAAAATAAATAGGTACTGACCATAAATTGTTGGGAAAATTGAGAAAATAGGGTTCTTGACCTATTAATGGCAGCGAGTCACTCTTGAACTTGACACTCCTTCACCTCATCTTCGAGACTGTTGGGTTGGTAAATCTGCTTGGCTCTTTGGTTCATCATACCATGTTAAAAAGTATTTCCATTCGGTTTTGGGTCAATGCTGCTAACTCCATTAAGTGTTGCCGATATGTTCAAGATAAGTTCTTTAATTGACATCTATTACAATACCTTTAAGCCTTCATTCATGTCTATCGTTCCTGAACCAGTTTCACGTCAGTATTCAATCTCCAATATTGATACATGTTTTGTGTCATTTATGGGGGATACATCAAGGCCCTCCTGCAATAGGTCGCTTCCTATCGATATCAACTCATTATCCAAGAATTTGACTTAGAAACTCCCTTTGGTACCTTGGAGATTACATACATCAATGGAAAGTTTCCTTTCTCTCGACGACAGATCTTCATCATTGACCTTTGATCGCAGGATTCTGTGTGGTGTTCAACTTCAACTCATCTATTCACACCACATAGATTGTACTATAGCACCTTGAGAGCCATTACCATCATCGATGGTTTCTCTCATGTCTGATAACGATTTATATCATTGGACGATAATTAGATGATGTCTACCATGTTCGACTCTGGGTATTTTATTTGCATGGTTAGACTCGTACTATCAAGCGATCGAGTGAACAAGATAGAAGACCCTAAATCTAGTTCCATCCATCTGGGCTGCGATTTCATGATTCATACAAGATTACAAAGTACGATGGCCATGATCATTCAGATAATCATCCAAGCATCGGTCCACACTACATCATCAGTAGATGAGACTATTTTATCATTGTACATGTAATATTGGCTTATATGCTGAGCATGGGTAATAAATGACGATCTCGACCAACCTTTTCTTTATCCAGACGTTTCACAAGGTAAACCACTTCAGTCCTCAACCATTTATTTTGACTTTGTACTTTAGGGGAAATGTGATACATTACTTTTTGTCACATCACCACAAAAAACCTGCAAACCAGATCAATCAACATCTTGGAACACTTTGTCATAACCCGTTCAAAAAGCCCTAAGCATCACTTCTCCAAAAAGTCCGAGTTTTTGGGACAATTAACTCAAAAACACTATTTTTAGCCCAAGCGCTCCTTGCATGCTTGTCCACCTATGCTCAACATGTTGCATATTTGAGCACAAGTGCTGGTCAGCACATGTTGCTCCTTTCTACAGGTGCATTGATTTTAGAAGTTCGGGAAAAAGAAAATCTCTGAATCTTCCTCTTCTAGAAGCTTCCAAAGTAGTTTTAACTATTTACCATGGATATATAGCTCGAATTCCTATCTGATCCTATCTTGGAGACCTTATCTCTTACCCCTTGAGCTCATCCTCCCATCATATGTGGATCTCATGTATCCAATGGTAAATCCTAAACTATCACATTCATCCTATAAATTTACTGCCTCCCATAAGGTCTAGGTTGGGTTCTGGAGATTGATAATGCTCTCAAGCTATTTCTTTGAGCCTAAAGGAGTCACCATATTCATGCATTAGGGTTGATGTTGAGGTGTGCTTTGTGAAAAGGAAGGACAAGTCAACTTGGGGAGATATCTACAAAGTCAAACTTCTATTCATGTATGTAACTCTCTCCTATATTTGTTAATACAAAGAGCATCTTTTTTTCCTATATTTTTTGTGTTATGTTTACACTCATTTATTTCAATACCATTCTACTCATTGAATAGAGAATTTAGATTATGCTACGTGGATTGTGGTTCCTTTCCTTGTTTTATTTGTGTGTGCATGTTCTAATTATAGCACTTGGAGCTAGAGTTGGAGCTTACAAGCGAGGAGGAAAGGAAGGCTTGCTACAGATTTCATGTAGGCTTCTTTTCTATTTTCTAATCTTTCTTAAGAAAACTTGAATCTCTTTGTCTTCTGTTGTTCTAGATCAAACCATTAGATCTAGGGAATTCACTTTTGTCCGCAATAGTGAAAATTTTGTATAACAATTATGGGCATAATATTGATGGGATTTGCACATGGTCTTCCATAACCCATGGAAAAGAAAAATATTCAAATGGGAGAATAATGGTCCATAAACATTGATCGATATTTATATTCCCTTTAGATATGCATTCCTTGAAAAGATAGTTCATCTTTACTAATCATTGAAAAAATGTTATGAAAACACTTAAGTAAAAAATTGATGGAAAATATTTCATAAAAAAGCTTGGTAAGAAAATATTATACTTCCTAAAATATATTTCAAATCAAAACACTCCATTTTCTCTTTCTCTTTCTAAATATTATGATTCCCTTATTTCATTTCAATTTATCTTTATTTCTTGATATACCTTAAATTACAAATTAAAAATATTTATAATAGATTTAAATTATTTATCATTATTTAAAAAAACTTTTTAATTGATAATAAAATTATTCAATATTCCATTCTCATTCCACTTCAATAAATTATAAAGGTGCAGAATAATTCCACTTTGATTGATTGTGAGAGGGGAGGGGCTATGTCACATTTCTAATAATATAATAATAAAAATAAAAATAAAAATAGTTCATGTCTACCCAAAACAATAGTGAAAATATCTATATAGATAAAAAAATAGAATATAATTCAATACAAGAATTGAAAATATATTCCAAATTCTTTTAATTAAATATTTGTAAAATGAATTTTTAAAAGAAATAGATATATTAAAATCTTAAAAAACATAAATATTTCCAAGTCAAAATTGTAATATTTAAAAATATTAATTTGATGTAATCTTATTAAAATTTTTGTTAGCATACCATGTAAAAAATATCATTAAATTTAATATTAATATTAAAAGATTATTATTATTATTATTAAATTTAATACTAATACTAATATTATAGATTTAATAATTTTCAATTAATAATTTGAAAAAAAAATTGTATTTCAAAAAATATAATTTCTCTTTACGCATAATAAATATAAAATTAGATAGATTTAAATTAATATATTAAAAAAATATAAAGACCAACTACAATGAATAAATGATAAATGTACTCAATATCCTATACTAACTTAGATTATTTCACATACCATTTAATTATACACTTGTAACAATGAATAAGCATACTGAATAAATGATAAATCTACTCAACATCCTATACTATCTTAGATTACTTTACACCATTTAATTATACACTAGATATGCTTCAATATGTTTTTTTTTCAAAGGTTAAATATATTGCCAATAAATCTAATGCATTATGTCTGCGTCCATACTTTGTTTGAATGTTTAATGTAATGCCAATGTATGAAATTGGATAACTTCAATGTGTTTTTGAAATATGAAGTTCGCTCCAGTATAATGCTAATCTCTTAAAAGCAGATCCCATTACATAAAATCAAATATTCTCAAATGTTAAGTAGAATAATGCTAATTTATTCAGTAAAGCAAAATTCCTTTATCATTGTCATAAATCATGACATAATGTTACGACTGATAATTTGTGTTCCCATGCATTTAACTGCCCTCGTAAAATATAATATTTTCTTTTCCATTATTCCGCTGCTGTACAATATACGTGTAACGCGTGATCGACACTCCGGGAAGGGAGCGAGGACGGAGCGTATGGTGAGGGTATTTGAAGCTGTTTTACGCGTGGGCGCAGCGTTCTGGGCATCAATGAAGATCACAAGACGAGAATTCAATGCCTCCACAGCAGATCTGAACGTGGCTTTGTAGTCTATGGCAAACAACTGTTGTTAGAAATCGCCATGAAACAGAGCATGATCTCCCAGAACCTGAAAGGTTCTTCCATTGGCAAGGGATGATTGCTCACTTGCTGGATCGAAGATTTGTCCATGGATTGGGCCATATCCTATCAGATCTGAGCACCCAGAAGCTATATCGGTCCTCGAACAGGCTAGAACCGTAAGGATATACTCGATTTGGGCTTGTCATTTATCGATCCGCTGACTCATTAAGTTAAAATGCAAAGGAGGGTCTTCTGAGAAGTTTGGTAGACTTCTTCACAGTCGTTTTCTATGATGCTCGGGGAACTTAGATATAGATTTTAGCTTCAAAGGAGGGTCTTCTGAGGAGTTCGGTAGACTTCTTCACATTCGTTTTCTACGATGCTCGGGGAACTTAGATACAGATCTTAGCTAGCTCCATAGTGGTAGATCGGCACTCGCTATGGACAGATCTGGCTTTTTTCTTGGGGATAAGTGGCCACGCCCCAGATCTGGTGCACCTGGTAATAGATTGGTCTCCATTTTGGTTCAGATCTCTCAGAACTAGAGTTCTATGCAGCAGATCTACCCCCGATATGGGCAAATGTGTATCACGTTTTTTTGGATCCGAGTGTTACCACAACGCAATGTCTGGGAGGAAATGGCAGAGGATTGCGGCAATGAGGGGATGGAGACGAACTCGATCTGTGGCAATGGGAAAGCGAAGGTAAAGAAGATGGCTAGCACTTCTTTTATGCAGATCGACACAATACAAAACGATGCAAGGTTACAGGGTTTGGATATTATCTCAGACTCGCAGATCGCTGCATACAAGGGGTTCGATTTCCTCCAACAGGAAGATCACAAATTTTACCAAATTTTTATAAAAACCCGGACAAGCAAATTTACAGTGGCCTGGATACAGCGTACTCCACCTGAATCTGAATATTATGAATACATTGGAACATCCATACCGGCTACAAAACCTGATATACGGGGTTGGTGTTAGACTTTTACAGGATGAACGAACTATACACAACTACGATATTCCTTCCTCTACTTCCATCATTCTCAATCTGAGGCTAAGAGGAGGAGTAGGGGCATCAAGTAAATCCAAAGTAACAAGAGGTGTTGCTAGATTTAAATTATCCAAAGGAACAACACCGAATCAGGAACATAACAAAGCTAGTCTCTCATACAAAAACGTCCTCCAAGGGAAATCAACAGCGACAAGAAGCTCAATTCAGACGCTTAATACTCCCAATCCATACATCGTGGAACAGATAAATTATGTTCCACAACAGAATATAGAAGAATATAGAACTTCGAGAAACAAACGATTTCAACACAAGCCCTCATATGTAGATTTAATAGTTTAACGATTTCAACACAAGCCCTCATACGTAGATTTAATAGTTTTTGGCCAAAACCAATAGAACTGTTTCACTGGATTTTCACAAATTGGACAACAAATTGTGAGATACACCTCTGCTCCATGTTATACTAACAATGCGCAGCGGAAAATCAAAGACAAACACATCAATAAAATCATACACAAATGACACAGTGAGTTAACGTGGTTCACCCAACCAATCTGGGCTACGTCCACCAAACATAGGCATCGGCAATTTTTATTATCAAAAAGGAGATTACAAAATAATCAATTTCCTCACAAACTCTCACACACTCATCCCAATCCGTATGGACACCTGTTTTATAGCTAAGAGAATCTAACTGCCTCATAAATCCTCTTATATCAAATATAGGATGCATTAACTCTCTCCCAACAAAATAGAGCTAATATAGCAACACAATCTTATTGTTGTCACCTACTGAGATTTTTTTGCCTAATTTATGAAAACCGAAAATCTCAACAATCTCCACCTTGACAACAATTACCCTGATGCCCTGTTTCTTTATTACTTATTTTTTCTGCAAGCCAAGAGAAGCCAAACACTAACGCAGCTTCTCTAACAAAACTGGTTTCGTGAACATGTCTGCACAGTTTTCCTTTGTATGCATCTTTTCAAGAGAGACTCCCCTTTCAGTGATAACATGTCTTACAAAATGGTACTTTATTGGTATATGCTTTGATTTACTATGATAGGCCGGATTCTTAGCCAAATGTATTGCACTTTGACTATCACAAAGTAACTTGATGTTGTCCACTAACCTACCGAACTCACCAAGCAAACCTTTCAGCCAAATCGCTTCTTTGCAAGCATGAGAAGCAGCGATGTATTCTGCTTCAGTAGTGAACAAACCAACAATGTTTTGTAGCTTTGACATCCAGCTAATAGCTCCACCTGCAAGAGTAAAGACATACCCTGAAGTTGACCTTCTCTTATCCAAATCACCTGCAAAATCGGAATCAACATACCCGCAAAAAAATTCACTACTCTTATTGTAAGTGATACAATAACTACTTGTGCCTCTCAAATACCGAAGCACCCATTTCACTGCTGACCAGTGTTCTTTACCCGGATTTGCCATATACCTGCTGACAACCCCAACTGCATGTGAAATACCTGGTTGAGTACAAACCATCGCATACATCAAACATCCTGCTACATTGGCATATGGAATTCGAGACATATATTCCTTTTCTTCATCTGTATTAGGACATAAACTGGAATAAAGATTAAAATGGGATGCTAAAGGGACTGACACAGGCTTCACATTGTTCATACCAAACCTCAAAAGTATTTTCTCAATATTTGGACCCGCCCCTCCTCCGTTGCGCGCTCTGATACCAATTGTTATACTAACAGTGCGCAGTGGAAAATCAAAGACAAACACATCAATAAAATCATACACAAATGACACAGTGAGTTAACGTGGTTCACCCAACCAATCTGGGCTACGTCCACCAAACATAGGCATCAACAATTTTTATTATCAAACAGGAGATTACAAAATAATCAATTTCCTCACAAACTCTCACACACTCATCCCAATGCGTATGGACACCTGTTTTATAGCTAAGAGAATCTAATTGCCTCATAAATCCTCTTACATCAAATATAGGATGCATTAACTCTCTCCCAACAAAATAGAGCTAATATAGCAACACAATCTTATTGTTGTCACCTACTGAGATTTTTTTTCCTAATTTATGAAAACCGAAAATCTCAACACTCCAAAGGCTTCTTCATTGTAAAATTTGCATCATCCGAAGACTGAGACATTATCTTACAGGAAAGCCCATGGTTTTGGGGATCAACTAGACTTTTCATCACTCCGTGGTTTCAAGATTTTGATGCAAACACCATGATTGTATCAAAGATGCCGATTTGAGTAAGGTTACTTCTGAGATAATCAATGATCTGAAAACCACCCTATGAGTGACTTCAGTTGAAGATTTATTAAATAGAAAGGTATTACAGACTCATGTGATGGTGTGTGTTTTGTGTTATTGAAACAACAGATCGATCAGATTGCCAAAACACAGAAAATAAGTGGAAAGACAACAGAGAAATACAGTAAGCAACACAAAGACACAAACAATTTTTAATAAGGAGTTCACCCTATTCTCCAGGGCTACGTCTCCAGTCCAGCTTCACTGGTGGCCTTGTTTTATTGTGTCTTTCAGCAGAGAAATGACAATGCAGGGACTCAATATGAGTTCTCCTGAAGCAGATTTTTCTTGGTAGGGTATTCTTGGATTCCCCAAGCCACTTGGAGCACACAGACTCTTGTTCTTCCTACCAGCTCCATGACCCTCGGTCTACAGTGGAAAGAGCCAACTGTGATGCTCAATCCGGACAGATTCCTCTATGGGAAGGCTTGATTCTTCAAGCTCTCTGGTGCTCGATGCTGCCTGTGGTAAGCTCGGCCCTCTATCACCTCTGCTTGGTTTTATTGCTCTATGTGCTCAGTCCTCCTCTCAGGGTTCACTGTTCACTGTCTCTCTTGGTCGCTTGGACTCTTCTCTCTCTCTCTCTCTGAATCCCATTCGGATGTCTCTGTTCATGGCTTTAGCCATTCGACCTCCATGCCTGTTCGGTTCCTCTCCCATCTGCGTTGATTGGAGTTCCCTGTTCGGCATCAGTATAAATGCTCAGGAAGTAGCCACGTGTCCTCATTGGAACAACGCCAGCCAGTTCGTCGATTCGTTTCTTTCTCCGTCGTGGCGGTCAACGGATTCCAAATCCCCTAAATCACGGCTTAATTCCCGGTCGATTCCACTTCTATCTATTGGGCACAATCCCTGCCGTCCGATCTGGGCTCCTCAAGATCCAACATCATACTCATGTCGAGCGCGGTTGACTTGCTCGACCGATAAAGCGTGATCGCGACGGTTTTTCTCTCACCTTCGCTGCCACGTGTCGATTGCTGAGTGTGATCGCTCTGTTTTCTCCAAAACCTCTTACTGTTCAAGGGCGCCCCGATAAAACCGCCGGTTTCCACATCGTGGGTCCCACCTTTGTATGATGGCGCTTTTCGTTTCTCTGCCCACGGTCTTCTGGCTCCCAACGTGACCAAGTGCTTAAGGCTCTACCATTTCAGCCCTATTCGCCCAGCGATGCTATCGCACATCGAAAATCAGCTCATTTTCCCATTCCAGGGCTCCCAGGGGCTACATCGACCTCCTGCGCAGTCTCCATGGGCCTCGGTTAGCGCGCTTTGATCGAGGTGCTCGTCGTTCCACGCCGGCTGCCATGGCCACTGGTTCAGGGTGTTTTCGATTGTTGTTTTGGATTCTTTAAGGATTTGTTTCGTCTCGATATAGTCATGGTTCTATGACAGTCGTTTATGGACCCAATTCGGATCAATCAAGTGTTAGAAACCATTGGAAATATCTTAGGATGATACATAAAGACTGGTGAACAATTAATGGAAGAATGAATATATACTTTTGCAGGCAGATGTGTGGAAGTGGATCTCAGTAAAGGCCTACTGGATCGCATTCAACTGATACACAACAAGCAGAGCTAGACTCAAATCTTGGATTTCGAGACCACAACTTTAGATGCAGAATATGTCGCCAAACATAACACTTACAAAATACGTGCCCTGCTGCCAAGAAAGTGGAGCGAAGAAAGAAGAAAATATGGAAGAAACCAAAAGGATGGTAATTCCCCCAAACTAATCAAATGAAGAAGAAGAAGAAAAAGCAGAAAAAGACCCCACCACTCCGAATTAGGAAGAATAACACATACCAGAAAATGAAGAACAAGTCGGAAAGGCACACATACCAACATAATTACAAGGCCCCACAAATCAGCTAATTAGAATATCTGAAGCAAAGGACAATGCAAGAATAAAATGTTAACATGCTTCCGATAACTCAGATTCAAACAAGGAAACCACAAGAATAGAAGAAAATAAGCTAACTATCTACTACGCCACCGATAACTCAGATTCAAACAAGGAAACCACAAGAATAGAAGAAAATCAGCTAACTATCTACTACGCCATCTCAAGGGGAATGGTGGAATGTTGAAAAGAAGAAACTTAAAAAAGTCTAACTTAACTTTTCTCCTCACCTTTTAGTTGATTATTTATGTATGAGATTATGATCATCACTCTCTAACTAGAGGATGAACTTCTTCTAAGCCGCTGCAACATATAATTTTCTTTTCATTAATCAAATTAAGATTTTTTAATGGGAAAAGAAAGAATATATATATATATATATATATATATATATATATATATATATATACCAAGTAGAGTGTTTTGTTTTGTTTGTTTTTTTTTTTTTTCCAAATTTTATGGGAATAAAGACATAAAGAGTCAAGAGAACATTTTCTATTTAAGTCGATAATGGTTGTTTTTGGTGAGAAGCTCGACAGCAAATGCGCTGAGAGGAGAAGCAACAGAGATGCATGGACGCTTAACGATATTAATACCAGAGAAGGCAAGGTCTGGTGTTCATCAACCATTTTTGCAACAATCCCATGACTTCACACACATCTGAAACATAAGTGACGGACGACTTCTCCCATTTCATGCAGTGCTGCGGAGGAGAGTAGTTTCTTTCCTGCAATCTCAGCTCGTGCATCCGTTTTCTCAACACTATCAACTCTGCGTCCACGCTGCTTCTGCCTTCTGCAATCACATTTTTTAAAATTACCGTTAACTTTTGTTTTCGATTTCGTGCCACAGACAAAACCCTAGCAGAATGGTATATTGGCGTAGCAATCAGAAAATTGCAGAATCAAGAATCTTTTTATAAATTAGGGAAGAGAATTACTAATTTTCATCACTCGTGAAAGTGAAACTAAATCCAGATTTATGAAATTACCCAATTTCATTTTTAAAATCTGAATTCTTCATCAAATTTTATTGTAATTACAATTTTTAAAATCAAGGTTTTTCATCCCCAAATTCAGTCAAATTATTTATGAGAGGAGGAGGCTTTAACCTGCAGAAATCCTGATTAACTCGGTATCTATAAATGAAAACTATTAAGCTGCAAATGAATAATTGAAAATACCTGACCAAAATTGGTTGCTGCCCCCTTGGCTCTCAGCTTTAATGGGACCTCTTTTCTTCTGAATTTGGGAAGCCCGTGATTTACCGACTGATCTCAAAATCTTTGTATCGAGAGGCGATAACCCGCCCAGAGCATGATCAACCACGCTAGTTTTGCCATTGCAGTAGCAGGCATTACATCCATTAAGGTTTCAATAGATTCCATCAAAATTCAATACTTGCCGTGAAGTTAAACGCTGCCGGGAAGTATCTATATATATATATAGTGTGTGTGTTTGATGGAATCCTCCGACTCCGACTCCATGGCAAACACATGTCGAGGAAGGCACGAGAAACTGCAACGCCACACACGTACTGCACGCGAGCTTATCCTTCCAATTATCACGGCTATGCTAGGTAGCAAGAAGCACCCTGTTGCGGGCATTTACGGCTCTGTAAGCTCATGATGGGCACGATCGGATTAAGATTTTAGATCCAACGGTGCGCAACCTAAACTTACAGGGCATTAAAAGGTACCCTAAAGCAGGGTGGGTGCATATTTTTCGGCGGGTTCCAACATATACTGCCTGGATTTTTGGTGCATATATCATCAGCACATCCACATATCCAGACAAATAAACAAAGCACTAAGCATCCTCTCCTTCCAACTAACTAAATGTGTCCAACAAAGGTTGTATGTCAGAGTCAATCTGTACATCTGATTCCTTGCGTTCTCTGCAATGCATCTGATTCTTTGCATTTTATAGAATAATCTTTACAGTGTGTGTACAAAAATAATGGAATGTCGTAGTATCTGTCTTTTGAATTGATTCTCATCCTCAAGTTATTAGGGGAAATGCTTTTAAGACTTTATTGCTTTTTATTTTCGTTTCGATTAATAAATTTCAATTTATTACCGGAAATGCTTTTAAGACTTTAGTGATTTTTATTTTCATCTCGATTAATAAATTTCAATTTATTTCTAATTAAGTGGGATGAAAGTATAAGTTTCGGTTGTTAATATATTATTTTATGGAGGGTTAAAATTGAATTTATTGAGATATTTTATTAAAAGTTTAAATTTAATTTATTTATATATTAAAAATATAATTTAAATAAAAAATAAAAAATAAAAATAAAAAATAAAATTTGAAAGTGAGTATCATTAGATATAATGAGTGTTAAGTGGACTATTTAAAAATCATGAGAAATTAGTAAGTTACAATTATTTCTCAAGGAAATAGTCATAGATGAATGACTTTCTTAATGCAGTTGAATCTAAAAAAATGATATTTAATATAATATACTACCAAAGACCATAATACTTAATTATTATTATTATTATTTTCTAATATTATTTTTTAATTTGTGTTTTATTAAAATTTCGGGATTAACTGCTTTACAACAATGAAGTCTCCAAAATTTTTCATGGTAAAAGGAAAATTATAATTTTTCGCTTTATAACAATGAAGTCTCCAGAATTTTTCATGGTAAAAGGAAAATTATAATTTTTCGCTTTATAGTAACACAATTGATAATAAAAACTTATTTTACTGTAAAAAGTTATATTTTTAATATAATATTATTTTATTATTAAAAAAATATTTTATTTTAATATAATTAAATTTAAATATTATATATAAAAATAATAAAATTTTTAATGTGTAATTAGTTTACAATTTACATAAAATTTTCAATTTTGTTTTTTTAAGAAATATTTTTATATTTTATATAAAAAATATATGTATTTGAATTATCAAAGAATTAGTTAAATTTAATAAAATTATGGAGACATATCACTATCTCAAAATACTCTATAACTCTAAGTAAAGTCATCTTATTAATTAAACATTTTTAAAACACTTGTTTTAAATCCAACCTCTTTGAAAAACTAAACTTTATATTTATATTTATTTTAGTTATTTACTTAATTTATTTTAGTTATTTACTTATATTATATATATATATATATTTTAAATTTAATGGGACAATAGAATCACTCCAAGACTTTCACGAAAATGGTACTTCATATTTATATTTAAATTTATTTATTTACTTATTATAAAGAAAATTTATAAATTAAATGATGTTTATGTTAATATATAAGGTGGTATAGACCTAGAAAATGATACGATTAATAAATAAAAATGATTTATTAATTACTTAAAAGTGATATGATCAAAGTGACTTAAAATTAAATTATATTTAAATTTAAATTTATTTTATTTATGATCAAAATGATTTAGAATTAAATTATATTTAAATTTAAATTTATTTTATTTATTTACTTATTATAATATATATATATATATATATATATATATATAAAAGCATATATAGTAGAGGTAATTGGTTTAAGAGATTTAATCAATAATAAAAACACAACTAATATGATTATTAAACTAATATGGTTATAGTAACTTTTACATTAGAAACCATTAGTGTGAGATAGTAACTTTAAAATTCAAAATATAAATCTCAAATTGTTCATTCAAAAGGTAATTTTCAAAATTAAAACGAATTAAATACGCTACATTATTTTTCTTTTAATTATTTATATATAAAATTATTTAAAAATATATTATTATTTTATTTTATTACGTTTTTACGAAAAAGATAAATCTTTATATTTCCTACGTATAAAAATTATTTAAAAATATAAAAGTATATTATTATTTATTTTACCATATTTTTAAGAAAAGAAAAAAACTTTATAGTGGTTACAAAGAATATACATGAGCGTGAGAATCTCAGAAGTCTGAAATATATAGGAAAGAGAACTTGCTATATAGCAAGCAAGGCATATAATTTCATACCAAAAATTGCCTATAATATCTTAGAAATACATAAATGGCCGAAAGCAAGGCAAACAAGACATATAGAACGACTATTTTTTTTTTCGTTTTTTCCATTAATTGTTAAAATATTTTCCCTAAATTACTTTTTTGAAATATTTATTTTTAAAATATTTTTTGAAATATTCTTTTTTAAAATATTTTTGATTTTTTAAAGTTAATTTTATTTTTTTACAAATTTTTTGGTTGATTTTTGTTTGTATTTATTTATTTATTTTTATAGGTTTTATTATATATTTTTATTATATATATTTTTTCCATTTTTATAAAGTTTTTAATGTTTTAATATATATTTTTATTTATTTATTATTATTTTTTAAAGTTTTTGTAACATTTTAAAATTTTAGTTTTTATTTTTTTCAATGTTTTAATTTTTGTTGGTTTTTTTTGTGAATTATGACCTTATTCTATTATGTGTAAATTTGATAGTTGATTTTAAAGTTTTTGTTATAATAGATCCAGTCTACTCCCAATGAGTTTGCAGGTCAATTTGATGGTTGATTTTTAAATTTGTGTTGCAATGTGTAAATTATATTAGACTAACATTTTAAAATTGTTATGCTTTTAACTTTTAAAAAATATATTATTTTTAGTATAAACTTTAAAGTTTTTTTAGTCATAATTTTTTTCCATAATGTTATGGTTGAGATATGTTGAAAACCTAAGGTTTTTTGTAGTAATGAAATAGTTATAAGTATTATATCTTTAACACCATGGCTGAAAAAATTGTTGGAATCGTAATGGGTGATATTTTATCTTTAACCTCTTTGCTAAAAAAATGTTGAAAATTTAACAGAAAAAAATGGCTTTTATTGGAAAAAAAAACAGATGAACATAATTTATTATTTAAGTATCATTTGTTTTTTTGGGGTTTTTTTGGCTAGAATTCTCATTTTGAGTTTACAATTCCCATTAAATAGTTTACAGTGTTACCATAGTTTTACTCTCAAAATCATCCCATTTCCTTTCATCATCTCAAGAGAAAATTCTAAAACTTTCACAAATTTTACTCTCAAAATCATCCCATTTCCTTTCATCATCTCAAGAGCAAAATTTTAAAACTTTCACAAATTCTTACCAGATTTACATTGTTACCCTAGTTTTACTCTCAAAATCATCCCATTTCCTTTCATCATCTCAACGCAAATTCTAAAACTTTCACAAATTCTTACCAACCACAAGTACATGGGATTTTCTTTGTCATTATGAACATAATAGTGAGATTCACATAAAGTCTTCCATAACCCATGTAGGAAAAATATATTCAAATAGGAAAAAAATGCTCCATAAAGAAAAGAAAAATGACATTGATGAATAATTATTTTCCATTTAAATATAAAAAATGTTATTAAAAAACTTAAGTAATTAAAAATGTTATAAAAAACTTCGTAAAAAATTGATAAAAAATATTTCATAAAAATATAAAAAAATGTGATATTTCTTAAAAATACATGTCAAATCAGATCCCACACATCATTTTTTTTCTTTCTTTTAAATAATATGGTTCTTTTATTTCTTTTCAATTTATCTTTATTAGTAAATATACTTAACCTCGAAATATTTTTCTACTCTCTTTTAAATATTATTGTTCCGTTATTTCTTTTCAATTTATCTTTATTATTGGATATACTTAACGTCAAAATAGACATTAAAAATAATTATAATATATTTATACATTATTAATGTTATGAGAGAAAAAAAACATACCTCTAATTGATGACAAAATTATTCAATATTCCATTCTCATTCGCCTTCGATAAATTAAAAATGTGCAACGTAATTCCACTTTGATAGATTAATAAAAAGGGATGATAAATATAAAAAGTGAAAAGCGCAAACTGCACTTGCAACTATGAATAAACATGCTGAGTAGATGATACATCCACTCAGCGTCCTACCTATTATGTGAGATTACTTCACAGACCAATTAATCAATAAAATTACAATAAATCTAGCACAGTAGATATGCTTCAATCTGTTTTTTTTTTTTTTTCAAATGTTAAATATAATGCCAATATGGGAAATTGGATGAAATTAGATGTTCTTCAATGTGTTTTCCAAATATAAAAATGTTAATCGATTAAAAAAACAGATCCTCATTGCATAAAGATCAAATATTCTCGGGCTCCGCCAGGGATGCCCCCTTTTCCCTCTTTTTTTCATTTTGGTGATGAATTCTCTCAGCGCCCAGATTAATTTAGCTGTCGCTGAGGGAAGGTGTAGACCGATTAAGATGTGCAAGAACATTACTCTATCACACAATCTTTTTGTAGATGACATTTTAATTTTTGCAATGCTGTGCAAATCTACATGGGCCTGTTTATATGTGATTTTTCAGAAATTTCAATCAGCCACGGGCTTGACCATTAATAAAGGGAAATCTGTGCTATATCATAATGAAACTAATCTTGCAATAGCACAATGGATAGCAGATCGTTTTGGTATAAATCTCGCGCTGATAAGGGATGGCTTCACATATTTGGGGTTCCGCTTAAAAGCAAAAGGGTACTGCATTCGAGACTGAAATTGGCTAATCGACCGCTTCTACAACAAAATTTCATGCTGGGAAATGCGTTTTCTTTCTCTGGCAGGTAGATTTATTTTGGTTCAGGCAGTGCTTTCCCAGCTCGCGGTTTATTTGAGTCACCTTTTTCTTCTGCCGGCATCCGTCTCCAAAAAAATGAAGTCCTTGGCTGCAAACTTCATGTGGGGCGGTCCCACTTACCAGTCTAAGTTCCACCTTGTGAAGATGGATTCCATCACTAGACCGAGGAAGACCGGCGGTTGGGGCCTTCTGCACATGAAGTATTTCGGTAAAGCGCTCCTTTGCAAATCTCTCCTCAGAGGCATATATGGCAAAAATCCATGGAGCACTTTCATCAATCAGAAATATCTCAAAGGGCAGAATATATCATACTGGTACAAGAGGTCAACTTTAGGCATCAGAACTGGCTCCACAATTTGGCTGTGTTTCAGGAACTTACTGTCTTTTTTCATGGAGAATTTGAGATGGTCAATCTTTTCTGGCGAAGGCGTTCTCATTGGTATCGACCCCACTCAGCAAAAGCTAGAATCCATGATACCCCCAGCTTTACTTACCTTCTTCCACTCAAAGGGCCTTTTCACCTGGAATAAACTTATAGATTCGTGGTCCTCGCAGAAGCCAATCTGGAAAAATGAAATGCAATTAGCTTTACCCCCTCCCCTCTGCCCCTTATGGCTTTCTGCTACCAATAGTTTCTCAAACAAAGGAATCGTTCAATCTGGTACAAAGGACGAATTGATTTGGTCTTTTGAGAAACCCTCCCTACCTGTTACCGTCAGAAACCTCTATTCTCTCCTCTCATCCGACCTTCCGCTATCTTCCCCTACCTTTCCCACCAAACTCTGGAAAGCTCCCTGCCCTCTTAAGTCGATCCTCTTCTCATGGCTACTCTTCTCTAACAAGAACCTCACCTGGGAGGTTCTCCAAAAAAAAGGATGGCAGGGCCCTGGCAGGTGTCAACTGTGCTTATCTGAAGCTGAATCAAACACTCATATGTTCTTCGAGTGTGCTGCTTCCTCTTCAATCTGGTACGAGCTTTCTCTGATTTATGGTTTTTCTCACCGGTTTTTTCCCTCTGTACAGGATGGTTTCTTCTGGTGGAGTGCCCAGCACCCCTCCTGGCGTGCTCTTTTCATCCTCACTTGCTGGTACATCTGTCATCTTCCAGCCCCCTTGACTCCATTTTGATCTCTATTTCGGGGTCCATGCCTTCCTTGGACTAGCTGGATACTTTTTTGGGCAGCATTGTCTCACTGATAGACCAATCAGAACATGTCGATCCATAGCTTGTCTTGCGGCCCTCCACGGTCCATTTCTTGTGATATTCTAAGTCTTATGTTATAGACCATCTGCATCTTTTTGAGGGTTACATCTGATCTCATTCTGCACATTTGGGGAACTATGTGTTTTTTCCCTATCTATATGATCTTTTTATTTCGACTGAGGTTCCTGTAACTTCCATGTATATTGATCTTTATATCAACTTAATATAATCTATGTTGCTTTTTTTCTCTGGAAAAAAAAAAATCAAATATTCTCACATGGTGTGTAGGATAATGCTAATTTATTTTCCTTTATCCTTCTCATAAATTTAGATCATAAATCATGATATAATTTTATATCATGATCATTTTTGTTCTCATGCATTTAATTGCCCTATAATAACTGTAAAATATAATATTTCCTTTTTCATTATGTAAAATATAATATTTCCTTTTTCATTACGTGTAACGCAAAACGCACACAGGAATATGCAAAGGCTTTTTTTTGGTTCAGTTACGAAGAATATTTTCTGTTTAAGTTGATAACTGCTCTCTAGCCCGGACATGTAAAATTTTTGGTAAGAAAGTGAATGCAAATGTGCTCAGAGGAGACGAGAGAGAAGAAGCAATAAATATGTAGGGACGGTTCACGATATCAAGACCAGAGAAGCCATGGCAATGCAAGGTCTGGTGTTCATCAACTTGTTCTTCGCAACAATCCGCCATGGCTTCGCACACATCCGAAGCATAAGTAAAGGACCAGTCCTCCTCCCACTTCATCCAGTGCTGGGGAGGAGCTTAGTTTCTTTCCTGAAATCTTAGCTCGTGCATCCGTTTTCTCAATACTAGCAACTCGGTGTCCACGCTGCTTGCACCTTCTGCAATCACATTTTTAAAAATTACCGTTAACTTTCGTTTTCAATTCCGTACCACGGACAAAACTCTAGCAGAATGGTACAAACTATGAGTGTTGCAACCAGAAACTTGCAGAATCAGAGATCTTTTTACAAATTTGGGAAGAGAATTACTAAGTTTGATTACGAGTGAAACTGAAACTAAATCTATTTAGGGTAATTAGAATTATGAAATTTCATTTTTTTAAATCTCGATTCTTCATTTTCAGATTCTTTTGTTATTTCATTTTTAAAATTCAGATTTTTCATGGCCGAATTCAGTCAAATTATGTAGGAGAGAGGGAGGCTTTAACCTGAAAAAATCCTTCTGAACTCGGTATCTATAAATGAAAACGGAGTAGTCTAGCGAGGCGGAGGAATTGTCCGGTTTCCCGTGTCGCCCGGAAAAACCTCCGCTCCGGCCACCGGACAATTCCTCCGCCCTCCGCCACCCTACGCGACCTCCGCCCACCTCCGCCACCGCGAGCTCCGCCACCGCCCGCATTAACTGCGTCTGACAGGAAGATGTGAGTTAATTCCGAAATTTCAATTCGAACTCTGGTTTTTCGCGCGCTGCTCCTAACCAATTCATTCGACCTGGCACTCCGCAGCTCCCTCCCCTGCAGTTCACCAGGTCACCAGAACACTCCGAAAACTCACAGAACGGGCTGACTCGCGCCTGCAGCTCACCACACCAGCACAACGGAAAAACTCACTTCGACGCTCTGCAGCTCACCACCTGCACCAGCCAGGCAAAAACCAGGCACGTTCAACACGTCGAACCCATGAACGGTGCATGAGTCGTGGTTTCAAGGTAGCATTTGGTATCACCGAGCATTTATTTATTCATTCAAACCCTGTGTCATTTTAATCATAAATAATTAAGCAAATAAACCAAGTCCCTGTATTCTGAAACAAAAAGAGACTCGCGATGAACCCATGAACGGTGCATGAGTCGTGGTTTCAAGGTAGCAAGATTTGCTGACCAGACTTACAAGTGCCCTCGTTGTGGCATTGCATGCAGTTGCAGTGTTGCTTTGGAGTTACATCTGGTGATGTCGCACAAGGATGCATTTTCAAAAGATAACTTGCCAGAATTGACGCACAAGGATGCATTTTCAAAAGATAACTTGCCAGAATTGACTGGGATTATTCAGCTACTTTCTGGCCCATCAAGTGATTGCTCCAAAGTTGGCATAAATCTGGAATGCCTTTTGGGGAAGTTGACTGTAATTGTCTCCAGGGCCTTCCAGTTAAATCTTGGCATTTTTTATTTAAAACATAATTCCCAAATAATTCCAAAAATTTTGTTTGTGCTTTATTTATCAGTGATGTAATGTAGAATGTGTTGGTGTATGCTTTCTCGCCATAATTCTACGTTCTTTCCTTTTATGGCTGGATTCAATCAGTGCACCATGGTGCAATTATATTTCCTTTTCCTTTTTTCCTGGATTCCTTGACCGAGTATAAATGGAAAGCTTGTATCTTTTCTTTTTCTGTCCATCTCAGCTTGCTTTGGTGTTTTTGATATGCTGAATGATCATCAAGTATTGATTTTTTAGCATGCTTTCAGGGATGATTTATTAAATGATAAGTTACAAAATTGTTATGTGAGCTTGGTATTTTCTGCTTTGAATACTGACCCATTGTAAGAACAACAAGTCTTAGGTTGAATACGCACGAGTTCTGCTTGTGTCAGCTATATAATATATTTTGTTTTACTGTGAAGACGATATAAGTCACATTTTTATTAAAACTATTAACATAAAAAATTATCCATGAAAAATGCTTTTATGAAAGGCACGGTGTTCATGCTTGTCCTGCACACCTTTGGTTTCTTTAGGATGTCCTTGACTTCGAGGAAGCAGGCAGCTTCTTTGAATGTCAAATAGCAAATATTTAATGACTCTGAAGAGCCAACCGAGAGAACTAGGTGAGTAGCCTTCAGACTTTCAAAAGAAAATAAAAAAAATCCGGAAGAGTCCATAGGAGCATTTGTATCTAGCAGTTAACTGCCACTGCATACCTGTAACATGCACTCAAGGACTGATTTTGAATGCTTTTGTCTCCTAATAGGTTGACAGGTTTGTAACAGAATCCATCCTGATCCATTGGCAGTATCCTTATCAAGGGTAAGTAAATGGCTTGAAGCCTCTTTTTCGTATTTGGTTGAAAAACTCAAATGTGGCATTTGATCAAAAGCTAGTACTAGGAGCTGTGCTTTATGTCCAAATCAATTGCCAGTTGTGATTTACCAGTTATTTAAGATCATCTTGCGAATTGAAACTGATTTTTAACTTGAACTTATGATTCCTATATAGGAGCGATACTCCATTTAAACTTTGAATGATTTGATCAATGTTTCACGTGTCAAGTTTTGCCAAGTCTCAATATGATGCTTAATAATTTCTATATGTTAGATCAACTATACTTACACTGCTATGCATAGATCAACCCTGGAGAGTGTCAGCGAAAATTAGACTGCCTATGTGGCAAAAGGTAACACCATGGTAAATGAAGGATTATGCTATACATAGCAGGACATTTTTCAATGCATCCGAATCAAACTATTCGTGAAGTAACGTAAAGGATGAGTGCATTTAATAAACACTATTGCATAGACCTAACAACTTTAGGTTACATATACACTTGAGCAGAAAATAAATTGCAGATCTATGTGTCAAGCATAGACGTTTTAGGTATTATTGATTTATAAATTCTCAAGCATAGACGTTTTTGGTATAAATTGCAGATTTATGTCAACCATAAACATTTCAAGTATTATTGAGGTGTGATATTAAAAAAACATACATTTTAGGTATCATTGTAAGACGTATTGAAAAACTTAAAAGTGATTCCAGGATCTTAACGAGTAACTGGAAGGTAAGATTATATTATTGCAAATGCAAGGGCTTGACTAGCCACTGGAAGGTAGGATTATATCTATCAGAAAACGTGGAAGTAATGCAAAGTAATTTAGTTTCTAGCCTTTCCTAATTCTAAGGTTTGTTAATGTCCTACAACAGTGTCCTGCTTATAGAAAGAGATAAGGCAGGGGTTTTTCTGAGCTACCTTTATCCTATCTATCTGTTATTTCTTCTATTGGGATGTTGCTTCAGAAAACACACCCCAAGGTTGGGGGCCGATACTGCACAACTTGAACTTTCTTCAGCCTTCATACCAGGTTTGAGGGGCAACTATTCCACCAAAATCATCTTGAGATTAGCACCTGCCTTCGTCTCTTTTTGAGATGTGCCATTTGGGTGGGAAAAGACCACAGTGAGAAGTGAACCCTAGGGGATGGCTTACCACTCTGTTGATCTCACCAGTGAACTTATGCCCTGTTGGCAAATCCATCTGTTTTGATTTTTGGCAGATGTAATTTTGATATTTGAACATATTGAAAAATGATGGGAATTTTTAAACGGGAAAATACCAAAACCAAACACACAGACACCACAGAGCCAATGCTCTGTTTCCACTGTTCCAGGACCTTTTGCACATGGAAGCCTTTTAATAAAAATTGACTGAACACAGTATTACACAGCCATAAAAAACATTTCTATTGATTAAAATATAAAGCCTCAAACAACATTCATCCTCTTTGCTACATTCATCCTCTTTGCTGAGAGGGATTTACCAAAACTTACATTCACCCATCAAAACTCTGTTTTCACCTGAGAAATTACTGTGCTGGGTTTACTGCAGTAAAACCCATTTTTACATTTGCTGGTGTAAAACTATTTTACACATACTGCTGTAAATTTATTTTACACATACAGTAAACTTTTCATTACATTCACAATCTCAAAAAATACCTGAACACTCTTTTCTCCTGCATTTCAATGCATACCCAATACATTAAAAAAGATCCATGCATTGCTGTGCAATATCTTCCCCTGCTTCACATGCTGGTCTTCATTCTGAGCACTCCCTGCTCTTTCGCTGCTGCGCGTTACACCACTCTCATGTGCAACAATAACTTTACGCTATATCCCTCATGCACTGCTGTGCACTCTCTCTTTTTTTAAAAACGCTCCCCCAGCTCTCATAAAAAAAATGCTCAACACAATTACAACCCTCATAAAAAAAACCACGCACATACATCGTGCGCAAAAAAACATATCACAATACATTTTCATGTTTTATTTCTACGCACTACTATACACCTTTTCATTGTAATACATAATGGTCAACGCACACACCTAATATAAAAGCAATATATTTTGTGCCCATACCCATATTAAAAAAATGCCTCACCAAAACTTCGTAAATGCCCATAACTATTTAAGGCGGGCCTCCACCAACCTTCATAAATGCATTAAATGGCTCAGCGTTTCCTCCACGGCGGTCAACGGAAATCCTCACACGCCACGCAAACCAGTGATTTGCCGCAGGCCGTATGTAGCTTCAGAGATCAACGGCGGAGGACGATCAGACTGATCGGACGGCGGTGGTGAATATCGGAGGGCAGTTTGCAGCAGGACTTTAACCCCCGAGAAAATGACGTTGCGTTACGTCAGGGCAATGACACGCATCTGCACCAAATCCCATCGGAGCCGCATATACGGAAACAGCTTTTCGCTGGTAGGCGGTCCGAGAAAGTTAAGCAGGTTTCCGGTTTTGCTTTGGCGGTTTTGGGTGAGTTACGCACGGAGTTGAAATTAGATTTCAACACTCCCCTTTAATTTCAACTGCTGGGCGTTCAAACATACCCAGACACTTCCTCTCATAGAGGGATTCACCAACTGCTGTTACAAAGACATCTTCCTCACATAGAGGGGTTCACCAATCTTCCTCGCATAGAGGGATTCACCAACTGCTTCTGATGCAGTTCCACAAACAAACAAAGTTGTCTTCCTCTTAATAGAGGGATTAACCTGAAACTGTGCTTAAGAGCACCTTCCTCATAACAGAGGGATTCACCATAACAATGTGTTGAAGAGCACCTTCCTCTTGACAGAGGGATTCACCTGTGACTATGCTGAAAAGCATCATCCTCTTGATAGAGGGATTCACCATGTGTATGCTAAAAAAGCATCTTCCTCTTAATAGAGGGATTCACTAATGACAATGTGCTGAAAAGCACCTTCCTCTTTAACAGAGGGTTTCACCAAATGACTGTGCTGAAAAGCACCTTCCTCATTAACAGAGGGATTTACCAAACAATGCTAAAAAGCATCTTCCTCTCAACAGAGGGTTTCACCAAATGACTGCTGCAAATGCAGTTCCAAAACAAACAATCATTGCACTGTTGTGTGTGCAAACTCATTACATTGTTCTTTTATGCTGCTGCATATTCTCTGCTGCACTGTTGTGCCATCTTCTTTGCTGTGTCTACCCCACACTGTTGTGTCTACACTTGCACTGCTTGTGCACTTTTCAAAGACAAAATACTCTGTCTTTTCTGGAACAATTACACTGTCCCAACTTGCAAATTTACACACACTGCTGTTGCATATATTGCATTTCAATTCAATGAACAACAAATTCATTACATTTACCTTTATTGCTGTAAGGAAAATTTCTTTTGCATGTGCTGCTGTTCAAAACTTCTTGCTGCTGCATTTTTCACATTTGCATTGCTGTGTGCTTCTCCTTCTTCACGATGGGAAAACTTTTCTTCAAGCTGCTGCTGTCCATACACTTGCTGCTGCATTGCCTCTGCAATTTGCACTGTCGTTGCCTTTTGTTTCATCATATTGCTGTGTGCCCATACTCTTGGCACTTCATTCTCCACAAAAAAAAACACGGGCTGTTGCCTTTTCTTATTGCACCCTTGCTTTACACAATCTTCAGTTTCATTTTTTTAACACAATGCACTGCTGTGCAATTCCTTTCATTTTTCTGCTGCCACACATTATCATTCACCCATGTGCATTAAAAGTCTGCTGCCCCTATTTTTTATGCATTTCTTTGCATGCTGCATTGCATAAAAAAATTACATTTTTTTTACTGCTGTGTGAAAGAATTCCATTGCATTCTCAGCCACTGGGCATTTACGCTCTACTGCGTTTTGCCTTCTTCTCATTTTCTTCTCACTGTTTTGCATTTTCATTCCCAATACAAAACATTTCCATCTGCTGTGTATTATACTCACTCTGCTGTGAATATATTTTCTCACTTTTCATAGAAGGAAACTACCTTCCATAGCTATGCATTTCAATGCATGTGCACCACAAAAAGAATTTTAAACTGCTGTTCATTCTAATCCATGTGCTCCAAAAAAAATTCCCAAACTGCTGTTTTATGTTCTGTTTTCCCACTGCTGTGAGGGTCTTCTTGCTTTGCATACTTCTTATTGCGCTGCTGCACTTTACATTTGAGCGCTACCATCTTTTCTTCTTTATGCATTTCTGTGCATATTGCATAAAAACAAAACAAAAAAAACATTGCTGATTTCATCACTGCTGCATATTACCTTTTAGAGGGATTATCAAAGATTTCATTTGCAACTGCTGCGCTGCAATACATCCTCCATCAACAAATGACTGTTAATACAGTTCAGCAAACAAAAATTACAAGCTCCCCTTTAATGTATGCTTGTCTTCTTTTGGCAAGTTTTCTCAAAACAAACTTAGATCAGCTGCGTTGCTTAAGGGGCTTTCACACTGTATTTCTTTTCTTCTCCATACTTGTGTAACATTCTTCTTTTGCATGGGTCTGGCTTGCATAGCAGCCCATCTTAAGTTACAGTCACGTGCCATATGCCCAATGTTATGACACTTGAAGCATTCTACATTTTTCATGAATGACATTTCATGATTTCTTCTAAAATTGTTTCTTGGAGGTTGTCGAAGACCACAACATTTATCTCCATGAAATACTCTACAGTCTTTTGCCATATGACCAAAGTTTGAGCAAGCATAACAATAACCATAAAATGAACTTTGGTACCTGGGAGATGGAGGTTTCCTTGATGTACTTCTGAAGCCTTGCTGCCTTGAGATCCTTTGATGATCACCATTGCCTCTTGTCTCTTTGCCATCAGCTACATTTCTTCTTGGAGCTGGTTTTCTACTTGGAGCAGGATCTCTTCTATTGCTGCCTTCATTTTTCTCCTTGCCTTTGCTGGAACTAGGAGCATCACCATCTCTTTCTGGCTTCTTCACATCTCCTCTGCTTAAAGCATCCTCATCCTTGTTTGAGGATTCAGCTACATACCCAAGTCCTGATTTATCAAATGGAGATCTATGATAGCTGAGCATGTCATCCAGAGCTTGAGAGCTCTTCATGATTTTGTTCATCCCTTCAACCTTCTTCCTGAGGAGGACAATCTCTTCTTCTAACTTTTCACATTCATTATTTTTCTTTGCTAGTTGTTCCTCAGTTTCTTCCTTGCTACGAGTAGCTTCAGCTGCTACTATTTTGAAGGAGATAATCTCTGTCTTCATTTTGGAGATTTCTTCATCTTTTGCTTGACTGCTCTTCATTTTCTTTTCAGCTCCTTGTGCCTGCTTCCTGGCTTCTTGTAGTTCGGACTTAAGGGAGGAGACCTCTACCTTATATTGTCCAATCTCTTCCACAAGCTTATTCACTCTCTTGTGTCTTTGTTCAAGTTCACTTGTCAAGACATCTGCTTGCTTCTTTGCTCTGTTCAACTGATTTGTCATAGACATGACTTCTTCATGATGCTTCCTCTTGCATTGATCCAGCTCCTTCTTGAGCTTGGCAAGCTCTTCATCCCTTTCTTTTACTTGAACCTTGATGAGGTCAAGCTTCTCATTCTCAGCTTCTATTATGGGTTCATCTTGACCCATTGTCATGGTCAGTGCTCCCTTTGCATGAAGGTCATGCAGACTGTCCCATATATCCTTTGCTGATGTATATTTTCCTAGATTCCTCTTCACAGAATCAGGGAGTCCATCCAAGATTAGTTTTACTGCTTGTGCATCATACTCCATGGATTCTTCATCCATCTTGCTGTCATTAATCACTGACTCCCAGACTTCAATCCCCTCAGACATTAGGAAAGCCCTCATCATTATTTCCCATACATCAAAGTTTCCATCAAACTTTGGAACCTCAAATACAATGCTTTCAAATAGATTCCCTTCTAGTTTAGTAGAGGAGGGAGACACATTTTTAACAGGCTTGGAGGCTTTCTTCTTTGACCTTGCCATTCTTATCTAGGCTTTAAATCCTTGACTGTGTTTTCTTTAAAACAACTGACTGTCTTCAATAATAACTAAAAAAAAACTTGAGAAATACCTTAATCCTTTTCACTGAGGCTTCACACTGCTGGAGAGGTTTGACTGCTGCAACAACACCTTCCTTCAGCTTCCTTGACACTTTTAAAGAGCCTGAACCAGCTCTGTCACCATCAAGGAGCCTGGACTAGCTCTGATACCACTGATGGGAATTTTTAAACGGGAAAATACCAAAACCAAACACACAGACACCACAGAGCCAATGCTCTGTTTCCACTGTTCCAGGACCTTTTGCACATGGAAGCCTTTTAATAAAAATTGACTGAACACAGTATTACACAGCCATAAAAAACATTTCTATTGATTAAAATATAAAGCCTCAAACAACATTCATCCTCTTTGCTGAGAGGGATTTACCAAAACTTACATTCACCCATCAAAACTCTGTTTTCACCTGAGAAATTACTGTGCTGGGTTTACTGCAGTAAAACCCATTTTTACATTTGCTGGTGTAAAACTATTTTACACATACTGCTGTAAATTTATTTTACACATACAGTAAACTTTTCATTACATTCACAATCTCAAAAAATACCTGAACACTCTTTTCTCCTGCATTTCAATGCATACCCAATACATTAAAAAAGATCCATGCATTGCTGTGCAATATCTTCCCCTGCTTCACATGCTGGTCTTCATTCTGAGCACTCCCTGCTCTTTCGTTGCTGCGCGTTACACCACTCTCATGTGCAACAATAACTTTACGCTATATCCCTCATGCACTGCTGTGCACTCTCTCTTTTTTTAAAAACGCTCCCCCAGCTCTCATAAAAAAAATGCTCAACACAATTACAACCCTCATAAAAAAAACCACGCACATACATCGTGCGCAAAAAAAACATATCACAATACAATTTCATGTTTTATTTCTACGCACTACTATACACCTTTTCATTGTAATACATAATGGTCAACGCACACACCTAATATAAAAGCAATATATTTTGTGCCCATACCCATATTAAAAAAATGCCTCACCAAAACTTCGTAAATGCCCATAACTATTTAAGGCGGGCCTCCACCAACCTTCATAAATGCATTAAATGGCTCAGCGTTTCCTCCACGGCGGTCAACGGAAATCCTCACACGCCACGCAAACCAGTGATTTGCCGCAGGCCGTATGTAGCTTCAGAGATCAACGGCGGAGGACGATCAGACTGATCGGACGGCGGTGGTGAATATCGGAGGGCAGTTTGCAGCAGGACTTTAACCCCCGAGAAAATGACGTTGCGTTACGTCAGGGCAATGACACGCGTCTGCACCAAATCCCATCGGAGCCGCATATACGGAAACAGCTTTTCGCTGGTAGGCGGTCCGAGAAAGTTAAGCAGGTTTCCGGTTTTGCTTTGGCGGTTTTGGGTGGGTTACGCACGGAGTTGAAATTAGATTTCAACAAAAAATCTTGGCATTTTTGATTTAAAACATAATTCCCAAATAATTCCAAAAATTTTGTTTGTGCTTTATTTATCAGTGATGTAATGCAGAATGTGTTGGTGTATGCTTTCTTGCCATAATTCTAGGTTCTTTCCTTTTATGGCTGGATTTAATCAGTGCACCATGGTGCAATTATATTTCATTTTCCTTTTTTCCTGGATTCCTTGACCGGGTATAAATGGAAAGCTTGTATCTTTTCTTTTTCTGTCCATCTCAGCTTGCTTTGGTGTTCTTGATATGCTGAATGATCATCAAGTATTGATTTTTTAGCATGCTTTCAGGGATGATTTATTAAATGATAAGTTACAAAATTGTTATGTGAGCTTGGTATTTTCTGCTTTGAATACTGACCCATTGTAAGAACAACAAGTCTTAGGTTGAATACGCACGAGCTCTGCTTGTGTCAGCTATATAATATATTTTGTTTTACTGTGGAGACGATATAAGTCACATTTTTATTAAAACTATTAACATAAAAAATTATCCATGAAAAATGCTTTTATGAAAGGCACGGCGTTCATGCTTGTCCTGCACACCTTTGGTTTCTTTAGGATGTCCTTGACTTCGAGGAAGCAGGCAGCTTCTTTGAATGTCAAATAGCAAATATTTAATGACTCTGAAGAGCCAACCGAGAGAACTAGGTGAGTAGCCTTCAGACTTTCAAAAGAAAATAAAAAAAATCCGGAAGAGTCCATAGGAGCATTTGTATCTAGCAGTTAACTGCCACTGCATACCTGTAACATGCACTCAAGGACTGATTTTGAATGCTTTTGTCTCCTAATAGGTTGACAGGTTTGTAACAGAATCCATCTGATCCATTTCCAGTAACCTTATCAAGGGTAAGTAAATGGCTTGAAGCCTCTTTTTCGTATTTGGTTGAAAAACTCAAATGTGGCATTTGATCAAAAGCTAGTACTAAGCATTTGATTAAATATATTTAAGCATTTGATTAAATATATTGGCAATAAATCTAATGCATTATGTCTGCGTCCATATTTTGTTTGAATGTAAGTGTAATGCCAATGTATGAAATTGGATAACTTCAATATGTTTTTGAAATATGAAGTTCGCTCCAGTATAATGCTAATCTCTTAAAAGCAGATCCCATTACATAAAATCAAATATTCTCAAATGGTAAGTAGAATAATGCTAATTTATTCAGTAAAGCAAAATTCTTTTATCATTGTCATAAATTTAGATCATAAATCATGATATAATTTTACACTGATAATTTGTGTTCTCATGCATTTAACTGCCCTCGTGAAATATAATATTTTCTTTTCCATTATTTTAAAAGGAATGAGCTGCCGTACAATATACGTGTAACGCGTGATCGACACTCCAGGAAGCAAGCGAGGACGGAGCGGATGGTGAGGGTATTTGAAGCTGTTTTACGCGCCGGCTCAGCGATCTGGGCGTCAATGAATCACAAGACGAGAATTCAATGCCTCCACAGTAGATCTGAAGGTGGCTTTGTAGTGTATTTCAAACAACTGTTGTTTAGAAATCGCCATGACCCAGAGCATGATCTTCCAGAGGGTGAAAGGTTCTTCCATTGGCAAGGGATGATTGCTCACTTGCTGGATCGAAGATTTGTCCATGGATCGGGCCATATCCTATCAGATCTGAGCACCCAGAAGCTATATCGGTCCTCGCACAGGCTAGAACCGTAAGGATATACTCGATTTGGCTTTGTCCTTTATCGATCCGCTGACTCATTAAGTTAAAATGCAAAGGAGGGTCTTCTGAGAAGTTTGGTAGACTTCTTCACGGTCGTTTTCTACGATGCTCGGGGAACTTAGATACAGATCTTAGCTCCAAAGGAGGGTCTTCTGAGGAGTTCGGTAGACTTCTTCACATTCGTTTTCTACGATGCTCGGGGAACTTAGATACAGATCTTAGCTAGCTCCATAGTGGTAGATCGGCACTCGCTATGGACAGATCTGGCTTTTTTCTTGGGGATAAGTGGCCAGGCCCCAGATCTGGTGCACCTGGTAATAGATTGGTCTCCGTTTTGGGCAGATCCCTCAGAACTAGAGTTCTATGCAGCAGATCCAGAACTAGAGTTCTATGCAGCAGATCTACCCCTGATATGGGCAAATGTGTATTACGTTTTTTTGGATCCGAGTGTTACCACAACGCAATGTCTGGGAGGAAATGGCAGAGGATTGCGGCAATGAGCGGATGGAGGCGAACTCGATCTGTGGCAATGCGAAAGCGAAGGTAAAGAAGATGGCAAGCACTTCTTTTATGCAGATCGACACAATACAAAATGCTGCAAGGTTACAGGGTTTGGATATTGTCTCAGACTCGCAGATCGCTGCATACAAGGGGTTCGATTTCCTCCAACAGGAAGATCACAAACTTTACCAAATTTTTATAAAAACCCGGACAAGCAAATTTACAGTGGCCTGGATACAAGGTACTCCACCTGATTCTGAATATTATGAATACACTGAAATATCCATACCAGCTACAAAACCTGATATACGGGGTTGGTGTTAAACTTTTACAGGATGAACGAACTATACACAACTACGATATTCCTTCCTCTACTTCCATCATTCTCAATCTGAGACTAAGAGTAGGGGCATCAAGTAAATCCAAAGTAACAAGAGGTGTTGCTAGATCTAAATTATTCCTTCCTCTACTTCCATCATTCTCAATCTGAGACTAAGAGGAGTAGGGGCATCAAGTAAATCAAGTAAATCCAAAGTAACAAGAGGTGTTGCTAGATCTAAATTACCCAAAGGAACAACACCGAATCACCCAAAGGAACAACACCGAATCATGAACATAACAAAGCTAGTCTCTCATACAAAAACGTCCTCAAGGAAAATCGACAGCGACAACAAGCTCAACTCAGACGCCTAATACTCCCAATCCATACATCGTGGAATAGACAAATTATGTTCCACAACAGAATATAGAACTGCCAGAAACAAACGATTTCTACACAAGCCCTCATATGTAGATTTAATAGTTTTTAGCCAAAACCAATAGAACTGTTTCATTGGATGTTCACAAATTGGACAACAAATTGTGAGATACACCTCTGCTCCAAAGGCTTCTTCATTGTAAAATTTGCATCATCCGAACACAGAGACATTATCTTACAGGAAAGCCCATGGTTTTGGGGATCGACTAGACTTTTCATCACTCCATGGTTTCAAGATTTTGATGCAAACACCATGATTGTATCAAAGATGCCGGTTTGAGTAAGGTTACTTCTGGCATAATCAAGTGCTAGAAACCATTGGAAATATCTTAGGATGATACATAAAGACTGGTGAACAATTGATGGAAGAATGAATATATACTTTTGTAGGTAGATGTGTGGAAGTGGATCTCAGTAAAGGCCTACTGGATCGCATTCAATTGATACACAACAAGCAAAGCTAGACTCAAATCCTGGATTTCGAGACCACAACTTTAGATGCAGAATATGTTGCCGAACATAACACTTACAAAATACGTGCCCTGCTGCCAAGAAAGCGCAGCGAAGAAAGAAGAAAATATGGAGGAAACCAAAAGGATGGCAATTCCCCCAAACTAATCAAATGAAGAAGAAGAAGAAAAAGCAAAAAAGGACCCCACCACTTCGAATCAGGAAGAACAACACATACCAGAAAATGAAGAACAAGTCGGAAAGGCACACATACCAACATAATTACAAGGCCCCACAAATCAGCTAATTAGAATATCTGAAGCAAAGGAAAATGCAAGAATAAAAAGTTAACATGCTTCCGATAACTCAGATTCAAACAAGGAAACCACAAGAATAGAAGAAAATCAGCTAACTATCTACTACGCCATCTCAAGGGGAATTGTAACACCTTGCGGTCATGCGGCCGGGCGCGCGCGCTCCTCGCTCCAAAAATCGACTAAGGTAGAAGTGCGACGGGTGACCAACGATGAGGCGCGGTTGTAATAATGCGCGTGGGCAGATTGGCGCTCTATTTGTATGGCGAGCTGGGCGTGGCAACGGAGGGCAAGCCGACTTATGTAGGGGTGTCACGGATTGTTTGGGTGCGTCGGCTTGGGTGCGTTTGGTGGGTCAGCCGCGGGTGAGGTCGCCACACTTGGGCACATATAAAAACATGGGATGAACGCTCATTTGGACATCGAACTTCGTTGGTCTTCCATCGCATACAAGGAAGTGCGCATAAGGTGTAGAGCCGCAGCAAAAGGCGCATAGGTGATGCGTCCGCTTGCTGGGCAAGGGCACGAGCTGCACGAGGTTGTGTAGGCGGTTGGAGGTGCGGGTGGAGGGCGTAGTGAGGCGCCCACCCGCCGGGTGAAGGTGTGAGTTCGATGATGAACACGAGTTGGTTGTGGGTCGTGCAGGTGTGCACGGGCGCGCCCGCCCGTTCGGGAAACACTTGTATTGTTGTATATTGTTTGTTGGGTGAGTTGAGGTGTGACCGCCGTGCGCTCTTGCACGGGCGGGCGCCCAACTTCGGTTATGAACGCCGGTTGAGCCCAAGCTCCCGGTCATTGTACTATTTCCTCATATACATAATAAAAGAAGTTCTCTTGCATACGCTTGTGTTCTTATTGCTGTTCTATCTTATTATTAATGGATTCCGCACATTAATAATATAATTCATGTTTATAATGAATGTTGAAGGCGTAGTTCGTAAAGTAAACTAACAATGGAAAAAGTTGGTTACTTAGGCGGTGCCGCACCCGGCCAATTTAAGGAAAAAAGAATTGGGGGCGTGACAGTTGGTATCAGAGCAGGTTCACAGGGAGTGAAGCCGTTGCTGGATGAACACAAAGAACAGACATGTATGCAGGGAAAAGTTATGGAGAAATTGTGGATGAACAATCTGGGTTTCGTGGACTTGATGGTTCATGGCAAGACCATTCAAGATCTGGTGGACACGGGGGCCACTCATAACTTCATGACGACACGGTTGGCAAAAGAGATTGGACTGATGATCTTCCCATCGAATGTGGAAGTTAAGGCAGTTGACTCTAGAGCTAAAGTGGCGGGTTTGGTACACGAAGTACTTGTGCAGATAAAAGACTGGAAGGGTCAGTTGGACTTCACAGTGATGGAAATGAACAACTTTGATATGATACTCGGACAGGATTTCTTGAAGGGCAACAAGGCTATTGTTGTCCCCTTTTGTGATGAGGTGGTGCTGGTTGGATAGTCACAAACTTGGACTTTGCCCACTCATAGGCAAAGGGGGGGAGTCAAGGTGCAGCATGTTTCGGCACTGAGTTTGGAGAAGGCTATGAAGGAATCAGATATGGAGACATATGTGGTGATGTTCAAGGATGTCGAAGGTGATGGAGTGGGGATGCCTGTTCCAGCAGAGATTTCCGAGGTGCTGACCAAATATGCAGATTTGATGCCTGATGAGCTACCAAAGAAGCTTCCACCAAGGCGTGCAGTGGACCATAGCATTGAGCTTGAGCTAGGAAAGCAACCCCCGGCTAAAGCACCTTATCGATTGTCAGGACCTGAGTTGGAGGAGTTGAAACAACAGTTAAAGGAGTTAGCTGATGCAGGTTTCATCAGACCTTCAAGGTCCCCTTACGGAGCTCCGGTATTGTTCCAGCGGAAGAAGGATTCGAATGAGTTACGGATGTGCTGTGATTACCGTGCACTGAACAAGCAGACGGTAAGGAACATGTATCGTTTGCCATTGGCTGCTGATTGCTTTGATAAGCTTGCGAAAGCCCGAGTGTTTTCCAAGCTGGACTTGAGGCATGGGTATTATCAAGTGCCGATAGCTGAAGGAGACGAGAAGAAGACGGCAATAGTAACAAGGTATGGTAGCTTTGAGTTCCTTGTTATGCCATTCGGGTTGTGTAATGCTCCTGCTACATTTTGCACTTTGATGAATGATGTCCTACGACCATACTTGGACTCGTTCGTAGTAGTGTACTTGGACGATATAGTGGTGTTCAGTGACAACATGGAGGATCATAAGAAGCACTTGGCGATGGTGTTCGAGGCACTGAGGGCAAATCAGTTGTTCTTGAAAAAGTCTAAGTGTGTGTTTGCTCAGATCGAGATTCCGTTCCTTGGGCATATTGTTGGTCAAGGGTACATACAGATGGAGCCGAGCAGAGTGAAGGCGATCGAGGACTGGGTTGAACCGAAGAATGTCCATGAGATGAGGGTGTTCTTGGGCATGACCAACTACCAACGGAAGTTTGTAGAGGGGTACTCCAAGGTGACATCGACACTGACAGACCTATTGAAGAAAGACAAGAGGTGGAGTTGGACAAACAAATGTCAAGAGGCATTTGATGACTTGAAGAAGAGGATGGTTACAGCACCGATACTGAAGTTGCCGGACTTCGAGAGACCGTTTGAGGTACACACTGATGCTTCAAATTTTTCCATAGGAGGGGTTCTTATGCAGGATGGGCATCCGGTGGCGTACGAGAGTCGGAAGTTGCAGGATAGAGAACGGAGGTATCCGGTCCATGAGAAGGAGATGACTGCGATCATTCACTGTCTTCATGTGTGGAGGCATTACCTGATTGGGAAGCCGTTTGTTGTCAAGACTAACAACGTTGTAGCAAGTTATTTTGCATCACAACCGAAGCTTTCTGCGAAGCAAGCTCGTTGGCAGGACTTCTTGGCAGAATTCGACATGACTATCGAGTATAGACCGAGAAGGCACAATGCGGTAGCAGATGCCCTTAGCAGGAAGGGACAACTTGCAGCATTGGAAGGAGAAGACCGGGCAGCTAGGAGTAGGAGTCGAGTTCAGATGTCAGAAGAGATGTAGAATAAGATCAAGGAAAGTGTTGAAACTGATACTTTGGCGCAGAATATAGTGAAGCAGATAAAGGAGGGGAAGACACGAAAGTTCTTTCTACGAGACGGGTTCTTGTTCTTTGGAAACCGACTCTATGTTCCAAAGTCATCTGGACTCAGGAGGCACCTTTTGAAGGAGTGCCACGACTCGCCATGGGTTGGCCACCCAGCGATGCATCGTTCTTTGGCATTGTTGGAGAGAGGATTCTTTTGGGAGAAGATGCGAGAAGATGTAGAGGAGTATGTACATACATGCATCATTTGTCAGCAGGACAAATCGGATACTCAGAGACAAGGAGGACTGTTGTAGCCTTTACCGATTCCAGAGAGGCCATGGATGAGTGTCTCGATGGACTTCATCACTCATTTGCCACAGGTTTAGGGGTATAATGGGATAATGGTCGTGGTTGATCGTTTTTCCAAGTATGCTGTCTTTGTTCCTACAAAGATGCCTTATGGAGCCGAGCGGACTGCGGAGTTGTTCTTTAAGAACATAGTGAAGTATTGGGGAATGCCATTGAGCATTGTGTCGGATAGAGATCCGCGTTTTACAGGCAGATTTTGGACCACATTGTTCAAGTTAGTCGGGACAAAGTTGTTGATGAGTTCGAGTTACCATCCACAGACAGATGGGCAGACCGAGAGGATCAACGCATTGCTGGAGGATTACTTGAGGCATTATGTGATGGCTGATCAGAAGAATTGGCCTGAACTCTTGGATATTGCTCAGTTTAGCTACAATATTCAAAAGAGTTTTGCGACGGGGTATAGTCCATTTGAGTTGGTGAATGGACAGATGCCGGTTGCACTGCATACCGTAGTGACAGGAGGTTTTTTGAGGAGTCCTCATGCGAAGAAGTTCATGAAGGCTTGGGATGAGACCTTGGAGTTAGCACGGTTGCGCTTGCACGAAGCTGCAAGGAGAATGAAGAAATATGCTGATCGAGGAAGACGGGATGCGCACTTCAGTGTGGGAGATATGGTGTTTCTCAGGATTACCGGGGAGCAGTTTCAGCCAGCCAAGGGGACTGCGAGCAAACTGACACGGAAGTATGAGGGACCATTCCGAGTGAAGAAGAGAGTGGGGGAAGTTGCTTATGAGCTGGAGCTTCCGCACCATATGCACATGAAGCATCCAGTTTTTCACATGAGTCAGTTGAAGAGATGCAGGCTTGATGCTGATCATCCAGAGAGAGCTGAACCGCCGAGAGGACCAGCTGGGATTGTGGACAAGCCAGGATTGGAGTTGGATAAGATTTTGAGCTACAGAACTACAGGGATTGGTTGCCACATGAAACGGGAGTATCTTGTCAGATGGAAGAATGCACTGGAGGAGGAAAGCTGGGAATCGGAGGACTCACTTTGGAGATGGAAGAAGAAGATTGTGAAGTATGAACGGAAGATACTGAGGCAGTCGGGATTGTCGAGGGTGACAATGATTTCCAGTGGGGGAGGTCATGCGGCCGGGCGCGCGCGCTCCTCGCTCCAAAAATCGACTAAGGCAGAAGTGCGACGGGCGACCAACAACGAGGCACGGTTGTAATAATGCGCGCGGGTAGATTGGCGCTCTATTTGTATGGCGAGCTGGGCGTGGCAACGGAGGGCGAGCCGACTTATGTATGGGTGTCGCGGATCGTTTCAGCACGTCGGCTTGGGTGCGTTTGGTGGGTCGGCCGGGGGTGAGGTCGCCACACTTGGGTGGATATAAAAACATGGGATGAATGCTCATTTGGACGTCGAACTTCGCTGGTCTTCCATCGCATACAAGGAAGTGCGCATAAGGTGTAGAGCCGCAGCAAAAGGCGCATAGGTGATGCGCCCGCCTGCCGGGCAAGGGCACGAGCTGCACGAGGTTGTGTAGGCGGTTGGAGGTGCGGGTGGAGGGCGTAGTGAGGCGCTCGCCCACCGGGTGAAGGTGTGAGTTCGGTGGTGAACACGAGTTGGTTGTGGGTCGTGCGGGTGTGTACGGGCGCGCTCGCCCGTTCGGGCAAACACTTGTATTGTTGTATATTGTTTTGTTGGGTGAGTTGAGGCGTGACCGCCGTGCTCTTTGCACGGGCGGGCGCCCAACTTTGGTTATGAACGCCGGTCAAGCCCAAGATCCTGGCCATTGTACTATCTTCTCTCATATGCATAATAAAAGAAGTTCTCTTGCATACGCTTGTGTTCTTATTGCTGTTCTATCTTGTTATTAATGGATTCCGCACATTTATAATATAATTCATGTTTATAATGAATGTTGAAGGCATAGTTTGTAAGGTAAACTAACAATGGAGAAAGTTGGTTATTTAGGCGGTGCCGCACCCGGCCAATTTAAGGAAAAAAGAATTGGGGGCATGACAGGAATGGTGGAGTGTTGAAAAGAAGAAACTTAAAAAAGTCTAACTTTACTTTTCTCTCACCTTTTAGTTGATTATTTATGTATGAAGTTATGATCATCACTCTCTAACTAGACGATGAACTTCTTCTAAGCAGCGACAACATATAATTTTGTTTTCATTAATCAAATTAAGATTTTTTCGTGGGGAAAGAAAGAAAATATATATATATATATATATAATCCCAACCAGAGTGTTTTGGTTTTTTTTTTTTTCCAATTTTATGGGAATAAAGACATAAAGAGTGGAGAATATTTTCTATTTAAGTCGATAACGGTTTCCAGGTTAGACAAAGTTTTTGGTCAGAAGCTCGACAGCAAATGCGCTGAGAGGAGAAGCAACAGAGATGCATGGACGCTTAACGATATTATTACCAGAGAAGGCAAGGTCTGGTGTTCATCAACTTGTTTTGCAACAATTCCATGACTTCACACACATCTGAAACATAAGTGACGGACCACTTCTCCCATTTCACGCGGTGCTGCGGAGGAGAGTAGTTTCTTTCCTGCAATCTCAGCTCGTGCATCCGTTTTCTCAACACTATCAACTCTGCGTCCACGCTGCTTGTACGTTCTGCAATCTCATTTTTAAAATTACCGTTAACTTTTGTTTTCGATTTCGTGCCACAGACAAAACCCTAGCAGAATGGTATATGGGCGTAGCAATCGGAAACTTGCAGAATCAAGATCTTTTTATAAATTAGGGAAGAGAATTACTAATTTTCATCACTCGTGAAAGTGAAACTAAATCCAGATTTATGAAATTACCCAATTTCATTTTTAAAATCTGAATTCTTCATCAAATTTTATTGTAATTACAATTTTTAAAATCTAGATTTTTCATCCCCAAATTCAGTCAAATTATTTATGAGAGGAGGAGGCTTTAACCTGCAGAAATCCTGATTAACTCGGTATCTATAAATGAAAACTATTGAGCTGCAAATGAATAATTGAAAATACCTGACCAAAATTGGTTACTGCCCCCTGAGCTCTCAGCTTTAACGGGACCTCTTTTCTTCTGAATTTGGGAAGCCCGTGATTTACCGACTGATCTCAAAATCTTTGTATCGAGAGGCGATAACCCGCCCAGAGCATGATCAACCACGCTAGTTTTGCCATTGCAGTAGCAGGCATTACATCCATTAAGGTTTCAATAGATTCCATCAAAATTCAATACTTTGCCGTGAAGTTAAACGCTGCCGGCGTGTGATGGAATCCTCCGACTCCGACTCCGACTCCATGGCAAACACATGTCGAGGAAGGCACGAGAAACTGCAACGCCACACACGTACTGCACGCGAGCTTATCCTTCCAATTATCTTGGCTATGCTGGGTAGCAAGAAGCACCCTGTTGCGGGCATTTACGGCTCTGCACGCGAGCTTATCCTTCCAATTATCACGGCTATGCTGGGTAGCAAGAAGCACCCTGTTGCGGGCATTTACGGCTCTGTAAGCTCATGATGGGCACGATCGGATTAAGATTTTAGATCCAACGGTGCGCAACCTAAACTTACAGGGCATTAAAAGGTACCCTAAAGCAGGGTGGGTGCATATTTTTCGGCGGGTTCCAACATATACTGCCTGGATTTTTGGTGCATATATCATCAGCACATCCACATATCCAGACAAATAAACAAAGCACTAAGCATCCTCTCCCTCCAACTAACTAAATGTGTCCAAGAAAGGTTGTATGTCACCGTCAATCTGTACATCTGATTCCTTGCGTTCTCTGCAATGCATCTGATTCTTTGCATTTTATAGAATAATCTTTACAGCGTGTGTAGAAAAATAATGGAATGTCGTAGTGTCTGTCTTTTGAATTGATTCTCATCCTCAAGTTATTAGGGGAAATGGTTTTAAGACTCTTAGTGCTTTTTATTTTCGTTTCGATTAATAAATTTCAATTTATTAGGGGAAATGCTTTTAAGACTTTAGTGCTTTTTATTTCCATGTCGATTAATAAATTTCAATTTATTTCTAATTAAGTGGGATGAAAGTATAAGTTTCGGTTATTAATATATTATTTTATGGAGGGTTAAAATTGAATTTATTGATATATTTTATTAATATATTATTTTATGGAGGGTTAAAATTGAATTTATTAATATATTTTATTAAGTGTTTAAAATTTAATTTATTTTATATTAAAAAATATAATTTAAATAAATAAAATAAAATAAAATTTGAAACGAGTATTATTAGATATAATGATATGTTAAGTGGACTATTTAAAAATCATGAGAAATTAGCAAGTTACGATTATTTCTCGAGGAAATGGTCATAGATGAATGACTCTTAATGTAGTTGAATTTAAAAAATGATATTTAATATAATACACTAAGAAAGACCCTAATACTTAATTTTTTTTATTTTTTATTTTTTATTTTTATTTTTTTTTCTCTAATAAATTTATATAATTAAAAAATATAAATTAAAAATATTTTTTAATTTATATTTTATTAAAATTTCGGGATTAACTACTTTACAACAATGAAGTCGCCAGAAATTTATCATGGTAAAGGGAAAATTATAATTTTGCGCTTTAGAGTAACAAAAGTGATAATAAAAATTTATTTTACTGTAAAAAGTTATATTTTAATATAATATTATTTTATTATTAAAAAAATATTTTATTTTAATATAATTAAATTTAAATATTATATATAAAAATAATAAAATTTTTAATGTGTTATTAGTTTACAATTTATATAAAATTTTCAGTTTTGTTTTTTGAAATATTTTTATATTTTATATGAGAAATATATGTATTTGGATTGTCAAGGAACTAGTTAAATTTAATAAAATTATGGAGACATATCATTATCTCAAAATACTCTATAACTCTAAGTAAAGTCATCCTATTAATTAAACATTTTTAAAACACTTGTTTTAAATCCAACCTCTTTAAAAAACTAAATTTTATATTTATATTTATTTTTATTTTATTTATTTACCTATTATAATTTTTTTTTTTATAAATTTAATGGGACAATAGAATCACTTCAAGACTTTCACGAAAATGGTACTTTATATTTATATTTATATTTATTTATTTACTTATTATAAAAGAAAATTTATAAATTAAATGATGTTTATGTTAATATCACTACTACATGTAGGGGGGTTTTAAGACAATATTTAAGACAATATTTGAGTCAATTGTCTTAACTTAAGACAAAAAGAAACTTGTGTATTGTCTTAAATATTGTCTCTAAGCGGGTGTGGCAAAATATAATGTCTCAAAATATAATGTCTCAAAAATTTGTCTCTATAAAGACAATATAGAACACATATTATTATTGTCTCTATAAAGACAAGAATTATTGTCTATTAAGAGACAATTTGATTTGTCTCTCTAGAGACAATTTGATTTGTCTCTCTAGAGACAACTTCATTTGTGTCTCTTTAGAGACAATTACATTTTTGTCTTTTTAGAGACAATAGCTGAGATTAAAAACATATTGTGTCTATAGAGACAATATGTCCATAATTAAAACTATTGTCTCTCTAGAGACAATATAAAAAATTATTTAAAAAAAATAAAATAAAATCATAATTCAAACTATTGTCTCTCTAGAGACAATATAAAAAATTATTTAAAAATAAATAAATAAAATCATTTTGAATGTTCATTCAAAGTAGTTTCACATTCAAAGTTCCCAAATAGTACTCGTGTATGAGAGAAACCACCACAGAAATTCGTGTCTGATAGAAACCAACGCATATGGGTTATTAATATTACCTTTGTTTAGCAAGAGGGGATTCAATTCATTACTAAATTTACGCCCAAGTTTTACTACTTCAAATGGGAGTCATAAGTTTGGATTTAAGATGCTACCTTAGCTTTGATAAGCGTTCCATCTCCCAGTTTTACTATTGTTAAAGAAGAATCTGTAGACTTTTGAATGGAAACGACTTTAGATTTAGACAATGTGAATCCTTATGCATAAATCAATCGAGAGCCCAATTAATGAAATGGCGATACCTTTATGTGTTCAACAGACAACATACCCACAAGAATACCCAGGCAGGCTTGATAGCCACAGTTATCAACTGTACAAGATTGTAGGAATTTCGTTGGTGGTAAGTATGGGTTAGTTTTATGCTTCAATCATGTTATCAAAAATATAGCTTCATCGCTCAACTGGATTACATAGTATTATAGAGTGAGTATGATATCTAGAACTAGATTACACAGTATTATAGAGTGAGTATTCTTTCGCTTGAACAGTCTATAATGGAATGTTTTAGTTTTTTGCTAAAGCAAGTATGGATCCTTCTATTTCATAAAACCAAAAAAAAAATGAACAATTTTACATGCAAGGAGTACAAGACCTCCAGGTCAAAACCTTATAGTTATACAAAGAAACCCGAACCCATGGAAAAACGAACAAAAATGCAATCTGGCTTCCGGAAAGCGCGTGAAGTAACCAGCAACATTGCTTTAGGAAAAGCCCTATTCATCTGAGCTGTCCAATAAAAAGCATTAAGATCGATGGTCGAGGAGGATATCGCTCCATCAAAAAGACCGAAGTATAATAGTCTTGCCCCCCAAGTTGCACGAACCACTGCAACTGTCGATCGTCATTGACTAAATCCAACGAATGATGTTGATATCGCATGGGATAAGAAGGGCCGATGTTAGTGAACGGGGAAGAGCGATTTTCAGAACCCTCTCCCTACCATGTGTTTGAGGGTGAGTGGCATCGCTGCATTTTCATCAAAACCGCTTTCCAACAGAAAGCTGTGCAATCATCCAGAAACCACCTTGGGGGCGGTAAACCATGCCAAGATTCCAAAATCTTGAAGGACCGTCCGCTGGAAGAAACAGGGCTCTATCTGCACTTGTGGATCTTCCTTGCCCGAACCTGGAACCCTGAATAGATGAGGGGTTTGTCACTGAACGAAGATCTGAGGGACTCGTTTCGATCCCCACGATAAATAGAGAGCATCCTCTCATTTGCTCTGGGAATATGAGCGGCCAGACTAGGTATCCGCCACGCCACAGAACCATCTATCTGATAATGATGACACATGCAGATGTTGAAAGCAAAGGTTGAGTCAAATTGATCCCTGGTCCCAGGCTCTATCTTTAAACTCTAGCTTATCATTTTCTGCCTGTTCCTGAACAACCTCCTTTAACCTGCTCTGCGGCAGCTCATGCCAATTTGATGCCACTTTAATCTCTGTGCTGATAACACCCTGGTTGGCAAGAAAATCAGCCACTTTGTTCGCCAACCTGCGGACATGCTTAAAGCCAACTGTACGGAGGCTTTGAAGGTGGTGTTGGATCCATTGAAATCCTTGATCATTGTTATTTTAACTTCTTTTTCAAAATATTTTTGATCATTGTTGAAAATTAATACTTTGAACAGACTCATCACAAATATTCTTTAACTGATCACTTATCAAAAGCTTATGAGGTTTCTTATGTAGCCCATGAATTATTTTGATTTTAATCGAGGAAGACTCGCTTATTACGTTTGATAACAAAGGCATTAGCAATGGGTTCTACAACAACCCACTTCCCTTTTCTAAGTACTTCCAAACCACTGACATCGCCTTGCATTAGAATAGTGATGCCACTTGCGTCTGAATGGCTTCTTAAAGCAAGGGTAACATCTGGGTTTGGGCATGGTGGGTAGTAATTTACAAGTAACAGTTGTCCGTGTTCCCAAAAAATATTATTCAAGTAATCATAATGGAGTCCTAGAGCTTCAGAAATTGCAGCTAGCAGCCTTAAACACAGTGCCTCACCTCCACAACGTACTTGCCTGCAATTTCCCTGTAACAAAAGCTTCAATATTATCTTAAGCCAAAAAAGTTATGATTGCTGCTTTAATGGTTGACATAAGGTTTAATGGCTACCTATAGGCTGTAGGTTTTTTAGGCCAAGAGTCGATGACTTAGTGTAATGGAAAACAAGGGTGTCTCAGATAGTCCCTCCAATTAAGGACTTCATCTTTGTGAATATTGAAGCTTGTAGCAAGCTGAGCCAGTTGCTTTGGATCCTCTGAATAGAGGCATGCATGATCTTCCATTGGCATTTCGAAGAATTCTTTGGCGATTCCCATCATGTTTTTCATCACCCTCTCTGGTAGCCGTGGTTCACTATCTGATCATATCATGCAACTTCACCCATATTAATACTGAATTTGAACATAATTTTTTTTAAGAATTAATGTTCATAATTGATATTTTGGAAGTTTATTGAGAGATATTATGAGATTCAAAATTCAAATCTTAAAATTCAAAATTCAAATCTTCAAAACAGTTTATATTGCAATATCATGAGATTCAAAATTCAAAGCCTCATGAATCCAATCCCTTCCGCAAAAAAATCATAACTTGGGACATTGGAGATTGAAGGTTGTACCTAGAAAAAGCCATCCTCCTCACATGCACGTTGGATTTGTTGTATGACAGTGGTTCTGCTAGGGCCATCCAGGTGTTTCAGATCCACCACTGGAATGCTCTCGCAGAAAGATACCTGAGACATGTTGGGTTGCTCCTGGGGAGGTAAAATATATTTGTTCTTCACCTCAACATTGTTTATTCCATTGCACAATAGTTTCTCAACGCCATTAGCATTGGTCTCAGTGTGAAGATCCATTCTAGAGGACATGCATCTTTCTTTCCTCTTGATGTTATTGCGAATACAATCTTTTTTCCATACGGATGTTGCATGACTTCTAATCAAAGTTAGAAATTTCAAGTTCGCCTTGCAGAAATTGCAATCTGTAGAGCCCTGAATGGAAACAGAGGCTATACGTAGGGTCAACCAATAGTTTTTACCACGGAAACATTGACAGTTGCAACAGAAAGTGTCCCGGATGAAAACAATATTGCAAAGGGAGGATTTGGCCCGTATACAAGGTATTAGCGCTTACTTTATAATATCATTTATTCTGATAGTCTAGCAGGTAAACTATTCATTGTACAAGCTTTATGTAAACCAATTTCAGAGTTAAAATAAATCCTCAGACATAGCTAGAATTTTCAGAGAAAGTTTTAACAAGCCATAATATATTACAAGCAACAATCATCGCAACTAGCATTTCCCCCAACAGTACACAATGAAAGGCACTTGAGCATTCTTGAAATATTTGAAGAGTACAAAAAGTTCTTGTGCAAAATGTGCAAGAGTATATAACAGAAAAAACTGTCTTAGCATATAAAAATAACTCTGTAATGGAGTTGAACTAAGATAGATTAGCCAACTCCACTGATGAAAACATCTGCACAGTACCCAAATCACATATAGAGAGATGCGATAATGTTATTCTAAGCCCCAAATACAAATCAGAATTAAATGTCAGAACTCAAGAGCAAACTCCAATGATACAAAACTAATTGAATCCACCAATCCCTAAATATGAAAAAGCATCTTAACAAAGCTATTCAAAAGCATCATCATCATCATCTGGAAGGGGTTGGGCCGCAGTTGCTACAAGTTCTGCCTCGTACCTGACAACATAAAAGATTGTAAGCCAAAGTTTCAATCTTTTAGAAATGGAACAAATTATTTCAATAAAAGTTAACAAAAAGTAATAAGAAAATAGCATTCTACTTACTGCTGCTGGGTTGCAAGGTCTATCTAAACCTCAGGAGGAGCAAGAGCAGGTGACTCCACAAAATGAAGGTTTGGATCCCTATAAAAATAACCAATTATAGAATCAATGCAAATATTTTAATATAACATTCATATTAGGGAGCATCAAAAACTAGATTAAAGGCTCACCCTGAGAGCTTCCGTGCCATGTATAGGAATGGCTTCTCAAAGTTGTAGTTACTTTTTGTAGATATCTCATAGTACTGAAGATTCTTCTTTCTATGAAAAGTAACTTGCTTAGCTTTCACTTGCCTATTCTTCACGTCAACCTTGTTTCCACAAAGAACAATAGGAATGTTCTCACACACGCTCAAATTCACAAAGATATTTAGCTAATTGGTTCAGGCAGTTGTGCCACCACACAATTAAGGAACCTTCATTTCTACTTAGAGATCCAACCCCTCTGCAAAAGAGATACCTGCAAAGATCTCTGTGCCACGTTGGGACATTCTTGTAATTCAATCATGCAGTGACATCAAACATGATAACTTCACATTGCCCATGAATACTACAACAAACAAAATCCCAATCAGTAAATAAGAAGGAAACAAATAAATAGAAGTGGAAAAACATGGAACCCTTGCCAATTCAATCAAGAAAATGCCAACAGAAATAGGAAAAGCAAACTAGTATTTATCAAAACAACCAATAATAGAGTTTGTCTATAAATTCATAATTAAACTAAATTAAAATTCAAATAAATATAAGTGGAAAAATACAGAACCCTCGCCAATTCAACGAGGAAAATGCCAACTGAAGCAGGAAAAACAAACCAGTATTGATCAAAACAACCAATAACACAGTCTGTCTATAAATTCAAAATTAAATTAAATTAAAATTCAAAATAAAGAGACATAAATGAGTAAAACAAAGTGCTAATAAAAAGGAACCAAAAAAGGGTTTATAGTTGCTCCATTGTCATTGATATTGAGGTTAAAAGGTGTTGCTACTGAGCCCACACTACATACATATCAACACGGGAAAATAGAATTGATAAGTCAAAAGTTCTCTTGGGATCGATCGAAGTTTAAATCCATGTAGGACCTTTTTAAACAAAAAGTTGAAAAGGCACCCTAAAAACTCAAATGTACAGTGCTCCAATCAACAGGTGTCTACTACACCTGCAGAGGATGACAAAAAACACTACTTTCGTAAATTCCTAAGAGACCTAATTTCAAGTGAAAATGAAAATCGGTCTAGCAAAATACAGAAATGGGAAAAAATCAAACTAATTATTGACGTACCTTAACCACATTTTGTCATTAAACCTTACCTAACTGAGCTATAAAGTTGGGTTAGCATTTCATCCTTGGCTTTCTCAACTTGACAAAGCACCACAGCCTGCAAATCATCAAATCATCAATTCAAGTATCATGGACTGAATAAACATTGAGATTCTGTATGGTTGTATTGTGTGCTCATCCACATGGATGTCTTACTTTGGGAACATTTACAACAAGACTATTCAGAACAGCTTCCACATAACCACAGACTTCTTGAGCCATCATTCTGAGCTCCTCCTCCAGATCTACAGGCCTTCTTACCATGGTTTCCTAGATTATAAACAAGAAAATCAAACTAAGGTTGAATATTAAGTTGGGAAATAATTTTTCTATTCTCATCATTGTATATGGTCATGGTCTCCTAGGCTAAAATGTGTATTGATTCTTAAATTATTTAATAGCAAACATTTTTATTATGTACATGTGCACCTTACGATGGAACTTTATGTGCTTCATTGCCTATATGCAAGTGTTTCAATACAAGCTATAATTGTTCACGATTATACTTTGGGTTACATAAAGTAGTCTTGGCCTCTGGCCAGCTAAATATTGCCTACCCTCTACCTTATATCTATTTAAGTTTTAACAGTGGAAATAGTTTGTCTTGAAGATCGAAGAAAACTCAAAGGATGTTAGTCCTAGCTGAAAGCAAAGACTAGCAATCTATTTTCATTTTCTGCTAAATAGTTCTCTACCAGAGAAACCAAATTTTTTGGTTACCTGTAATTATTCATAAGTTGAACAATTGTCCAGCAGCACAATGCCTACTTATCTGCAATATAATTGTCCAACAGAAAATAATGTGACTAGCATGCATTTGAATGTAGCTTACTAATTTTTTAACCTTAAACAGACATGTGAGTACTTGATAACATAAATAAAAAAATAAATATAGCATGTCCTCCTACTGACACAAGATGTGAAATGATACTCTGTTTCAATTTCTGAGAGGAGAGAATTACTTATGAGAATATTTAAGATATCTACACATTCAGACTGAGGTGGAATTCATCGAATGTTTAAGTTCCCTCCCTCCCTTCAGAAAACCCAAACAACAATCATTTATTGGTCGCCCGAAGGATGAAAACATAGACCCACGGACAAAAAAGTAAAATATTGAACAATCTACCTGGTTGGTGGGTAGGTGAAGCAGATGATAATTACTATTGAAAACACTATAAGTCCCATCCATCTATTCGATTCCATGATCTTGACATGCCCATGCCCTATCCATTTTTTTCTGCCGGAAAAATAAATAAATAAATAAACACCTAAAAAATAGAAAACCATTGGAATCAGATGTATGAAATCAAATATTGTTAATGATTAACATATAGCATCACAAAATAGATACAACAATGTTAGGTTTCTTGTACAATCCAATCATAAGGTGCTTTAGAATAATAATTTAACATATGGTAGAGTAGACGAAATGAGAATACTATGAATAGAAATATCTGCAAACAAAATCCATGAAACATTCTTCTTTCTCATAGCATACCAAGAGCCATTCATGGATATGCTCATGATCCCATGATGTTTATCAACTACTATGATTCCTTCTAACATACATACCCCACTCTCAACACTTCTAATTAATGAATATGGTTGGTTAGAACTCTGTGAAACGAATCAGGACCAATTTCTCTAATTAATTTAGATGTAAGGTATCAATCTACACGTACTTGGTCATCTGGAAATAATATATTGATGTGCAAAGCAACTCACAAATCACAGCATATCTATTTCATGCCCTACAAAAACTTGTAAACTCAACCATTGAGATAAAATAATGAAATTAAACAGCGTTTTGAACTGTTAAAAATAGAAGGAACGAAGGCCAAGTACTATATAATCCACACAGTCCACCAAGTGAAAAGGCTAGCTGGCCTTGAGCTGCATCTGTGGCTCCAGGAATATCAGTCACTATCCTGAGTGAGATCACCAATACAAAAACAAAATTATTATTTATTCAACTTATTGACCATTATCTTAAAACAACTATAAATAACCTAGTAGAATCCAACATAGTTCCATTTAATCTAACATAAGAATGTACAAATCTATCTAATCCGTAAGAATATCAGTTCCATTTAATCTAACCTAAAGATAGTATAAATCTATCTAAACCTCCAAAATATCACACTTTAATGCTTAAAAGTCAGTATTTAAAAAAACTGACAAAAAAATCTCGGTTCAAGAGTTTATCACCTTAGGTAAAAACAACTAAAAAGGTAAAACAATTAAAAAAAGTAAAAGAGTAAAACAAAACAAATTAATCTCACAAGCTAGAAGAGACTAATCTTAACTAAACCTAAAACCAAAAAAGTTTAGACCTAAAATGATTCATCTTAACTTCATGTTATCTTTAAGATGATGAGAACAAAAAAATTACTAAAACAAAAATATTAATCTAGTAAACTAGAATACATTAATCTTCATCAAACCTATTAAAAAAGAATCTTAATCTCAAAGAATATATCAACCTAAGCAAAAGGATAGGAGAAAATAAATAAATAAACCATCTTAACCTAATACAATATGATAGAATTTTCTTAACCATTAAAGTCCACAAAAATCCATGTGGTATTAAAGCCATCCATGATGTATTAAAGCCAGATGAAAATTAGAGTAGATCCAATTGAACTACGATCTATCCATCAACTAGCTGTGAACCTCAAAGAGATACCAAATTATAAGAAAAACTATGAATAAACTCCCATTACCAAGACCAACTAGCATTATATGCATCTTTATCAATCTAACTTTAAGCTGGGTGCAAAGTTCACTGAGATACCAAATTTAAAGAACTACCAGAAAAAGCATAAGAAATTGATAAATGAAAACAACGCAGACTAACTAGAAACATTGTAAGACATTGATCTGTAAAAGCACAGCCAAATAAAAAGTAGGTACATGAGCCAGAGGTTTACTTTTTCATTTCAATCTAGAATAATAAAAACCATTTGCAAAACTGCTATGACAGAAAATAATTTTTGAACTGAATTGGACAGAAAAAACACATCTAAGGATGGCACATGCATTTTTCAGCAGATTTGCAGCAACCTCAGCTCAACCATATATTAACAGCCAAGTTGGACACTAAATTGGTGTCTAATCCCCCCTTGTTTGTGAGACAAGGGATCTAATCCACATAGCAATTTGAGTACTAAAGTATACCATACATGTTAGGGAACCTATCCACTTTTTGTACATTGAAGAATCAACCAAATCTGAATCTGAATCTACTGAAAACTTCAAAATATGTATCATAAAAGTAGCCTATGGTTTATTGTCCATTATCTGAAACTTCTTCAGAATCTCAATTGCTTACTTACTCGTGTTCGAGGATCAGCTCACCTCAACTCAGCCAAACCTCCAAGACCAAGAAATAATACATGTCAACTTCACTTGCCAGTTTCTTATTGCACCATGGGATAAAGTTTTTTAAACTAACTGTTAGGACCAGGTAATCTACATACAACACAAATATAAGCATATCAAATTTATCATAATCAGACAAATAATAAAATTTAGGACCTGCAATAGTCTTAGTGATGCCCATAATCTGTAAGTACTCATAAATCCATGACTACCAAGCACAGGAGGCTACTTTAGCCCAGAAAGGGACTTCTTCAACTTGCACACATGGGTATCCCATCCTAACAAAGATATTATATTTGAACCCAAGCTGAAACAAAACCATGAATCACTCTTCCTGCCACCTGCATCTCTGGCCCTGTCAAAATCCACTAAAGCATGCAGCAGCTCAAAGCACTGTGCCAGTGTGCCCTTTAAGTACCTTGCATACCTCAAACCATGGAGCATATTTGCAGCAACCTCAGCTCAACCATATATTAGCAGCCAAGCTGGACACTAAATTGGTGTCTGAGCCCCCCTTGTTTGTGAGACAAGGGATCTCATGCACACAACAATTTGACTGCTAAATTCTACCAGATATGTTAGGGAACCTATATACTTTTTGTACACTGACGAATCAACCAAATTTGAATCTTAATCTACTGATAACTTCAAAATATGTATCATAAAAGTAGCCTATGGTTTATTGTCCATTATCCGAAACTTCTTCAGAATCTCAATTGCTTACTTACCCCTATTCGAGGACCACCTCACCTCAACTCAGCCAAACCTCCAAGACCAAGAAATAACACATGAGGTGTATGTCCTTCATGTCAACTTCACTTGCCAGTTTCTTCTTGCACCATGGGATAGCGTTTTTTTAACTAACTTTTAGGACCAAGTCATCTACATACAACACAAACATAAGCATATCAAATTGATCATAATCAAACAAATAATACAAGTTAGGACCTGCAACAGTCTTAGTGATGCCCATAATATGTAAGTACTCATAAAAAAAAAAGTATCTTCAAAATTTGTTTTGTTGCACACATAATTAGTTTATGTTTGGACCTTCACAACCTAGTGCGCTCCTTAGAAGCTAGAGCGATGCACGTTTAAGTTATTAAAATTTAACACATAACAATCCTTTTTGTCCTCTTTTTGGGAGGCGCTACATTAATTGTGGGTGTGGAATTCTCATCACATTGAACACCCTCCTCATTATTTCTGTCTCCCATTCACTGAAATTCAATAATGGTTTCCTGCTAAGGTTCAGGAATGACTATTGGATGATTTTGTATCTCCTCCCCATGCTCACTCCCAGATGTTTCACCTGATTCCTATACACAACACACTTTAACTTGTTATAATAACATTAAAACCTCCAATTGATTTATTTCATTATTCATATAATATTCTAAACAACTAACCTCGAATCCATAACTAGTAATTAATTTTTCCCCTCGATTTATCATGTGTTGGCGAAGACCTTGGGAACCATGTAATAAAGCATATTTTAGGTCTTCCTCTGAAGCTTCCTTTTGAAGTTGGTGAACCTATATTAACAAAGATAATCATATCTATAAGGTAAAATAACTAATAATATACAATTAACTCAACGTGACCATGGTTACTTTGCCTAAAATAGAAAATATAATACATGGAAATATCACTTACCATACCACCACGAATACTATTATATCCACCAGAGCCTAATTTGTGAGATCCAATTTTTGACACCCTAGCTTGGGTTGCTTTTCTTATATCTGGTAGGCGTCTCTTAGCTCCTCCTTGTTCAGATGGCATATAGTTTGGATTTCTGAGGACTTTCCTCTTAAACTTGGCATCTTTCATAGTTCATCCCACGTCACTTGGTCTGTCATCAAAGCTGGACATGGATACATCAAGTTTTTTGTCAACTTTGTCCTTAAATTGAACCTCTTTGAGTGCATGTATTTACTTGCAATCTGTAAAATAAGTTCCTTATCAAATCCAAGATTATCAAATGCTATTACTACATCTTTAAATAGTTACTCTTTTTTTGCATTGGCTTGTTTCCTCCAATCCATTTGGATGGTATTTCCAAATAATTGTTTTGCACGAGGAAAAATAAAGTGATAAAATTTCAGCTCTGTTTCATCCTTCAAGACATTTCCTTCTGAAGTGAGCAAGATTGTAACTTCTTGCATTCCTTTTGTGGTCACCGATGATATTGTTGTAGTCTTGGGGATTGAGGAAGGTTCCCCTATAGATACATTAGGCAATGTGTCACTTACTTCCTGCATTTACAATGAAATTGTGGAACTATTAAGAACCCAACCAAAATATGAAACTATTTTTCATTTCTAAAATAATGATCCTAAACATAACAAATGAAATTATAAAAAAATTAAAATAATTTTACCTGTTGATCTCTTGCAGGAGCTACACTCTCCAACAATGACATTTCCCATAACTGAATTTGTTCAATTATTTCTTGTCTGATTTGAACATTTGTATGAATATTTGGTAGGAGCCTTAACATTCTTGTTTGTGAGTCTATAAGACTCCTCAAAGAAACTTGTTCTGGTTCTGGTGGGAGAATGCTGACTAGACCCACATTTGATGTAGAGGGCATGTTATGGGGTTCTGGTCTAGGTGTAGATGGCATAGCATGACCCTCTATACCAACAGATTGTGTAAAGGGCATGTTATGGGGTTCTGGTCTAGGTGTGGATGGCATAACATGATCCTCTATACCAACAGATTGTATACTTGTTGGAGTCACCCTAGAAACATCCTGCAAGGCACAAATATAAATAATAAGATGGAATAACAGATGAATAATGTTGAAATATGTAACTAGGTTCGGTCTTCATAACGACATATCTAATGACAATTCTATGTAATTTATGTAAAAAAAGGAAAAAGAATATTATTTTTGTTATGACTGAGGCATGGGTTTCATGAACACATGAAGAAGCAAGTCCCATTATGAATGAAAATATCTCAAAAGACTCATCAAAAGAAGGTCATGAAGGTGGCAAATGATCAATGAAATGTATAGTAAAGTTGCAAATAATCATGGCAACCAAAATACTAATCAGTACAGATAGGTGTCCATGAGGTATGTATAATAATTTTCTTTTAAAGGGTCCATCATAAGATGTAGTAGGGTTGAATTTATGGGTTTATATTTTAAGAAATACCCTAGTATTTAGAAACCTTAATCTTAAGGTATTTGTTCCCTATGATTTGATTTCTAGGGCATGGGATAAACTCTAGAATGACATAAAGGGAAAAGAGTATGATCTAAGGTTCGAATTTAATAAACCCTAAAAAGGCCTCTTGATTACATAAAAACCCTAAAAAAGTAACTTGACATCATGTTTTGGAATAATATATTGCTTGGGTTAGTTGTTAAAATAGTATTGTATGTACAAGAAGAAAAAAACGGATGGGGTGATCCATTTGAAGGCATGATGTAGCTCTTCGTAACACCTCATAAATCATGGAGTTGTTGTGCAAAAACTTTATTAAATATATGCCCTAGATTTCTCAACAAATAACATAATCAAACTCACATAAATAAATGGTTGAATCTTACATCTTACATAACATTAGATGTATATGGGGGAATTAATGATCCCTGCATGCCAACATTGGTTGTACTGAGGGGCATAAATGAATCCTGCATGCCAACAAAATGCATGCTTAGTAAAAACACAAATATTAAAAATACATATAGTGAAATAAGTTAACTAAATGCACAAAAATATTGATAAAGTTTTACCACTATCATTACCTTAGATGTTTTATAAGGTGTTATAGGGGTTGGAATGACTTTAGCGATTGCCTGCATTCCAAAAACATAAATTAGCATAATATAATAAGGAATATAAGATAATTGAACATATAAAAGACAATATTCAAGCTTACCTCATGCATCATCATAGCAGTGTCTTTCCCTCGTGCATTTGTTAACATTTCCATAAAAGTAGTGAATATCATTGAATCCCCCATAGTAGCATTGGTAACACCCATGATTACATTCTTAAAAAAACACATAATAACATAAAAATAAGAAAACCTTGATTAAAAATCCAATAAGAAAATAGAATTGGTAACACCAAATATGTGTTGAGTGAGCATTGAAGATCTATCCAACACTTTGAGGCAAGCTTATCAGAGTGTTCCAACAAGCATTTAACTAGTCACAAACAAACTTTTGAAGTATCATTTTAAAGTTATTTCTAAAAACAAATCCAACCTCTAACTAAATCAACAACATAAATAATACAAATACCAAAAGCAACATAAATACCTGGTCTGCCATTTTGTATAGAATAATGTAATAGAAATCTACGAAGAAAAGTTTGTGGACACTAGTTAGGATCATTACATAAATAAATGTTGAAATATATGACAACGTGTAAAACCATAAAATTATTCTAAAATATGTTGGTTTAAACTTATATGCATGCAAGGCTAATTTCATTGAGGAGTTCTCTGGATTATATTACAAAGGGTAATGCACTGTCTTAAATTGTTGTCGCATAATGCAAAGTAATCTCTGTAGAATATCTCCTTGCTGCCTATAAACATTACTTCACTATCACATTGTAGCCACAATTAACCCCAAACCAGACCTTGCTTGCCTCAAAACCCCAGACCATACCTTAAGATGATTTGCTGCCACATAAAAACCTTAGGGGTGATTCGTTGCCACAAACAATCCCTTATAGGTGGTTCGCTGCCACAATTGATACCTCAGGGATGATCTGTTGTCATCAACAGTGCCTCAGAGGTATCTTTCTATCTCCGAATTGCTTCATAGACATATTGCTGCCACAATGAAGCCTCAGATTTAACGTGCTACTATAGATAATGCCTTAGAGATAGGCCAATGCCTCAGATAATGTCTCAGGGATGATTCGCTGCCCAGATAATGCCTCAAGATAGTTTGCTACCACAATTGCTGTCTGTTCGATCATTTATATAACAACATTCAGAAGTTGGATTAAAGTGAGAGATTTAAGAAAATTAAATGAAAGTCTGGTTGGTTGACTCTCTGCAATTATGGATTGAAACCAACGAGGTTCCATATATGGTGCTCAAAAAATAAACAATGTTCCTAACAAACAAGCATCATTTTGTATATAAAATATTTAAATAAATTATCACCATTTTATATTAAACTGTGAAATCAACATTTGAAAAGCAATGCATATGAAGCATATTAAGCATGCATTGAAACTACTAATCGGAGTCCAAAGAATTATTATGGTAGATGAAGCGAGATGGTGTGCTACCTTAGAAGAGCACCAATATACAATAAAGAACCCTGAAATATGCTTGGAAAATGAAAAGACAGAAAATAATGTAGAACACTGGTGGCAGAGAGGGTATAAAAACTCAGAATTATGTTTAACCCTCCAATATAGTTAACCACACATGAAATAAGTGAATTCAAATGAATGACAATGCAGTGAATGCCCATGAGCTTTGGTTTCATCAATTCATGAGTAAATGTTGGTGTGGGATTAAACCAAATAATGCCAATTTCATGCCTCATACTTCTCAAAGACCCAAGCTATAAATTACATGGCTTGGTATTATACCTATGTGCAGATTTGTGGAGATTTGAGATGTTCAAAGGAGAATCAATCATATTTCCATAACACCCCTCTAGAACCTATTTCATGCTAATGAATTAGAGTCTAGTGCCAAACACATGATCACATATCCAAGCAAAAGATCATCCCAGTGCATCTCCTAGAATGGTGGATATCAAGTGACTCAATGTGGCCATTTATTGCACAGAAGTTGAAATATATAACAATGAGCCAATGGGGTGTGCATTTTCATAAAAGGATGACCTCATTTCTCAAAACACACCCAAAGGAACTAGGATTGTTACAATGTTGTATGTTGGGTTAGGGTGCAACACTATCATGTTATAAGAAACAATTGCATATAAAAGGTTATACTCCATGGGATACATAAAGAAAATTCCTTTTCTTGTCTTAATTAGAAAGGAGACAGTTTTTCATTGACAAGAAAGAATTGTTATTTAGAAAGGAGGCATCATCCAATGAAGTTCGAGATGGTGAAGAATGCACCATATAGTACATTTTAGCTACTTCTGTTAAGGAAAATCCCATCTCACTTGTTAATAATGAATCTCACGAGTATGGGTTTAAGAATTCAGATGCAATTGAAAGATATCAAGATCATGTAGTTGAAAAAGAAGAGCAAATTGAACAGGTTTACAAAAGTGAAACTCACGATGATGAAGAACAAAAATCACATAAGAATTATAACAGTAGCCAAAATGATGGTTGTCCCATGTTGTCTAATGCAGTTTCTTTGAAATTTGGAGATCATCAATTGATTCATTCATCATATGATGAACCTCAAGAAGCTTATGAGAATATTTGAGTTTCAGATGTTCGTCTGCAACCTCATAACTCAGTTATTGAGGATGAAGTTCATGAAGACAAATTTCATTATTCAAAGTCCAGACAATGACAAACAGTTTTATGGCCTTGATGAATTGTATGGTTCGAAAGTGGATAGTGTCTCTAGTATGTATGAGCCAATGCCTAGTGTTTCCTAGCATGCCGGTGAGTCATCTCATTATAAGGTTGATTGGATTCATGTCTACACACAAATAGAGAGAGATACTTCAAAGCAAAAATTAAGTTCTTCATGTAATTATAAAGAAACAGAACCAGACACGGCTCAGGAAATTGTTGATAATAATCCCCAATGCCTACATCTATACCATGAAAATAATCCCAATTCCTACAGCTATACCAATGAATACAGCTACGCAAGGAAAATAATATCAATGCCAATATCTTTGCAAGGGAAATACATCAAATTGAAAGGAAAATACCTGTGAAAAATAAACCCTTTACTGTCTTCCTTGAAACTTCTAGCTCAGCTTCAAGTTCCTTTGCAAAATAACAGTGAAAGCTACCCCAGCATATAAAAACTAAAACAATTTAGCGCCAAAAAGATTTTCGGCCTCTACACCAAAAAAGTTTTGGTCGTTTCAGCTGTCTTGTTTCCATTTTAAGATGGCCTAGCCCGCTGTTTCCTGTTGTTTCCCACCCATGTCTCCCACTTTTCATAAGAATGAGGGTCTTAATATCTATCTCCCGCCACCCATGAATAAATGAGTATGTACTCTACTGCCGTTGGGCCTCATGCCCTTAATGCCCATCACAGAAACCCTAGTCTCGTGGCTCTCAAACATTAGTGTTTGTTTGTCTCTCCATTTTCTCGACAAACCCTCCATTGCAATGGGGCAAACGAGGAGGAAGGTTTGGTTGATGACGAGGAGGAAGGTTTGGTTGTAGAAGCAAAGGTGTTGGTTCATTGTAGTGTGGAGGAAGGTTTGGTTGATGAAGATGCAACACCATTTTCTAGTGGATTCGTAATGGAAAGTCATGGTATAAATCAGGCAGGGAATGGAGTAGTTCCGCCAGGCCCAACCCTAGATTCCGTTCCATAAATTCCTCCCAAAAGCCCAATTTCTCGTGTCTTCTGGAGAATCCCTCTGGAACAAATTGAGGCGATTCTCTAGCCATCTCTTAGCACAACAGAAACAAAGTGACATTGGTGTGGCACTGTCACCATCTTCGTGAATCTAAAAACATTTCTCAATATTTTTTGTTCCTCTGTTCCTTGCAGAAACCCTCTCTGTTCCTTGCAGAAACCCTCTATCTTTTTTGTTCCTCTGTTCCTTGCAGAAACCCTCTCTGTTCCTTGAAACCCTCTATGTTCCTGCAATTGTCAGGCCATAACTAGTATGCGAGGTGCCAAAAAAGATCTAACCAATTTAGAATCATACCATGCACCAGGCAAAACAGAAAGGGAAAGGCCATACGCCAAACTAAAGATGGCCACGCGCAACTACAAGGATAAAAACTAAGATCCACTCATCTAGACATGAAACATTAATGGTAGACTAAGACCGAAATGATGTTATGAATCATGAAGACATCTTACCTGAAAAACAAAAGACACGCATAGGGTAGCTAGACATAGGGAATGCCATGCGCAGAGACATGGGTCGTAGCCATAAATCAAATGCAGAGAGATATTCCGCATTCAAAGCCACGCGCCGAGAGATGGTTCAAGGCATAAGGCCTCGCACAGAGCAGCAGAGTTCTCATGTACTTGTGCTTCAACTTCCATTTTCACTCAAACAACTTTATCCATCGCTGCGAGCCACTAAAATCCTATAATTTGGCTGTGTACACATGTTCTCTAAGATAGCATTAACCGATAAACACTTAATTAAATAAGTTTATTTAACAACTATAGAATAGTAAATAAATAAATTAAATAAATAAATAAATAAATAAATGAATATTTATGTTTATAAATAAATAAATAGGAATAAATAAATAAAAATTTAACCAATATTATAATAAAACCCCTTTACCTTTCCCTAATGATTTATTAAGTTAATTATCAACCATAGAATAATATATAATAAAAATAAAATAGAATAACATTCTCAGTATTAAATAAATTAATTTAATAACCGAAGTAAATCTTTCTTTACTTATCCCTAGTATATAAATCAATAAAGAATTAAATATATTAATAACCATAGAATAATATATGAATAATTTTTTTCTTTAATTTAACATATTTTTATTTTGGAGTCAAGAGGGTTCTGAAACGCGCACTCTGCTCCCGCCGCCGCCTGCAAACATTAGGTCTGAACTGATCTTCGGCTACTCGGGATGGCCCCTCCGGAGGCTTTGCTAGAGGAGGCAGCTCACCAACACACCTTCTCTGCCTTGATCAAGTCCATGCCTCCTTAGCAAGCTCGCCCTTCAGTCTCAAAGTTCGTGGAAAAAATTGATGGGTTACAGGGAGTTTCTCTCCCTCCAACTTTGCCCAGAATGGCTGCTCTTGCCTTGGCAAAAAAAGGACTTATTGGGCAATTTACAGGACTTTTTCCCTCTCCAAAAACAGTCCAGAGGTGGGTGGAAAGGAATTGGACAAACAAAATACAAGGGAAAATCTCTATCAGATTTTGTGGAAAGGGATATTTTACATTTCATTTTGAGACAAAGGAAGACAAGGATTTAATCTTGCGTAATGGGCCTTATTTCATGGATTCCAGAGGTTTATATTTAAACAAATGGACTCTGGATTTTGACCCGGAGCTTGATATTCCTAATGCGGTCCCTGTTTGGGTCCGGCTTCCTCACCTCCCCTTGCATTGCTGGGGAGACGAATCTGTGCGTGCTATTGGGAATGCTGTTGGGAAATACATTGATCGGAGTGAACCGAAAGATAACATGCAGGCCTGTGCCCGCATCTGTGTAGAAGTTGATTTGGGTAAAGGCCTACCAGAAGCCATCAAGCTCAATCTTGACGACTGGATGCACATTCAGCAGCTTGACTATGAACAGATCCCCTTCAAGTGCAAGGTATGTTAAAAGTATGGTCACTTTGCTAATCGTTGCACTAAAATTTCTAATGTAGAAAATAATCCACAAGAAGAGCAATGGGAAATTGTTAAAAAGAAAAAGACAACCCCTAATCCTAAACCATCCGATGAAGCAGGTCCTTCCTCTCGACCTCCCCCAATTTCCCCTCCCTCTTCTCCCCTGCCTTCATTTCCTCCCCCTTCTTCCCCACAACCTCCCCTATCTTCTGATCGCCAGCTGGATCCCCTTACCTCTTCTCCCTCTTCCAATCCCTTTCACATCCTCTCTCTTCCCGAGGAATCCCCTCCCTTGATTCAATCTGATCCTACCTCTTCTCCCCTTCCCCAGGTCATTTCCTCTTCCCTCCCGTCTGATCCTCCCCCCTTCAGAATCACCAGAAGCAATTCCAAGGAGCATGGATCCATTCTAGACAATCAAAAGAAGACTGGAAGAAAGTCTGCCAAACAACACAGGGATGAAAATGCGCCAAAAGACATAGCATTGGGGCTCCAGAACCCCATTGAATCATATATTCAAGGACCAACAGACAAAGACATAGAAAACAAAGACAAGGGAGGGAGAGAAACTCCTCGCACCTCTCACCTGAAATGATTAAAATCCTCTCATGGAACAACAGGGGACTAGGGAACCCATCCAAATCAAATGCCTTAAAAGATCTTAATAACCAAGAGAAGCCAACCATTGTTTCCAAGAAACAAAGCAGAGACAACCAGATATGAACAAGATTATTGAACAACATAAGCACTACAAAGGATGTATACGTGATTCCTGAGGAGCCTCAGGATGAATTGCTACACTTTGGCTTCAAGATGAATGGAACAACACAACAGAAATAGTAGAACACCATTGGGTCAAGATTGTATTGCAGAATATTATTAGCAGTCAACAGATAGTAATTTACAATTTTTATGTCCCGAATCATTACAAGGATAAAGAAGTTTGCTAGGACTCGCTCAGCAATAATATAGCAGAAGAAAACAACAGCAACATCATTTTAGGAGGTGACTTAAACCTCATTTTACATGCTAATGAAAACGTAGAGGCAGCTTCAACCCAGATCTTTTTAGAAATCAGTTGGAAAATGTTATGCAACATGGTGATCTTGTTGATATCATTCCAAAGAATCGCAAATACACCTGGAGTAATCACAGATTGGGGAGAAATAATATTATGGAAAGGCTCGACTGAATCCTGGTAAATATATCCCTTCTCTCCACCTTTTTAGCTGTCAATGCTTCCATCCTTTCTTTTGCTACTTCATACCATTATTCCACTGCTTTAACCCTTGAATCTCTCTGCCCCGTGGGCCCTCTCCCTTTTAAATACAGTCCTTTATGGAATGACATTGAAGGAGCCAAAGTGTTGGTCCAACAAACTTGGTGCCAACATGTCGAAGGATCTCCAAGTTTTATTTGGGAAAGCAAGCTTAGAAATGTAAAGAATGCTCTCAAGAATTGGGCAAAAACCCAATATAAAGAGCCAAAAGCAAAGAAAAGAGAAGTGAAAGCCAAAATTGAAGAACTTCACTATGCACTAGAAAAGCAAGAATATTATTAGGCTGAAAAAAATCAAGAAGAAAATATTTACAGTCAGCTATACAGTATCAGAAGAGAAGAGGAAGAAAAATGGCGAATTAAATCAAGGCAGACTTGGTTGAAGAGCGGAGACAGGAACACAACTTTTTTCCATAAGCAAGCCACTGTTCGGCAAATCAGAAATAATATAATAGCTATCACAGATAATGCAGGCATTCAACACAATGATCAAACTACCATAAAAAACGTTGCCTCAGAACATTTTAAAGAGCTACTAACTGAATCAGGGGAGGACGAAAACTATGCTGACTTCCTACAACATTTGCCAAAAACGATTGTAGCAGAAGCAAATGAAAGGCTGATAGAGGAAATAAAAGAAGAAGAAATCGAGGAAGCAATTTTGGGCCTCCAGCCAGACAAGGCACTAGGGCCAGACGGCTTTCCTATTTGTTTTTATTGGGAGTATTGGGAAATGATCAAAAAGGACCTCATCAAATACTTTAAATGGATTCAGAGGAAAAATAAATTAGGAGGCTACACAAATTCAACACATCTGGCCCTCATTCCAAAGGAGAACTGGCCTTCAAATTTCTCCCGTTTCCAGCCCATATCCTTATGTAATTCTTCGTAAAAAAATTAAAATTTTCACAAAAATTCTTGCTTCCCATCTCAGACCTTTATTTCCTATGTTAATCTCTGAAAACCAAGGTAGCTTCATGATAAATAGGTATATTTCAGATTCTATTCTCTTGGCCCAGGAAGCCATTCACTCAAGCCATTCTAGAAGTGAAAAGGGCTTCATCTTGAAATTGGACTTGGCAAATGCTTTTGACAGGGCTAAACACTCCTTTCTATTTGTTGTCCTTCAAAAAATGGGCTTCTCATCCTTCTTTATTGATCTCATAAGAGCCTGTATCTCTGGCCTTTGGATAGCTCCCCTTATCAATGGCAGACCCGACCTGCCTTTCAATCTTCAAGAGGATTAAGGCAAAGTTGTCCTCTGTCCCCCTACCTTTTCCTTTTAATGGCTGAGTCCTTTAGTTGCGCCCTTGACCATAAGCGGCAGACATGCCTCATCACTGGAATCAAATTTGAAGATGGAGTGAAAAACGTCAATCACTCCCAATTTGCTGATGATACCCTACTGATTGGAGGGGCGTCCACAATCATAGCTCAAGAGAGTGGCAATATAGGCCAATGGTCCAAGCTAGAGAGTCGCAATATAGAGGCCAAGAGATCCCTGCCAAGATGTATTGTGTTATTAGAGATCAGGAATCTATCTAACCGAGATGCAATTTGGTGGGCATCTGCATGCTTGTTGTTCCAAGTATAAACACCATTGTTGAATTCCATATCTATAAGCCTGTTGTTATGAATGTATTTTTTGAAGTGCGTGCTTTCACAGTCCAGCTTGATCCGTCCTCCTCTTTTTTCCTCCAATCTTTTAATCATGTTGAAGTCCCCTCCTGTGATCCAAAGTGGGTGGGATCTTTCTGTAGAGCCTTGAACCTGTACCTCCTTACACACCCTCTCAGCCTTCTTTTCCCATTCATTTCCTCCTTTTCCCACTCATTTCATCCACCTAGTTGATTAAATCATTGTATTTTAGGACTTTTTACATGGTTTTCTAACTATGCTAAGTGACTGTTGTTTGGTTTAGAATTTTGGTTCAGTGTGCTGCGTTTCCGCAGCCAACACAAGTTTCCGCAGCTGATCCAGGTTTCTGCAGCCAGCACAGGATTCCGCAGCTGTTTTATTAAACGATATGTTACAGGTGTCCTCTGAGAAGATGAGCCACATGGGCAAGTTCCAGGGGTCAAGGACATGGTACGTGTCCCTCCAGATCACCCAGAACAACCATAAAAGCCCGCGGTCAACGAGGAGGCAAATACCGGTCAACAGAAGTGTTCAGCGGTGGCACGGCTCTGCGTTGCTCTATTTTTGGGCACGTAAAGCTTGGTGGCATCATCCTCAGCCACAGAGACAATCTAGAAGCACGAATCCAACAACCATACTCTCCAGATTGAATGAACACGATGACAGTTACCTAGATCCGGGGACGCAGAGGATTCACGTGTTTTTAAACAGCTGGTTGAATAGCATAGATCTCGTTAAAGTAGTTTGCTTTCTCCTTATAAATAAAGCGTCCTTGAACGCTGTAGAGTTAATCGTTTTTGTAATCATTTTGTATGTAATTTTGAACTCCCCACTGTACTTTACATTTGCTGTCAATACATGAGAAGACTGTTCTACATTTAAGCGTATAACTGCTCCTTGAACCGGCTGAAGTAGGCAGAGGGCCCCTGTTTGCTGAAGCCCTGTACAGTAACCTTTAATTTCCTGCATTTCTTTTTCTTGTTTCATGTATATTAGCTGTACAGATGTCTTTTAATTGCTGCGTTTTTATTTCTTTTCAACATGTATATTAGCTGTACATAAACTTTGATTTCTGTTGATTTACATTTCTGCACTTTTATGTTCATGACTGATCAGTGTGTTATGCAGGTTTCTTAGGCAAGCCCGAGACAGTTTTCCTTCTTTTCTTTTCATAACTAGTGGCATGCGTGATCATCTTGTCTATGTTGCTGACCTTCATTGTTTTGCAGTTTTGATTTTCCTTACTGTCATTTCTTTAACTTGCATATTTACTTTCTGCTCTTAGACATCAAGTTGTTCATCTATTGATGGTTCCTTTTCCATAATCAAATAACTTTATTGGGAGCCAAAATATCATTTAGTATAGCTTGATTTAGTTTGCTTTAGAACTCACATTACTTGACTTATTCATAATTGTTTCTTACATGATAAATTCAGCTGAAAGGCCAAGGTTAAGAGAAAGTTAAAGTATTGTGACTAGTCTCTTTTATGTAGTTTCACTTAGATTTCACATTGCTTAACATTTCATGATATCTTTTCATAGAGAAGATTAAGTTGAAGAGTTGAAATAGTGTGAGATAGTTGTTCTTACTTTTAGTTAGATTTAATATAGATTTCATTTTTATTTTCATTCAGCAGCAGAGATACTGGGCCGATGTCATTAGTCCTTTATTTGATGTCTTTATTTTCCTTTAAGAGTTTATTTTATCGCAGTTGTTGTTCAAAATTTTTAAGTTTAGAGAAATCATTTAGAGATCACCACAATCATCCACATTTCACCTGCTTTATTACACTTCCATCACATCACAGTAGGAAATATACATTCGAAAACAAACTTAAAAAAAACTAAAAACGACAAAAGATTAAGAAAACGGTTATCTAAGTACATATAGTACACCTCACTTCATCAGCTTATGAGCCCCGGGTTGACATTTAAAAGTTGCAATTTAGACTTCACTAAATTGACCAAACACTTTCTAAGTTGATCTGAGTTAGGGTGTTCAGTGTGTCTACTTTGTTTGTTGCCTCCTGGGGGAAGTAGACATTAGTTAAGTGTCCATGAAAATTTGTCCCTGTTAAATGAAACTTGGCCTGAATAAAGTGCTTACTGGCATGTATGTTGGTAAATGTTATAGCTCTATCATCCCAAACGATGGCTAGCCCTCCTGAGGCTCCCATGGCTTCCACTTCTTTGCTTCCTGGCCATGCTTTGGCAAGGATCTGATCCAACGTTGTGGAATTACACTTGGTCTCCTACAAGAAGAGAATTTGAGGCTTTTCCTGTTGTAGAATGTTCTTTATTAATTGTCCCTTCCCCGGACTGTTGAGTCCTCTGATGTTCCATGAGATGAGATTCATGATTCACGATTGGGAAGGGGATTATAGTATTTGGTGAGCTTGGAGTATCTTCCAGATTCCACCAGCATCTCCCCTATACGAATGGTTCTCTGAAGATCGGTTTTCCGTCCTCGTTTCTTGTTGTCTTTGAAGATATTTCTTCCATCCCATTGACTACTAGTTTGGACGCCTAATGATCTTTGCTTCTGTGCTCTTGAGAGAATTACTTCTAAGTTCTCTAGTTGTCGCCCATGAATTTTGTCATATTCCTTTTTCTTACAAGCCTGTTCAAGTCCCAATATATCTAGATCTCCGATGTCGAAGCTCTTTGATTCCTCTTCCATGTGTTGTACTATTTCCTGCTCTGCGTCTGTATCATCTACGATTGTGAGCTGCATCTGAGTGCTATCTACCTCCATACCTTGAGCAGTCCTTTTTTGCATGTTATTAGGAGAGGGAATTTTGGTGTCCGCGAGTTGCTTAGAAGTGAGGGCTTTCTTTGAGTTTGATGGAGCAGAATGGGCGAAAGTCTTAGGAATGGCTTTAGGTTGTTTCTGATTATCTAAAATATGAACCTCCGGCTGGAGCAAGATTTCAAGGCTGTTGCTTGTTGAAGGCAAGGAGGTGCTGGTGACAGGTTTTTTGACTGAGGTAGAGGGATTTTTATGGGTCTTTTTGCGATTGGGAACTTTTGTGAACCCATCCAAGTTGGATTCGTCCATTGAAGGGGTGGTCGTGGATTTCATATTAGAGGGACAGTCTCGGAATAAATGGCCCAGGGCATGGCATTTTCGACAGCGGAATGGTACATGCTCGTAATATATTGTTTGTAACCATTCATAATCATCATGGTAGAGGCTTACCACGTCTGGGAGAGCTTTGCTGAGGTGCATGTATACACAGATCTGCACATAGGAGGTGTATCGCTTCAGCTTTGTCTCCTCTGCCACTTTGATGAATTCGCCTAAACCATTCCCAATGTCTCGCAAAGAGTCTTCGTCCCAATACTTCGGAGGGAGAGAATAAAGGTTCAACCACACCGGGGCCCAGCTCAGATCTTCTTTGTCCGGGTTAAAGCGCTTGATCCATCCTCTTAGGTATAGCCCTGCTGCATTGAAGAAATATGGTCCTCCATCCAATGCCCTATTTCGATCCTCCAGACAATTGAAAATGGGAGTAAAGAAGCCCTTAGGCCCTAACTACAGTGTTATGTGCCCTTTTGGCTTCCATTTGGCTGCGATCCAGCCATGCAAAGCTTTCTTCGTTTGCCAAAGGCCTATGAACTTTCGTATCAAAGCATAATCCCTCATAAACTGGATCTGAGTGTTGATGCATTGACTTGGGAGCTCGATTTTGGGTCTGTCAACTGCTACCGGCTTGCCGGTGTTTGACGTCACTCGTGGTTATTCATTTATGTTGTTATTCGTTGGCGTATTTTCATTCTCTGTTGTTGTATCTTTTGGATGGTCCATCCTGACATTTTCAGTCTGTCGCAAGCCATTTTTCGTATCAGCGGGGGGAGGCATCATGTCCTCCCCCTGAGGGGGTTCCATTGCGCGAAAGCTATTCCTTATTGTGCTGTAGCTGCCTTATGGCTGAAGGTTAATGGCAGAATGACACAGTCTGTGAAGGTCTGCCAGTTGCAGAGCAGCGTCAAACCCTAAGCGCTCCTCTCTCCATTTTCTTTTTTCTTGACATAAATGATTAGTTTTTATCTAAAATTCAGTGAATCAGCTGTCGAGGACTTTAACACTTAAACCCTGTATTTCCTTGTTACAGTCGGCAGGGAAAGAAGATTTTACTTTTGAATAGTCCACTGAATGAGTTACACTATGAATGCAGATAGAGGCTTGAAAAAGAACTTGATTTGGTTTCAGAATGGTGCCTTGAAATTCTGTTGCTTTTGCTTTCCGTGACGTAGCTCTGCTTCCTAGCTTGCAGAGAGGAGATCCAATGCGCCGGAGTGCCGGATCATCCCAAGAATCACTGCGTTTTCTTTTTGAAATGTATGGCAGAGTGTTATATAGTGTTCAAGAATGCCAAGAGAGGTAAATTGGCCTTGAAGAGGCCCTCATGAACTCCCCAACACCTACCCAGATGCAACAGTGAGTTCCAATGACGAACAGAGTTCGAAAATGCCACGGTTGTGTTCTGAATTTTCCCTTGTGGATGAGTCCACGTTTCCTAACAGAAGCCAGCTCAAAATGATTCGGTCCTGAAGTCTGGAGAATCTGAATTAGCGAAATGCTCAAAGGAACAAAGGCCCAGACAACTCCAGAATTAAGGATTGCTGCAGTCCGATTCAACATCATTTACTAACAGAGATCTCCTGCTCCTGAGAGAGCCTAGGTTGGCTACCAAGTCTGCCTGTGAGTTTAACTTCCTTAGAACATGGTAGAAGAGATTTTGTGGAACTTGGGCAACAGTAGTCTGATTTTTTTTAGGATGGGGGCTAATTGCACCTGAGAAGGGATCTTTTGAGAGTTCATAGCCTGTATAATTAGTTTGGAGTCTCCAAAGACTGAGATGGAGAGGGGATTCCTCTTGATAGCCAGATTTAGACCTTGCCACAGAGCAAGAGCCTCTACTCCGTTGTTTGTTTCATGCCCCAGACCCCAAGAAAAGTGTAGCTCAGTTGAGCCACCTGGGCTTAAGATAACTCCCCCACCACCTGCCTTTCCTAGGTTACCTTTAGAGGCCCCCTCAAAGAATAGGCAGTGATCATCCAAAGAAGATCTCCATTTGATGAATTCCTGTTCTTCCAGATGAATTTCCCAATGAGGAGGGGCTTTAGCAGGAGGAATGGATCTATTCTGATGATTTGGAACAAGCTCTTTTAACCATTGATCTTCCTCGTTGTCCAGAATCATGCCATTTCTTATCGTGGGTTTGGTTTCTAATGCCTCCACCAATAGAGCTTTGATCTTAGTGATAATTCTGACCGGGTTACAACTCTCCTCCCTAAATATTCTGTTGTTCCTCTCCAACCACAGTTTCTAGCATGTGAATTTGGGGATCCACATCCAGCCAGTCTTGAGAAGGCATTTTTTAGAGAGACAGAACGGGGATAACTTGGCCCATTTTCTTAGTAGGTCCTGAATATTTCCTAGAAGCTCTATTTTGTCAGGTCCTAACATCAGGACACCCTTCCAAACTTCTTAAGCAAAGGGGCACAATAAGAACAGGTGGTTAGCCGTTTCTTCATCCGATGCACAAAGAGGGCACCTGGAGGGACCTTCCATTCCACACTTCTTCAGGTTATCTCTAGTGAGGATACTTTTATGCGCTAGAGTCCAGCAAAAGAAGTCAATTTTGGGGAGAGCAGGAAAAGACCAAATAAATTTCCATTGAGTTGGATTTGGGGGGATGCTAGGGACAACCATCATACTTTTGTAATCCTCTGCTGCTGAGTAAGAGCTTGAAAGAGAACCCCACCCTCTTTTGTCCTTAGAAGAGGCCTTTAAGGGAGATTTTCCTTGGAGGAAATCCAACAATAAATTGGCTTCACCATCCAGCCAATGAGGGACCTCCCCCAAATTCCAACCATCCCATAGAATTTCTGCATCATTTGTCCAATTGGAGATGTCCCAAAGGGTTTCCAGATTGCTAACCTGAAGCTAAGCTCTGATATTTTCCAGTTCTGCCATCTAATTCAAGGGTTGATCTCCAAGAATCGAATCTTCCCAAATTTTTATTTTTTTCCCATTAAGATCCAATAAAGCTTATGACTGAAAAGTTTCAAAGTTGTGAGACAGAGTTTGAAAACTGGTGATCCTTTGGAAATTCTAGGAGGCTGGTCCAAGCACCTCAAATGTTGCCCATGAAAATATTTTTTCCACAAAACTCTCTTGCTCCAACTAGGATTCCCAGAAACAATGTTCCAAAGGAGCTTGGAGCCCAGAGCAAGATTTTGGGCTGCCAGATCCCGCATTTGGAGACCTCCTTCCAAGAATGGCTTCTTAATAGTGTCCCAATTAACTAAATGGAGCCTTCTTTCATTATTTTTCCCTCCCTCCCACAGAAATCTTCTTAGGAGACCATCCACTTTACTAATAAAGGTTTTAGGGGCTGGTAGAATGGAGTTCTGATAAACTGGGACTTATGAGAACAAATTTCATAAGGATTACCTTCCCAGCATTATTCAACCATGAGGCTCCCCAAGCTTGTATTCTGAGTTTTAGCTTGTCTAGCAGGGGCATCCAATGAGCTACCTTAGGATTTGATTTGAATATTGGGATCCCAAGATACTTAAATGATTCCCAGGTCAGAGTTATTTTCATTTCTAATAGCCTTGCTATGTATGTCAAATATTTGATTGAGTAATTCCAACCATAGATCGTGCTTTTTAGATAGTTAATCTTGCTCCCCGAAACCTCCCTACAAATGTATAGCTCCTTCTTGAAGGTTCTAGCAGAATTTATGTTAGCTCCTCCAAGCAATAATGTATCATCAGCAAACTGGGCATGATTTATGTCTTTAACATTGTGAGCCATTCTCAGGCCTGGCAGAGTTTGTATCTGTTGACAGTAGTCTAGCTAGAAGCTGAGCACCGAAGCTTGGATGGTGTAAAGAAGCGGGGACAAAGGGCAACCTTGTCTTAGCCCCCTCGAGGCCTGGAAAAATTCCATTGAACGACCATTAACCAGAGGTGCTATCCAAGGGGAGGCAATGCAGGCTTTCACCGAAGTTATGATAACTTTTGAGAAGCCACATTTCTCCATCACAGAAAACATGAAATCATGTCTCACCCTGTCAAAGGAATTTTTCAAATCTAGCTTAATCACCATGCCTTTCTCTTTTCGATGACAACTTGAATGAATTGCTTCTTGCACCAGCACAATATTTTCAAGAATCTTTCTCCCTTTTATGAATCCTCCTTGGTTTTCAGGGATGATGACCGGAAAAATTTTCTTAATACGGTTGGCTATTATTTTTGTAATCAGCTTACAACTTGTATTACACAAAGAGATGGGCCTGAATCTACTGAAATTGGTGGCGCCTTTGTCTTTCAGAATCAAGGCAAGGAAGGTGAGTTGGTATTGCCTCCAATCTTGGTGCAGGTCTGAGATTTATGGATCATTCTGGGAAGGTAATTTTTAATTGTAGGCCAGCAAGTCAGGTAGAACCTTGCAGTGAACCCATCAGGGCCCGGGGCTTTATCCGGATCCGTGCAATCCAAATCTTCTTTAATCTCATTCATACTGATCGAAGCACTCAACATAATATTGTTAGAATCTTGAACACATTGAGGAATAAGATCAATGGGATAGGCTTGAGAATTGATAAGAAGGTATTCCGGGGCAGAGTAAAGATCTTTGAAGAAGGAGTGGGCTGCTCGCTTTATGCCTTCAGAATCTTTAACCACGGTGTTTTGATAGTGAATTTCATTTACTGTTTTGAAGTGCTTTCGTGCTTCAACTTGCTTATGGAAGTAGCTTGTATTTTTTTCTCCGGCCTGTAACCAAATATTTCTGGACTTCTGTCTCCAGAAATCTTCTTCATCCCTACTTGCTCTATGGAAATCTTTTTGCAGCTCTACTTCTTTTTGAAGAAGGATTTGAGTTAAATAAGAATTCTCCATTGTTAATTGATGGCTTGCTAAACTATCATGCATCTCCTTTCTTTTGGCGGTGGGCGTTTTCAACCTTTTAACCCACTCCTTGAGCTCCCTTTTAAGTCTCCTCATTTTTTCTTCCTACACAAAGAAAGGGGATCCTTGAACTTGTCGGTTCCAGGCCTTAGAGACCACCTCCTGGAATCCTTCTTGATGAATCCATAGAGAACTGAATCTAAAGGGAATGGGGCCAAGATTTCCATCCAAGGAGAGCTCAAGCAGAATGGGTTTATGGTCAAAGGTGTAGTTCGGCAGAATTTTAGAGGTGGCCATTAGACCACAAGTCAAGAAGGAGGATTGGACTAGAAATCTGTCCAGACGAGCAACAATGTGGCCGGGGCCTATCCTTTTGTTTGACCAGGTGAATTTCCCAGATGTGGGCTTGATATCCTCCAATTCCCAATCTAAAATGAGGTCTTCAACCCATTCTCTAGCTGGGTCCCTGACCAACAAGCCCCCCTTTTTCTCTTCTGCAGCTAGCATAACATTCAGATCACCTGCAATAATAATATTTTCTGGGTTGTGCAAGAAAAGATAGGACTGGAGCGAGTCCCAACAAATTTTTTTCTCAGATGGTAAGACCGGAGCATAAAGATTGAACATACTTACTTGGTGGCCAGATTCTTTATGGAGGAGCTTAGTGAGTAGCCAATGGGGGCAACATTCTTCGTGAATCAGATCATATTTGGAGCTATCCCAAAAGGAGGCAATCCCTCCAAAGGCGCCTCTGGCACTGATTGCTCTCCCTTGGCCTTTATGCCAGAAGGCTTTGCTTGCTTGGAGGAGCAGAAGGTCCTCCAGTTTTGTCTCTTGGATGAGAAGGATTTCAGGTGAGTACATCCTTACAATGTCTTTCAGAGCTTCTTCTTTCAAGCTGCTGCCTAACCCTCTGCAATTCCAGGAGACGTATTTCATTATTTACTGGCTTGGAAGGTTGTGGCTCCTTTTGGAGCCTGACCATGCTTGCGCCTATATCTGGTATTCATCATTACTTTGAGAGTTTTCTGAGAGCCTTGGAGAACATCCAGATAAGTTTGTTCCTCTCTCTGTTTCTTCTTGGACTTTTGACTCCTGGCCGACTTGATAGGAGTGACTTGCAAGCTGTCTTAATCTGAGACTCCATCTTCTGAATCTCCCTCAGAATCGGAGCCCAGACTGATGTGCTCCTCGTTATCTTCTCTTTTCCCTTGTTCATCATTTGATGGAGGAAGAGTTGACTTTCCCTCTACTTATTTCACTTTCTTCGATGGGTCTTCTGGTTCCTCTTGGGTTCCAATGGCATCTGTCTTTATCCCAGAGGAAGAACCCTCTTTTGGAACTTCTTTGGCTTTTGGTTTAGGCCGGGGCTTCGCTAATGGCCCTAAATTTTTCTTCTTAGTTGGTTTTGGGATTGCCTTGCCCTTTTTGGTTTCTTTCCATCCTTCTTCGTCCACTTTGTCCCTGGTTGGAGCTTTTGGGAAATTTTGTTGGAAGTGTCCATGTACGTGACAGGTTCTGCATTTGAAAGGCAGTTTCTCAAAATCCAATTTTGATAGTGATGCCATTTTCCGACTTTAAGTTTTACCGCTTCGAGCAGTCCAGCTTTCAGATCGACTTCCACACAGATTCTTGCGCAGGTATATTGGCCCTTGTTATCTGCTTTGTCAATGAAACGGCCTAGGCCATTTCCAATCTTCTGCAAGGTGTGATAGCTCCGGCAATGGATCGGAAGATTAGGAAGTCGGACCCAGACTAGGACCTCTTTAGGGGTATCGATTGAGGGATCGAAGTCGGGGTCCACTTATTAAGATACAGACCCTAATTTCCCATAAAATGCGGACCATTTCTGAAAACCAAATCTCGATCTTCTTTGGAGGTGAACTTGAAAATGAAATACCCTTTTCCAACAACATAGAAGATCACATTGTTTTCCAGTTGGGGCCTCCAGTTGCGTTAGATCCAGTAATCTGTTGTTTTTGTAGAGGGAAAGCGTCCCATAAATTGTCCTACGAACCCTCTGTCAGCCAGGGCTAGGGCAATTTTTATCGGTTGGTCTTCTGACAGGGCGATCTCAGGAATTTACTCTAGTTTTTTGATGAATTTCGGGACTTCTGGAATCAAACGTTTCTTCCCTTTCTGCGAGAGCAATCTTCTGAATGATTCTTCTGAAGAGATTGGTGGGGTGGGAGAAGGCTCCCCACCCCCAGGCACACTCATGGTGGCGACTACGCTCCTCTGTGATCGCAAAATCTAGACGCGGATGTTGTGCCAGCAACAACACTGGCCGGAGGAGGGAGGCAGAGCCCGATTGCGGGGATGCCGGGAAGGATTGAGAGCCCAACAGCAGGGGCTGCCAGGCAAGGGGCCTGCGGAGGGCTGCAGGGGCCGAGGAAGCAGGGGCGTGGGAGCTCCAGTTCAGAACGCACGCGCAGATCACCCTGAAACTCAGCGCTGCCCTCCATTTTCATTTGAAGTGAAATATCGTATTAAACATAGGTTTGATCTAAAGTGGTCATTGTATTAAATATAAAGTTTGGTCTTAAAATATTTTTGTCTCAAAATGCTTTTGTCTTAAATATAAAGTTGTCTTAAATTGTTTTTGTCTTAAAATAATTTTGTCTTAAACTATTTTTGTCTTAAATATAAAGTTTTGTCTTTAAATTTTTGTCTCAAACTACTTTTGTCTTAAATATAAAGTTTTGTTTTAAAATAATTTTGTCATAAAATAATTTTGTCTTAAACTATTTTTGTCTTAAATATAAAGTTTTGTCTTTAAATTTTTGTCTCAAACTACTTTTGTCTTAAATATAAAGTTTTGTCTCAAAATATTTTCGTCTTAAATTATTTTTGTCTCAAACTACTTTTGTCTTAAACTATTTTTCTTAAACTATTTTTGTCTTAAATATAAAGTTTTGTCTTAAAATATTTTTGTCTCAACCTATTTTTGTCTTAAAGTCTATATTTAAGACAAATCAATTGATATTAATTTTTAATGTAAAATAACTAAAATAAAAAATGAGTTTTTGAGACAAAAGATTTCTTTTGTCTTAAAAAAATGTCTCAAAAGTGCCCTTGGTGTAGTAGTGTGTGCATATTTTTTGGCGGGTTCCAACAGATACTGCTGGGATTTTTGGTGCATCTATCATAAGCACATACTTATGTTTAGACAAATAAACAAAGCACTAAGCATCCTCTCCTTCCAACCAACTAAATGTGTTCGAGAAATGTTGTGACAAGGTTGTATGTCACAGTAAATTTGTACATTTGGTTCCTTGCATTTTTTGTGGTAGTTTTAACTGTGCTCAAGTTTTTGGAGGTTAATTTAACCATACGTTTATAGTGTAGGAGGATACAAGTAAATATGAAAGCAAGTTTTATTATAAATTTCTATTTCTGGAGTTTTGGTGTTTGGAATCTATTCTGAAAGCTAATTCACCCATTCACCCATAGTATAGGAGGATACAAGCAATATGAAAGCAAGTCTCATCATCAACTTCGGTATTTGGAGTTTTGGTGTTTAGAATGGATTTACAGTGATCCCACCTTGTTCAAATATCGAGGCATCACCTTTACACCCTTAAAAATATAGAAAAATACAAACAATATGAAAGTAAATCCCATCACCAACTCACATGTTTTACAATATATTGATTTCTTTACATATTTTAAAATAATCTTTTACCTCATGTTTCCAAAAATATTGGAATGTGGTAGTATCTGTCTTTTCAATTTATTCTCCTCTTGAAGTGATAAGGGGAAATGCGTTTAAGACTTTATGTCTTTATATTTTCATCTCGATTAATAATTTTCAATTTCGTTTTCGGTCGTTAATATAGTATTTGATAGGTTTTCTAACATTTTATAAGTTTTTAAAATTATATTTATTTATATATTTTATAAATTTTATAGAATTTAATTTAAATAAATTAATAAATAATAAAATTTTAAAGTTAAATATTTTTAATAAAATATTTTTTTCTAATAAATTTATATAATTAAAAAATAAAAAATATAAATATTTTTTTAATTTATATTTTAGAGTCACAGACTTTTTTTTAATAGTGTATTTGTTTATATTTTTTGTTTTCGTTTTACATATTTTTAGGCTTGTTCTTTTGTTCTCCATTTATTTGTGTGTGTTATTTTTACCCTAGAGTTTGAGGCGGGTTTGTCTGAATTCTTCATGCAGTTTATAGAAGTGAACATGAGTGTCCCTAAGGGGAGGGGAGATAAGGGAGGAGGTAAAATAAGAATCGACTGCTAGAGTTCAACCATATGTACAATTTGGTCACAAATACGCTGAGTGTCGGGTATACAATTTGGTCACAAATCCGCTGAGTGTTAGCTATAGGCTCTGCAAGCTTCTTTGTTGCTTTCATTCTTTTCCACGTGATACGATACATTCGCCATTGAAGAACCGCGTAGAACTGTATTGACAATAACATTTCAACAATTTCCTCTTGAATCATAGCTTGAATTTCTTGATGAAAACGAGGGACCAATTTTATGCAAGAATATCTCCATAAGAAAGTGAGACATCCCAAACCCAGGTGACCTGGTGGGTATCAGAGGCATCGCAACACCAAAGGCCCTTAATGCCCACGAATTGCTTGAGCATATCTGGAAAACCCAGGAGGTGCTCGTCGTGTCCCAGGCATTGCTCTACACTGAGAATGGATTCCTTTATGATGTATTCCTCCATTAGGAATTGTAGGAATCAAAGACATATAGTGCTTGAGAAAGTGATTTTATCAAGTAGTGAGAGGCTCAATGATTGAAGAGGAGAAATGCTGACAACAAGGGTTTTCCAGCAGAGAGATTTGTGAAGGCTGAGTTCTAGGACAAAGGAATTTTTTTAAGGATTCAAATATTATACATATGTATAGTATTCTAGATGACTATTATAGATTGAAAAATCATACATATAGGATATATGCGAATATAAAATAAAAAACATGTAATTTATAGATAAAATTGGTAAAATTTAGAAAATATTTTTAATTTAATCATATATATGTAAAAAATAGGTGAATTTTTAACCAAATGGGTGAATATTCCTTTTAGAAAATGGCCAAAAAATAGCTAGCTCTAATGAAATTTTTTCCCTCAAAAATTCCTTAGGAGAGAGACATTATGTAACACCCCCTCCCAGGTCCACCCAAAGTAACCATGCCAATCGGGGTAGACATGAGGAGAGATGCTACTACAATCAGATTTGACCTCCTATGTCACCTTAAGGAAGTGGAATCGACGGAACATCACATACGGACATCCAACATCATCAACAGAACCCTCAGGAGATAAGTCAGCCACTCAGACAACCTGTCCCTAGGTCCCACTACTATTCTGCAGCTCTTAGGCCATAGTTGCTCTCATGCTATGGGAAAGGGCACAGGAAACAACCTAAATTCACCCTCATAGGCCTAGCTGCCAGTGACTGTGGACTAGAATTTCCAGTTCTATGCCAGCGACCCCGAGATTTAAGCCACTTTTCTAGCCTAGAATCTTGGCATCTACCCAGAACTTATTGTAACTTCCAGAATTCATTAAAAACATAATAAAAATGTTGATCAATAAAAAATTACCCTTAGGACTAGGCCTGAACATCCCAAACCAGGATTGACGTTTTGTCAAACACTTGGCATCAATTCAACCTTCAGGTCTAGGATACAAGAAAAAGCATAAATGACTGAAACAACTTATGAAACATAACCAGAAGGATCACCTCCTTCTCCATTGAACTACTACATCATTAATTAGGTCTTGCACCCATCCATTTAATAGTTACAAGTAAATATATGAAATAACCATGAAATGAACTAGTCATTCAATCATGCTTATAACTAGCATAAAACCATATAAATATCAGGGATATGACAACCATTAAAGCCACATATAAATCAATGTAAAAGTAAGAGAACTTAGCTTTTATTAATCATAGGAAAATCTGACTAGGTTCGAGACTTCATGTACCACCCGACCATAGACATGGCTGAACCAAATCTCTCTTTCATCCAGTCACCCCTGTGTCATATTCTAAGCATGAATATGTGATCTCATAGAACAATCAATCCAAGAACAACCAAGAGAATCCAGAGGTTAAACCATCTCCACCCTCATCCAACCGTGATCACACCAAAACCGGTGCTCCGCTCACAACCGAATATAACTTGTAATTCCATCCAAAATCCATCACTATCCTTGAGGAATTTTCTGTCTCCTTGTCTCTAAGGCTTTACCGCAATCCAAACCCGGATCACTGGGCCCTAAACCAAGACTTCTCCCTTAGGCTTTACCGTGTATCCCGCCAAAACTGGTCAAGGGATTCCTAGGCCTTTGGGAATGAACCTTGAGACCACCTCCGCCCCAAATTCCAAAATCCATCTGGCAATTCTAAAGTTCCAAAACTGAAATAAAAATCACAACATACCATGACATACGGAAAAAGGCTAGGCTAGGCTGAAATCCACTGTCATAACCCAACAAAACAATGCTACCAACAACAAGAGAACCATACAACATCATGTAAAGCCATGCATGTCCAAACCAGCTAGGAAATCACACATGCAAAAGGTTACCTGCAAGTATTCATGTTGAAGCTGCTTGATCCTGCTTTCCTTTCCTTGATCTTTGCTTTCTTTTCCTTCCCCTTTCCTTTGCTCCAACTAGAGTGCTCCAAGAAAACTCTAAGTGACCAAGAGAATGAGAGAGAGAGAGAGAGAGAGAGAGAGAGAGAGAGAGAGAGCTTCAAACTTGAACTTGACAAAATCCATGAACTACTCCTCAAAGCCTTTTTATGCATGAGGCCTCTAATTTCTTCATTTTCCATTATTTTCCTTCAATTTCCTCCTCACATGAAACTTGTGACCTTTCACCAAGTTACGTTTCTCCTAATTTACTTTATTTTCATAAATAAATGTGCCAAAAATGCCTTTTTACCTTAGCCTTTGCGAATTTTCCTTAGCCAAAACACACATTCAATGATGCCCACTAGGATATCTTTGCCCAACATTCATCTTGGAATAAGTGTCCCTTAACCGTAGTCTTATTTTGCCTTTATTAAATTTTATTACATGAACTTTTCACTAGGGTTGTTATAGGCTGAGACTTAAGAAGTATAATTTCAGATTTCTATGCAAGCCGAGACTGTGAGAGGAGGGTAAGTTTCTACCAAAGTCTACATGGATGAAGGGACTAAAATTTTCCCAATGTGTAGGCCATACATGTGACTGTTTTTTCAAGTAGAAGCTCAGAGTTTCCACGACCAAGTTATTTTCCATGGAAACTGAATATTTAAATATTGATTTTTTGGAGAGCCCAAACATCTAGTGGGATTTTTTCCATGTTCAAATGTGTTGTATTTTCTACGCGCTTCTCAATGGGTCAAGGCCTTAATTTTTTAGATTAATGAAGTGAAGAAAGCTTTTTTGGGAAGAAATTTGTGTTGTTCTTGTGGTTTCTTTTCCTATTTAATTTCTCGTTGAATTTATTTATGAAAATTAAAAATACTAGTGTATTTATTTTCCAACAAAAGTATGGTGATTAAGGAATGCTTCTCTCACTTCTTTTTGAGTATATAAATAAAATTTTTAATTTTTTTTTATTAATCTATTATCTTCTTAAGGTTCAAGAAACCATATAGGTCTTAGTGGAAGTTAATCATCATCATCATTTTCCAACAATTTTCAAAATTTTATTTGAGCAAAAAGTTTTTTTCGGTCCTAAAATTATTGTGAGAAAAAAATAAATTAGACATGATATTAAAAATTAGCATTGATATTATGTTATGAAAAGTTCCATTATCCTTACCTCTAATTACTTTATCTTTTAGTGACACAACAAATTATTCTTATGCAATATTGTTCATCACAACATAGGATATTCCTAATAAGAAATAAACATCATCCTCATAAAGTAGACACAACATCTCAATTTTAAAGATCTTTCTCTACTCATTTAAACTTCAACTAAACCATATACATGACTCCAATAGAATCCACCCATAACAATCATAGCTCAATAACCTACTACACAATACAAGACATACTGTTATGAATATAATTCATAACAAGTAAATAAATAAAATAAATGTAAGTATTAAATAATCAAATATTGATTATGTTAAATAGTCATTAAGTTAAAGTGAAAAGGCATGTCTAAAAGACATGCCTAATCATGAAAAGTCACCTACTTGGGTATAAAAGAAGGGCCTCATTGTAACATTCGATCATCACTTATATATATATATATATATATATATATATATATATATATATATATATATATATATATATATATATATATATATATATATATATATATATATATACCTCTTATGTATTTTTACATTCAAGCCTACAAGCTATCAGTTTTTATGCTTCAGCGGTATCAGAGCCATGACACACAATATAATCATACAAGTCTTTGAACGTTGTTCGCCGCACAATGTGCCATTACGTTCACATCCTGAATGCGTTGAACAATTTAGTAAAATTCAAGAAGCATTTCAGCGTTTAGAAAAATCATTTGCAGAAGTTAAAAAAGCTTGAAAGGAAAATGATCTAGATGATGATTTTGATGAAGCTGATATAGATCAAGATGATTATAATGTTGAAGATGAGAATGTTGTAGAAGATTCTCAAGCCAAAATTTTAGGAGGTAAGGTCGAAGATGTTGCAGCTGTGGTAGAGGTCAAACAAAGCGTTGGAGATTTAGAAAAATAAATAGCGGAAAGGGATCGAGAAGAAGAGAAACAAAGCATTGAAAATTTAGAAGAAAACACTAGGAAAAGGAAGCAAAATATTGAAGAAGATGTGGGCGAAACTAGTAGGAAACAAAAACTATATATCGTTGAAGAAGAGAGACAAGCTAGAGATTCAAATGTAAGTCCAGTCATAGAGAAAATGTCGTTCATCCTGAGGGGAATTAAAAATGTCAGTAGGACATGTTTCATAAATGTAGCTCTGCAATGTTTGTTAGCCATGAATAACATAAGGGAGAGATATGTGAAGCCCTCGGATCAAATCTCAGATTCGAATTTTATCGCTTACCAAATTTGTAAGCTTCTTTCTCAGAGATGTTCCATGATGGGCTCTCCTGAATTTCAATTACCAGAGCACAATCCCTCTGAGGCACCCTCTGAGCTTCAAAATAAGTTATATCCTGGTCAAGAGAAGAACCATGCTGGTGTAACTATATTGAAAATTGTTAATGGGTTAGATGAAGAAAATGAGAGATCAAAGGTGCAGGAAGGTTTAGAAATTAGGCCACTTATGGAAGATTTTACGATAAGTTTTGAAACAAAATTAACTTGCTCTAGTTGCAGATTGAAATTCTCTTTTCCCATGGAAAATGAAGGAATGTTAGATGTGAATCTGACTTATGATCAAGTCTCCAGATGTCCATAATTGAGTGGTAAGTGGTTGCAGAAGTTAGGCGGTGACGAATTAAAGTGGCTAAAATTAGAGGATCTCTTGCCATTCATAGGATCACAAGATAGAAAAATACAGTTTCAAAGTGCTACAGTAAATGCAAGTTAGATATCTCGATCAAGAAATCTCCTCGTGTTCTGGTGATTGCAGGAATGGCTGCTGCATCTATCAAGGGCACTTCAAATGCTAGTAGGGGCCTAAAAGTTTCTATGGCTAACTTACAATATTATTGTAATGAATTAGAGAACAAATTCTCGTCTGGCTTTGATGCTACTTCTCAACGATGGGAATTGTAAACAATGGCAGAGTGTGCTAAGATATTGTCTTAGTTTAATAAAGGGACAAGTGCCGTGCAACAGTATATAGCTTCACGCCTGATGTTTATTGATGTCGATAATATGAACGCAAATGCAAAGATGGTTCTTGGAGATCATGGCATATAGTTAGGCCCCAATAATGTGGCACGTGGCCTTTCAACGTTGTACAAAGAAATCATAGAAACTGTCTAAAAGGAAGCTGCAACTATTATGACTGTCTTTATTTCTCTAGATGCAGTTATGTCTATCCTTGTGCAATGAGTTTTGGAGTAGAGGGTTTCTGTACTGTTGGATATGTTTTTACCAAAACCCTCACTTGCAAACCCACCACCTATGGATGAAGGTGGCCTTTTATTGTATCTTAGAATTCTGGCAGTGACAAATGAAAAGTGTCATCTATTGTCTGCAGGAAATGACGTATCAATGTGCTAAACATTTCCGATGTGCCTGCCTCGACAGGTTCCGTAGATCATTCCCTTGTTCCACCAAGTTGTGTGTCTCACCATCCAGTCCGCCATCCAATCTGTGACCCATCTATTACAAAAAAAATTAACTCCTGCTACCTGCAATCCTTGTCCGCTGTCAAGGACCACTGCCATAATTCAGACGCTCCGTGAAAACATGGTTTCCACCTGCTTGTGCTTATTGCAAACCCACTATGCATACTCAACCACTAGTCCACGTACACGTTGTCATCCAGTTCCAATATCCCATTCAAATTCTTGCGATTTCTTGTGTGTTACGTCATGCCTTCAGGTGATACATCACACCCTTTGGAACAAGGGTATATAAATATACGTATCACACACCTACTTAACAATGTTGATATATATATATATATATATATATATATATATATATATATATATATATATATATATATATATATATATATATATATATATATATATATATATATATATATATATATATAATATAGATATAATAATTCAATATAGATAGGACTATATTATATAATTACAGATTAATTAATTAATTTATATAAGATAATAATTTAATAAATTCAATTAATTTGATTATATAATTTAATTTAAAAAAGGGGGGAATATATATATATATATATATATATATATATATATATATATATATATATATATCTATTATTAGAGTTAAAAAAGAAAAAGAAAAATCGAAACTTGGATTCAAATCAGAGTTACCAACGAATCATAGAAGATAATCTATCAATGATGTAGTCAAATGAAGAAAGTATTAGTGGACAAGTGAAGATAAGACATCATAGCAGATAAGAGATCAAATCCTTTCATCAACAAGCTTTGAGGACAAAGATTCTGAAGGAAAGGGCTATGTTATGAATATAATTCATAACAAGTAAATAAATAAAATAAATGTAAATATTAAATAATCAAATATTGATTATGTTAAATAGTCATTAAGTTAAAGTGAAAAGGCATGTCTAAAAGACATGCCTAATCATGAAAGCTCACCTGCTTGGGTATCAAAGCAGGGCCTCATTGTAACATTCGATCATCACTTCTACATTTTTATATATAATAAATTATTATTACAAAATATCTCTTGTGTATTTTTACATTCAAGCCTACAAGCTATCAGTTTTTATGTTTCAGTGGTATCAAAGCCATGGCACACAATATAATCATGCGGGTCTTTGAACGTTGTTCGCCGCACAATGTGCCATTACGTTCACATCCTGAATGCGTTAAACAGTTTAGTAAAATCCAAGAAGCATTTCAAAATTTAGAAAAATCATTTGCAGAAGTTAAAGAAGCTCGAAAGGAAAATGATCTAGATGATGATTCCAATGAAGTTGACATAGATCAAGATGATTATAATGTTGAGGATGAGAATGTTGTATAAGATTCTCAAACCGAAATTTTAGGAGGTAAGGTTGAAGATGCTGCAGCTATGGCGAAGGTCAAACAAAGCGATGGAGATTTAGAAGAAGAAACAACGGAAAGGGATCAAGAAGAAGAGAAAAAAAGCGTTGAAAATTTAGAAGAAAACACTAGGAAAAGGAAGCAAAATATTGAAGAAGATGTGGGCGAAACTAGTAGGAAACAAAAACACTCATATATTTACATAAACACTCCTAATAACCCCTACTAGTAACACTTCAGAACAATAGTAACATCTCCTATCAAACCATCAACAACTCATATGAAAACCCTATCCTTTACAACATGTAACCAATATCTCTAAGTGAACCGTTAATCCAAAAGTTGTCATGCTATTAAATACTTGATAATGGACTTTACTCTCTACATCACACTCCCTTCTGACATGTACAACATACATTTATCTTTAATGGTTTCTTCTCCTTGGATTGAGGAATCACATTCTGTAACATTTGTCATCTCTTTTTGTAGTCAGATTTACTTTAACCTGCTTGCAATCAAACTGGAAAATTATCAAAATATATCTCATATGCTACTTCATCCTCTACTAACTTGGAACCTCTATTTAAAAAGTGCCACCATGTCCTTAACCCATAAAAAGAGGCTTTATAAAATTCCAACAATATTCATTTCTCCTTCCATCTCCCTTTACTAATACATTAATGCATCATTGGCCCTTTTGTCATTGTCCTTAAGAACCCATTAACTAATTTTTATTTCAAGAATCAAATGAAATATTTTTTGGGAAAGGAGGCGAATCATGATGGTTTGAGAATTGGACGAGTCATCTTAGTTTTTATATTTGTTAATAGGGGTGATTAAACTTTAAGGAAGCTTTTTTGATATCTTAATTGAAATATGATTAATTTAAGGCACTAGGATTAGACTTCCAATTTTAAGATCTTGGTTTGGTATTCTTCAATACATTTAGCTTTTCTAATAGCGAAGAACTTAATAACATATTTTATATCCTATGTTGATAAGCCCTTGATGCATTTATGAGTGGCCTTGAAGCCCTCAAAAACTTGAGGGGAAACATAAATTTTGTTTGAGGTAGATTCTTCATTCATTTATTTTAATAATACCCAAATGTTTTACTATTTTATGGATGATGATAGAGTACAATATTTTAGGCTCTATTGCTATATAAGTTTATAAGTCTCTCTTGATTTTTGGTTAAATATTGATGGTTTCTCCTTTTCATTAAGGTCTCATAATATTTAATCTACTAATTCTACTAGTCTAAGTATAGTTGTTTTTATTATCTTATATTGAAATTTTATATTTTAAGTCAATTGTGATGTTTACATATGTTGTTTTCCTCTTATACATAATTTTCAAGAATACTTTTTAAAGAATAAATATATATCGAAAGTGACATTTTCATATAAATTCTCAATTTTATCTTTAATGTTATCATAAATGAATTTTTCTTGTAAATTTTCAACAAAAGGTAAATTTTGTCTATTTTAAAAAATAAGTCAAGTACATGTACTATGTAGAGTAATTTTCTCAAATTCCATAGCACTAACATTTGTAGGATATTAAAGAATGCCTCTAGTTTCAATAGATGTTAATGAATAAGTCCTAAAAGCACATTGTTAAAGCTACCTTCCAATACATATTTCCAATAAGAAAAACATTTATTTTTAATAGATATCCCCTATTTCTACAAAACACCCCTTTTTATACCCATACCTATAAGCCACCAATACTCCACATTCCTACCCCTAATACCTATAATATATTGGTCACTCTATGTTTCACAATTTAAAAACTCCCTTTATGTATAAAATGATACTTGATATTAGTCAACAATATGAACTTGCTTTGTTAGCAATTCTACCCTTCTTATGAATGCATGTCATAAGGTGAAAAACATGATAATGACCCAACACATTGTAAATGATTAGGTCATGGTAAGATGACATCTTAAGATTCTCAATTCCATATGAATTCATCTCAATATATTCAATGCTTCTTTTGAATTGGAGGGTTAGGTTAACATCCCGTTCAATCCATAAAGGATTGCTATTATAATTAATACTTCTACCCTTCTTATGAATGCATGTCATAAGGTGAAAAACATGATAATGACCCAACACATTGTAAATGATTAGGTCATGGTAAGATGACATCTTAAGATTCTCAATTCCATATGAATTCATCTCAATATATTCAATGCTTCTTTTGAATTGGAGGGTTAGGTTAACATCCCGTTCAATCCATAAAGGATTGCTATTATAATTATTGGATTGATCCCTTCTTGTTCCAGCATTAAAATCTCATAGGGTTCTTATTGAAACCAAAGTGAAAGGGATAATATAACAAAAAGCAATGAAAATGATATATTTATATTTGGAAGTGATATTAAACTAGATATATTAGTTATAGAGATCACTTTTATACATTTTAATCTTTGAATTAAGCTCCTTCGTAATGTAGTAATAGATACTACATATCCTTTATGCACGGAATTTTTGTTCCAAGTTGTGAAAAGGGTATATCCATCTAAACAAAGGAATCAATATTTGTCATATTCCCATGATTTAACAAGTAATATTAGATCAATTGAAGTTAGCACAAATTAGCATTGTTTCTTTAATGGAATGTCCACATGAGAACCCTAATTTTTCTAAATATCCATTTGTTAATTTGAATTTATTGTTTATTGGTGATATTTTATTTATTATTACCCATTCACTACTTTAATATCATTGTTATTTTGGACTTCCTTTCATAATATTGCTTGGTCATGGAGAATAAGTCTTTCATTTATAAATATACCAAATTCCTTGGTCATGGAGGATAAGTCTTTCATTTATAAATATATCAAATTCATTTTAGTAGGAAACTTCATTTAAAGTATTTTAGTTTTCTCCATTGGTTCCATATTCATTTGAATTGGGTGACTCTTACCTTTAATTTTTTACCAATTCTATTTACTTTCAAAATCAATGAGTTTTTAATTTATTTGTTTTATATGATGTTCGATAACTTGGTTAGACCATCTTCAAATGTTGTCACATGTAGCCTAGTGATGATAATGTTTAAAATCCCATTTGTTAAGTTTGTGCTTAAAATTTTTAAGAAACTCGTTCTTTTCTCAATGATTCGTGGGATGTCAATGTATATTTTATTTGAATTCTTCCAATTCTTGCTCGAACTTTTTCACCCTATTGTTATTTTTTTCTCTTTTCTCTGTTTCTGAGTTAATTTTAATTTTCCTTTTGTTGGTTTTAGTTTAAGTTTTGAAATTGAATATTACATATTAAACTCAAGCACATCATTTTGAAATGTCTTATCCATTCCTTTTGTCCCTTTTTATTTTCTTATGACTTTGTTAATCTTTTACCAAAGTGAAAGGGACTTTCCACTCTTACTTTTAAGGGTTTACCCTTGAGTTATTGTTCGAGTTTGTTGTAAGTGTTATCATTCCACACAAAAATTGAAAAAGAAAACGAAAGTTGAGAAAAAAAGGTCCTTGTAAAGGAAAAGAAAGAGAAGTGTTGTAACATACCCGTATGCCTCCTTTGGACATCAAGGCATTGAATTAAAATTTCTTTCTCTAATAACCAATTGTTATGATTAATTCAAACTCTAAGAACAAAATAATAATACTCAGATGAAATTAAAACAAACTACAATGAAAATGAACATGCATATTTTAAATTCATACATTACTCATTGAATTCAAGGCACGACACAACATATTTCTACTTAAAATTGTAAATCAATGCAGATCTTAACAAACTAGTTATTAAGCTGTGGTTCAATGAATAATCATAGGAATCAACTATCTATTCCACACTGAAGCTAGACCATGATACCACTGAGCAAAAGGAAGCTCCTATAAGGCTCTAATCTCACTCAACTGAATCCATTTCTCTCATGGCATAACCAATTTTCTCACTACAAAGTACTCAGGACCCTCATCCAGTAATTAATCCACCATGACACTCTCTTCACTTTGACAATACAAGGAAGGTATTTCCTCTCTAAGTCCTCCAAGGATCTTCTTCCATTTTAATGTAGGAAAAAATACCCTAAGGCCATTGGTTTTTTTCTAGGAACAACCCATAGGGAAAACACTTTGCCTATATAATTAATGGGCATGGTGTTTGGTTCAATTGTTGTGGACATTTAAAACACATGTTTACTCTCAAAACCATCCCATTTCCTTTTACCATCTCAAGAGAAAATTCTCAAACCTTCACAAAATCCTATGAACCACAATCACATGGTATTTTCTTCGTCATTATTGCTACAAGACATTTTGTCACATTAGCTCAAAAGGGCTGCAAACTAGATCAATCAACATCTTGGAACACTTTATCATAACCCCTTCACAAAGCCCTAAGCATCACTTCTCCAAAAAGTTTAAGTTTTTGGGACAATTAGCTCAAAAAAAATGTTTTTATCCCCAATGCTCATTGCATGCTTGGCCACCCACACTCAGTGCATGTTGCATACCATAGAACCAATGATGCTCAACATATGTTTCTCCCTTCTGCAGATGCATTGATTTTAGAAGTTTGGGAAAAATAAAAAAAATATCTCCGAAGCTTCCAAAGTAGTTTCAACTAATACCACAGATAGATAGCTTGAATTCCTATTTGATCCTACCTTGGTGACCTTATCTATTATCTCTTGAGCTCATCCTCCCATCATATGTGGATCTCAAGCCTTAAGTGGTAAATCCTAAACTACCGCACTCATCCTATAAATTTACTGCCTCCCATAAGGCCTGGGTTGGCTTTTGGAGATTGATAGTGCCCTCATGTTAATGATTTGAGCTTAAAGGAGTCACCATATTCATGTATTAGGGTTGATGTTGAGGTGTTCTTTGTGAAAAGTAAGGACAAGTCGACTTGGAGAGACATCTACAAAGTCAGACTTCTATTCATGGTTCTAACTCTCTCCTATATTTGTTAATACAAAGAGCATCTTGTTTTCCTATATTTATTATGTTATGTTTACACTCATGTATTTCAATGCCATGATGACTCATTGAATAGAGATTTTAGATTATGTTATGTGGATTGTGGTTCCTTTTCTTGTTTTAGTCGTGTGTGCTTGTTCTAATTATAGTACTTGGAGCTAGAGTTGGAGCTTACAAGCAAGGAGGAAAGGAAGGCTTGCTACAGATTCCAGGTCAACTTCTTTCCCATTTTCTAATCTCTATAGGGAAAAATCGGATCTCTTTGTATTCTATTGTTCTAGATCAGACCACTAGATCTGAGGAATTCAATTTTGTCTGCAATAGTGAAAATTTCATATAAAAAATTGGCGACACCACTAGGGAACAATTTTTCCCTTAGTGGTTTCCTCAATCTTAGCATATTTTTTCACCTTTTAAAGTGACCTTAATTGAATAACTCAGACATTGATTGGACATAAGAAAACACCTTCTTGAGCTTGGTTGGATTTCTTGTGTTGTGTTTTGACTGAAACAACTCCAGCGCATTCCCTCTTATGAGACATAGCACTTTAGTGCACCTGTTCCTTCTCTATACCTGTGTTGCAGTGCACCAATGTCTATTTTGCAGATGTGCTGATCCTATAGGATGCAAAAAATTGCATTTCTTTTCCTTTCTCTTCATTCTGCTTTGGTTCAAAAATTTTACTCAAGCCTTTGAGTTTGTCTGTGTCTCTATAAAGCTAATCCCTTGTGTGAAATTGTGTGTTTTTTTGTATTTTTACAAAAAAATTCCCCTCAATCGTTAGGGGGAGGGAGGGGGGGGGGGGCTAAAACTGTGTATGAGTGTTAATTTCCTTTGAGTGACATCTCTTTTGATCTTTGGAATTTTCACCAAATTTCAGTTTGAGTTCTCTGTTAATGAAATCTCAAATCACATTTGATTTCATTGGGTTGCATAATTTTTGTGAAATTTCATTTACTTACACTTGAATGGTTCTTTTATTGCATTAGTGAAAGAAGGTATTGTTGTTCATAAGTAGTCTTGTTATATTGTTCTTTCACTGATTTGGAATCATCTTGTGTTTTTTTTGAAGAATTATCTTGCATAGATTACAATTTCATAGTTAGAATTCTCATTTTCACAAAAGGAAAGGAATTGTGCATAGATTACATTGCATGGTTTGACATATTTTAAGGCTTTGAAGATCTACTTAAGAAGCTCTTATTTGCTGCATTTTATTTGCGACATTATTGTTTGAATCTCTTCCTTCCCATAGATAGATATTCATCGAATATAAACAATTATCTTTATGATGCTAGTTCCAGTATATGTGAGTTAAGGTAAATTCATTCGATGATCTTTGAAACTGAAACTTAATTCAAGATAAACTCTAAAATTCACTCAATTAACCTAAGGATCATTTAAAACTTAGTGACACACATAAAGGTCTAGGCTAGAGACATGTTCCAACATCTTTAAACATAGGAGTTATCGTTACTTGTTAGTGTTACATTCCGAAGGTGATATCTCCTTCCACGTACGTCAAGATTATTAAATCATTCTACCTTCGGGTACATCGAATGGATCTCCACGTACTCTGAGTATATCAAAATGCTCTCATCGAATGGTTATGCATTAGACAACACTAATGTGAACTATACTTCCACTCACCTACGGGTATATTTTGGAAGTCCCCTATAGGTTGCTATCCTACCTTGCCACTCGTGATACACCGAGAAAACATTCAGGGAGATTTCTTGCACGTACGTAAATCCTTGGTTTACCAAGGTGGTATATTGTAGTTCATGGTGACCTGGTAATCCTTTCTTCCTAGTTTTCCCCTTTTTATTTTTATTTTTTGTCTTTAATTTCTAAAATCAATTAATTGACTGTGAAACAACATCCTCCCCGTGGAACAACTCCTTCATGGATATTAGGTTGAGACTAACAAAAATCGTTCCAGAGTCTACCAGTCAAGGAAACCCCTTTGACGACAATCCTGGTATTTTTCCTTGTTTTGGAAATATTGGTTATCCTTATATGGAAACATTGTCCCTTCTTGAATTTACCATTGGTTTACCAGTTTGGTTGTTCTCGACCTCCTTAGTTTCAAATGTCCAAACTGCTCAACCAAGGTATCCTCCACCTAAACAACATCAACCTCAACTTAATCCTAAAGTTGACCCTTTGCCTTCTTCACCTGTTTTTTCTTCATCCCTTTCTTCCTCCTCGCTTAGTGAAAGTCTTTATTTCAGTAACCAGGAAGCTAATAAGAAGAAGAAAGAGAAGAAGAAAAAAAAGAAAAATAAGAAAGGGGGAAAGCAAGAAACCATTGCTACCAATGCACCTAGTATGGATAAACCTTCCAATCAACCCCACAAAGTTAAATTCCCTTGAAAGCTATGTAAAGGTGACCACCTTCTTAGAGATTTTTCTGGTATTCTCAAGGTGTTAGAAGTGTGGTCCACCGACTCACATCAGCCTTTGTCGTCAACTTCTAGAGATCATGCTGATGAAAAACCTTCAACTAGGGATAGCAATGTCCATGGGAAAAAGGGTAAAGTTAAGTTTCCATGTAGGCTATGTGAATGGAATCATCATATTCACCTTTTTCCTTATATGAATGAATACTCAAAATTATTGGAAAAATTTACAGCTTCTTAGCCTTGTCTTCTAGATGATTATTAAAGATTTCCTCTAATTCTCCACTAGTTGATGAAGTGATTGATCACAACCCATCTCCAGTCAATCCCACTCTCTTTGAACATGAATCCCATGAGTCTGTTCCTGGCCAACCATTGGTTGAGAAAATGGTCAACTCATTTCCACCTTCATTTGATCGTAACCTTCCAGTAGAGAGTGAAGTTCATAGTGCTAAGGTTCTTTTAGTTTCTTTAGGTTCCGATGAAGTGGGGGGAAATAATCCCATTCCAATGACACACGGGGACAATCCTCCTAGTCAAATGACAGAAGGGGACAATCCTCCAGTTTCTATGGCACATGGGAGTAGCTATCCCATTCCCACAACACAAGGGGGTAGTTCTCTTGTTCCCACAACACCCCTCCAAGTAATATGGTCACTTTCTTTGATTTGAGTTGAATGGTAGGATATTGTCTTCCTCCTTATGTGCCCTTCCAGATCATAGTACAGGTTTTTAATATGGTCATACCTGGCACAGTAATAGATGAAGTTGGCACGCCTGTTAGTATTATGTCCTCAACTTCTTGGTAAGATTTCTATTCTCTGCAGCTTGTGCCCGTTACCCAGAATCTGTTAGCTTTTAACAAAGGAACCAATCAATCGATAGGAATCCTTCCTTAGTTGGTTATTACTTTGGAAGGAAAGACTTTTTGTATCAATGTGATGGTATTCCAAGTCCCCTTATATTTTAATTTCCTCCTTGGGCGTGACTATGTTTATAAAATGGAAGCTCTTGTCTCCTCAATCTTTCGTGTGATCTGTTTCCTGCATGAAGGAAGAATCATGACCATTGACCAACTTTCGTTTGTTGGTCCTAATTTGACTCCCAATCAACTAGCTCCCCTAAATGGTCCTTATATGCAAGTGGTATCTCCCCCTCCATAGGTTAATTATGTGGCAACATGTTCCATGCTCACGTCTATTGATGATCTAGTAAGTGATGTAGTGCGTCATGTATTAGGAGCGTTGGTGCCTGATATTTTGATTAGATCCCTTGATATTTGTCCCTCCTAAATAATTGTTCTACCATTGGATGAGAACCTCTTCCAAGCCATGACCTCCTGGGGGCCATGATCAAGGTCTCAAAGAAAAGTTTCTTTTCTTGTTTCAAGCTCCTTAAAAAATGAAACAAGGTGTCACGAGCAGAGTTCCTTTTGTTGTGTCAAGCTTGTTAAAAAATGAAACAAGGTTTATGAGCATAGTTCTTTTCTTGTATCAATCTCATTAAGAAATGAAACACATCCCCTTCCAATTTGAGTCTTTGATTATATCTTGTAAATTCCCAGTCATGTCTTTCACTTGATCTCATAAATGAACCTTCATTCCATCCTCATGTTAGTAACTAGTAGTATACTTAGGTGAATGAAATGAAGCTTGGGGGGCATGTGCCTAGAATGGAGTCATTATGTTAGGGGTATACAGACATATTTCAATCATAGATTTTCTTTGTTTCAAGCTTGTGTAAAAATGAAATCACTCTCAAGAATAATTTTTCACATGTTTCAAGCTTGTGAAAACATGAAATCGTCTAAGCATTCTCAAGCATAGATTCCACATGTTTCAAGCTTGTGTAAAAATGAAACCATTTTCATCCTACCCTTCACGATTGCCATTTTTATCACCCTATTTCTGCCAGATGAGCCTTGGTTTTCTCATTCTATCGTCACCATCTTCTTGGCCGATCACACACTTTCACTTGGTATTTTTACCCTTACCTGAGGAACCGTTGTGATGAGTGGTATTATTAGTCTGCCTCTTAACCTTTGCATGTTTTAAGCAGTTCCATCATGAACGAAACTAGTTGCTACCCTTTATACCACTCATTCCTCCAAGAGGATTCCTGTTTTAGCTCTTTTCTAGCTCTGAAAACAGAAAAATATTATTGAGCACAAGTGTCCTTTTGAACTTGTTAAAGTAAATGAAAAGACGTCTACTAATTATAAGTTTAACCCTTTTTCAGACTGATATAGACCATTTTTGAAAAAATGAACACTTTAGTTGAACCTGAATAAAAGGTTCTCATGAGTATTGTTTTATGCTTTTTTGGACTCAAGAGACTAAATTTACGAAAAGGAACCTTTCGAATTTTCTTTTTTCGCCTCTTTTTCAAAATCTCCAAACATGAAAAATAAGTTGATTTTCACCTTCACTGGACTCGTAAGAAAAACCAACAGCGATGGACTCGTCGAACATGATGGAACCAAACCACTCCTTCTCAGGGTTTGTTAAAACTTCTTAGAGCGATTCATTTGAAGGATGATCTTATAGATCAAGAATATTTTATCCTCCTAAAGCTTGTAAAAAATAAAGAGGTATTGACCATAAATTGTTGGGGAAATTGGGAAAACAAGGTTCTTGACCTATTAATGGCAGCGATTTGCTCTTGAACATGACACTCACTGTTGGGTTGGGAAATCTTATTGCCTCTCTAGTTCATCATAACACGTTAAAATTATTCTGCCTTTGGTTTTGGGTCAATGCTTCCAACTCCATTAAGTGTCATTGATATGTTCAAGAGTAGTTCTTCAATTGACATTTGTTACAATACCTTTAATCCTTCATTCATGTCTATCGTTCCTGAACTAGTTTCACATCATTATTCCATCTCCAATATTGATACCTATTTCGTGTCATTGATGTGGGATACATCAAGCCCTCCTGCAATAGGTCACTTCCTGTCGACATCAACTTATTATCCAGGAAGTTGACTTAGAAACTCCCTTTGGTACCTTGGAGATTACATACATCAATGGCAAGTTTCGTTGCTCTCGATGACAAGTCCTCATCATTGGCCTTCGACCGTAAAATTCTGTGTGGTGTTCGACTTCAACTCATTTATTCACACCACATAGATTGTACTATAGTACCTTGAGAGCCATTAACATCATCGATGGTTTTTATCGTGTATGTTAACAACTTATATCATTGACCGTTAATCATATGGTGTCTACCATGTTCGAATCCGAGTCTTTTATTCACATGGTTAGAATCGTACTATCAAGCGATCGAGTGAACAAGATAGAAGATCCCAGATCTAGTTCCATCCATCCGGGCTACGATTTCAGGATTCATACAAGATTACAAAGTATGATGGCTATTATCATTCAGACAACCATCCAAGCATGGGTCCACAGTATGTCATCAATGGATGAGACTTCTTGATCATTGTACATGTAATATTGACTTATATGTTGAGCATGGGTAATAGATGATGATCTCGACCAAATTGTTCTTTATTCAGACTTGCAACAAGGTAAAGAACTTTAGTCCTCAGCCACTGCTTCTGAATTTGTCCTTTAGGAGGAAATTTGTTACAGGTCATTTTGTCACATCAACTTAAAAGGCCTACAAACATGATCAATCAACATCTCGGAACACTTTTTCATAACTCTTTCACAAATCACTAAGCATCACTTCTCTAAAAAGTTTGAGTTTCTGGGAAAATTAGCTCAAAAACACTGTATTTTAGCCCCAAAGCTCCTTGCATGCTTGTCCACCGGCGCTCAATACATGTTGCATATCAAAGCACCAGTGTCGGTCAATACATGTTGCTTCGTTCTGCAAGTGCACTGGTTCTAGAAGTTCAGGAAAAAAAAAAAAATCTTCAAAGCTTCCTATTCCAAAAGCTTCCAAAGTTGTTTTAACTATTTACCATGAATATATAGCTCAAATTCCTATATGATCCTATATTAGAGACCTTATCTCTTATGCCGGGAGCTCATACTCCCATCATATGTGGATCTGAAGCCTCAAATGGTAAATCCTAAATTATAACATTCACCCTATATTATTGCCTACCATAAGGTCTAGGTAGGCCTTTGGAGATTGATATTGCCCCATGATGCTGCTTTGAGCCTAAAGGAGTCACCATATTCATGCATTAGGTTTGATGTTGAGGTGTGTTTTGTGACAAGGAAGGACAAGTCAACTTGGGGAGACATCTACAAACTCAGACTTCTATTCATGGTTGTAACTCCTATAATTGTTAATACAAACAACATATTTTTTCCTATATATGTTATGTTTACACTTGTGTATTTCAGTACCATGCTGACTTATTGAATAGAGATTTTCGATTATGCTACGAGGATTGTGGTTCCTTTCCTTGTTTTATTTGTGTGTGCAGGTTCTATAACACTTGGAGCTAGAGTTGGATCTTACAAGCAAGGAGGAAAGGAAGGCTTGCTACCGATTCCGTGTAGGTTTCTTTTCCATTTTCTAATCTCTCCAAGGAAAACTCGAATCTCTTTGTCTTTTGTTGTTCTAGATCAGGCCAGTGGATCTAGAGAATTCAACTTTGTTCGTAGTAGTGAAAATTTCGTATAATATTTATGGGCATAATAGTGGTGAGATTCACACATGGTCTTCCATAACCCATGTAGAAGAAAAATATTCAAATGGGAGAATAATTCTCCATGAAGAATGGAAGAATTATCCATAAACATTGATCAATATTTATTTTCCCTTTAGATTGGCATTTCTTGAGTAGGTAGTTCATCCTTACTAATCATGGAAAAAATGTTATGAAAAAACTTAAGTAAAAAATTGATGAAATTATTTCATTATTATTATTCAATTTTTAAAGTCAGAACCAAGCCAAACACCAAATTGGTGTATGAGACCCCATTGTTTGTGGGACAAGGGACCCACCTCCATGCAACGATTTTGACTGCGAAGTCTACGAAGTCATGCATACGCTATCCCCCTCTGGTTTTGAACTTGTGACCTCTTGAGAGGAAACACATGCTCTTAACCATTAGGCCCACTCAAATTGTATATTTCAAAAATCTTGAAATATACCCACATAAAAAAGATTGAGTAAGAAAATATTATACTTCCCAAAATAAATTTCAAATCAAAACACTCCATTTTCTCTTTCTCATTTTAAATATTATGATTCCCTTATTTCTTTTCAATTTATCTTTATTTTTTTAATATACTTTAAATTACAGCTTAAAAATATTTACAATAGATTTAAATTATTTATCATTATTAAACAAACAAAAAAAATTAATTGATAATAAAAGTATTCAATATGCCATTCTCATTAAAAATATGCAGCATAATTCCACTTTGATTGTGCTGAGAGGGGCACTATGTCACATCTCTAATAAAATAATAAAAAAATAAGATCGACCTAAAATAAAAGTGAAAATAATCATATATATAAAAAAACTACAATACAATTTAACTCAAAGAATCCAAAATATTACTCCAAACTCTTTTAATATTTATTTTAATTAAATATTGGTAAAATGAGAAAAACCATATCTTATGGCTATATTAAAATCTTTAAAGACAAATATTTCCAAGTCAAAATTGTAATATTTGAAAATATTAATTCAATATAATCTTATTATAAATTTAACTAATATATAATGTAAAAACCATTATTAAAATTTAATATTATTAAATTAATATTAATAGATTTAATCATTTTGAATTCATATTTTGGAAAAAAAATTGCATCCCTGAAATTGATTTCTCTTGACGCATAATAAATATAGAATTATAAAATTAGATAAATCTAAATTAATATATTAAAATAATATATATATATATATATATATATATATATAAAAAAAAAACCCAATTGCATTGGTAGCTATGGATAAGAATAAACTATATGATAAATCCACCGAACATCCTATCTATTATCTGAATATACTTCACATACCATTTAATTAACATTAAAGTTAATGAATCTAGTATACTACATATACTTTTTTTTTTTCAAATATTAAACATAATGCCAATAAATCTAACGCATTATATGTGCTTTAATACGTTGCTTGAATGTTAAATGTAAAGCCAATGTATGAAATAGGATGAAATTAGATGTACTTCAATATGTTTTTGAAATATGAAGTTAGCTGCAGTATGATGCTAACCTATTCAGAAAAGCAGTTCCCATTACATAAAATCAAATATTCTCAAATGGTGGGTAGGGTAATGCTAATTTATTCCGTAAAGCAGAATTCGTTTATCCTTGTCATAAATTTAGATCATAAACTATGATATAATTTTATACTGATCATTTTTGCTCGCATGCATTTAACTGCCCTTTTAAACATATAATATTTCCTTTTCCATTCTTTTAAAAGGAACGAGGTGCTGTACAATATACGTGTAAAGCGAACGAGAGTGTCTTTTTTTGATAATTTTACGGGATTAGGGTTAAGAGAATATTTTGTATTTAAGTTAAAAAGCTTTTTCCAGCTTAGACATGTAAAGTTTTTGGTCAGAAACTCTTCAGCAAATGTGGTCAGAGGAGGCGAGAGAGGAGAAGCAACAGAGATGCAGGGACGCTTAACGATATCAAGACCAGAGAAGCCATGGTAATGCAAGGTCTGGTGTTCATCAACTTGTTCTGCAACAATCCCATGGTTTCACATACATCTGAAGCATAAGTAACGGACCAATCCTTCTCCCACTTCATCCAGTGCTGCGGAGGAGAGTAGTTTCTTTCCTGCAATCTCAGCTCGTGCATCCGTTTTCTCAACACTATCAACTCTGCGTCCACGCTGCCTGCGCCTTCTGCAATCACATTTTATAAAATTACTGTTAACTTTTGTTTTCAATTTCGTGGCACAGACAAAACTCGAATCACATTTTATAAAATTACTGTTAACTTTTGTTTTCAATTTCGTGGCACAGACAAAACTCTAGCAGAATGGTATATTGGTGTAGCAATCAGAAACTTACAGAATCAGGGATTTTTTATAAATTAGGGAAGAGAATTACTAATTTTGATCACTCGTGAAAGTGAAACTAAATCCAGATTTATGAAATTACCAAATTTCGTTTTTTAAATCTGGATTCTTCATCAAATGTTATTGTTATTTCAATTTTTAAGATCAGGATTTTCATCCCCAAATTCAGTCAAATTATTAATGAGAGAGGGAGGCTCTAACCTGCAGAACTCCTTCTTAACTCGGTATCTACAAATGAAAACTATTAAGCTGGAAATGAATAATTCAAAGTACCTGACCAAAATTGGTTGCTGCCCCCTGAGCTCTCAGCTTTAATGGGACCTCTTTTCTTCGTCATGTGAACTTGGGAAGCCTGTGATTTACGGGCTGATCTCAAAATCAAAATCTTTGTATCGAGAGGCAATAACCCGCCCAGCGCATGATAAGCCATTGCAGTAGCAGACATTACATCCATTAAGGTTTCAATAGACTCGATCAAGATTCAATACTCTGCCGTGAAGTTAAACGCTGCGGAGAAGTATATATATATATAAGAGATTGCGTGTGATGGAATCCACCGACTCCCATGGCGAACCCATGTCGAGGAAGGCACAAGAAACTACAGCGCCAGACACGTACTGCACGCGACCTTATCGCTCCAACTATCAAGGCCATGCTGGGTAGCAAGAAGCACCCTGTTGCACGCGTTTACCGCTCTGTAAGCTAAGCTTGCGCACCATGGGATTAAAGTTATTTTACATCCAACGGTGCGCAACCTAAACTTAGGTGGCATTAAAAAGGTACCCTAAAGCAGGGTGGGTGCATATTTTTTGGCGGGTTCCAACATATACTGCCTGGATTTTTGGTGCATATATCATCCGCACATACACATATCCAGACAAATAAACAAGGCACTAAGCATCCTCTCCTTCCAACCAACTAAATGTGTCCCAGAAAGGTTGTACGTCATAGTCAATCTGTACATGTGGAAAGGTTGTACGTCATAGTCAATCTGTACATGTGATTCCTTGCGTTATCTGCAATGCATTTGATTCTTTGTATTGTATGTTTTTTTTATCGTAGTAGTATCAGCCTTTTAATTGATTTTCATCTGGTGAAATATTTTTGATGATGATTATGGTGGTTAAAATCTTGGTCGGATCTAAAGAAACGAATTATTTAGTTTAATTTAAAATTTTATTTTTATGTTCAAAAAAATTTGGAGAAGCATCGGAGTTTACTATAATTTTGACATCTTAAGAAGTTAATAAGACCAGTATTGTAACAAAGATTATGCAACAAAAACATTAGCTAATAAGACCAGTATTGTAACAAAGATTATGCAACTAAAAGATTAGGATTTTGTATTTTCATGAAAAATATAAATTTCCGTTATTAATATAGTATTTTATGAATTTTCTACTATTTTAAAAATTATAAGTATTTAAAATTGGATTTATATATATTTTATTAAATTTCTGAAATTTAATTTGTTTATAGAAATATAATTTAAATAAAAAAATTTAGGTCACTGCAAAAAATTAAATTGGGAAGTTAAATATTTTCAATAAAAGAACTTTTTTCCTAATAAATTTATATAATTAAAAATACATAAATTAAAAGTATTTTTTATTTGTACTTTATTAAAGTCGTGGGATTAACGGCTTTATACAATGAAATAACAATGAAATAACAATGAAATTTCCATGGTTGACGAAAAATTATAATTGCAAAATTAATAATAAAAAAATATTATATATTAAAAATTATATTTTTAATATAATATTGTTTTATTATTAAAATAAATTTATTTTATTTTAATATTATTAAATTAAAATATTATATATAAAAATAATATTTTTTAAAAATTTATTATTATTTTATATAAAAAATTTTATTTTTTTTTATTTTTTAATGAGAAATATTTTTATATTTTATATGAGAAATATATCTCTATTCAAATTCAAGAATATTGTGTAGCAAATATCATTAACTCAACGTGCACCCTGACTCATTTTCCATTATTAAATCTAATCTCTTTAAAAAAAAACTAAATTTTATATTTAATTTTTTTTTTATAAATTTAATAGAAACTTGAGTAAAATATATTGATTTAAGAAAATTAAACTAATAATAAAAGACTCGAGCATTAAACTGATATTGATATAGTTATAGTAACTTTTTAATTAAAAACCATGAGCGTGAGAGATTGATTTTAAAATCTAAAACATAAATCTCAAAAATCTCAAACAGTTTATTCAAAAGCAATTTTCTAAATTAAAACGAATTAAATGCCTTACATTTAATTATTTGAATACAAAATTATTTAAAAATATAAAAATATATTATTATTTTATTATATTAAAAAAATGTCTATATTGCTTAGAAAAAATATACATGAGTGTGAGAATCTCAAAAACTTCAAATAAAGAACTTGCTTCCTGGTATATAATTTCATACCAAAAATTCCCTATAATATCTTAGAAAGTGACTCTTATTTATCATTAGACATATTCATGTTCTAACCTTTACATAAATGGCCAAAAGTATGGCATGAAGTTCTCCCTAGTGTATAATTTCATATCAAAAAGTTGCCTATAATATCTTACTTTTACATAAATGGCCAAAAGTAAACTATCGCTCTATTTTTTATTTGTTAATTTTTATTTTTAAATTATGTTATATATATATATATATTTTTGTATTTTTTATTTTTTAATGTTTTAATTTTTATTTATTTGTTTATTTTTATTAATTTTTTAATATATATTCTTATTTATTTGTTAACTTTTTATGTTTTTTTTAATGTTTTAATTTTTGTTTTTTAGTTATATTTTTAATTTTTTTTTGGTAAGTTAGGTGAGTCTTTCTTCATTCATTAAAGTAAAAGAATGTTACAAACATGTAAAAGATGTACAGTGGTCTCAATCTATTTTTTGAGAAACTAGGTCTGTTGACCACGAAACACATTATATGCTATCTAAAATCTGGAAGTTTTATGTCTGTTCATCAAAGCTCTATATGTTTGACCAACAATTTCTACTAATATATCTACAGAATCTATAGTAGACGACATATATAATTGTTAAAAACTAGAGAAATTCCACCGCAACTAAACATAAAAACATCAACTAATCAAAAGACTCCACTAGAGTTAGGTCTCATGCACTCAACCTTGATAGCTCTGTTTGAGGGAGGCACTGCGTGTGCTCCTCAATGTGTCTTAGGTGCTTGTTCTGATGCTAAATCTTAACCTGAATTAGTTGTAGCTATCTTTGAATTTACTATAGTCCCGAGTCTGGCTCCCTAGCATGCCCCTAAGGGGTTACTATGGCTATGGCCACCAGGCTCTTCATAATCTAGTAAAGGTGCACCGTGTGTTTGTACTATGTGAGACGTCCACGGGTGTTCACCGGGTCCGGGATAAGATCCTTCCATTCTTCCACCCTGACTTCCACGACTGCCCGATGGTTAACATTAATTTCCCATGTTTTAATCAAATGTTTGACATTTGCAAGCGTGCCCGAATAATAAGCTTGAATCCCCTCCTGCAGTCTCTGAGTGTTAGTGCATCGACCGCTCCTTCTCGGCGTTCTGATTGAGGGCGATGCATTCTCCCTTGTCTTCCTGTACCTACTGTCGTTTCCATGGCCTCCAGCCCCCATTGTTTTTGTGCCCTGAACCATCCTATATCGAACACTGTCACGTTGAGTGCAATTGGGCCGATCGAGAGGCCCCACCACTAGCTCGAGCCAAGAAATATTCATGCAATCATAGAAGACACTAATGTTACAGAGACTTGCTATAAAATAATTTTAGAGCATCACAAGATAGTCAAGTTCCAAGTTATGCCACCAAAACATAGCTCAATTCATCTCATGTGGGCCACTCTATCACATATCAACTTAGTGAAACACCCAGTAAACTAAAAGGCCATTGAAACACCCTCTACGCATGTAACAAAAACCTTGAACATTATCACCACTGAGGAGTTCCTCGTCATACTGAGGCCTCAACGAAACCATGCTAGAAGACACAATAAACCATAACAGACCCCTACCCATCTAAATTTGTAGTGAAACCCACCGCTTGAAAAAGCTACTACCTTTTTGACACCGCATGGAACCTAACCTACCCCGACACCCCTAAACAGAGAGAAACATGCCCATGTGGGAGATAATAATGTCGAACATAACTGAGACAGGGATAGCAACAACGTACTTGATATATATAACTTCATGCCAACACCCAATACAGATGACTATCATACCAAACGAGACCAAGCCATCCCATAACCCTGACAATTTTGCGACTATAACACACATTCTTCAGGCCCAGATGGGAGGTAAGAGAAAAATCATACCCAATATCACTTTCTATTCTTTTCGGTTGTAGTGACAGCTCCGACGAGCAACACCTCCACAACGAACTCACCAGTGCAGAACACCAAAAACACAAAATAATCCAACTGAATCTGCCTAAGGGAGAAATACCCAGCGATTGAGGTGTTTTCCACCAAAACAATTAGGCATGGTATCACTTTCCTTGTGGGACCTTTCTGATCACACACTGTATGTCCTTTGTCTTAACTCCATATCGTTCTTGCATGCATGTACTAACGGTTGGCCGACTCCTGAGCTTATCTCCTAATGTTACTCCCATCGCGTAGATCCAAAAGCGAACTGCCCTGCCTTCTCTCACCCTGATTGGGGGTTCATGTTTTTAAATTTTGAATGCTTTACTATATATATATATATATATATATTTTTTTTTTTTTTACTTGTTATTATTTTTTTAAACATTTTGAATTTTTTTTTTTAAGTTTTAGTTTATATTTTTTATTATTTTTTTAAACCTTTTGAATTTTTTTTTGTTTTAGTATATTTTTTTTTTTTTTTGTTTTTTTTCATATTTTTTATTTATTTTTAATTAATTAATTTTATTGCAAGTCCATGTTGATTTTGATCCCATAATGTGTCAATTTCATAGTTGATTTTAAAGTTTTCTTTATAATGGATCGAGTTTACCCCACAATGTGTCAATTTCAAGGTTGGTTTTATGTTTTTATTATAATGAGTTGAGTTCATATAAACTACATGTCAATTTGATAGTCGATTTTTAAATTTTTGTTGCAATGTATCAAGTTGTCTTAAGCTAAGATTTTAAAATTGTTATACTTTTAACATTTAAAAAATAAAATTGTTCATTTTTAAAATAAATTATTCTTGATATAATGACTCTTTCATTCAAGTGTTCATTTTTTAAGTTCTTTTAGTCATAAAATTTTTCTATAATGTCAATGTTGAAAACCTAAAGTTTTTTTTGTAGTCGATCCTTGGTTTTAATTCCATGGTTGAAAAATTGTCAAAATTTTAAGGTTTTTCTTAGTCATGATATTTTATCTTTAATGTAGTTATAAGTATTTTATTTTTAACACCATGGCTGAAAATTGTTAGAAGTTTAAGGTGCGATATTTTATCATGATATTTTATTTTTAACATCATTGCTAAAAATATGTTGAAAATTCACCTAAAAAAAGGCATTATTCCAGCTTCAACATTTTTCATTTTCATGATATTTTATCTTTAACAACATTGTAAAAAAATGTTGAAAATTCACCTAAAAAAAGACCTTAATTTAGCTTCAACACTTTTCGTTTGCAGAGTGTTTTTTGCACAAAAAATTGGCTTTTATTAGATTTTATTGTGATTAAAAAAAAAAACACTTTATTCCAGCATCAACACTTTTCGTTTTCAGTTATTTTTTAATATTTTTTTGATTTTTTTGCTAGAATTCTGATTTCGAGTTCATAATTCCCTTTTGATAATTTACATTGTTACCATGATTTTACTCTCAAAACCATTCTTTTAATCATCTCTAGACCAAATTTTAAAACTTTCACAAATTCTTACCAACCACAAGCACATGGGATGATTTTCTTTGTCATTATAGGCATAATAGCCATGGGATTCACATAAAATCTTCCATAAGCTATGTAGAAGAAATATATTCAAATAGAAGAGAAATACTCCCTAAAGAATAAAAAATAATCCATAAACATTGATGAATAATTTTTTCCATTTAGATATACATATCTTGAATAGGTAATTCATCCCCAAAATACATGTCAAATCAGATCCTTATGCACATCATTTTCTCTTGCACATCATTTTCTCTTCCTCTCTTTATGGTTCCCTTATTTCTTTCCAATTTATCACTACACCTTAAAAAGATGTATATAGTATATTTACATTATCACTGTTATTGGAATTAAAAAACACAACTTTAATGGAATACAAAAGTATTCAATTTTCCATTCTCATTCCACTTCTATAAATAAATGAAAAATGTGCAATGTAATTCCCCTGTGATAGATTAAAAAACACCGATGGCATAAATATAAAAAATGAAAAGCCCAAACTGCACTTGCAACTATGAATAAACATGCCGAGTAGATGATACATCCACTCAACATCCTGTCTATAATCTGAGATTGCTTCACAGACCATTTAATCAATATAATGTCAATAAATCTAGCACAGTAGATATGCTTCAATCTGTTTTTTTTTTCAAATGTTAAATATAATGCCATCGTATGAAATTAGATGTTCTTCAATATGTTTCTCAAATATAAAAATGCTAATCTATTTGAGAAAACAGATCCCCGTTACATAAAATCAAATATTGTAAATGCTATGTAGGATAATGCTAATTTATTCAGTTATCCTTCTCTCATGCATTTAATTGCCCTCTAATATTTGTAAAACTATAATATTTCCTTTTCCTTTACGTGTCACGCAAAACCCAAACGGGAATACGCAAGAGGCCTTTTTTTGGTTCAGTTTTATGTTAATAAAGACAATAAAGGGTTACGAAGAATATTTTCTATGAGTTGATAACTGCTCTCCAGCCCACACATGTAAAACCCAAACGGGAATATGCAAGAGGCCGGTTCAGTTTTATGTTAATAATTACGAAGAATATTTTCTATTTAAGTTGATAACTGCTCTCCAGCACACACATGTAAAATTTTTGGTCAGAAACTAGGCTGCAAATGTGCTCAGAGGAGACGAGAGAGGAGAAGCAACAAAGATGCAGGGACGCTTAACGATCTCGACACGAGAGAAGCCATTGCAATGCAAGGTCTGGTGTTCATTAACTTGTTCCGCAACAATTTCATGGCTTCGCACACATCTGAAACATAAGTAAAGGACCAGTCCTTCTCCCACTTCATCCAGTGCTGGGGAGGAGCCTAGTTTCTTTCCTGCAATTTCAGTTCGTGCATCGGTTTTTTCAATATTATTAACTTTGTGTCCATTTTTGTTTTGTACTTTTTGCGATTACATTTTTAAATTTAAAATAGATCTATTTTAATCACTAATTTAAGAGATCAAATTTGTGTAAATTTATTTTAAAATGCAAAAAAATAATGTGTAATTTTTTATTATTTAAATTATATTTTTGAATGTTATAGAAATTACATGTGCATTGAACTATTTTATTAGTAATGATTTTCTTGTTATTAATATATTTTTAAATATATGTTAATAATAATTCGTATTAAAATATTTTATTCATAACTTAAAATATTTTTACTCAAATAAAATATTTTTTACTTCTAATTACTTTACATGAAATTATATTAGGTCATATATATAACTATTTAAATATATATATATATATTTTCATATTTACACATAGCCTTCAGAGTAAAATGTAAAAAAAGCTTTCTCATTATTATTTTCAATTTTTTTTTGCCATAAATGGTATAAACTAGAGTGTTGTAACCAAAACCTCACCTAATTAGAGATCTTTCTATAAATTTGGGAAGAGAATTACTAACTTTGATTACGAGTGAAACTGAAACTAAATCTATTTAAGATTATTAAAATTATGAAATTTTACTTTTAAAATCTCGATTCTTCATTTTCAATTTTTTTTGTTATTTCATTTTTAAAATCCAGATTTTTCATCGCCAAATTCAGTGAAATTATATAGGAGAGAGGGAGGCTCTAACCTGTAAAAATCCTTCTAAACTCGGTATGTATAAATGAAAATTACTAGAAAACTGGAAATGAACAATTTAAAAAACCTGACCAAAATTGGTTGCTATCCCCTGAGATCTTAGCTTTAATGGGACCTTTTTTCTTCGTCATGTGAATTTGGGAAGCTTGTGATTTACCGACTCATCTCAAAATCTTTGTGTCCAGAGGTAATAACTCGCCCAGAGCATGATCAACCACGCTAGCTTTTGCCATGGCACTCGAAGGCATTACATCCCTTAACGTTTCTATAGGCTCGATCAATACTCTGCCGTGAAGTTAATTTTTTGTAAAGAGATTGCGTGTGATGGAATCCACTGACTCCCATGGCAAACCCATGTCAAGGAAGGCACAAGAAACCGCATCCCCACACACGTACTGCACGCAAGCTTATCCCTCCAACTATCATGGCCGTGCAGGGAGCAAGAAGCACCTTGTTGTAGGCATTTAACTCCCTGTAAACTAGGATTACACACCATCGGATTAAAGTTATTTTAGAGCCAACGGTGGTGCATATTTTTCGGGCGAGTTCCAATAGATGTTGCCGGATTTTTAGTGCATATATCATCGGCACATACACATACAAATAAACAAAGCATTAAGTATCTTCTCCTTCCAACCAACTAAATGTGTTTTAGAAAGGTTATATGTCACTATCAATCTGTATCTCTGATTCTCGATTTGCAAGAGTCTCATCCATGTTCAAATCTTTGGAGGCATAATCAAGGTGGCTCCAAGGACACGACACGCACAGGCAAAGAGGGCTTATGGAAACTCAAAAATAAAAGTGATTAGAATGATTTCGGACCAAGACCAGAGCGTAGATCTCGTCGTCCTGATCGCAATGGTGTGAATGGTTTGTCAATCCAAGCTCATATGAGGGAGAACGAGTCAGTGAAAGTTTTGGTCAAAGTTGTGCTGTGCCCCAGATTTAAGTACCCTACAAATTGATCGAGTCCCGAGCATGGAATTTGGGTCCCAAAGGTAGGCGAAATTGCGGCCTCTTTAAAATTCTCAATATCCCTTATTTTTGAAAAATTTGAAAATGACTATTGTTATTTAAAAAAAATGAAAATATATATATAATATGGGTGGCGGGCCACCACCCCCGCCACCCACCAAGCATGTTTACATACATCTATATATATATATATATATTTAAAAGAAAATCAAAACAGGCCGATGGGCCATGACCGCCGTCGGCCCTCCTTCAACTAAATCCCATACATAGTGGGGTGGGCGGCCATGACCCCGCCACCCCGGAGCTCCACGCAACAACCATCTACTAATGGTGGGGGGCATAGGCTATCAACCCCGCCGCCCCTCCACCTCACCCAAATGATACGTAGCCAGTACACAGAGGATTATGTGGGGCCGGTGGGGATCGAACCCGCACAGCCCACGTGGGCTGGCTCCATGAACCATTGAACCATTTAATACAACACCCCATGTTACAGTCAACAAACCAACAAACAATAAATGCGCTCCATTTAATATATGTTGAAAAACCAACGTAATGCGAAGGTTATGGGGCGGGCCGCCCAATGCGGACCCAAACCCCAAAACGACCATATGCGGTTGTTATAAAAACTGTAATGTGTTAAAATGGAGGGGTCGAGGTTTAACCACTCGACCTCCTCATAATTCAAAAATCCTACCAATACACCAATGGCCTTCATTGCAATGCCCGCTCAACTTTTGACATATAAACCCAACATTTGCCTAGTGCGCCCAAGGATGGAGGAGTAGGAGCGCGTATGGAAATCGAGGTGATAATTTTTAATTAATTTATTGCAGGTGGAACCATGATTGAGCAAAATTCTCAAGAGGGTGAAATTTTTACAGTGTCCAAATTGGAAAAATTTTATGTCGATATTACACCTCTCAGTGACACGAACTTGATGGTACAATCAGTTTCCTGATCTAAACAACAGATTTGCAAAGGACCCGGAGGAGGGAATCTTTAAGGAATCTAGGGGGAATCTAAAAGATTCCTTGAGCCCTAGATTTTCACTTTTTCAGAATTCAGAAATTTGACAGTCGATTTTGCACTATTCGACACCACAAATCTGATGGTGCATTCAGATTTTCCATTTGCTCATTTAATTTTTCGGCCACTTTTCTAAGTGGAGTGCAGATGTCAACATTCAACATGCGAGTAGTCATTCCATGAGATTCGATGCCGCGAAATTGATGGTACAACCAGCTTCAACAGTTTGACATCCTTTTCTTAGACAGCCCCTGGATGTGAGGTATATGCAGTGTGTTCATGTACTTCTTTTGCTATGCATTGTGTTGCATAGATCCCTGTTTGATGAGGGATCTTGTTTCTTACTTGTTTTTATGATTCTTGCTTGATGTGATGCAGAATCATTTATGGGATGTACTTGTTGTCATGATTCGTCATGTTTTGTTTGAGATCCCTTTGTTGTATGTTGATGGGATACTCATGTGTTGTCATGTATGTTTGCATTGAGATCCCTTTTATGCCATGTTAGCGGGATGCTCATCATGCATGAGTTTGTGTCACACTGATAGGAGTACCTTTTTGAATGAGAGTTTCTTGCAGCGGAACATCTCTTGGATCCACTCCTGTGTGAGGGAATTTTCCTTGTATGATAGCGACATCACCTCTTATGTACATCAACACTATTGACAACGCTTAATGTAGTGGCCTAGACCATCTTGACCCTGAGGCCCGGAGACGTAGTCCCTCCTGGACGAACTCTGTTATCAATGTCTTATGTTTTCATGTGCTCATGATTGTCATGTTCCTCTTCTTTACAGCATGTAGATGTATTCATTGATGTTATTTTAAAAATGAAATTTAACACATCACGAAAGCAAAAGGTCTTGGAAGGGTCCTTTGTCACACCCAGACTTGGATCAAGAGGTATCAAAGCAGTCTTTGCATGGATGTGAATTGTAAGCATGAACAATGGAACATGTGGTGACAGAGGATGAAAAAGTGTTGTATGAGACCATGCTCAAAATTTCCCAAAGGGTAGAGATAATGTATGAAACTCTACAGAAAGAGACAGAGGAAAAAGAGCGATTGCAACTTCAGTTGCAAGCCACGGAAGAGGCCTGAAAGAACTGAAGCACAACACCCAGAATATTCAAACAGAGAACGCTGAATTGAAGATACTTTTACATGAAGAGAAAGAGGAGAAACATAGTTTGCTACGACAACTACAAGCAAAGGACGAGGTCTTGGAAAAGTTGCAGCGTGACCCATGTGAGGTAAAAAGTAGTTCTCTGAATTCATGTATGTGTCCTGATGATGATTTCGCTATTTTTGAAAATCATACCACAGGAATTGGCTCCAAACTGTTGAAGAGAATGGGGTATAAAGGAAAAGTCTTGGGCGTTAATGGCCAAGGCATTGTCAACCCCATCAAAGTAGAGGAATTACCCCGTCAGGAAGGACTTGGGTATGTTAGAAAGGAAGTTGGGGAATGCACCAAGACAGCTAGCAAACCACCAACAATAGATGATGAGAAGCCCTCATCAATTCTTTCTAAATTGACAGAGGAGGTAAAAGATTTTGATTTCCTTTTGTTTTCGTCTTCACATAGTATGATTTCTGTTGGAGATGCGGAGATCCCAATTATAGGAACAAACATGAGGCTCCTTACTAGGACGAGGCACGAGGAGGAAAAAGAACTTTGTGTAAATAACCAAGGCATAACTCAACCATTGGAGGTTATGCAGAGACCTCAATTTGCAAGCTTGAGATACACCGAGGGAGAATGCTCGAAGGTGTCAGATTCTTCCAAGACATCATCAAAATCGTCGAGGAAAGAGAATGATGGGAACACATCCCCATCATCCCATGACAGTTTCCATTGCAGGGAAAGAGCTGAGGCAAGCTCTCATCACCATACTTACACCAGAGACAACAAGGAAAAGTATAACTAGTCTTGACATTCGAATGTTCATTTCAATTATAATCATGTCATTAGTGATGAATGTAAAACATGGCATTGAAAAACATGTACCTTTTGTGGATTACATAACCATACATTTTCTAAGTGTTGGAAAGGAATGGCAACACATAAAAGGATGAGGTGTGAAAAACCCTCTCAACAACAGGTAAAGTAGATCTAGAGGAAGAAGATCTATTGCAGTCATTGCAACAGAAATGGCTATCAAAGAGCCGCTTATTGGAGGCTCCATCCAGAGCAGCGCCTTAAAGACAAAGTGTCGGTGCATGAACCGGATGATCGACAAGAAAAACCACCACAAGGAGGTGACCCATTCACATTGATAAGTGAAAAATAGTTTCTAAATATGTTGTCTTGTCATGGTCGTGCCTTTGTAAATCATTTGTTACATTTTAAAATGTAAAGGTGATGATGTGTTTTCCATCACTTGTTTAGAAACAAAGATGTCTGGTCTTATTTTGAGTTGCATGATAAACTGTGAAAGTGATGTCGTGTTTCGATCACATGTCGAAGCAAAAATAGTTTTTGGCCTTATTTTTGTAAATCATGTGTTGCAGTGATGATGTGTTTCCCATCACTTGTTGAAGCAACAATGATATGTTGGCCTTGTTTTCGTAGCTAGGGTATTGTTTCTATGTAAACTTGACCACCGAGTATGTGTTATAAACTCGTGGCAAGTGTGGGATGCTTGGGTCATTAATTGGTCATGAAAGTCAAGCATGTAATTTGCGAAAGAATGTACTACAGGTTGCAGAGGTTGCAGGTGTCGACTCATCGCTTAAGGCTCCGAAGAACAAAAGTGAAGGAGATGGAAGCAAGACCTTTTTCAGGATGATTGTGATGTAGACAAGGTACAAAGAAGTTGCAGATTATTTGTCATGCTTTTGGAGGACCAAAATCTCCTCAGTGGGGAGGACTGATCTAGGTGGCTCCAGGGACACACACAGGACAAAGAGGGCTTAAGGAAGCTCAAAAATAAAAGTGATCAAAATGATTTCGAACGAGGACTAGAGCGTAGATCTCGTCGTCCTAATCACAATGGTGTAAAAGGTTCGTCAATCCGAGATCGTATGAGGGAGAACGAGCTAGTCAAAGTTTTGGTCAAAGTTGGGTTGTGGGCTAGGTTTAAGTGCCCTACAAATTGATCGAGTCTCGAGCATGGAATCTGGCTCTTGAAGACGGGTGAAATTGTGGCCTCATTAAAATGCCCAATATCCCTTATTTTTGAAAATTTTGAAAATGACTATTGTTCTTTTATATATATATAATATGGGTGGCAGGTCACCACCCCCGCCACCCACCAAACCTATTTACATATATATATAAATTAAAAAAAAAAATCAAAACAGGCCGACGAGCCATGACCCCCATCGACCCTCCCTCAACTGAATCCCATACATAGTGGGGTGGGTGGCCATGACCCTGCCACCCCGGAGCTCCACGCAACAACCATGTGCTAACGGTGGGGGGCATGGGTTGTCAACCCTACTGCCCCTCCACCTCACCCAAATGATACGTAGCGAGTACATGAAGGATTTAATGTGGGGCTGGTGAGGATTGAACCCGCCCGGCCCACGTGGGCCAGCCCCCACCGGGTTGCCCCATGAACCATCGAACCATTTAATACAGTGCCCCATGTTACAGTCAGCGAACCAACAAACAATAAATGTGCTCCATTTAATATATGTCAAAACACCAACGTAATGCAAAGGTTATGGGGCGGGCCGCCCAATGCGCACCCGACCCCCAAAACGACCATATGCAGTTGTTAGAAAAATTGTAATGTGTTAAAATGGAGGGGTCGGGGTTTGACCACCCGACCTCCTCCTCATAATTCGAAAATCCTACCAATACACCAACGACCTTCATTGCAATGTCTGCTTGACTTTTGACATATAAACCCAACATTTTCCCAGTGCGTCCAAGGATGGAGGAGCAGGAGTGCGCATGGAAATCGAGGCGATAATTTTTAATTAATTTATTGCAAGTGGAACCATGATTGAGCGAAATTCTCAAGAGGGTGAAATTTTTGTAATGTCCAAATTGGACAAATTTTATGTCGATCTTACACCTCTCAGCAACATGAACCTGATGGCGCAGTCGGTTTCCTGATCTGAGCAGCAGATTTGCAGAGGACCCAGAGGAGGGAATCTTTAAGGAATCTAGGGGGAATCTAAAAGATTCCTTGAGCCCTAGATTTTCACTTTCTCAGAATTCAGAAATTTGACAGTTGATTTTGCACTATTCGACACCACAAATTGATGGCGCATTCAGATTTTCCATTTTCTCATTTCATTTTTTAGCCACTTTTCTAAGTGGAGTGCAAGTGTCAGCATTCAACATGTGAGCAGTCATTCCATGAGATTTGACACTGCGGGATTGATGGTATAGCCAACTTGAGCAGTTTGACATCCTTTTATTCAGACAGCCCCTGGATGTGAGGTATATGCAGTGTGTTCATGTACTTCTTTTGCTATGCATTGTGCTGCACAGATCCCTATTTGATGTTTGATGATGGATCTTGTTTCTTACTTGTTTTCATGATTTTTGCTTGATGTGATGCGGAATCATTTGTGGGATGTACTTGTTGTCATGATTCGCCATGTTTTGTTTGAGATCCCTTTGTTGTTTGTTGATGGGATACTCATGTGTCACCATGTATGTTTGCATTGAGATCCTTTTATGCCATGTTGGCGAGATGCTCATCATGCATGAGTTTGTGTCATACTGATAGGAGTACCTTTTTGAATGAGAGTTTCCTACATTGGAACATCTCTTGGAGCCACTCCTGCGTGAGGGAATTTTCCTTGTATGATAGCGACATCACCTCTTATGTACATCATCACTATTGACAACACTTAATGCAGCGGCCTACACCATCTTGACATCGGGGCCTGGAGACGTAGTCCCTCCTGGATGAACTCTGTTATCAACATCTTATGTTTTCATGTGCTCATGATTGTCATGTTCCTCTTCTTTGCAACATGCAGATGTATTCATTAATGTTCTTTTAAAAATGCAATTTAACACATCATGAAAGTAAAAGGTCTTGGAAGGTTCCTTTGTCACACCCAGACTTGGATCAAGAGGTATCAGAGCGGTCTTTGTGTGGATGTGAATTGCAAGCGTGAACAATGGAACTTGCGGCGACAGAGGATGAAAAAGCGATGTACGAGACCATGCTCAAAATTTCCTAAAGGGTAGAGATAATTTATGAAACTCTACAGAAAGAGACAAAGGAAAAGGAGCGATTGCAGCTTCAGTTGCAAGCCACAGAAGAGGCCCTAGAAGAACTGAAGCACAACAACCAAAGTCTTCAAACAGAGAATGTTGAATTGAAGATACTTTTACATGAAGAGAAAGAGGAGAAACATAGTTTGCTACGACAGTTGCAAGCAAAGGATGAGGCCTTGGAAAAGTTGCAGCGTGACCCATGTGAGGTAAAAAGTAGTTCTTTGAATTCATGTTTGTGTCTTGATGATGATTTCACTGTTTTTGAAAATCATACCATAGGAATTGGCTCCAAACTGTGGAAGAGAATGGGGTATGAATGAAAAGTCTTGGGTGTTAATGGCCAAGGCATTGTCAACCCCATCAAAGTAGAGGAATTACCCCGTTAGGCAGGACTTGGGTATGTTAGAAAGGAAGTCGGGGAATGCGCCAAGACAACTAGCAAACCACCAACAACAGATGATGAGAAGCCCTCATCAATCTTTCCAAATTGATAGAGGAGGTAAAAGATGTTGATTTCCTTTCGGTTTCGTCTTCACATGGTATGATTTCTATTGGAGATGTGGAGATCCCAGTTACAGGAACAAACATAAGGCTCCTTACCCGGACGAGGCACGAGGAGGAAAAATAACTTGGTGTAAATAACCAAGGCATAAATCAACCATTTGAGGTTATGCAGAGACCTCAATTTGGAGGCTTGAGATACACCGAGGGCAAATTCTCGGAGGTGTTAGATTCTTCCGAGACATCGTCAAAATCGTCGAGGAAAGAGAATGATGGGAACACATCCCCATCATCCCATGACAGTTTCCATTGCAGGGAAAGAGCTGAGGCAAGCTCTCATTGCCATACTTACACCAGAGACAACAAGGAAAGGTATAACCAGTCTCGACATTCGAATGTTCATTTCAATTATAATCATGTCGATAATGATGAACACAAAACATGGCATCGAAAAACATGTACCTTTTGTGGATTACATAACCATACATTTTCTAAGGGTTAGAAAAGAATGGCAGCACATAAAAGGATGAGGCGTGAAAAACCCTCTCAACAACAGGTAAAATAGATCTGGAGGAAGAAGATCTATTGCAGCCATTGCAATAGAAATGGCCATCAAAGAGCTACTTGTTGGAGGCTCCATCTAGAGCAGCGCCTTAAAGACAAAGTGTCAGTGCATGAACCAGATGAGACAATTGTTCGACAAGAAAAAACACCACAAGGAGGTGGCCCATTCACATTGATAAGTGAAAAATGGTTTCTAATATGTTGTCTTGTCATGGTTGTGCTTTTGTAAATCATTTGTTGCATTTTAAAATGTAAAGGTGATGATGTGTTTTCCATAACTTGTTCAACAACAACGATGTCTGGTCTTATTTTGAGATGCATGATAAATTGTGAAAGTGATGTCATGTTTCCATCACTTGTGGAAGCAAAAATAGTGTTTGGCCTTATTTTTGTAAATCATGTGTCGCAGTGATGATGTGTTTTCCATTACTTGTTGAAGAAGCAATGATATGTTGGCCTTGTTTTCGTAGCTAGGGTATTGTTTCCATGTAAACTTGACCACCGAGTATGTGTTATAAACCCTTGACAAGTGTGGGAAGCTTGGGTCATTAGTTGGTCATGAAAGTCAAGCATGTAATTTGCGAAACAATGTACTACAGGTTGCAGAGGTTGTAGGTGTCGGCTCATCGCTTAAGGCTCCGAAGAACAAAGGTGAAGGAGATGGAAGCGAGACTTTTTTCAGGATGCTTGTGATGTAGACAAGGTATAGAGAAGTTGTAGATTGTTTATCATGCTTTTGGAGGAAAAAAAGCTCCTCAGTAGGGAGGATTGGTCCAAGTGGCTCTAGGGACACACACAGGACAAAGAGGGCTTATGGAAGCTCAAAAATCAAAGTGACCAAAATGATTTCGAACCAAGACCAGAGCGTAGATCTTGTCATGCTGATCACAACAGTGTGAATAGTTTGTCAATCCGAGATCGTATGAGGGAGAACGAGCCAGTCAAAGTTTTGGTCAAAGTTGGGTTGTGGGCCAGGTTTAAGTGTCCTACAAATTGATCGAGTCTCGAGCATGGAATCTAGCTCCCGAAGATGGGTGAAATTGTGGCCTCATTAAAATGCCCAATATCCCTTATTTTTGAAAATTTTGAAAATGACTATTGTTATTTAAAAAAATAAACTATATATATATATAATATGGGTGGCGGGCCACCACCCCCGCCACCCACCAAATTTGTTTACATATATATATATATATATATATATATATATAGATAAATTAAAAAAAAAAAAAAACAGGACGATGGGCCATGTCCCTTGTCAGCCCTTCCTCAACCAAATTCCATACATAGTGGGGTGGGTGGCCATGACCCCGCCACCTCGGAGCTCCACACAACAACCATGTACTAATGGTGGGGGGCGTAGGCTGTCAACCCCGCCGCCCCTCCACCTCACCCAAATGATACATAGCCAGTACGTGGAGGATTTATTGCGGGGCCAACGGGGATCGAACCTGCCTAGCCCACGTGGGCTGGCCCCCACCGGGCGTTTTACCATCGAACCATTTAATACAACGCCCCATGTTACAGTCAACAAACCAATAGAGAATAAATTCGCTCCATTTAATATATGTCAAAACACCGACGTAATGCCAAGGTTACACGGAGGGCTGCCCAATGTGGACCCGACCCCCGAAATGACCATATGAAGTTGTTAGAAAAACTATAATGTGTTAAAATGGAGGGGTCGGGGTTTGACCACCCGACCTCCTCCTCATAATTCGCAAATCCTATCAATACACCAACACCCTTCATTGCAATGTCCACTAGACTTTTGACATATAAACCCAACATTTGCCCAGTGCCCCCAAGGATGGAGGAGCAAGAGTGTGCACGAAAATTGAGGCGATAATTTTTAATTAATTTATTGCAAGTGGAACCATGATTGAGCGAAATTCTCAAGAGGGTGAAATTTTTGCAGTGTCCAAATTGGACAAATTTTATGTCGATCTTACACCTCTCAGCGACATGAACTTGATGGCGCAGTCAGTTTCCTGATCTAAGCAACAGATTTGTAGAGGACCTAGAGGAGGGAATCTTTAAGGAATCTAAGGTGAATCTAAAAGATTCCTTGAGCCCCATATTTTCACTTTCTCAGAATTCAGAAATTTGACAGTGGATTTTGCACTATTCGACGCGACAAATATGATGGTGCATTCAGATTTTCCATTTTCTCATTTCATTTTTCGGCCACTTTTCTAAGTGGAGTGCAGGTGTCAACATTCAATATGCGAGCAGTCATTCCATGAGATTCGACGCCGCGAGATTGATGGTACAACCAGCTTCAGCAGTTTGACATCCTTTTCTTCACACACCCCTGGATGTGAGGTATATGCAGTGCGTTCATGTACTTCTTTTGCTATGCATTGTGCTGCACAGATACCTATTTGATGTTTGATGTGGGATCTTGTTTCTTACTTGTTTTCATGGTTCCTGCTTGATGTGATGTGGAATCATTTGTGGGATGTACTTTTTGTCATGATTCGTCATGTTTTGTTTTAGATCCCTTTGTTGTATGTTGATGGGATACTCATGTATTGCCATGTATGTTTGCATTGAGATCCCTTTTATGCCATGTGGGTGGGATGCTCATCATGCATGAGTTTGTGTCATACTGATAGGAGTACTTTTTTGAATGAGAGTTTCTTGCAGCGGAACATCTCTTGGAGCCACTCTTGCGTGAGGGCATTTTCCTTGTATGATAGCGACATCACCTCTTATGTACATCATCATTACTGACAACACTTAATGCAGTGGCCTACACCATCTTGACATTGGGGCCTGGAGACGTAGTCCCTCCTAGACGAACTCCGTTATCAACGTCTAATGTTTTCATGTGCTGATGATTTTCATGTTCCTCTTCTTTACAACATGCAGATGTATTCATTGATGTTCTTTTAAAAATGCAATTTAACACATCACGAAAGTAAAAGGTCTTGGAAGGTTCCTTTGTCACACCCAAACCTGGATCAAGGCGTCACCCATACGCTTACTCATTATGTAGGAAGATACAAGCAATATTAAAGCAAGTCTCATCACCAACTCCGCTCATAGTGTAGGAAGATACAAGCAATATGAAAGAGAGTCCCATCACCAACTCCACTCGTAGTGTAGGAAGATACAAGCAATATGAAAGAAAGTCCCACCACCAACTCCGGTCTCTAGATTTTTGGTGTATGGAATCGATTTGCAAGAGTCCCACCCTTGTTCAAATCTCTGGAGGCATCACCCATACACTCGTAGTGTAGGAAGATACAAGCAATATGAAAGCAACTCCTGCCTCTGGAGTTTTGGTGTTTGGAAACCCGTGCTCTACAATGCATTTGATTCTTTGCATGTTTTAGAATAATCTTTTATCGTAGTATCTATCTTTTGAATTGATTCTCATCTTGAAGTTATTTGGTGAAATGCTTTAAGACTTGCTTTGTATTTTTATGACGATAAATAAATTCTAATTTTGTAGGTATTTTTGTAAATCTAAATTATAGTTGTCAAATTTCAATACTTTGGGTGCTTCAGATATTTTTGATGGTGTTAGAATCTATATCCATTATCAATAACATGATTCGAACACTGTTACTACGACATTTTTTGAAATTTTTTAGTCAGATTTGGACCACCACTTTTGACAAGTAGAAGAGGCATATATATATATATAAATATATAAATTTGCTATTAAAGCCAAAGGCATATATATATACATTTGCATTTATTAAAGTTGGATTTAACTGCTTTACTGCAATGAAGAGGCTGGAATTTTCCATTGTAGAGGGAAAATTATAATTTTTCTTTTTCATATTTATAAAATTAATAAAAATAATCTTTTTTAATGTAAAAGTTATTTTTTTAATATAATATAATTAGTTTGTTGGATATTTCTAGAAGAATATTGTGTAATGATTTTGTTCACCAACGTTTCCAATGGTTAGTCTATCTATCATCAGGAACCAAAGAGCTTGTGAGCGCACAATGCTGAGGAGTTTTTTTAATAGAGATAACAGTTAGAGAATAAACATGGTCAAAATGGTAACAAATTAGTAAAATTAATAATTGATCATAAAACAGATTTTTAACTTAATTGATATTTAAATAATTGAAGGATTAAATTAAAATAGCAGATTAAGTTTGAATTTGACCAAAATCACAAATGAGAATAAATTAATTTTGAAAAATATGAAATAAGAATTAATTGAAAATAATTATAATAATTTAAGAAATAAATCTTTTTATTAATTAAATAATTTTAAAATTGAATTAAGAGGAATAATTAAATGATATTTTGACTTAATTGATATTTAAGAAACTAAAGGAATAAATTAAATTGGCACTTTAAGTTAGAATTTTGACCAAAATCACAAATGAAAATTAATTAAATTTTGAAAATTACAAATTGATTAATTAAAAATATTTCTAATAATTAAAAAAATCAATTAAAAGTTGATATATATTATAGAGATAATATTAAAAATAATTTAAAAATACTACAAATAAGAATAATGCAATAAATTAGAAAAATAAAAAATAAAGTTTAAAATTAAAAATTAAATGGATTAAGAAATTAGTCAGATTTGCCTAAATTTGCCTAAATTCCTAATAGGGAAATGAAAGATTGAGAGATAAAGAAAACTCAATTAAAACACAATTAAACATAGGATATTATTAATTAGACATTTTTAAGATAACTTTAGAAAATATAGAAAAAAAATTGGGGTAACTTAGAAAATTTTGAACAAACGATATAAGGAAGACTATAATTTCTTTTTTTTTTGGTAAGCTTGGTAGTACTTCCTTTTTCTATTAATTATCTATAAGCAGGTAACAAAAATATGTTTGGTGGCCTCAACCTACCCGAGGGAAACCAGGTTTGTTTGTCACCGATCAACATCATAAGCCATCCAAAATTTAAACAGTCTGAGCATTATCATCCATACTAAGTTTGCTGATGTACTTCCTTTTTCTATTAATTATCTATAAGCAGTTAACAAAAATATGTCTGGTGGCCTCAACCTGCCCGAGGGAAACCAAGTCTGTTGGTCACCGATCAACATCATAAGCCATCCAAAATTTAAACAATCTGAGCATTGTCATCCATGCTAAGTTTGCTACTTTATCTACTATATGCTTAATCCTTTGACTTGTAAAGTAAATGCTATCCGTCATAAAAACAAAATTTACTTTCTACTACTCTAAATTAGTCATCAGATGACTCAATAGGTGTTGGGTCCTTGGCACTTGACCTGGGCACTTCGTTCTGCAACAAGGTTTGGATTTGTTTTTCAGTTCACCCAAAACAGAGGTTCTGATGATAGTGTTATACCTACGCCTCCTGGATTTCCTTTTGGAAGTCCTTTAGACTTGGTTCCTCCTAACGAGCTTGCACTTGTTCTTCTCTGTCCCTGTATGTTGTCAAGACCCTGGCCAGCAAGTGCTTCATGACCCAGTATTGCTGGATGGTCTATCTAAACAGTGTTTGATGACCTCTGGTATGCCCCGAGTCGATGAGCAATGGCTCCCAGTCCTCCATTGGAAGCTCTTCATTTACTGCCTTGGCATTTAACTCTGCCTCCCAAGTTGCTATTACAAATTTTACTTGTGCTCTTGCTCCTGCATGGTATGCATGCATTAAGTTCTACATGCTTTCCTCACCCATTTTCCTTCCCCTTTTTCGTTGGGTTTTTCTCGCTAAAGCCACCAGATCCTTCATTTTATTTTATACTTGTTTATCTGCCCACCAACCTCCTTTTCTTCCATGCCTTACTTTTGCCTTCACCATATTTTCCTTCTGCAATTCTTTTAGTCCCCACCCCTCTCGTGTTCATACCTTCTCCTGATGACGGAGCGCTAGATTCTGAATAGTAGAGGAGTTAAATAAACATGTAATGTTAACATAAGTGAAAACATTAAAACCAATCTGAATTTCATTCACGACCTGTTGCATTTCCTTGTAATTTTTCTTTACAGAATACCAATTGCAAATTTGCTCTCGACAACCCGGTTTCCCCCAGTTCCCTTCCCATCTTTACTTGGTCCTTGCTGTGCATAATAGTAAGGGTATCACTTCCCTCATATGCTCAAATTGCCCCTTGGAGTCCTCAAACTGGGATCCATGTTGTGGTCCAGCTCCACTCCTAGGAGTTGGCAGACAAGGTTTGGGGTGACCAAAGTCAGAAATGCAAGGTGTTGGCTCTGTTTCCGCCACAAGGGTAGACCCACTAGACTTGAGATGCCCCGACACCTCCCTCTTATCATTATGAGTTTTGGCCCACCCCTGTAGTCCATCTCGACTCAGGATGACTAAGAATGGATTTAGTTGCTTACGCGGTATTCCCCTCCCGCCAAACTTTTGACTCTCGACCCACTCATGCCCCCATTTCCTCCAGGGAATGCTTACCTTGGAGGCCCTACCAGTTGCACTGGGGTTCCAGTCCCTCTCCTCCCTACTGATATCCTACTTCCACTCAGGATTACCTGGATGCCATGCTAAGACCCGTTGGTCAAGATTCCCCCCATTACTATTCCACAGTATCTCTTTCCTTCCCCTTGGGGTTTGAATGCCCCCCATTAACCGAACTAGCTAGGCTGAGCCTATCTTCCATTTCCCATAACCCCCTTGCACCTCCCACTGGTTCTGGAAACTACCAGACCCCCACAGGTTGTCAGAGGAGCCATAGCCTCTTCTCAATCCTGGGCTGCTGATTTTCACTATGGAAATTGCCAATTTCTTTCCCCAAGATCCGAGAGTCCCTCCTAACCCTCCACATATCCCTTATTTCCCTCCTCGCCTTCCATAAAATGCAACCAATACATATCCAGACATTAACAACAGAAAACTGAGCCAAAATTCTCATATTCTTTCATTTCTTACAACAATTAAGAAACTAGACATCAACAACTTAAGACCGGACCAACATTTTTCGAAAACTTTCGACACCACCCTCATTCTATGCCAGACTCTCCTCCAATTTTGCAACATTGATGCCAAATCTAGACTTAGGAGAGCTCGGGTTACATACCAGTCTCTTTCTAGGTCAATGAAGGCAGAATCCAAGTGTCGATGGCAACCCCTTCTCCTATAGGTCTGGTTCTCCTCTCGACTACCAACCTCGTCACCTGGCTCTCATTCTCTTCTCCCACCTTGCATGCATTCACTAATCTCTCTCGCCACCTTTCTACCTTGAATTTTCACCCACCTACCCATTTGTTTTCCCGAGGCTTCCTCCACTTGCCTCATTCTCCTGGTTCCTTATGTCTCATTCATGTGGGGTCCTTGGATGGATTGCCCATGTACCCTCCTCCTTCTTCCTTCAATCATGTGACTAATCCCCGTCTGGATACAGGCTCCCTTCGCACGCTGATCAGGGGAGGAAGACAATAAATTTTGAGAACAAGAAAGAACAAAGAAAATATAAAGCAATAGAAAACTAAAGAAGAAAATAAAGATAATGTGAGCTAGATGAAACTAAAGAATAAATTTAACAAATTAGAGAGTTTAAGTAGAAGAAAGAAATAATATATAATGAATCATAAGGAAATGAAGAGGAAGTGATGATACATAACCATTCTAGGGAATGAAAAAGGGAAAGAGAGGAGGATGAAGGGTGAGAATTAATGGGAGAGCTGGTGGATTACGGGCTTCCAGGATTGGCTCAACCTATATCCATCTTCTCTATTAAAATTATTAGGGCTCTTCTCGATTTCAAGGGCTTCACGAATAATGTGAGAGGTATAAAAAGAAACAAAGGCTAAGATTTTTGATTGATCAAAATAAATCAAATGTTTGGACTTGAAAGAGTGTTCAATGATAGAATACTTTGATAGATAGATGTGGTTAGTATCAACAATGTGTTCTTTGAGGCAGACTTTGAAAGGGAGACCCGTTTGACCAATATAGGATTTTCCACATGAACAAGGAATCTTATAGACCCCTCATCTTTGCATGGGATTAGATTTGTCTTTGACCAATTTTAATAATTGCTTGAGGGTTTAATGGGGTTTGAAAACGGCTTTTAATTTCTTGTTGGCCAAAACCTTCACTATAAGAAGGAGAAGGAATAGAATTGGCGGAATTAGGGTGAGAGCTCACTTGAAAGGCTTTTAAGATTTGAGTGTTGGAATAGTCATTGGATTTGATAACCTATTGATGGTGCTGGACCCACCAACATGTCAAGGGGATCTCCCCTATAAGAAGTCCCAGTTAGACCTCAGACCGTTTGGTGTAGGAGTCCCAGTAGTGGATCGTAAGGTAATGCCTTGACCACGATGTCGCACAGAGGCAAGTAAGATAACTTTGTCAGTAGCAAGGGTGTGAATGATGTAGAGAGTCAAGGAATGTGTACGAGAGGTTCCAACACTTCGAAGGGAGAGGAATGTGAAGATGACTTCCAAGTTGAAAGGGATCATTCCCAACTCGGCTAGGAACACACCACACAAAGGACATGCACAGCTTCTGACGGAGCAGTCCACTCAGATGCGGCAGTCACAACAACAAGGTAAGACAACACGAACAACACTCACGGATCAGTCTGAGATGAGTGTGACGGTTGATATAGCAAGGTTCATGAGAAACGTCTATCTGATGTCCGGTAGAGCAGTCAACATGGGCGATGAAAACATTAACAACATATGCAACACATTAACAACAAGATCCATATAATTGCATACAAATCAGTTCGTATACAATTACATAAGTTAAACAACATATATCATTAAGGCAACCAGAACAATCCAACTAAAATAACAACATATGCATGAAAATGTGTTGGCTCTTATTATTAAAGAAGTGTAAGTCACAATCATACAATACACCATGTAAACCTGCTAACCCCAACAATGGAACATTACAGCCACATCCACCTGCTCCTCCAAAGAGATGTACTAGCTTTGTGCAATGGAGAAGCCAAGGCGCGTTACAATACTGTCCAAGCCTTCTTCAATATAGTCTTAGTAGAAGATTGGATGACCAAAAATACTGTACAATGAGTTATGAGGGACTATTTATAGAAAAGGGTGGGGTGACCCTTGACATTCCCCTTTGTGACAATTCAACTACCCTCATGACTCTTCCCCTACTCTATGAATGTTATGTCCAACTATGGACACTTGACTTACACTTGACATGACTCAATGTTACATTGCACATGTACTCATGTGAGACAACATGGCTTGAGCAAGACAAGCAAGACATCACTGACACTCGGTCCACTGTGGTGAGACCAACTCTATGACATGCTTGTGATGGTGAAGGTGGTGAGCTGATTCCAAGCTTGGTCGTCCATGATGGTGTGCATGCACCTCATGGTGACATCTTGCTGAAGCGAACTATTGCCTCCATTGCAACCTGTGCATTGGTTCGACCCCTTCATCCAACTTGTCTTCTAACATGTGCATGGTATTCTTGGGTATGGTTGAACCAACAACACATTGATGCATAGTGTCTATGTTGATATTCAAGTGTGTGTTGGTGGTCATGCGCATCAACTTGTCGAAGTACATGTTCAACCCCAGTTTGACTTGCTTCTTGTCTTCACCTTGGTGAGTGTGTTGAATGGCTTGGATTGCATGCATGTGCTCAATGACATGCATGTTGCTGAATCCCTTGCCTGCGCTCAACAACACTGCTCACCGTGTCTTCTCTATGTTAGTTGCTGGGATGGATCCTTAACTTGTACAGGCGCAGTTTCATCCGTGAGTGAATGTGCACCCACTGTTGTTCCTAATCCTGTTGCAACTCATTCGTTTGTCTGTGCAGCTTCATGTTCTTCTTGGGTTGCTGCTTCAACACATGCAACTACTTCTTTGTTCCATATTCTGCCTTCACGTGATCTTCATGTCGCGTCGTCACTTCATAGCTGGAGTCTCCAAAATTTCTTTCATCATCAATGGACTTGCTTGAGCTTGCAACCTTGTTCTGCCTTCGTGTTGTTAACAACCCTCCTCTTACATTCATTGCATTTGGTGCGCTGTCTTCAACTGCTGTTCATGATGCTGCTCGTTCTGATGCTGCTACTATCATACCTTGATGTCCTTGTCTATGAACAACTTGATGTCTTTGTGGGTAGGAAAGCTCATAGACACTTGATTAACTGTATCCCCAAGCGTGCTCTGAACGGTTTCCTCATCTCTTCTCTCCTGGAAACCATTGTACCTGTACTGTTGAGAGGAATATGAACACCTATGATACCTGAAGACATGGAAACACTCATAGAAAGCAATATGTCAATCGAAAACCAAAATGAACATGAGAACTGACTTGCAACATACCTGGGTCAATGATCATGAAGGTTGCACAATTTCGGCCGGGAGGTTGGGAGACCAACTGCCAAGACTTCTCAAGGTACAGTCTGGGCTAGTGGGAGACTAGCTAACTGCTAGAACTGCAAAATGCACAATCCAATTAGGCAGTTGGCTGCTGGGATTGCACAATGTGCGATTCCAGTTGGGAAAGACTGTTGGCCTAGGGACAGATTTGCACAAATTTTTGGGCCAAGCAGCCACTGACCTCCAGAAATACGCAATTCAGTCCAGGAGGCTAGTGTTGGGCCATAATGCATAAATCTGGAGAGGAAGGTGAGCCTTCCTTCTCTAGATTGCATAATGTAGCCTTGGTGAAGGCAGAGATCGGGCCAAGGTTGGCCTAACTCGCCGACGGGAAATTGAAATCAAGTAAGTCAATGAAATGCATGGCAACACTAAGTGATAGCAGAAGTGATTAACAGTGCATCCAAAACATGAATGAAAGATTCGAAAAATAGATCAACATGCATGTGGGTGAGGCAGTTCACCGGTTGGGTGAACATCCATGCAAAACAATTTCATGCATGCGACAGCAGTGAGATAGAAACGAAAACTGAAACAGAGCTAGAAAAAGCTAGTATACATGTAAACGACAACAAGAGTTCCAAGAAATTAAGAAAACAATACTCATACAAGCAAAAAACCAAAAAGCGACAGAAATGCAACACAAGGCATGGGAAGCGGGCTTACCCCAAAACAGCTGAGGTAAATGTGCCGACTACTCCTAGATGTGATGTGGGATGTTAGAGCTGCAAGGTTGATGTGAAGAATGAGCTATGCAACATTTAGTTGATAATTTTTGATAACATCAATGTTGTGACACACATGCCACAAATCTGGGGGAAGCGACACTTGGTGGGAGGTTTTTGAATTTCTCCTTGCATGTAACCTCCAATTGCTAAACATAGATCCCTGAGACAAGGGATGTCTTTGCATGCTGCCTTGGGAGAAGCAACCTATCCATGCAAGTCTATTTTGCTCAGTCCAAGAGGTAACTGGTCAACTCAGCTGCACATGCAAATGACTGCTCGACTATTGGAGAAAAATGCGCATTTTTGGTTGGGAGTTGGGCTGGTTGCCTAGGAGATTTGTGCAATTTTTGGGCAAAGCAGTTGACCCCTGCCCAGATTTGCGCAAATCTTGGGTTGAACATCTTGTTGCTGGGAAAATTTGTGGAAATCCTGCTGGGAGGGTTGGCTAGCAAGATTGCACAATCCTGGAGCCCATCAGGTTGTCAAAGAGGATTGCTCAATTTCTGGAGGGAAGGTTGGTTTTCCTCCAGAAATGTGCAATTTTCAAGGGGAAGTTGCTCAGCCTGCAGCTGGACCAAGTCTGGGTGAGAGGCTTGTGAAGGGAAGAGATCAAACTATGATCGATAGGCTGCCTTTGAGCAAGAAAGACACTAAAGCTTGATGACTTGACGAAGCAAGGAAAGCTGTTGTGAAGGTTAGTAGGCAGGCTCCAAAATAGGCTAAGGAAAAAATTTTGGAGGGTGATTGTAGCCACTACAACACTTGGCGACACACTGGTAGAACTCCAGCTCTCTGAATGGACCTTGTTCGTGGAAAGCAAGTCTAACACCTCCGGAAGTATTGTTCAGCTCTCAACTTGTCTTGGCTTCGCACTAGCTTGATTGTAAGATGTAGCATCTGCCAGACTCTTGGTCGATTGACACATAGTCCAAGCCAAGGAAACACAGTTGTTTTGATTGGGGTTGAGGGGTATATAGGTGAACAAGCAGTATAGTCGGCAGAGTCTTAGTTTCATCTCTAGTGTTGTTCCACTGCCAGCAGGCCTGGACAGTACCCCGGTGGAGTCACATAGGAACACAAGCATGGCTCCGCTGCCAGCAAGCCTGGTCAGTACCCTAGCAGAGTTACTTGCATCACCTCCCTGCGCAGGAAGCCTTTCTCTTCTTTCGCCTTATTCATTTTTCATTTTATTTTGACTTTTCATTTTTTCATTTTTCATTTTCACTGTGCATAACACTTATTCATTTTAGAGGCATATGAGGGATCCCGACTTATTGAGAGTATAAGAGGTTGTTCTAGCAGAGTAGTTTAATGTATCTCTCATGTGCCTATTAAGTTTTTCCCCCTCACCTTACTCTACTTGATTGAGATGACAAGGGTTAACCCAAAAACAATCGACTAGAGAAGGTGACACTAGTTAGCGTGCAAGCGTTGTGCTTACACCAAGGTTCACTTCGAAGAGTATGTATTTTCCTTCAATGTATCATGGACTAAGAGTAACAAGTTCATCATACAAAGGCAAGATGATAGATAACCAAGTAGTGATAGTTGTACAAACCCTCTTGTACTTTACCCAGCTCGTTTCATGAGTCACACATAGTTTCATGCAAACTAACCTACGAACGAAACAAGCGAATGAACTAACAAAAAAGCCAAGCAAAAGTAGAAGCAAAAATGAGAGCAAAGAAAGCAAACAAACAAGCAAGCAAATAAACAAGCAGAAAAAGCATGAAAGTAAACAAGCATGCAAGCAAACAGCTGAAAGAAAACACTACTCCTACTCCTACACTAACGATGCATGGGCTTGATCACGTGAAGTGATACTTCCAATGCATCCATCGACGCATTGGTAGACCCATGTGGGTGAAGACTTGGTCCGCGAGTAATCCAGTTGTGTAGACCAACATACAAGAAAGATATAATAGTGAAGACAACCAAACTTCGTGTTTCAAAGTGACCATGGGACATAGGTGAGTGCATGTGCATGATGGATAGTTAGTGGACTTATCATGGTGCTGTGTGACACTATGTGCAACTTTGAAGCAAAAGCACATTCTTGACTGAGACATGCAAGCGAACGAAAGAAACAAAGATAAATTGCGTCATGAACAAGTGCTTGAAATGTAAGACTCCTCCAATGCATGAGCAATGGGATCATGCAATTCAAGTGGAGGAAGTGTGATCTGTGTGTGACATGGATCTTCAATGCATACAGACAAGTGATGAGGAGCCTTGGGTGATTGAACAGTTTCATGATCGGAAGTGAGACTAACACCAAAAGAGCGAGGGCTTGACATAACCATCAGCTCGGGCTAGAGTGCCTCGACAGTCTTGGGTGTCTCAACTTCATCAGCAGGTAGATCATCATAAATCGATGGCTTCAAAATATCAACTGTGATAGATTCATGATCATGATAAAAAATGGAAGCAAATGGATCACGATCGCCGTGATCAGAAAAATCAATGAATTCTTCAGCATCCTCATGATCAGATGAATCAAATAGAGGGGTAGCTAAAAAGCGAACGAAGTCATCCTCTATGTTTCCGGAAAAGAAAAATGAAGGATCAAGTAGATCTTCAATGAACAACTTATCCTCTTCGTTGTCGAATGATGGACTAGCATCTGAAGAGTCCTGCGAGTGATCAACAATGGGTGCATCTATGGATGAAGACACACATGCAAAATCATGGATGGAAGGTTCACCAAAGAAACTAGGAAAGAACAGAGGGGGATCAGACGGAAGGGAGTCATCCTTCGCCGAGTGTTGATGTTCAAGCTCCCACTTATACTCTTCATGAATGACAACACATGTTGATTGTGCAACACGAACTCCGTTAGTGGGTTGTTCCTTGTTCACAACAAGTGAAGAGTCTGAAATGGATGAACACAAGACAACATCATCTGGAGGAACACCTGAGTGCGAAGATAGAGGTCAAAGAAAAGAATGCATATGGGAACTCGAAGGACTAACAACCAACTCTGCGTGAAAATTGAGTGGAGTGATGTTGAGAGGGTGTGAAGGGTGAACAGATGTGCGAATATGATCCTCAACATCACTGGGTGATGGTGGAACTGTTGAATGAGAGGGAGGTGGATAGTCCGTTGAGACAGTGCATGCTCCCACATGGGATTGCATAATTCCATCAATGAAGAAGGTTGAGTGAGGCTTGAAATCAAGCTTCCTCTTGGGATGGGCAGATTTCTTAAGATAGTACTCGAACCGGTCCCAGAGGTAAGGGAACTTCATCTGGCTCCTCGGAGCTTGAAACTGCAAGTCACGAACGCGCTGCCAAAAATCAATAACGGATTCATGCGGAGCCCTCCTTTGCAGTAACAGTTTCTGGTCAAGATGGTTTGGATCAAAATGATAGAACGTGTCTTCAGTAAGATCATAGAAGTGCTCACATGAGTGCACGGTGTTTGCCGGTAGGCTGAGCACCCAACGAAATGGAGATTCACGAAGTGTGTATGCAAGCAACAACCCGACCTGTTTGTAAGTAAGCTCATCTTCCTCATAAATTATGCAAAGAAAGTTATGTAAGTGCTCAGGCCAGGCCACTTCACCTTCACCATCATACATGTGAGTGGACAAGAGATTGAAAAGCTTCCCCAAGATGGACACATCTTCATGATCCGAAAAACACCTCAGGGGAAGAAGAATGCAAGACTCCATGAAAGATATGTAAAGGTTCAAAACTAAATGAGAGGACACTGTTTCTCATCAGCCCTCCTTCTAGCGCCAAAAATGTTGACGATGCTGGAACCATCAACATGTCAAGGGGATCTCCCAGGTAAGAAGTCCCAATTAGGCCTCAAACCATTTGGTGTAGGAGTCCCAATAGTGGGTCGTAAGGTAATTCCTTGACTGCGATGTCACACAGTGGCAAGTAAGATAAATCTGTCAGTAGCAAGGGTGTGACTGATGCAGAGAGTCAAGGAATGTGTACGAGAGGTTCCAACACTTCGAAGGGAGAGGAAGGTGAAGGTGAGTTCCAGGTTGAAAGGGATTAGTCCTAACTCGGCTAGGAACACACCACACAAAGGATATGCATAACTTCCGGCAGAGTAGTCCACTCAGTTGCGGCAGTCACAACAATAAGGTAAGATAACATGAACAACACTCACAGATTAGTCTGAGACGAGTGTGATGGTTGATATAGCAAGGTTCTTGAGAAAGGTCTATCTGATGTCCGACAGAGCAGTCGACACGAATGGTGACAACATTAAAAACATATGCAACACATTAACAACAAGATTCATATAATTGCATACAAATCATTTCATATTCAAGTACATAAGTTAAAAAACATATATCATTAAGGACACTGGAACAGTCCAACTACAATAACAACATATGCATGAAAATGTGTTGGCTCTTATTATTAAAGAAGTGTAAGTCACAATCATACAATACTCCATGTAAACCTGCTAGCCCCAACAATGGAACGTTACAGCCACATTCGCCTGCTCCTCCAAAGAGCTATACTAGCTCCATGCAGTGGAGAAGCCAAGGCATGTTACAATACTGTCCAAGCCTTCTTCAAGATAGTCTTAGTAGAAGCTTGGCTGACCAAAAGCCTATACAATGAGTTATGAGGGACTATTTATAGCAAAGGGTGGGGTGGCCCTTGACATTCCCCTTTGTGACAGTTCAACTACCCTCATGATTCTTCACCTACTCTATGATTGTTACGTCCAACTATGAACACTTGACTTACACTTGACATGACTCAAGGTTACAATGCACATGTACTCATGTGAGACAACATGGCTTGAGCAAGCCAAGCAAGACATCATTAACACTCGGTCCGTTGTGGTGAGACCAACTCTATGACATGCTTGTGATGGTGAAGGTGGTGAGCTGATGCCAAGCTTGGTCATCCGTGATGGTGTGCATGCACCTCATGGTGACATCTTGTTGAAGCGAACTCTTGCCTCCATTGCAATGGTGCATTGGTTCGGCCCCTTCATCCAACTCATCTTCTAACATGCACATGGTCTTCTTGGGTATGGTTGAACCGGCAACACACTGATGCATAATGTCCATGCTGATCTTCAAGTGTGTGCTGGTGGTCATGCGCATCAACTTTCCAAAGTACATGTTCAGCCCCAGTTGGACTTGCTTCTTGTCTTCGCCTTGGTGAGTGTGTTGAATGGGTTGGATTGCATGCGTGTGCTCAATGACATGCATGCTGCTGAATCCCTTGCATGCGATCAACAACATTTCTCACCATGTCTACTCTATGTCAGCTACTGGGATGGATCCTTAACTTGTATGGGCGCAGTTTCATCCGTGAGTGCATGTTGCGCCCATTGTTGTTCCTGTTCCTGTTGCAACTCATTCGTTTGTCTGTGCAGCTTCATGTTCTTCCTACATTGCTGCTTTAGCACATGAAACTCCTTCTTTGTTCCATCTTCTGCCTTCATGTGATCTTCATGTCGCGTCGTCACTTCATAACTAGAGTCTCCAAAGTTTCTTTCATCATCAATGGACCTGCTTGAGCTTGCAACCCTGTTCTGCCTCCGTGTTGTCAACAACCTTCCTCTTGCATTCGTTGCATTTCACACATTGTCTTCAGCTGTTGTTCATGATGTTGCTCACTGTGATGCTGCTGTTGTCATATCTTGACGTCCTTGTCTATTAACAACTTAATGTCTTCATGGGTAGGCAAGATCATAAACACTTACTCGACTTCATCCCCAAGTGTGCTCTTTACGGTGTCCTCGTCTCTGCTCTCCTAGAAACCATTGTACCTGTAATGTTGAGAGGCATATGAACACCTGTGATACCTGGAGACATGGAAACACTCATAGCAATAAATATGTCAGTCAAAAACCAAAATGAACATGAGAACTGACTTGCAACATACCTGGGTGAATGATCATGAAGGTTGCGAAATTTTGGCTGGGAGGTCGGGAGACCGACTGCCAAGGCTACTCAAGGCACAGTTTGGGTTGGTGGGAGACTGGATGACTACTGGAATTGTGAAATGCACAATCCAGTTGGGCAGTTCGCTGCTAGGATTGCACAATTCACGATTCCAGATGGGAAAGACTACTTGCCCAGGGACAGATTTGCGCAAATTTTTGGGCAAAGCAACCACTGACCCCCAGAAATGCGCAATTCAGTCCAGGAGGCCAGTGCTGGGCCAGAATGCACAAATCTGGAGAGGAAGGTGAGCCTTCCTTCTCCAGATTGCACAATGTAGCCTTAGTGAAGGAAGAGATCGGGCCAAGGTTGGCCTAACTTGCTGACGGGAAAGTGAAAGCAAGTAAGTCGATGAAATGCGTGTTGACACTAAGTGATAGCAGAAGTGATTAACAATGCATGAAAAACATGAATGAAAGATTTGTCAAACAAATCAACATGCATGTGGGTGAGGTAGTTCGCCGGTTGGGCGAACGTCCATGCAAAACAGTTTCATGCATGCGACAACAGTGAGATAGCAAACGAAAACTGAAATAGAGCTAGAACAAGCTAGTATACATGTAAACGACAATAAGTGTTCAAAGAAATCAAGCAAACAATACTCATACAAGCAAAAACCCCAAAAGTGACATAAATGTAACATAAGGCATGGGAAGTGGGCTTGCCCCAAAACACTTGAGCTGAATGTGCCGACTGCTCCTAGATGTGATGTGGGATGTCAGAGCTGCAAGGTTGATGTGAGGAATGAGCTTTGTAGCTTTCGGTTGATGAGTTTTTATAACATCAAGGTTGTGATGCGCATGCCACAAATCTAAGGGAAGCGACACTTGGTGGGAGGTTTCTGAATTTCTCCTTGCATGTAACCTCCAACTTCTAAACATAGATCCGTGAGACAAGGGATGCCTTTGCATACTACCTTGGGAGAAGAAGCCTATGCATGCAAGTCTGTTTTGCTCGGTCCCGGAGAGAACCAGTCAACTTAGCTGCACGTGTAAGCGACTGCTTGACTGGTGGAGAAAATTGTGCATTTTTGGATGGGAGCTAAGCTGGCTACTCACGAGATTTGCACAATTTCTAGGCAAAGCAACTGACCGCTGCCCAGATTTGTGCAAATCCTAGGTTGAACAACCTACTACTGGAAAATTTGCAGAAATCCCGCTGGGAGGGTTGGTTGGCAGGATTGTGTAATCCTGGATCCCAGCAGGAAGGTTGGATTCCCTCCAGAAATGTGCAAAAGGGGAAGCTGCTCAGCCTGTACCTAGACCAAGTCCGGGTGAGCAGCCTGTGAAGGGAAGAGATCAAACTGTGATTGACAAGCTGCCTTTGAGCAAGAAAGACACTTAAGCTTGAGGACTTGACGAAGAAAGGAAAGCTACTATGAAGGTTGGTAGGGAGGCTCCAAAACATGCTAAGGCAAAATCTTGGAGGGTGGTTGTAACCGCTACAACAGAACCTATAATAAATGGGGTTTTTTAGCAGAAAGGAATTAGGGGGAAAAAATTCAGAGCTCCAGATATGAGGGTTTTGAGAATAGTTGAATTTTGGGATGGGTGATGTGAAAAGTCATGAAAATAACAGTCAGTGTGAGTATTTTTTCTATAAACTTGATGGGGGAGGGAGCTACGGGGGAGCCGACTGACGAGGACATCAATGAACAAAATGGATTTATTTGATTCAGTTTCCATAGTGAATTGAATATAAGGGGAAATACTATTAAGATGGTAATGAAAGGCATCGAGTGTGGCCCGACCGTGTTGCCAATTGACAAAGGTGTCGTTAACAAATCAGAACTAGCACTTGGGTTTTACATGCCAAGAGTTCAAAGCTTTGGCTTCAAATTGTTCCATATAATATTATCATATTAATAAAAATTGTTTATTTTATTTTAATATTATTAAATTAAATTATTATATATAAAAATAATAATTTTTCCAAGCTCATCATTATTGTACTAATTTATTTTAAAAAATTAACTATTTTCATTTTTGTTTTTAATTTTTTTAATGAGAAATATTTTTATATTTTATATAAATAATATATGTGTTTGGATTGTCAAGGGACTATCTGATTTTTTTTATTTTTTTTATTTTTATGGAGGACATATCACTACTTCAAAGTGCACCATAACCCCAAGTGAAACCATCCTATAAATTGAATTTTTTAATGGGTGAAAAATTTATTTTGCAGTATTGAAAAATATTATTTTATAAATTTGATATAGGTACGAGTAAGATATATAATATAGTTGGTTTAAGAAATTGAACCAATAATAAGAGGATTCTTGAGCATTAAACTAATATAGTTATACTAAGAGAGTAACTTTTTCATTAGAAGCCGTTAGTGTGAGAGATTGACTTTAAAATCTAAAACATAAATCTCAAACCGTTCATTCAAAAAGTAATTCCCCAGATTAAAACAAATTAAATATCTTACATTATTTTTTATTTAATTATTTGTATACAAAATTATTAAAAATTATATTATTATTTTATTACATTTTTCGAAAGAAAAAATCTTTATATTCCTCGGAAAGAATATACATGAGCATGAGAATCTCAAAATCCTCAAAATATAGGCAAGAGAACTTGCTTCCTAGGGTATCATTTCATAACAAAAATTGCTTACAATTGACATTGACATTTATCTATCATTGGACATATTCATGTTTTCAAACCTTTACATAAACGGCCAAAAGTGAGGCATCTAGAACATGGTTACATGAAAAGTAAAAAATTAAAAAAAAATACATGCTATGAATCACCTACCCATCAAAACAATCATGTGAGGCTAGGGACTCATCATGGAGTGATATGGAATCCTTTGAGAGTGCATCAGTTGTATTGTTCACTTCATGGTAGATATGAGTGAAGGAGGACCATTCAAAGCCTCAAATTGATTCGTGGATTTGGTTGAGAAATGATTATAAGTGTACAACCTTAATCAATGACCACCTTTGAGTCACCCATGACCTATAGTTTTGAGACACCATGTGATTGGATATCACATGGAACCTTGGGAGCTAGGAAATAGATGTAAGGGAAAGGCTGAGGTGCATTACATTGAGGTGTTTTTTCGGGAGTGATGAGGAGAAAGAGGCAAGGTTAGTACATGGAGAGGAGATTAGAAATTTAGATGATAAGAAACTATAATTTGAAACTAGAGGTGGAATAGCCACACTTTTAGGACTTCCAAGCTTCATCACTTTCAGAGTCAGAGGAATCATAAAAGGGTAATGGGGCACTGTCTTAATCAATGGTGGGTTAACCCACAATTTCATTGACTCAACGTTTGTAGCCAGTATGATCTGAACTTAAACATGAACACAACAAATTGCAGATATAACCTTAAATACAAAGATGCAGCAGAAATAACACTTCATTTCATTAATAACAAATAGTGAAATATGCTTACAAACAGAAAGGAAATAAAACTAGCTCCTGTGATGGTAGCTTATCTATGAGAAGAGATGTGATGTCTGCATGCCTCTGAACTATGTTACAATGAGGCTCAAAGGACTATTTATTATTGAACAACAAGGGAAAACCCTACAACCAAAACCCTAACCCCAAGAGATGGAACGCCAAGGGATTGTGGGCCTCATTGGGGTTAGTTGGGCAGCCAACTTCCCGAGGTTGTAACTTCGTCATATTATCTTTGTTTGGCGCGTACGATACCTTGTTGGAAGTATTTTCCAAGTATTGTAGGATTTGCGGCAGGTACCACAACGACCTATTGTGGACCTCAAAAAAACGTTGTTTAGGGGGTCAAAACTGCTTCAGAAGTTTAGGACCTGAAAAAATGCTAAAATAGTAAATGCTGCAATAAATAAGGAAACAGATGAAATCGACTAGAGGTCTAGGTGGAATAGGCAGGTGGCCACCAATATTTGCCTAGATCAATCCTCCTTCATTAGGAAGAAATGGTCCCCATTACGTGCAGAGCCTCCATGAGGTGAGGAAATTTTTGTTAAACATGGTCGCTGGTGAACCACTTGCCCTGGTGAAGGAGTTGACCTTCTTTGAAAAATCGATATAGATGGATCCTATGTTGGCAAGTGTTCTTGATATGCGTGTCCATGATCTGATCAGTTGTCTCATGTTCCATGCAGTCTGGGTTTAGCTCTATTGGTGTGAGTTGTTCTACAATGTCGAAAGTGTCTAACAATGGTGTAAAGTATTGTCAAAGGGGGTCTACATTGAACATTGGGTGCATACCAAGGAAAGGTGGAATGTTGAGCTTGAAGATATTGTCCCCTACAGCCTTGGTGATGGTGTATGGTCCATATCGGAGTGGGAAAATCTTGCAGTGGGGTGTAGCGAGGCAGTCCTTCTACAAATGTAGCCAAACCTTGTCGTCCACCTGAAACTTGTGCTACACCTGACGCTGATCATGGTGCTTCTTGTAATTAGCATTGGATCTGTCAAATATATCATGGATCTACTAGTGGACGTGTTTAATTTTATCAATGAAACTGTTAGCCCTGTTGACTTCGGACTGGACATGAGCTGAATCTGCCTGAGTGGCTACAAATGGCATGGCCACATCAATGGGAAATAATGGTTGAAATCCCAACCCTGCCTTAAAGGGGTTGTGGCATGTTGATCTATGGAGAGCTATGTTGTAGTTGTGCCGGACATAGGGGAGGATTTCATCCCAAGTGCGTGGATTCTTCAATTTGTACATGCGTAGAATGTGTATGAACATCCTATTGATGACCCCTATTTGGAAATCAGTTTGGGGGTGGAAAGTCATGGACTTAGTAAGTTTGGTATCCAACATCAACCAAACACTTGACCAAAATGAACTTAGGAATTTGTTGTCCTAATATGAGACAATGGACCGTGGGATCCTAAAGTGTAGCCACACTAGCTCAAAGAAGAGCATAACAGTCGCCTCTGCTGTGATACTCTTCTTGCAGGCCGTCATAATGACCATCTTAGAGAATTTGTCGACAACCATGAAAACACACTCATTGTCATGCTTAGTAGAAGGAAGGCCCAACATGTAATCCATGGAGATGGATTCCCAAGGTCGACTAGGAGTAGGAAGAGGATTATATAGGCCTTACTTCTTGATGGCTGATTTGGCAATGGCACAAGTAGTGTAGGATTGAATGTACTTCCCAACATCCTAATGAAGGTTTAGCCAATAAAAATTATTTTGCAGTAATGCCACTATTTTCTCTACTCATAAATGTCCAGTGACTCGATTGTAGTGCACCTCCCAAATAATCTTGGCACACTCAATTGAAGGAACACAAATGTGTCCCAAGTGGCATAACAATGCATCCTAGAGGTGAAAATTTGGAACTTGCTTACCTTCTAGGAGTGTCTGGTATGTCTTGTCAAATTCTAGATCACTCTTGTAAAGATGAGACCACCCCCAAAGTCTCATGCCCACAGGAGTCTAGCATAGTGATCATCGCAATAACTAGTGGTCGGTTGAGTTAGTCTGCAACAATATTGGTGCCACCCTTCTTGTGTAACTTAATTTTCAAATGGAACTGTTGTAGGTATGTGGACCATTTTTTATGGTGATCATTCTGCAACTTCCCTTATGTCTGTATGAATTGCAGGGGTTGGTGGTTTGTGTGGATAATCATTTCCTTCCCCATAATGTAATGCTTCCATTGATGGTGGGCCTCCACAATGGAATACATTTCTTTATCATAGGTGGGGTACTTTCGAACTATGTCTGAAAGTGTATCACAGTGGTAAGGCACTGGGTGCCCTTGATGAGTAATAACTTCACCAAAAGCATATTCAAAGGCATCTGTCTCAATCTCAAATGGTTACCGCAGGTCTGGTAATGTGAGCACTGGTGAAGAGTAGAAGTGATGCTTGAACTCAGAAAATGCCTTCTGTTGGGTTTCATACCAAAATAACTTTGATTTCACTCTACCTTTGGTGACTTGACTTAAAGGCCAAGTGATATGAGATAACCCCAACACGAACATGTGGTAGAAATTGGAAAGACCCAGAAAGTTGCAGAGCTCTGTTAGAGTGGTTGGGGTTGGCCAATCCCAAATGAATTGTTATTTTGGCTCTCGTTGTCAACAATGAACTACAACAGAGAACCCTTCACCCACAACTGTCAATGGAAGAGGTGTTTGCTTGCCTCTAGATCTTCAGGATCATTCTTCTGAATCTTGGTGGTTGCCACAGTGGCACTAGGCTTCGCATCAATTATCTGCTTCCCTTTGTTATTCTACTTGTCAGTTTCTGACTCAAATTCGGAACATGTGTTTGATTCGGAAGCCTTCATCTCGTCCACCAGTGACTACTTGGCCCATCACTCACTCGTGGTGTGAGTGGAGCTCTTATGGAATTCACACCATTTTCCTATGTCATTATTTGTCTTTGTGGTGTTGTTCTTTGCTTGTGGCTTAGGCAGGTTGTCCTGGGCCTACCCACCTTGGATTTTTCCTTTGCTCTATGGTTTGGGGGCGCCTTTCCCTTGCTTTGAATTCATAGATCCAAAGTCTCACTTCTTCTATTTAAACTTATGGTCAATCTTGACATCGTATCGGTACATCGTGCTGAGTGAAGATATGTCGAGGAACTCCATCTCGTCTAGATAAACTTGTGTAGGTAGCTACATTACTTGAGTACTAAATTTTGCTCAAAATCCTTGATACCCAACTTCATGCGAAGGGTATGAAAAACATTGGTAAACTCTGGCTCGTCTTGGTCCCTTCCCTACCACAGTGTGGTCCACTTTAGGTATTTATCCTCATAGCTCCTGATAGGGTATTATTATTCCTTGATGGCATCCTAGAATGAATTCCAAGTGGGTGTGACTGAAAATAGTGAGGGTGTACTTTTGTCCTTCTTCCCACAATAGGTTTCCCATCAGTCCTTGACGTGGGGGGCGAGTTTGAGAAGTGAAAAAGTAATTTTGTCCTAGCTAGAAAAATCATGAACAGAAAAATATCCTTCTACCACATTTAACCATTTATCTATGACGTTTGCATCTATATTACCTTCAAATATGGGGATGTCAAAGTTAACTTTTACCTTAAAGGGTGTGGCGCTTCCAGAGTAACTGCTGAAAGGAGATGCACCACCTTTGGGTAGTCGCTAAAGGATTTGGGAAAAGTTGTCCATCATTGCGTTTATCTATCACTCGAGGGATTCTTAGACTAAGATTTTGAAAGGATCTCCTGCCCCCTCATCTTTCTTCTCTTCTGCCATGGGAGGTCGTCAAGATTTTTGAGGTTGGTCTTGTAAAGGTTTGACAAATTCGAGCCCTAACTCCTTATATCCCGACCTCGTTGAGGACATGCAAAGAAAAATAGAGAAAGAGCAGACCGCTCTGATACCACTAATCTGAACTTAAATAGGAATGCAAAAAATTACAGATATAACCATAAATACAGAGATATATTAGAAATAACACTTCATTTCATTAATAACAAATATTGAAATATGCTTACAAAGAGAAAGGAAATAAAACTAGCTCAGGCGATCGTAGCTTATCTCTCAGAAGCGATGTGGCAGCTACATGCCTATGAATTGTGTTACAATGAGGCTCAAGGGCCTATTTATTATTTAACAACAATGGAAAACCCTAAACAACCAAAACCCTAATGCCAAGAGATGGAACACTAAGAGTTTGTGGGCCTCGTTGGGGTTAGTTGGGCAGCCAACTTCCTGGGGTCGTAACTTGGTCATATTATCTCCATTTGGCACGTAAGATACCTTGTTGGAAAGATATCTTCAAGTACTACAGGATTTGTGGCAAGCTTCTATTGACCTCAAAAAAAATCCCCCTAGGGAGTCAAAACTGCTCCAGAATTTCAAGACCCGAAAAATTGCTACAAATAGTAAATGCTTCAATAAACAAGGAAACAAATGAAACCGATTGGAGGTCTAGGTGGAATAGGCAGGTGGCCACCAATATCCACCTGGATCATAGTAGATGCATTCATATAAGGGACTTTGGAGATTTTAATGTGGATATTGCTAGTAGATTCAACATGACATGCAACCAGAAGGTTTCACTGATAAAAAAAGAAGATGGGAAACAACACCATGATTGATGATTTTGATTTGGTGAAATTGTTATACATTAATGTGACATTAGGTGTCCAATGGATTATCACTATAGGAAGGCATTGGAACAATTATCAGACCATGTAGATGGGATTCATTTAGAATAATGGTTGGAGGGTAGTATAGAGAGGGATGAATAAAGGTGCCCAAAAAATCAGTACAACCAAACAAATTAAGTGTTTGAGTAGAGTTGAACACATATATGGGCCAAAAAGAAACATGGTGATGGCGTAGGACAATTAGCATAAAAGCATTCAACTTTTTCCAGAAAATGGGAGCAACTCGCAACGTAGCCTGAGAACGATGAATCAAATTATTTATAACCTTAATAAGAAACCATTAGTATAGGATTTATGCTTAAAGAAGCTATGTGAAATAGAGCAAGGTAGCTACTTATAGTTTGGAGGATTTAGTCAACAACAAATCTTGAGTAGGAAAATATGGATAATGAGGATTGAACTAACAAGAGTTGAACTTCCATAACAAGATATTCCATTGAGAGAATTTTGGGTGGCGGGATTTGTTAAGATATAGTGTCTCCATCTACATTATCAACATGCTTTTCAAGTGGATGAGGTCTTTTACTATGATTTCATCTCCTGATCACCACAATAGTTCAATTATGTAGTAATAGAGAAGTCAATAGGATTTCATCACCAGTGGTAGAAAGAAGAAGAAATTTATGGGCCATGTTAACACTATAGGGGTCAAAGGCCACTATAAAATCCATCTCTAGACCAGGACCAATGGACCATGTAGCAACATGTGGTAGCAATTGATTCCTTTAGAATTGGTGTTCAATATTGTGAAGCAACCTATTCCATGGGATACCAAGGGATATGCTATGAATATGGATCATGAGGATCCATGCTCTTCAATCTCTCCAGGAATTATAATTAAAGATGGGTTACACAAAGTTTTTCAAGGCAAGGCAACATATAGCAATGGTGTTGAATTTAGTAGCATTGAGGTGATACAATAGTTGTGTGTTGAAGCATTCCACATAATTGTTTGGGATCTTGGTTTGGAATACAGATTGCTTGAGGAAAAGAAATTTCGGGAAGGGAGGACTGTAATGTCCCTTTTTCTGAAAGTGGGGAATGGTGAACAACTCAGTAGCTTAGTAAATTCCCATGGGCTACAAATTAGAATTAATTTAGAAATACCATGGAATAATTTACTAAAGCGACTATAAAAAAATAATTTCATAAAAGTCACTTTAGTAAATAGAAAAAAAAGTTACCCCTGGTATTCAGATAACTCATGGTGTTACGATGGCCACCTCAATAAAATAAAAGGAGCTCATTCACGGGTGTGATTGGATATTTGGTATATTATTTTTCTTGGGCTCTTGGAGCTTTATGTGAGGGTTTGTAACCTTGAGCGTAGATCTTCTTCGAGGGTGAAACTATCCTCCCTATGGATCAAAATAAATTTTGGTGTTTCAAGGTACACCATAGCTATTCATTTGGAGGGATCAAATAGATTCTTCATTGGAATTTACTTAGTAGGATAATGCATGGAGGAGCCATCCAAGTTTCTCATTCGTGTTGAATTAAAGAAATTGTTGCAAGTGTTTGTGGTAGTTTCTAATTTGGGAACAGGACAAGTGATGCAGCCTAGAAACATTGCAATGAACTGAATATTATACTTGGGTCAAGAAACATAGGGGTTTCATCATAAAATTGAAGAAATAATTATACACATAGGTTGAGGTTCCATTTTTTTGATGAGGCACCGTTAGATCTATAGGGTCAAAGTTTCAAGTGAAGCAGAGATGCATATCTTTGTAGATCGATTTGCAAGGGGGTTGATTTCCATCATATGGGCTTAATAGTTTACCTGTGGATCTATCGGGTTTCCAATTATTTAAGGACCTAATTATTATTATCTGAGATCTAAAAGTAATTATCTTGGTTCGAGTTCATAAGGGAATGGAAAATATATCATGAGGTGTAATTACTAGGCCAAGAAATTCATTGAATCAAACCCCGTAGCAGCGTAATGTGGTGCGCTTTCCCCTCTATGACAACAAGATGATAATTTGGGTCAAGTTTCATTTCATTAAGGTCATTTCACAAAATTAATATCTAAATGGTTGAGTCCAATCATCAATCCAAAATATTGTATGTTGAGAAATTTTGTTGCAGAGGGCTGAATTGTCATCTCGTTTAGTGGTGAGGGTTCAAGGCATTGTTGGTTACAATATAATATGGGAAAGTAAGGTAGGATATTCCCCAACTCAATTTACATTAGTGACATAGACTCATTATCTATTAGTGTGAGGGAAAATTTGAAGTTTCATTTTGGGAACCCAAAATGTATATCTAGCATCAGCTACCATGGGTTGAATCCCCTATTGAGGATTGAATTACATATCCATACTAGGTGATTACAAGGAAGTGTCCGAGAACACATAATGCATAACAATAATTACCTTTGGCGGCTAAATTATAATCCACTCATAGGTTGAAGTATCAGGTTGGGGCTATCATCTTTAGGGCCATAGTGTTTCTTCATATCGCTAGTCGAGATTTAGTGTGCCTTGAACACCAGAAGCCATAAATTGGGCTAGAAAATATTATGAAACAACACTCGGTTCCTTCCATTACATGTAATCATTGATATTTCCTTAATAAAGTGGGAATTTGTTTTATTTTCCTTGTAGTATTGTTGTGCAAACGCTTGTGAATTTATCTTTGTTATAGTATAGGTACAAGGGCATGAAAAACCGTTTGTTAAAATTTATGTTTTCCAAGTGTTTAATGAAATGGATCTAACGAGAATTTAAGGGTAATAAGTATACTTAGGATTGATTTAACAGGAAAATTTATAGTGTCCCAAGAATCCCTTGATATTACGTAAAGGGGACATTAGGTAATGAGATTAATGAGTTTAATGAGATTAAACCAGAGCATATCAATATAGGAATTCCATTCAAAGGCAAGATGATATACCAAACCAAGCTCTGCTACCAATTTCAAGGTAGACATTGTCGGGATTATTGTGATCAATGTACTCAACATCCCATGGAAGAAAGATGTCATGTTCATGAAGAAGAGATAGATGTTCATGTAATATAGATAGAAGCTCATACTTTTAGCTTAAAGTCATTGGTCCTAACATAAGCATCCTATCCAATTCAAACTTTCTTTCCATTATTAATTCACTAAACTATCCAATTACCAACCTAGGGAATATAATCCACAAATGCTTTTCAAACAATTGAGTTATTATTGACTAATTTTTTAGGGGAGTGTGACTAGTATTCCATTGAAAAGCTATCGATATATTTTGAAGTCCTCACTCTAACCTAAAGGGAACTATTGGATGAAAGTCTCAATTATTTTTTTGCTACAATTTCTTGGAAGAAGATTTAAATATTTTTTATATGCCAGCTTGTCAGGCTATTGGAAAGATCAAGTTAGTCCACTTGATAGGAGGAATACCATCTGAGCTCTTGGTACCATAACAAAGGAAGCAAAAACTATCCTTCCTTAGTTTTGTAAGGATACCTTTTAGCATTTTTGTGATGGAGGTCAAAAAGACTGGGATTCTTTCTAGGACATACTTCAATAAGGCCAATTGACCACATGATGATAGCACTTGTAGACCCAAAGTGATATACATGCTTCAATATTTTTAAATAGCCATATCCAATGTTTAAATGAATAAACATTCAACTTCAATAAAATCCTATGTACTTCAAAACAACATCTAATATTTTGTGTGAAAATGGGAGAGAAATATCCAAATGCGGATATGAGTAATATTGAGGGAAATAGAGAATAATGTTTGATTCAGACATATTTACTTCCATGATTGTAGCTCTACACAATAATTACGAAATTATTTTGATAGCATGAAACTCTTGTGGAGGGATTGCACTGAATATAAGCACATCATCAACAAAAGAAGGTAAGAAATATTTTTTGAGGGTGATATTTTAACTCCTTTTATTTCTTCTTTGGACCTTGCATTTCCAGTGAACTTATTGATATCCTTGGACACCAAAAGGAATAAGAAGGGTGATAGAGGGAAACCCTGCTATAGACTTCTTAAAGAGATTATTTGTTTTTTAGGGAGACACATTGATAAGAACCACAAAAGAGGTTGACTAGAGGAAACCCATTATCCAATTGATAATGGAAAGTTGCATTGCCATTTTAATTATAGCAAGAACAAAAAATTTCAAAGGAATTAAGGAGATATAAATTGAAAATAATCATAGGAAGCTTGTTAACCTTAATTGAATGTAGGGATCTACACGCTAAAGAAAAAACATCATGTATGTTCCTTATGAACAAGAAGTTGCACTACTTTACTGATACAATTTTGTTAAGGAGGATATTAAGCCTATTAGCAATTATTTTTTAGATGAGCTTGTAGATTACATTTAAGTGGGATATAGGTCTACAGTCATTGAAAGACGAAGCATCCCACTTCTTTGGAATGAGGGATAAATGAGTAGAATTGAAATATCCAAGAATATTTCCTAAACTCCTAGATTTTTAGACCACCTTATGAAGGTCACCTTTTATATCATAAAAATTTAAATTAAATTCCACAGCGCGACCATCTAGTCCAAGAAATTTTCCTATTTACATGGAGGAGAGAGTAGCTATAATTTCATCTTCTAAGATGTCAACATTCAAAGAGTATTTCATATCATTAATAAAAAAAACCTAGGAAGAGTCTAATCATATTTAATACTTCCTTAATGGGGAATCTTACAGTTTCATGAGAAATAATGCCATAGTAAACCCTTCCCACATCTTCCTTCTTACCGAAATATTTGAATGGAATCACATCTAAATGTGAAATTTCCTAGATGGTATTGAGGCATTTTCTAAAATTGGCAAATCTATGAAAATAATTATTGTTATTGTCACCTTTGGCAGGCCAAAATACACAAATTTTGAAGTGCCATCTGATCTCTTCTTTGGCAAGAAGATATTTTCTCCAATCAATAAGATATTTGAGAGAAGCTTCTTCTTCCTTAGAGGGAAGGCTAGGAAGATGATATACCAAAAGAGCATTGATTTTTTTCTCAGATTCAAGAAGCATTCCCCGAGATTTCTTGAGGTGATCCTTGATGAAAGCCTTTGTGGCATGAATTAACTTAGCTAGATTGTACAAAAATTATTGCATGAAATAATTGAATGAGTTGGACCACAAAGGGGAACATATTGAAGTGCCTATTGTATTGTATTCCTCCTTAGGAAACTAGGAGTGGTTTAATTTCACAAGGGAAGGGGGGTGTTTCTCTTTTTATCTAGTTTCATGAGAATTGGTAAACAATTAGAAATGCATCCCAAGGTAACATGATTAATTACCCAGTGACTTTCAAGATTGGTTTTTGAAATCAAAAAATTGTCCAACCTTTTAGATATCTAATCTTCCCCCTTTCTTCCACTCCTTCAAGTAAGAACTAATTTGGACGGATTAATGTTGACAAGGTGGAGATTCTCAACAATATGAGGAAAAAAAAATCCTTCAAGGGGGTCCTTATGGGAATGAGAAGAGGCTAGGTTACATTCTTCCAATTCAATATAAATTACTGAGCTAAAAACTTATAAAGAAACAACTTTGAGCTTAGGTATCAAAGAAGTGAGAAGCCCTCCACTCTCCATAAGAGTCTAAGAAACTAAAGGACTAATTCTTCAACTAGGGAAAGAAGGAATCCATTTCTTTAGTGTTGAAGGAAATTATTTTTTGGATCATAATTATGTTTGGAGGGAAAGATTTAATGAGTCCCTTTAGGGTTATAAACTTAGGGAAACACCCAACCCCACCAACATTGAAGGATAGAAATATCATGGCATAACCATGCAGTGGGATTCCCTACTCGAAGGGCCCAAACAATATTAGATTTCTTCTCATTAAGGATATAACTTAGCCTAAATTTGGGCCAAGGATAGGTGAGATTTATGTCCCATGTGAGAATCTTCGATTTTGTCTAATGCTGAGCCTCTAGATGACGATTCATCTTCCTTAGGATTGAGTATAGCATGAATATGATAGTCATATTTGAAAGGGGGATTTTATTTTGAAGAACTAGGAAGAATGCTTGAGGGGGATGGTATATCTCCTACCCAGGTCAAGGACTCACTGAAAATAGGTTCCAAGAGATGGAAGACAGAAGTAGGAGCATGAATACAATTTCTTAAATTTCCATTGACTAAGTATTCAAGCATGAGGGTAAAATGAGAGAAAACAAGAGAGGGGATGGGAGACAAAGGAGTGGGAGAAATAGCCCCTTTTAGAATATTAGAGAGAAAGGGGGGCTACCAAATAAGAATAATATCCAACAAAATTTAGCAATCCATGAGGAGAAGATACAATATTAATAGACTTACTAGAGGAAAAATATTATGATATACTAAAATCATTTCCTCCAAAAGTTAATTCCTTTGAAGGAGTAGTGTCTTTGACCGTGTTTTCATCCACCAATGTTGAATCTTCCTTAACTAGAAAAGTAATTTTTGTAACTAACTTTTGAAGGGTCTTTTCTTTCCATATTTTTCTAAATGGGGGAAGGGAGATGGCTTATCACAATGAGTCTAAAGATGCGCCACTTTATGACATATAAAACATTTGAATATGATTCATCAATAATTAATATTTTGGATCCATGAGATGTTTCCATGAAACAATTCAACTTCTTCTAGAAAGGCACCTCTGATGTTGACCTCAAATTGAACTCATCTCCAATACTAGTTAGGTTCGAGTCCTAACCTCGATCTAGTTTAATGAAATGACCATTTTCAATTGCAATTAACTCAAGAACCTCAGCACACCAAAAAGTAATGGAAGGTCGACAAGAATGGCCCAAACTTGTGCAAAGGACAAAGATTCTCTTCAAGGATCAAAACTGACTTCCCCTTCATGCAAAATCAACCCCAAGGTACCCTATGTTAGGTCCTTATAATACTGGCGTAGCCCTCTTATTATTATTATTATTATTAGTGTATCCCCCTTATTTTTATTGTTGTTGTAGTCTCTTATTGTTATTTTTGTTCCCATGTAGACCCCATATTGTTATTGTTGTGCCCCATAGAAGCCCACTATTGTTATTGTTGTGGCCTTACATTATTATTGTTACGTAGGCTCTAATTATACCATGACCCCTTAGAATCCTATATATACCAAGGAGGTCTTGTCATTTGTATCATGCAAGGAATTCTCATTTATGTGATGTAAAGGATTCTCCCCCCCCCCTTTAAGATGTTAATTTTCCAGTCGTTGATCTAACTTTTCTTCTATTTTGTGATATGGTTGCATAACATTTGGTATAAGAGCTCTGGATTATAAGGTTTTGCTACTTCAAACAAGCCATCTTGGAATTTTTCCTATAACTTTTTTTCTACGAAGCTTAAAAAGTTAAAATTACGATCACGTGTAGCCAAAATCAAGATAAACTTCGTGTAGAAATGTCAGATCTTGGTTCACTATAGTTTCTGAGATATGGTCCAAATAAGTTAGCGTTTCTGCATTCACTAGATTTCAATCTCAAACAAGTGACCTAGGGGAAATCGTCATAAATTTCTTTTCAAGCATTAGATTTGAATTTCTTAAAAAGTGACTGAAATATTATGGACTTTAGTTTCTTGTATATCAATTTCAGGGCCAAAGGTTGAAATAGTGACACGTGGTTTCTTGTACAAGTTTTCTCTACTGAACCATTCCATAATCAGGTCATCATGGGAGATTTGGAAAAACTTTATATTGAAGAATACAATCTTGGTCCAACTTGTGGCATTGAAAAGAAGACTCGGAGTGATACTACATAACTAAATTTTAGACCTTGGGATACCGAAATTTCATAGATACAATAATTTCAATATAAAGATCCAAAAAGCAAGAAGAAAAGGTGAGTTTTTTTAATTTTTTCATAAGTTTTGTTTGAAAAATTAGTCTAAAGTAATTCAAAGGGAATATTAAAGCATAGATATCATTATTTGGTTCCAATATTCCTCAAAACAAAAAAAATGTATACTCCTAGTAAGAAACCAGAAATCTCTAGTATGAGACATGAAGAAGAGGAAGAAATGCAGCATGATATATCAAAATAACGTGACTAAGTGAAACAAATTCTGCTCTTGCAAAGAGTAACCAAATATGAAATGGAATTGGTGTCGTTTTAATGCAAGAAGGAAGATCCATTTATTTTGAAAGTCATCCAATCAAAGGAAAGTATTTACAGAAACCTATTTTTGAGAAGGAAATGTTGTCAATACTACATGCACTAAAGCAATGGCAACCTTACCTAATGGGAAGACACTTCAAGGTAAAAATAGATAACGATAGTCTTACATACTTTTTGGAAAAAATATTATCTTCAGAAGAGCAAAAAAAATGGGTCACAAATATGTTGGGTTATGAATTTTAATACATCTACAAAAAAGGGAAGAAAAATGTTGTTGCAGATGCACTCTCAAGAAAGTACGAGGATGTGGAAGGATTGCTCTGTGCCATTTCTATTATCCAACCTGAATGGATAACTGAAGCAAGGGATGAATGAAAGAATGATGAAGAGGTGTTTATGCTACACAATATTTTTTCATGCCTCCTGCACTTCCCTGTGACATCCCCTGAAGTGCCCGAAACATGATCATTATACATTATACTCATCAATGTATACAACTCATATCCCTCCTTTAACTTTGCTTGGAAAATCCCTGGAGCTTTCCCTGAAGAAATGGCTCTTGAAACCCTAAAATGCGAGTCATCGCCCTTATGAAACTCAAAACTGCGATGATTGTCTATTGCACCTTGTTAATCTGGCGATGGCATCATTTTTTTCTCTCTCATACTCGTGATGGTATCAAAAAGAAAGTTTTCCCAAAGATGATGAGAAGCTTCATGATCTAGAAGTTTCCAAAGCAGCAAGCTAGAGGTGGTTTCACATAGATGAGGTTGAATCCTCCTAATTTGACCTCTTGTTCTCATCCCTATGAGCTAACTCCTTAATATGTGGGCCTAATACTATCTTTGGAGGAGGTCTAACTTCCTCTCCCAGCCTATAAATTCCCCCTCTACCTGATTCCCAAATGGTTGATCTATGTCCATTTTCACCCCTATGTTAAGCTTGTGCTTAGAGGTTATTCATTAGACTTGGAGAAGGAGCGTTGGAGAGTTTCTTGGATTGGACATGGATTACCACTGAAGGAGAGCCTTTCAACATCAAGGTTATGGTTGTAAGCTTCCCCTTTATTCTTTAAATAATAATACAACTGCTAGTTCATCTTCCCAAAATATTTATGTTCATGTATGTATTGGTTTAGCATTCCTTGATCAGCTAAATAGGTTATTATTGGAGTTTCTGTTGGTTTTAGTATTCTTTGTTGTCTCTTGGTCACTTGTGCAGGTACATAAGAGCTGGAAGAAGTAGGAACAAGTACATGACACAAGCGGTTCGAGGATCACAACAAAGGAAATTAGGTTAACATCAGAGCAAGGTAGGCCTTCTCTCCTGTTCTGTCTTTCAATTATAATATAGGAAGATGTGTAGTTGATTGTCCCTTTAGTTGCTAGACCCACTCATTGGGCTAGAGGGATTGTCTCTGTCCGTAGAGAGGATTAACCTTGTCAACAAAATGGCGAATCCATTGGGGAGCCTATGACCCTTTCCTCCCTTTCCTTCACCTTGTATTTTGACAAGTTTGATCAACCATTGATTCTTAGACTTCATTGCTTGTTTTTAGTCAGTGTCATTGTCTGGTAGATGCCTAAAGATTGTTAACTTGAGCTGTTTTTAAAAATTTTGGATTTCTTTTTCCTTTTCCTCGACCATCGAGGATTTGAGTCTCACATTCTTGATGATATCGCGGGTTTTTTTAGTTACAGTTGCGATGATTACTACTTTACTCTTAACAGGTGCAATGATTGTAGAAAATTAAGAAATTTAGGGTTTTCTCTTTGATTTTCAGTTCTAGTTGTCTTCCCCCTATGATTTACCAGTGTGTTTTTCATTGACTCTCTCATTGTCTGATTGCAATTGTCTTTTAACTTGGCTTGAGTGTCCTTGAAGTTTGATTAGCCTTTTAGGGTTCTAGGTCTTCTAGGTCAACCTTCGTACACTCGTTGTTCTTCCAATTAGAGATCATTGATCGATTACCAGTGTTAAAGACTCTTTGTGTGTTCAAACATACTTTGCAGATTACTTTTTGGTTCTTGTGCCTTAAGTTGTTTTCATTAGTGGATATAGTGAAAGTTACTTAAGCTTCATTTGACGAACGATAGATTACAAATCGATTGTCTCATTGGAATCAAAAGAAAGTGTTTGCTTTGAAGTTTTCTATGTTTCGAACTGAAAGTAAAAGTGGTATTCTTTTCCTAGTTTTCAGAACATTTTGTGTTGCATTCGAATCATTGATGTGAAAGAGATTTTCATACTTCTTGGTTTGCTTGCATTCTCTTTTCCTTTGCACTAGATTACATTAGTTGCATTTTTGAAGAAGAGGAAAATCATCATTACATCTTAAGGAAATTTTGCTTTAAGATTTGTTTTGGCATTGCATTTGCTTATCATATGAAAGATTAGATTTCATATTTCTCATTTAGCGTTTGAAGACTATCATGGATTGTTGGCTTGTAGGGGCCTAACCTAGGTTCAGAGGTGATTTAGCCAAACAAATCCCGGTAGTATTGGCCCTTTCGGCAACAATCCGTGGGGTGCGAACTGAGGTCTCACCCGAAGTAGTATGGGAGGGTGCTAGAACCAGGCTTCCTCACCCTAGAGATGTCTGATGATTTTAGGTGGTCTGTGGTTTGACCCTGCGCATACGTCGCTACGCGCACCTATCAGTACCTTGCAGCTTGCGATGTTGCCTTCGCGCAGCCCTACTCGGGGCCCAATCTATGTTATTACCCAATTCCTTACTATTAACCTGATATTAGTTGATCACTTAGCTTATCTGTGTGTGTCTAGTTATACTTAATAGTGTTCAACATTCATATAAGTGCGCGTGATAAATAAAACAGTACCATTGAATATGGTATCAAACAAGAAATAACACAAGAATAGATATACAAGATTTGGAATCAAAATTCTCTTTATTATTCTTCTTCCTTGATTACAGACTCAAGTCCACGTAGGGGTCCGTGCACTCAGCTGTGGACTCTACTAGGCCTCTGTGCACTCAGCTGCAGAGCCTCTTCCTCCTACTACAACCCAAAGTACCTAGACTCTTACTCTATGCTCGCTATCTTCTAGACTCCATTCGTTTTTCTACTTTTTTTCTTTACAACTTAGAACCTCGCTCTATTTAAATACATTCAAAACTTAGGGCGGACAACCTTATGACTCTAACATATAATTTGTGCTCTGTGCCCGTAATTCACGGAGTCTTTACAACAATAGTACTCAAACTTGGGCTTTGAGCCCCAAAACATGCTGTGGGGGGATTCCATTGCCAATAGGCCCCCAACACAAACATCGTGACTCACCCTCGAGTCAGTCTGTCGGCGCGGTGATATTGGCACGGAGTCCCTCCAGCTAGTCCTGAACGGTCTGGATGTTGGCAGCACACTGAGTTGCTGCTTGCTGAACCTACTGCATTCTCGCTTCTGAACCCTCTGTTTCCAGCGTGTTGTGTTGCATCTATGCATGCATCCCTTGAATCTGCGTGAGATTTCCTTCAATATCTACTGTGATTGTGAAGGCTTCATCAATCCATGGCTGGACGTGCGCTTTTAGAACTGCTTCCTTGTGGCGCGCCACGTCCACCTGCTCTTTTAATTCCTTGGCTTGCTACATCCTTGCAAGATGTTGAGTAAGGACTACTATCTGTGTAGTCCCTCTAATGTTGTCATATTGTTGCTGGATTTCACGCGCCTCGGTCTCCAACCGTTGGATGTTGGGGTCCTCCTGCAACATCGTGAGGACCTCAAAAACCTGCTCCAACATGTTGGTATAGTCGCGGACTGCACCTCCAATCTCTTCCATCCTTGTTGTAATAGAGCTGGCACGCTGCTCTCTAACCTCTGGGGGAGTGGAAGGCTGCGCCTTCAACCGCAGCTCAACAATCTGGAGATTCAGCTCCAGTTGCACTCTTGTTGTTTCCTCTCACACGTTGCGAACTCCACTTGCCAAACAGTGGATCCGCACTTCTGTCGGTAGATCTGCTGCAATGGACAACTCTGGGACGCGCTAGCAAGCGTCATCAACTGTCTACACCAACTATTGGTTCTGCAACACCAACTCGTTGCATTGCAAGCTAAGTTGTTCTATATTAATCTTCTACTCACTTAGAACCTAGATCGCGCGACTCTCTTTGGCGTGGAGTTCTACTGTTATCCCATCCTGTAGCTGATATAGTGTGTCACGAGGAAGGGCAACCAAATTAAGGCCAACGCCTTTCATCGTATTGAGCGTCACCCGATCCATCGTGTTCTCTGAGACTAGCACTCCATTAGGGCCCCCAACATAGTCTGCTACTCCGTCATGAATTCTTGGAGCGCTTCACTGGTGACATCGCAAACCGTCTCATTGATGTCATGGAGATCACCTTCAGTTAAGGTGATTGGGTCGATGGCCAGCTTCCAGGCCTTGACCTTCTTTCTTGGACCTGATCTTTCTGCGATGCATGGTCATTTGAGCTGTGTAGAGACGGTCCTTGGGTCCACACTCTCTTCTGCAATTTCTGTGTCCTCTACCCCCTGTCTTGCGGACGCTGCTTGGCCCTCCTCTGCCTACACTGTTGCGGTCTCTGTTGTCTGTGCTGCTACTGCTTCTGCAGCCTTCTTCTGCTCTACGGCTGCCACTGCTGCGTCACGGACTGCCCTTACCTCGGATGCCACTTTTTCGTTCCGCCTTCTCTTGGCCAGTTGGGTGACGCACAGCTTCGCATCATCCTTCCTTTTCTGTGCTGTTGTCTTCTCCAGCTCTGCCAAATCTGAGGCGCGCCACTTAGGAGGCCATGTCTCTAACATCGTAAAGATCACATCATCAGTGGCTATAAATGGGAGTTTTATCCACTGCTATGCCGGATTCTTTTGCGCCCTAATGTAGATGTTGTGCATGTCTGCCTTGAAGTCTGAAAAACTCTGTAGACTGTTGTGCACCATGGGGGACAGGCGCGCCCTCCTATTAATCCATATTCGGATGCTCGCCTCCATAAGCACCCAGAAAATATTGGTATTGCGAATCCGTTTCGCATCCTTGGTGGCCCAGAGCGAAGCGTACTTTGCGGCCTCTGGTAAGTCTCAGTCAATGCTCGGGAACTGACTATCCTCCGGAAATTCTCCTGCCACCAACAAGATGGATAAGAGCAACCACGCATAGTGGAAGGTCTTACCCTGCTCTTGGGCCTTGCGATAGTTGAGCAAAAACTCCTCGCAGAGGAACTTGGCCCAGTTGAACTGGACCCCCTCCGCACATTGTTTGGCCAATGAAACCACCAGTGCTAGTACTTCATCAGCACATATTTTTCTCATTACTTTACTAGCTAGGAGTTGGGTGGCTACACGCACCCCTTTGTCCTTGATACTGGTGATAGTGTAACCCCTCTTTTTCTTCTCGAGCTTATATTTTTCCTTCATGGCCTCTGCGAGAGCCAAATCGCTGCTTTTCTTGGCTATCGTCATGGGGTCCTTTCCCTTACAGGGAAGCCAAGAAATTCGGTGGATGAGATTTGTCATGATGGGAATAGGCTCCTCCAGCCATAAGTACCCATCATGCACCAGGTAAAGCAGCTACCTGATGATGAAAATGGTGATGGGCGTGCGGTGGAAATGTGGTATCCATAGCAGATGAAGCAACCCGACCTTTTCCACACCGCGCAGCCATTTTCGCGGCTCTAATGTTATCACCAGCCCCTCCGTATTCTGCTTCATCAGGTTTGTCGTTTCTAAGTGTGGGAACTTCTCGCTGTCCATGAGGTCCCAGTCTTCAAATTTCATGGTGGGCATGCGACCTAGGAGTGAGCCCTCAAAGGTAATTCCATCGGGGAGGAGCAAGGTCTGGAGTGCACTCTTCGTTGCATCCAGATCCTTTGGTATTTTGGTTTTCCCTTTTTGCGGAGGGACATACTCAGGCAATTTTGCTACAGAGCACAACGGTTGGATGTCTTCCTCCACGTCTTCTTCTTCCTCTATGACGACAATTAGAGCCTGCAAGTCTTCTTCCTCTTCATCTGTTTCAATGGTGACTGCCTTTCCTTTTTCTTCCATTGATAACTTACTATGCCGTAGATTCCTCGGGGACATGCGTACTGGTCCCATTGCCTGCTTATCTTTCTTCGTTCTCAGCGTCTGGGGTGATTTATGGATTTTTGTCACAACCCCAGTGCCTTCGGGAACATTGTGTACCATGGGGGTTTGCGCAGACTCACCAGCAATTCCTTCTTCAATGCCCAATCCATCCTTAGTGGCCATCATCATTTCTGCACTATATGCGGTCTTTTGCGAACTTAGGGACTCTATTATCGCTCAGCTCTCAACACTCTACGCTCTGTTCAACTGCTCAAATCTCAAATGACCAAGTGTTGCCTACTGGCTAGCCCTTGGAGTTTTATAGCGCCTTTTGAATTCAAATTCAACCATTCCTCCCAATTCCGGGCCATCACTGCTTTCTTGGAGACAGATTTTCTGAAATCTTGCCCATAACTCTTGTCTTAAATGCTCGCCGCCCACTCTATTTGGCCTCAAATTGGACATCCCATCATGAACAGTGACACCAACGGTCACTTCCCAACCAACCCGCGTGGCAGCGCATCCCTCCATGCGCAGACGCAAACCTTGTAACAGGTTGCTCCTGTGCGCATCTCTTAGAGCACGCAACTCCCAGGTAGAATAATTTATAGTCTCACGCTCCCTTTCAGCTGCCTAGAGCACTAAGACTGTTCTTCCTACAGCTAATCAGGTGGCCGCACCACCTATGCGGGGTTCCATCTCGCCCTCTAGTATAGTCTGTGGAAAATCCTCATTTGTTATTGTGGCAATTGTCACCGTGCACTCTACTATTTGTAGTGTGCTCCCTTGGTTACTGAGTTTGGTGATATGCGGTCCTAGCCACGGCAGCAGACTAATCAATTCTCGACGATAGTCCTCTAATTCGTTAGTATGATCATCCGCACCTTGCCTTGCCATCCTTAGTTTATCGACGATACATGCTCCCTTGATCTCATTTTCTAACCTCTCGACCTCTGCATCCATCAAAATGATTTTCTTTCTTAGTCGTACCCGGTCTGTTTCAAGTTCGGGAAGTCTAAGGTTCCCTTGCCGAATGGCTTGCTGAAGTCTTATGTGTTCTGCTTCGTGTAGCTATGTGATTTCTTCGTCTTGGGCTTCGTGCACTGTCGCACCTATGGATTACGTGTGGATTCATCTTTGCATGCTCCTCAGAGATTACGTCCCTACTTCATTTCACAACCTTGGAAATGTTTTCGTGGTCAGGATTTTTCACATGGTCCTATAGGCCCATCGAACCGCTGGTACGCAGAGGCCCCAATCAGTGCATCTCACCTAGTGAACCCTGTTCAACACTTTGCATACCCTATTGAATGCTTCTCTGTGGATAATCTTTGGCACACTTCACCTTTCCTGCCACTGTTTGTTCCTGTTCTTTATCCTAGGAGTGGTGTGCGCTTGTGCGGGCTGCATGTCATATGTCTGTACCCATCGGGAAAGGTGGGCACGCAAGTTGTTTTTCTCCTCGTAACCAGCTCTCATCCATAGCTGGGGTTTTCAAAATCATAGGCACATCATCCTTCTGCATTCGTGCCAATCCCCGAAATTCTGCTGGTGCGTCCCCTACCATCTTGTGGGCGTAGCACGCAGTGCCCATTTCAGAGCATCGAAACGTTGTTGTTCCGGTACTTCGCTCTCAAATTTGTTCAGAAATTCATCCACTGTTGTCAACCCGTCATACCTAGGCAGATCCCTTATCTTCGTTGCCATGTAGCACAGTGATCTTATCATCATGTTGCAATTAAGATTGTTACTTCGTGCAACCGATTCTGTCATCATTCTATTTCTTCGTCTAAATCCGAAGTGCAGGAGCTTTTGCGCTCCCACAAAATCCGACAATCTGCTATTGGATTCACCCAATCTTTTTCTCGTGTGGTTATCTTGTAGATATAATCGAGATCGTCATCACGATCATCGTCATGCACTTGTTCAGTGTATTGCACTCCTTTGGCCGAATCTAGCAGTACTACTACGCGTAGTGACTTTTTCTCAAAAATCATTTTGCGCTTCTTTAGATTTATGACTCCGTTCATATTAGTGGCCCAATCTATGCCCAGTAGCGCGGGATAGGGATTGCTATTGTCGACAATATCTATCACTTCGAAATTTGCCAAAGTGCTCGCACCTTCAATAACCACCGTTACCCCTTGCAATCTCCCCATGGGTAGGATCTTTTGCTGGTTCCCCTTTTGCAACTGAATAGGAGACCATTGTAGTGTGGGTCTGCCCATGCGTTCCCATGTTTGTTTTAGCAGTACATTCATGTCTGATCCGAGATCTAGAATTACCTGATCCATTTTGTACTCTCCGATTTGCACAGTCAACCTGATTTCCCTTCCTATGCGCAATGCATGCTTTCCAAGTTTCCGGAACACGCGCGGTTCTCCTGACCCCGCGCACCTAGTGATAAGTTCATGTAGTCCTTTTACGGCCTTGCTATCGTATAGAAGTTTCATGAATGTCTCCAAAAAGGTAGTGAGCATTAAAGGATCCATCCCTGGTTCTAGTTGATCCTTACTACCTGAAGTGGAGGCCTCTGTGAAGCTTTTCTTAGCTTCCATGAATGTCTCCTTTACGTGCTCCAAATCAAATTTAAGTTCCTTTGTAGGAGCCTTGTGAACCCATGCATGTTCTTCTGACTGCTTACCTTTATCATCGCCAGTTTTGATACCGCTTCTGAGCACTATGTTTACATTCAGGTATTCTTCGCGTGGCTCAGACCTCATCATTTGCAAATTCTAAGTCGGGGGAGGCTGGAGTACCCCTTTTTTGCGCAACCTCGCTATCAATGTAGGGTAGTCCTCTGCCTCATGATCAAACTGAGTACAGTATAAACATGATGTTCTCGTTGGGTTCATATAATCGTGGGCATAGTGTCCTGGCCCTCCACAATTGTAACAAATTAATTGTCCGCAACCCCTTCCTGGTCCCATTCCACCTCGACATCGTCTGCGCCCTTGAAATCCAGCGCATGTCATTCTTGCATTTGGGTCGAGAGCTTGCGATTCGGTCTGTACTCTGTAGGTAGGAGTCCAATCCATCATTAGTTCGTAGCTTCTATAGGTGTGCTCATCATGGCCTACTGACCTGCAGAAATTACAAAACAATTATTGGGATGTCTGCGTAAACTTCTGCAATAGATGACAATTATCTGTAGTGTGTTTCCCTCTTATCTGACAGATCGCACACCACAATGCAGGTGTCGTGCTTGGTCTTACTTGTGCTTCAGGTCTTAATGGCATCAGCCCTCCTCCTGCCAAGTAATTCGTGAAAATTGGACAGTGGTCCTTGTCATGCCCTTGACCTTTGAATTTTATGCACCATACCTCCTCACCTGCCTCTTGCCGAGGTGTCATGTCTTGTTTCAAATTCTACATTTCCAGACACAAATTTTGCAGTTGTGCATGGATTCGTTGGACTCCCAGACTAGGATCTTGTATAGGGGTCTCATGCAATCTCATTGCCATCTCCAAAGCTTCAGCCTGGGCGGAAAGCTTTTGTTGTGACAACACTGTCCTTAAATTCGGTGTTAGTGACGCTACAAACCATGTGCGATGTTGTCCATCTGTCAAGGTCATGTTGGCTTCACAAATCATACTCTTTAGTCTTTGGTCTAGATACCAGGGGTTCTCACCTGGTAGCATCATGATTTCCTTAAACCCAATAATGGATTGTGTCACTGATTTTGGCCTACTAAATTCCCTATTCAGTGCGGCCTGGATTTCTGCGATTCCTGCGTTTGGATGGTCATTAGAATGCTTAATGTACCATGTTAGTGCGCGATCTTGCAACATGCTTACCAACATAGCCTTCTTTATATTTTCATCCACGACTCCTTGTGCTTCCTATACCGCCCTTATCACGAACCAAAATTGGTCCGGATCTTCATTCCCTAGTCCTCTGAATACCAGTAGTTTGATCACACTCTCCATACTGAACTGTGGTGGTGGCGGAGGTGGGGTGGGCGAAGATGGAGGTGAATATGGTGAGACAGGTGGCAGTGTAGATGGAGGTGGTAAGTGCAGAATTCACTTCCTTATCAAACTGACCGTGCTTCTCGGTGAAACTTTCGCGAGCTCTTCCTCGCTTTCCCGCAAGGGTGAAATTAAGGGACTAGTTTCTAATTCTTCACTACTTTTGTTTCCGTATATCTTCCCACTTTGCGTAGTCCCAAACATTAATTTATTCACACAACCCACTTTTCACACAATAACATTTTAATCAAAGTGTTTAAAGATTTAATATACTTACCTTGGCGTCCTTTGAGGAAGCGCCGTTCTGCCTCGCTGTAGCTGACGGTCATATCTACCGTGAACTCAGTGATAAATCCTCCTATAATTTGATCGAGCCAATGGTCCACAACTCGCGCGATCTTATCTTCTGACGCTTCTAGTCTACGCACTAATTCCAAAGTCCACATGATTGGTTTGTTGATTTTTATTTTATTTTTTATTTTAACCAAGCTAAAATGTTTAACATACATTAAATTACAACATCCATCTTTACTCTTGATCCACCAAGCCCTGAGAGGGATCAAATATTTTTTCACTCTATGCTAGTTTGCATATCACGATATTTGATACCTCTGGGGGGTTAGTAGATCCAGAGTAAAGATGGATCTATGCTGGTTTAATTCCCCCATTTAAATAGGCTACATTCCAGGTGAATACCATGGGTCAATACCATGTGCCATTTTAGGGTATACCATGGGTCAAAACCATGTGCCATTTTTATTTTTATTAATACTAATATTAGGGTTAATAATGTTTTTTTTGCATGGTATTAATAACAATCTAGTCCATGGTATTTGTCCCATAGTATTTTTCCCATAGGTTTCACCTAAATATAAGGCATTTTTTGAGTGTTCGTAAATATAAGGTGACTTATGGAGTAAATATAAAAAAATGTTTTATTTGTTTACCATACCTCTCGTTTATTTTAAAACCTCTTTCTTGAGCCTTCATAAATAGAACGAGGGTTATGGACTAAATATAAAAAGAGGTTTTATTTATTTACCATACGTCTAGTTTATTTATATTTTTATTTATTTACCATACCTTTTGAGTAAGTATAAAAAGACGTTTTATTTATTTACCATACCTCCACTTTACTTATATTTTTATTTGTTTACACCCTTGCATGTATATAAGGTGACTTATGGAGTAAATATAAAAAATGTTTTATTTATTTACCATACCTTTCATTTATTTATATTTTTATTAATTTACCATACTTCTTTTATAAATATGTTATTTGGCCCATAGGATTCACTTAAATAAAACCTATTCTTTAAAATGGGCGAATGGATTCACTTAAATAAAACCTATTCTTGAAAATGGGCGAATGGAAGGTTGTAACTCCTAATTTCAAGGGCTAAAATTACCTTTTTTACCCTCTCCCTTAAAATAAGGTGGGCTATTTGAGGTGATTTGTAAAAATGTACTATGATACAAAATATTCGCCCACTAAAAATTTAAAACCCCTTAATTTCCCCAAAGGGTGAACATTCGCCCCTAAAATTTTCTATGGTTGGCTTGTAGGGGCCTGACCCATGTTCAGAGGTGATTTAGCCAAACAAATCTTGGTACTACTGGCACTTTCGGTAATAGTCCACGAGGCGAAGATTGAGGTCTCACCCGAAGTAGTATGGGAGGGTGCTAGAACCAGGTTTCCCCACCCTAGAGATGTCTGATGATTTTAGGTGGTCTGCAGTTTGACCCTGCGCATATGTCGCTACGCGCACCTATCAGTGCCTCGCAGCCTGCGATGTTGCCTTCACGTAGCCCTACTCGGGGCCTGATCCGTGTTATTACCCAATTCCTTACTATTAACCCAATATTAGTTGATCACTTAGCTTATCTGTGTGTGTCTAGTTATACTTAACAATGTTCAGCATTCATATAAGTGTGTGCGATAAATAAAACAATACAATTGCATATGGTATCAAACAGGAAATAACACAAGAACAGATATACAAGATTTTGAATCAAACTTCTCTTTATTATTCTTCTTCCTTGGTTACAGACTAACCTCCGCCCTGCGCACTCAGCTGCAGGGGTCTACGCACTCAACTGCGGACTCTACTAGGCCTCTGTGCACTCAGCTGTAGAGCCTCTTCCTCCTACTACGACCCAAAGCACCTAGACTCTTACTCCATGCTCGCTATCTTCTAGACTCCATTCATTTTTCTACTTTTTTTCTTTAGAACTTAGAGCCTCACTCTATTTACACAATCCCATGGTCCGTGGACCATGGGTAGGCTGAAACTACATTAAAAACTTAGGGCAGACAACCCTATAAGTCTAACATACAATTTGCGCTCCGCGCCCACAATTCACGAAGTCCTTACAACAATAGTACTCAAACTTGGGCTTTGAGCCCCAAAACATGCTGTGGGGGGATTCCATGCCCAACATGGATGCATTTTTTCATTTGGTTTGATGCTTGATTTGAGTGATCTTCTTCCCTACATAGATAGATTTCATCGAATTGAAAGATTTCATTTCATCATCTAGTTTGCATTTTAGGAAGAGGAAACATCGTTAAGGCCTTGAAATTGAGACATAATTAAAAGATCAACTTTAAAATCTATCAATTAACCTAAGGAGAATTTGAAACATTAATGATCATATCTAGTGGTCTAGGTTAGAGACGTGTTTCGGTGTCTTTAAAACTTAGCAGTTTTCATTCGCTTCAACATTAGACAGTGCTAGAACGGACTTGTGCTCCTTGTACCGTCGTGTATATAAAGGGAGACCCCCCTAGATTGCAATCCTTTATCTGTAGGAAGCCGAGTTTGCCACCCTATAAACGTGATACACCGAACACATCATTTGGGGAGATTGCCTGCACATACGTCAAGTCCTTGGTCAATTAATTGGCTAAGGTGTATATTGCAGTTCACAGTTACTTGATACTCCTTTTACCTAGATTCACCTCAGCAGTCATTTGATATTTTTTTACTCTTTAAATTTGAAGAGATCATCAAGCAACTTGTCCTTTCAATCTCGCAAAACTATTGAAAGCGATTAGAGTCACCTTTTCTCCCTTTTCTTGACTCTTAAAAGTTGAAAAGGAAATATTTTTGTTTCTAAAATTTAACTGCCCACGGTAAACATGTCAATCCAAAGCAGTTTCTTCTTAGACCAAATTGAGTAATTCCCTGTTAATTTCAAGATTGTTAAATCCTTAATCATATTTTTTTTCCTTTCCTTTTCTGTTGTTGAGGGGAAGCCATCGTGGCTAAACCATTGAGTCTATCTCATAGTTCCCCTTTGTTGTCTAATACTGAAGGGTCCTCTCAAGGAGTTCATCCGGAAATTCCTCAATTGCTTGAGGATCAAGGTGTTGAACTTGGAATTTTTCTGAGTATCCAACCTTTGTCTTCTCGTTCGCCTCCATCAGATTCCTAGTCACCTCAACAATCTAATCCAAACTCCTCTGATAATCCTATCCATATCCATACACCTATGAGTCCTCGGACTCCTAAAAGTCTGCAAAGACTGGTTGTTTATCTATTGAACCCATTGTTCAATCCTGTTGTGATATCTCCATAGCATCCATACAGTCCATACGATCGGCCTAGTATTCCTTTGGAGTTATCTCCTCATTCATCTTCAGTTCCTCGTCACCAGTTGTTTCTTTTTATGGAGTCAGAAGGCAAGATCCCAGTCTCCTCTCCGGGTTATTTGGAAGTCTCTGCTACCCATACTCCTCACATAGATGATGAGTAGGGATATGAGTTCCCTCCATAAGGCTTTCCTTATACAGGAAGAGTCCCATCTCTCTCTTATCCTGAGCTTAGTGAGCCCATATTGCTGCATGGTTACCTCTTTAGCTTAGTTGGTTTCAGGCACTCCTAGTGGCTCATCATTGTATCAGAACCCCATCTAATATTTTACCGCTATGCCTACACCAGGTCTGTTCATTTAGAACACGACCTCTCAATCGATTGTACAAATTATAGTCACTTTAGTTCCAGTTCAACCTACCATTCCATCTCAACCTATTTCGTCATTTTGACCGACTCTTCCAGTTCAATCAATTGTCTCGGCTCAAGTCTCGGTAATTTCTTCTATCCCTCTAGTAGGTGGACAGGCTGTGCTACCACTTGGGGGGCAAGATCCGAATATTCCTCTTATATCAAGCAAACCAGTGTGAGTGGATTACAAACTCACATGGTTGGAATGAATCAACCTTTTTTTGGCATTGTTCCTAACCCTGCTGATCCATCTGGGTCAGGTAGTGTCCAATATCAGCAATCGTATATGGCTTAGGTTCCATTCCAACCAGCTTATGTCACATATGGTTTACAAGCTATGGTTAATCTACCTTACATTCCTCAAGTTGGGCCTTATGTTCAGCCTGGTCAATCCCCTATGCCTAGTGGATATGGCTAGGTCCAATTCGGGAATTATCAATACCCTCAAGGTATAAACCCGAAACTCTCCAGCTACTCTTGCAGCAACAAGGACAACTTTCGCAGCAACAAGGGAAACCTTTGCAATCGCAAGGGAAATCTTTGCAATAGCAAGGGCAAGCATTGCAGCTGCAAGGACAACTGCTACAACCGTAAGGGCAACCTTTGTAATAGTCGCAACAGCCTTTGCAGTCATAGACACAGTTTTTTCATCGGTCCTCCAAACCTTTTTCCTCTCAAGGCCAACCTTTGCAGCCGCAGGGCCAACCTTTACAGCAGCAAAGCCAGCCTTATATGCCCATCAACAAGGTCAACCTTTGCAAGGCCAAGGTCAAGGTCAACCCTTGCATCACCAGGGTCAAAATTCTTATTTCCAAGGTCAACAGGTTCAACAACCTAACCCGTATGCCACATACAATGCTCATCAACGACCTATGGCAGGGCAGTATCAAACCTACCCAGGACTGAATCCTCCTTACGGACAAGGTAACCCTCATTGGGGACAAAACCAAATTTCATATGGACAAAATCCTCCAATGTGGGAGAAAATTCCTTACCAACGAGGATGGACTCCATAGTTTGGGTCTCCTAATGGGTTTCCTAAAAGACCCTATATGCCTTTTAACCCGCAATTGCCTTTCTTGGCTACGTTGGAGTTGCGCTATGTTTCGAGGCTCATGAATGATCCCCTTCTTCATTCACCATACTAGCCTCCCTTCCCAACGAAGATTACGAGCGATTGCCGCAAATTAGAGGGAAAAGGGAAGGAGGATCCACAAGCCCACATGATGACATATCACCTCTGGTGCTCCTCCAATTCCTATGTCGATGATTCTATCTGTCTTCAACTCTTTCAATGAATTCTCACAGGTGCTCCCACTAAGTGGTACATCTAATTGCCTTGAGGTACCTACGGTGACTTCAACTCTCTCACTATGTCTTTCCTCACTCATTTCCAACTGTCGATTTGCTATGCAATTGGCACCCATTTGCATATGTCACTTAAGAAAGACACTGCAACCCACATCTCTGATCATATCCATGAATGGAGACGTCAGTGTCACCTCATCAAGTTTGAGATTGTTGATGAGTTGTTGATAGAATGGTTCACAAATATCTAAAGACATAGCCATGGGTGGGTGTGTTACTGAAGGGAAAGCTATCGCCCATGTCCAGTATTTAGACCTAGTCTATTCACAATCTGGCACATTGTATGAGATGTTACCTGATGCTCTGGGACCATCATCAGATCTCACAGTGTTGAAGTCCCTGGATACACCACCTGTTGATGGTGTGATTGGTTCTATGTCTCATACTCTCGTGAAATCTTCTTTGAAGAAGAAATCAGTCTCGAACACTGGTTCCAATAATCCCTCTAAGAATTCATCTAGTCCTAGTAAAACATCTAAGGTTCATGATGTCCAGTCTACCACAATAGAAAAAGACTCTAAGGGTAAAAAGAAAGGCAAAGGTAAGGCCAAAGTTGATGCCCGAAACAGGAGCCTCCTAAATCTTCTACTGATGATGCTTCTTGAGGAAAGCCGAAGTATCCTTACCTCATTTGTGAGGAAGCTCATTACACTAAGGATTTTCTCCAATGATATAAAGTTAGTCACTTACTGAAAGGGACTCCGACTATCTTAAAAGAACCCTTTCCATCACAGCAGACCCAATTAGTACACCAGCCTTAGTCTTCTACTTCCTCAAGTTCCCAAGTGTTCATGATGCAGGGTTCATCAACAATCTCGATCGCTACTCGAACCAAGGACTATCAAGCTATGTCTAAGCAAACGATGGAGAAAGAAGCCAATGATACTCCGAATGCTAGAGTTGCACAACATTATAATATTATTGAGGATTTAGCTCAGGCACCTTCAGTGATGTCTGCATTGGAGGTTCTTCAATCCTCTCCAACATAGCAGAAATCATTGTTGTCTTTTATAGGTGTTGATTTGAGTCTAATTACTTTTGATCTAGAGAATCATGTACATCGTCTTCCTCATTAGATTGCATTTATGATCCAGGTCCTTATCAAAGGAAAGACGATTCATAGAACTTTTATTGATGAAGGTGCCTCTACTTGCATCATGTCAGTTTCGTGTTGGAAAGTCATTGGCTCTCCTCCTCTTAACCAATCTCTGAACACCTTGGAAGCCTTTGATGGGAGAGCTTAATGACCATACAATATTCTCATGAACTTACTGATTACGTTAGAAGGCAAGACAGTCAAATTAGAATTAGAAGTTGTAGATGTCAATCTCAACTACAATCTTCTTCTTGGGCGAAGTTGGACTCACGCCATGTTTTGTGTGGTGTCTTCTTTGTTCCACGTACTTCATTTTCCTCATGAAGGAAAAATAGTCACGGTTGATCAACAGTCTTTCTTTTCTTCTGGTTCGTCAAACAGTAACATTCCTTATGTGGGAAATACTAAGGTTTCTTACGAGAGCATGGGAGCAAGTATCTTCAAAGACTCTACCTTGATGGGTACTTTTATTCTCCCACCTCCAAATATTGATTCTGTCAATATGATCTCGGATTCTGCAGATCCTTGGCTTATCCCTACCAAAGATCAAATTGACTCGTTTGGCAATGCTATGCCTTTAAGTCTATTGGAGATAAATTATCAAGAAATTGTTTTAGCTTTGATGGCCGCTTCAAAAATTCATATTGTCTTCAGTATGAACCTGGACACTTATGTGCCATCCCCTTGGCTTGGTTCTTGGGATTCTCCAGTTCCCTTGAATGATACATTCCCCACTAATGAGAGTATCGTGGAGGTCATGTCTCTGGATGAAGTTCCATGGAACGATCTACATAATCATTCTTCCTTTCTCCCTAGCCTTGATGAGATGCCTTCCTGTTCTGAAGCGTATGTTTCTCATTCTCCTACACCTCCACTTTAGAAACCTATCCAGGTACATGAAGTCCTGTCGGAGGGTAACATGGGAAACATCACTACTACAATACCTCTTGACATTTCTGTTAAATCGGGATTTGTTGAGAACATCCATTTTTTGGTTTCTTGTTCTCCAGATGAGATCAAGATTTATACTCAGCTTTCTAAAGAATTATGAGACGTTTTCACTTGGTCATATGAGGAAATGCCTGGTATCGATCCATCCATAGTGGTGCATGAGATCTCAACTTATCTTGGTGCTAAGCCTATTCAGCAATGGCTTCACCCTGTGCACCCTCGAAAGGCTAATGTTATCAAAGCAAAAGTAGAAAATATTTTGAAAGCAGGGTTCATTTATCCTATTCCATTAGCAGATTGGGTATCCAATATTGTCCCTACTGCTAAAAAGCAGCGTACAATATGTGTTTGTGTGCGCGATATCAATCGCGCATGTCCTAAGGACAATTATCCTACTCCCTTTATCGACCAAATCATCAACGAATGTGCAGGGAGTGAGATTTTTTCTTTCATGGATGGCTTTTCTGGATATAACTAGATTAACATTTCACCCACCAATAAGCATAAAAAAACCTTTATCTATCCCTAGGGTACTTTCACTTACAAAAATATTCCTTCTGGTCTGAATAATGTTGGCGCTACCTTTCAGCGAGAAATGTCCTATGCATTCCATGACGTTCGACATATTTTTCAGCCATAACTCGATGACTTGCCTGCTCATTCGGCTAAACGTCATGACCATTTGGATCACTTAAGAGCTATCCTTTTACGATGTCGACATAATAATATCTGCCTCAATCCACACAAGTGTGTGTTTTGCATCAAGTCTAGCCAAATCTTAGGTTTTGTTGTGTCTCGTGAAGGTATCAAGATTTATCCTTTGAAAGTTGAGGCCATAATCAATCTACCCCCTCCTTCATCACTGCTGTAATTGCAGAGTTTGCAGGGAAAAGCTAATTTTCTGCATCGATTTGTCCCGAACTATGCCAAACTTGCCAAAGGTTATACTCGCTTACTTAAGAAGGGGATCCATTTTATTTAGGATGAAGTTGCCAAAGAATCCTTCGATGCTTTAAAGAAAGCCCTAATTAGTGCTCCTTTACTACATCCCCCCGACTACCGCCACGATTATTTCCTATATTTGGGTGCAACTGATACCATTATTGCTATGGTGTTAGTTCAGGACAATGATGATAGCAACAAGCATGTGGTTTATTATTTGAGTTAGAATTTTCATGATACTAATTCTCACTATGCTCATGTCGAGAAGCTTGCTTTGGCGACGGTTCATAACGTCCAAAGATTTCGACACTATATCCTTTTACAGAAAACCACTATAATTTTTTATTGCAACCCCATGACATACATATTGACTCACCAGTTGCTGGGGAGGAAAATACTCCAAATGGATCATCATCTTGTAGGAGTTTGATTTGGAATTTACTGCTGCCAAATCAAAGAAATCGCTCATCTCTACTAAGTTAATCTGTGCTCTTCCATCTGCAAACACTCCAACTGATTTTGTTGATCAGATACCTGATGAAACGTTGTTCTTATCAACACTCTTGACCCATGGTGTGGATAAATTATTGTTTATCTCCAAACCCAGACCTTCCGATCTGAGTTGTCCTTATCCGACCGATGACGCATTCGACATCAATCCCAACCTTATTAGATCATCGGTGATACATTGTATCGGGTCGGTGTGGACTCTATCCTTCATAGATGTCTCACCCTTGAAGAGGCTGAGCAGGTCTTAAATGATTGCCACTCTGGTTCCTGTGGTGGTCATATGTCTGGATATTCCACTAGTCAGAAGATCCTTCACACCGATTAATTCTGGACTTCTATCTTCAAAGATTGCATTCTAGTTGTCCAAAAATGCCATGAATGCCACATTATAGCATGTTATAGCATGTTTTGACCGATTCTGGGAGTTTTATTTTATCTCTTTTTCAGACTCATTAAATAAACAAAAAAGGAACCCCCCTGGAGTCATCTTTCAGCTCTTTTCTGACTTTTGAAAATTGAAAAGATTGTCGAGTACTTGTTGTTTCAAACTCGTTAAAGTAAATGAATCGACGTCACCTCAGTATAAGTTTACCCCTTTTTCAGGCTGAGACTGACTATTTACGAAAAAGGTACACCTTGATCGACATGGTTAAGAGGTTCCCTCAGATATTGTTTTCTACCTTTTCAGATTCGAGGGACCTTTTTCAAACTCTCTAAACTTGAAAAAGCTACCGAGTTTTTCTTACTTCGGGCTCATTAAAAATTTGCGACTAAAGACTCGTCACCATGATGAGACCGAGCTTCTCCTTCCTAGGGCTCGTAAAACTTACTAGGATATATTCATTCGAATAATGAACTTACATAACAAGCATATGCTATCCCCTTCAATCTTGTGATAAAAATAATTGGGGTAATCACTGTAAATAGCGGGGGAAAATGAATATGAAGCATCCTTTGTATAGGCAGCATGTCTCTCATCAACATGACACTCTTCTTCTCTCGTGTCAGGTTTGGGATATCCTCACTCAGTCACTTGCCCCCCCGGGTTTTGGTGATCCATATTGCCTCTTATTTGGCTATTCCACACCGTCATCATGACCTTTAGTCTTATGTTGGGTCAGATGTTGCCACACTCCAGAGTCGTGTCACAAATATGTTCAAGAGAAGTCCAATATACAGTTATTTACCTATACATTGTTTGAGTCATTGCCACAGTCCTGAATATGATACCACTTTATTCCTTGTTTCGTGTTGATGACGGGGGATTCATCATTGCTCTCCTTCGACGGGTCACTTCATGTCAACTTCAGTTCACTATCCAAGAAGATGACTTAGGAACTCCCTTTTAATAACTTGGAGTTTACATGCCTTAATGGTAAGTTCTTCACATTCAACGATAGATTTTCACTATGAGCCTTTGATCAGGTGACTACACAAGTGTTCGACATCAGCTTCATTTTTCACATTCACGGATTATACTATTGTACCTTGAGGGCCATTGTCATTATTGGTAGTTTCTCTCGTACCTATTAATGGTCCACATCATTGGTCCGTAATCAGGTGGTTTTCTAGCATGCTCGACTTCAACACGTTTATTCACATGTTAGGATTCGTGCATTGATCGGTTCGGGATGGAGCGCAAGACTCTGAGTCTTGTCTGTTATGGCTCAAGCTGCATGGAGTTTTATGTTATTCATAATTGTACACATGTTTCTATTATACGGATGGTTGTGACCATACCATGAGACTTTATATTCATGATGATCCTTGTTATTTGGATGGTTGCGCCCATACCATGGATCTTTTATTTAGTCTTCATTGTCCGGATGGTTAAGTCCATGCCGTGGATTCATGTCTTGACCTCAAATATGTATATGTATATGCGTCCTTGATTTGCAAGTCTCCTAACAGTGTGTGTCCTCGTCCTTGCCAAAAGCTCGTAAAGCATATCAACCATCACTCCTCATTCTACCTTCATGCTTTAGGGGGCATCTGTTACACAATATTTTGTCACGCCTCATGTACTTCCCTGTGACATACCTTGAAGTGTCTGAAACATGATCATTATATAATATACTCATCAATGTATACATCTCAGATCCCTCCTTTAACTTTTCTTGGAAAATCCTTGGAGCTTTCCCTGAAGAAATGGCTCTTGAAACCCTAAAATGCGAGTCATGGCCCTTATGAAGCTCAAATCCGCAATGATCACCTATTTCACCTTGTTAAACTAACGATGGCATCGCTCTGTTCACTCTCATACTTGTGATGATCTCAAAAAGGAAGTTTTCCCAAAGAGGATGAGAAGCTTCATGATCTAGAAGTTTCGAGAGCAACGAGCTAGAGGTGGTTTCGCATAGATGAGGTCAAATCCTCCTAATTTGACCTCTTGGTCTCATCCCTATGAGCTACCTCCTTAAGATGTGGGCCTAATCCTATCTTTGGAGGAGGTCTAACTCCCTCTTCCAGCTTATAAATTCCCCCTCTACCATTCCCAAAAGGTGGATCTATGTCCATTTGCACCCTGTTGAAGCCTCATAATTATGTTGCTCCAACATGGGGGATAACCACTCGGTCCGGACCTTGAAGGCAAATCCTTTTCTGTTTGGTATTGTGGCTCTGATTGGGGGTGATGGGACCAGTTTCCCAATGTAATTTTTAAAATGATGATGGGTTGTTTTCAAGTGATTGCAATAATAATAATGATAACTAAATCACCTATTCTAACATGCAAATCTCTAATTAACTTAATTTAATATAAACCCGAGGTATTCTGTGTGATATGTGATCTAAAAAAGATATATGTTTAAGACGTGGTAATAAAGATCATTCACGTGCTAAACAGAGATGATAACATGTAAAGATAATTTCTTTGACTAAATAGTTAGTCAAAGAAATGTGGAAATTATATCGCATATATTTAATTATTATATGCAAAAATAAATGCTTTTAGCTAAGTATTATACAATAGTGCAATTAACACATAACATAAATGACATACTCCATATATAATTCATGAAACAAAATGTTATCACTAATTTAATAAAACAGAACTGACCATACAAGATAAAAGTACCATATGTGTGAGGTTCTGCTCATTTGACTAGTGACATAGATTAGCTCCTTTCTTCAATCAAATTATTCTCCAAGTATACAGAAGTGCATCAACGATAGACATTGTTTTGATATTCAAAAGTAACGACCATGTTCCAAAATTTCATCAAGGCATCTACAAACTTACAAAAGTGCATTCTTTGCAAATGTTTTTTGATAAAATCATGGACCCTTCTCTAAATGCATGAGAAGGGTATAAATAATATCTAACTAAAGTTTAAAAATGGATTATAAAAAATATCTGCAGAGGTTTCAAAAAAACTTCCTCTTAACTAGTAACTAACTTTAAAAATAAAAATGATTTGATGACTCAAGGCTATGCATATGTCTTGTTGTCTCCCAGCTTTTCCTTGAGGTCACATATGTCAGACATTGGTTTTACTTGAGGAGGTGCTCTGAATTGCATTCTGACTTGTCCTGCAAAGATGGAATCTGTAAGAGGTGGAAACATTCTTTGTGTTGAATTGAGTGAACAATTCAGTGTCATAATTTGGTTGTGAGGTTTGACAAGAAATTGCCAATATGCCTCCCAGTCAGTCTTTGATAATTTCGTGATTGCCTCTCTTTGGATTTTCATCTTTGCTTTCCAGTTTTTATCCAAGTCTTTCATATCTGGTAGTGACTTTGGATCACCTTATTTTATCAAGTTGGTGGTGTGCAAAGTATGATTGACTGCCTTTATTATATTCTTTGCCACTCCTGTTGCTCTTGCTACTACCAATTCTGCCTGCTTAATCTGTGCATCCCAATCTATGAATAATATGTCTTTGTGTGTTTCTTCAATCTATGGCATATTAGTGCTTCTTCCTTCTTTAGATTCTTTCCATTCAATATAGTCATAGATCTTAGTATTTAAGTTATTAAACTTGGCTCTCTAATCAATTGCCTTATCTCTTAATTGATCACTGGTATTCAAATAAGGGGTGATATGGGATATTTTCTGGTAGAATAGATCTTGTTGTTTTGATAGAATGGAGTTTAGCTCCAATGCATCTTTGAAGAACTCATCAATAGTGGGGACATCTTTATATTTCGCCATATTCTCTTGAAACTCTTGGATTTTCATATTCTTTGATGAGATATTTTCTTCGTGGCTTATCCTAACTACTCCCATACTTTGTTGCAATTGGACTATTTGTTCTGTGGCTTGCTTGTTCACATTTGTTTTCTCGATTTCCAGGTGTTTTTCAAGTTGTTCTATCCTTTCTTCTCTTTCTCTTAAAAAAATAGATACTTCAATGGCCTTATCAATGGTGGCAGTAGCATATGCCCCTGCAAATTGTGACAGCCTGGTTAAATTTTCAGTTGGATTTGAAGGAATATCCTTCCAGACTATATCCATTGGTTCATTCCCTGGTGGGATTTCAGGTGTTTCCACTCTCCTTCTCTTCCTCTGTCTTCTTACTACAACCTTATGTAGTGGGCTATATAATACATCTAAAGGAGGTATTTCTATAACCTTTAGGATAATCTCAGATGTTGGAAATGTAGGTATGATTTCTACATTCTGTGAATTTGTTCCTTGTTTGTTCATTGGCTCAGACTCTGAAACTTTCTGAGTTTGTTGTGGAGTATGATATCCTGTATTTTCTTGGACATTTGTTGCTTTGGCAGTATCTTGGAGTTTTTTATTAAACTAGTCCCATTACTACTCCATATCACTACTTTTTCCTTTGAGGCCGGTACCCTGAGTTAGGTCACTTTTGACTTGTTTCTCGACTAATTTTTTTCTAGATTCTATCGTAGTCTCTATTTCCTGTGTCTTCCCTGTGTTCTAGGTTGCATTCTTCTGAGATTATGTTCAAGAATTTGGTTCCTCGTTGTTAATGGTCACACTGGTCGTAGTTTTCTTATCATTTCTTAACAAATCCAAAGGAATTGTTTCAAGCCTTTGATTTCTAAATTCCTGAAACCTTTCGAAGTCGTCAGGATTAAAATTCACCTTTGCCCAATTGAATGCTTATTCAAATGACTCAATTGATTGTAATAAATCTTCAAATTCATGATATTCATGGATAAAGGGTTTGACCTTTAATGACGTAGTAAAATTTTGTGCTACTTTCTCTAAGTCAAATTGCCTCTTTGGCAGATTAGCCAGCCTGAGCCTCTCTAAGTTCTATATTTCTTTGCTTGCATGGTTGAAGTTCATCAATGAAAAAGCACCACACTGGATGGGAAAGGATGGCCATAGTGATTTTTTGCTATCTTTCAAAGTCTTGGTTAAGCCTTTTCCAACAGTTTGGTGAGCTATTTCTCTGGCTAGCAGCTTGTCGGGGACATACAAAGGAAGTACATGTGGTTTTGATGTACTATTGTAAACTCTGATATATGTGAATCATTGCTCAGCAAAGTGCTTGCCTACTACAAGAAGGTATGTAGCATCTTCCTTAGAAAATCTCGGGACCTTTTTATAAGAAATCATTTGATGTAATGGCAACACAACACCATGCATATCTTGTAAAAATGGGGTATAAAATGGGATTCCCACATTTTTTTGTGACTGAGATGGATGGGGTATAGGTCTTGCAAGGTCCATTTCCAACCCATAATTGGAAACTTAGTACAGAAACAGATAGAGTCCATGATATAAGCACTCATATAAAATGGAGGAAAGATTTCTATGGAGGTGGATCTCTTTTGATGATATTTAGAAATAGTCGTAGCTAAGTTGTCGGATAGGATAGTAGCCCAATTCATTATATGAGAATTTATACATGCATCGATTAAAGGGACCCATTCTATAGAGAACTTGGTATTATTAGGAATTCCATACAATCTACATAACATAGGGGCTGCATAGTTATGGGGATTTTCTAAAGAAGCTATGGGGTACATACTTGTCTTATCATATTTGAATTCGTTTTCTAGGACTCTCCACCCCTGAATCATCTTGAAGGGTTCTTCATTGCCTTTCGTGAACTTGGCCAGGATTGATCTATCATATATATCCTGAGGATCGGGAAGATGATACATTTGTTTCAAATCTTCGGCTTTAAATGATCCCATCAGCTCCATCTTTGAATTCTTGAATTGTCTGTCTTCAATATTGACATTCTCCACTACCCATCTAACCATATCCATTATGGTAGTATCTTAGCTCTTGCTCTTATTCTATGAAGAAAAGAGCAAGCAATGTATCTAAATTGAGATGTTGAGGGTAGCATTGAATCGGTTGTTGCCTTAGTAATAATAACTTCAGGCTGCTCATTTTCAAGTCTATTATAGATAAGTTCCCATGTCGTTTCTCCTCCATCAGCACTGCACACCGTATTAGAAAATATGGGTGGCATCTTTGTAGCCTCAGATTCTGAAACACTCTGTTGCTTCTGTTTTTGCATTACTTTCTGTAAGGACATCTCTTTTAAAGCTTTCCTGAAATGAAAGAGAGATATATCAGAGTAAACAGTAGAGGGAAATTAAGGTTGAAGAGCTCTTTGAAATGACTTGAATCATGGGAAGATTTGAACGCAATCTCTATATTAACTAGCCATGACTTGAAAATATTAACTTCTCTCCTCGAGCTGCTAAACAATAATTTCTTTGTCAACCCACTTGATATTTCATTAAAAACTCAATAACTTCCCACACTTTACACCTAATTTTCCGCATCACGACTTTCAAACGTTGCAACATAGCATTGTTCGTAGATAATGCGAAATGCGATTGCGAAACATCGCAATATCGCATTTCGAAATTTTTTAAGGGATAACATAGTGGCATGCCTTGTCAAATTGCGACTTGCAAAGTGCAATCACATATTCTTAAAGTGTTGCGATTGGAAAATCGTAGTGGAGATTTTATCGCATATTGCATTTCGGGATTTTCTTTAGGATGTTTATAATTGTTACATGAAAATTGTGAGATGCGATTTGTGATGATAAAAGTTTAAATATGGGTTCCATTGTAAAGGTTTAAGGAAATTTTTTAGAGTTAGCACCTATTTTCAAAAGATAAAAATTTAAAATAGTCCCCATTTATATGTTGAATACTAACTATTAATCCCTATAAATGTGGGTGTTGTTACATATTACAACAATTGGCGATTCACTTGGGAGAATCAGCGATCTTCGATTAGTCTTTTGAAATCTATAAAACTTTCAAAATTAGAAGAGTTATAGGAATAATAATTACATGAGTTACAAACTAAACAACAATTCTCTGAAATCATAATCACTTAATTTAATTATTCAACTACTTTACTCTTGTAATGATAAAAATATAAATGTTTGCATCAGTCTATACTAAGATTTAAAGAGATGTAGTAGGTGTCTTCTACAGATTAGTTTTTATTGTTTACTCATTTTTCATAGATATAGCCTCTGTTAGCAACAGATGTTCATAGCCTCGGCATGGTTATCTTTTAACCAACAATAATTCATTGTCCCATCCAAAGCAATTTGCAGAATTCAAAATGATATTCATTTGATTTCTTTCTCATTTGGATCTTGTTTTTTCCTTTTATGTAATTTTTCTTTTTAAGTTTCTTAAAAGACATGTCTAGGCTTGGTAACCCAATAATGACAACACCATTCACTGGTTGTAATTAAACTGAACAAGCTGGCTCTTGATGAGAGCCGTTGTCCTTTGATTGATTAGAACATTGGCTATTACCCTGTTTTGATATGCAGTATTGGTAATATCAGTTTAATTATTCCCCTATGATCATGGTAAACAAGCTCATAATGAGACTTGTTGTCTTTTAAGTTTTTCATATTTTTGAATTACACTCTGAAAAAAGAATAGTTTATCAGATGGGGCAAATCATTGGCTCTTTTTAAGAGTTTTTGGATGATAATAATAGAGTTTTGAGATACTCATCTGTAGAGAGTCATTACTAGGTTAAAGATTATTTTCTTGACTGATAAAAAAACATCTATACTTTATAAAGATAAGAGCTTGTTCATTGAATAAGTTTTTTTACCAAGGTCAAGTTTTTCCAAAGAAATAGGGTTCACTTTGATACTCAAATGCTCTAATTATTTCTTTAACTTTTCCTATTTATAGAAGCAAAAAATCGAAATATTCTCAGAGACTTTATTTTGAGAAGCCAAAAGTAAATACTATTTAACTTTTATTTTCCTAAGAATCTTAAAGACAATATGATACAAAATTAGAAGAGATTTTTTTCTAGGAAAAGTATTTTTCAAAATTTGCCCATTAACAGGCAAATAATCTATTCTACCTAACAAGTCTTGTAAAAGAAATGTTGATGGACCAATTTTCTCAATGATTTGGAATGGTCCAAGCCAGAGTATTTGGAATTTGGTGTGTTTTCCCTTTTCCTCGTATGCTTTGTCCCATTTCAAAACTAGATCACCTACTTCAAAGGTTTTATCATTGGTAGAGGTTGTATCAAAATAGGCTTTGACTAACTGTTGATGATGGGAATGGGTGGCTTTAGCTTTTTCTCTTTCTTCTTCAAGCTTAAGGATATGAAATTGTCTTGCTTGAAGAGAAGAGGAAGGATTTTCATTAATAAATTGCACTAGGCGAGAGATGGGATTGCTATTTTTGTGGGGATAACTGCTTCTTTTCCATAAACTAAAGCAAAAGGAGAAGAGTCGATTGAGACCTTCTATGTTATTATATCTCCCCAAAGAGCAAATGTCAATGCCTTGTGCAAATTCCTATGATTTTGGTCTATAGTCTGCTTGATGATTCTGATAAGGTTTTTGTTTGTTGATTCAGCTAATCCATTACCTTGTGGATAATAGTTGGCTGAATACTTCAATTTGAAACCTATTTTTAAGGAAAATTCTACCATAGTATTTCCAGAAAAATAAGATGCATTATCAAACATTAAAGTTGTAGGTAAGCCAAACCTAGTGATTATGTATTGATTAATAAAGTATATAATACTTTTTGTGTTAGCTACCTTTAGTGGGATAGCTTCTACCCATTTCGTGAAATAATCAGTAGCTATAAGGATGTACTTGTGTTGACTGGAAGAGTTAGGAACAAGCTCACCAATTATATATAATCCCCATTGTTCAGATGGTTGTTGGATATTCACTGGCTATAATGGGAATGTTGGTTTCTTTTCTCTTCCAGCTGCAGTTTGACAAATTTTGCATTTTCTTGCATAGTCATGTGCATCCTTGAATAGTGTTGGCCAATAATAACCTGCATGCAGGATTTTGTGAGTTGTGGTATTTCCTCTGAAATGACCTCCAGCTAGTCCATCATGTAACTCCTGCATAACCTTTTCAGCTTCAGGTTTTTCTAGGCATCTTAATAATACTTAATCATATTTTTTTTAAATAATACATCATCAATTAATTCATACTGATTTGATTTCAACCTTAAAGCACACTTTGTTTTGTAATTGAGATGCATAGGAGCATATCCATTCTTTAAATAAAACTTCAAATCAACATACTGTGATTGTGCATCGTTGAGGCTTACCTCTGATATTTGCACTTCATTACCTTGGTCTTCTTCTGTTGATAAATGGGAATCTCCAGTTAGCATTTTGCAAAAACCTTGGCCCCTAACAATTTTAGCTGGTTGGATTTCTACATCGTACTCTTGAAGTGAAATGACCCAATTTGCTCTTTTCCCCCCCTCTTCTCTTTGAATTAATAATTGCCTTATTGCAGGGTAAGGTACTACTATTTTTGTATGAGTTTTGAGGAGAAAAGGTCTGAAATGTTTTAAGGTTTTAAAGACAGCAAAATCTTGTTTCTCAACAGCTGAGTAGTTTATCTCAACACCCTGTAAATTGGAACTGAAAAATGAGATAGGTGCCTCTATGTTTTGATCGTTTAGCTGTGTTAAAACTGCTGCATATGATGTATCAAATGAAAATGTGTATAATACAAAAGGCTTAAGAAAGTCTAGAGTTGTTAAAGGAGCATTAATAATGGCTTTTTTTATTAACTCAAATGAATCTCTTTCATTTTTACCCCATTTGAAGACTGCATTCTTTCTTATCATTGATTGAAGGGGTAAAACAATCTGTGAAAAATCGAGAACAAATATTTTTACAAAATTAATCTGGCCTAGGAATGATTGCATGGTATTTTTGTTATGTGGGAGAGGAATCTTTTCAATTTCTTGGATTCTATTAGGATCAATATAAATTCCTTTCTTGGACACTATGAATCCGAGAAGTTTGCCTTCTGCTAATGCAAAGTATGACTTTTTGGGATTTAGAGAAATGCCATATTTCTTGCATCTTTCAAAAATATGCTTTAGGTCATTCAAATGATTTTTTATGTTCCTAGAGTAGACTGTAATGTCATCTAGGTAAATAACAATTGATTTATTAATCAGACCTTTAAAATCAATATCCATGGCACGTTGAAATGTAGCACCTGCATTGATAAGTCCAAAAGGCATCTTCTGATAAGTGTATGTCCCCCACTTGGTCCTGAATGTTGTCTTTAGTCTGTCATCTGGATGTACAAGAATCTGATTAACTCATAGCCTGTAACTAATTGCAATATTTGCTCCATGGTAGGCAAAGGAAAGTTATCCTTTTGACAAGATCTATTTAAGTTCCTAAAGACAATACAAATTCTAATATCTCCATTCTTTTTCTTGACAAGAACCATATTTGATGCCCATTTTGAATTTCTAACGAGAAATATTATCTTTTCTTTCAGAAGTTTGTTTAATTCAGATTTGATTTGGATTTCAAGGTTTGGATGAATCTTTTTAAGCTTTCGTTGAATTGGTTTCTCATTAGAGGTCATTGGTATAATGTGTTGAATTACAGAGGTATCATAGGTTTTGAGATCTGAATAATCCTGGGCAAATAAACCTTTATATGTTTTCAACAATTTGATGAATGATATCCTTTCTTTGGATGATAAACCAAGACCTAGGTTGGTGTTTTGAGGCTTTTTAGATTTGCCTAGGTTTACCACTTCAAATCTCAAAGTAGAACTCTGAGACTTGGAGTTGGAAATCTTTTTAAATATGTCTTTCAAATCATAGAGATCTTCCAATTTGACTATAGACTATGGAATTGGATTTTGATCTTGTTTATGGTTTATTTGCAATTCATGTTTGTGTTCATCTATGATTTGTTCCTCATAAGATCCTTCTGATGTAAGGAAATCAATTATATCAGCATCATTATTAAACACTCTCCAATTTGTTACATTATTGGGATGGATGGTCTAAAAATTAACTCTATAGAAAATCTATCTGGACTAAATTCCTCTGAAGGTATAAGATTAGATGCTACATTGGAAAGTAAATCAACACTTGCATTTTGTAATCTGGGGACTGAAGAAATGTTAAAAGAAATGAAGTAAGAAGTAATATTTTGGGCTAGGGATTGATAATGTTTGAGATGCCCAGACACACAATGGATTGTGTTTCTTACCTGTTTAATAACTATCTCAGAGTCTCCATATACTTGCAAATACTTGACATCAAGGCCAATGGCTTTGTATAGCCCTTGAATTAATGCTTCATATTCTGCAGTATTGTTAGTGCATTGAAATTCAAGCCTGCAGGCTAACATGGTTTTCTCTCCTTGCAGGTTGATTAAGATACATCTAGCACCTGCACCATATTCAAACTTGGAACCATCAAAATAAAGAGTCTAGAATAATGAATTATCTACAAGTTTATTGACAACATATATACATTTGGAAGTGTCTGTTTGCGAAAATCTTTCTACCTAAGATACTACAACATTATCTGGAAAAGGAGATCTTTGTGCATTAAAGGATCCCAAGAATGACTCAGTTGAGTAGTTTCCGATGATATTATTGGTGAAAGCTACTATCTCATTGCTTCCCTCGAGATCAATGACTGTGTACTTCATGAATTTCTCATGGTCTACTCTGATTTGGTTAGGTTTACCATTGTATGGCAACCACATATGAGACCAATCAGTTGCAAAGTATCCGTGTAACTTTTTAGACCAATCCCTACTTAAAATTAAACCATAGAATTCAGTGATATCATCCACTAGAATATAGATTGCCTGTGAAACTTTTGGGTTGGAGGAAAGCCTAATTGAAACTGATATCATCACTTCGATTACTTCTACTTTTGTCCTATCCAGTTGAACCATGTGTACAACAGGTTTTTGAGGTGTGATATTTAATTTAGTGCGCACAGTTCTTGGCATAATGTTTGAAGAGACTCCTGAATCAATAAGGCAATTATGGACGTTTTTGTTAAAAATTTCATAAGGAAGGAGAATTGGAGTATGAGAAATAGATCTATCACCTATTAGAACTAGATCTGTGAGATTTAATTTGTTTGAAGATGAAGGAGGCTTTCCCATATCTTTAGTAGCTTGAGTAACTATAGCGGCTGGTAAAGGAGCTACAGGAACTGCTTTTAACTCTCTAAGTAAGATTTTATGTTGTTGTTTGAGTTTAGTCAATTCATGTAATGAAATATTTTCTCTCATCTTTTTCATATCTTCGACTATATTGTATTCCATTGTATCCAAGATTACTAAAGTTTTAGAAGTAGTTGGAGGATCTAATGGAATAGAATTGGTTTGAGTAGTCTTGGATTTCTTGCTTACTATTTTCTCCTTTACAGGAGTAGCAACTTTCTGTTTCTGATTTGATGTTGACATATCAGTAGAGCTTTTACTTCTTGTAGTTACTGGCATAGCTTCTGCTTCCTCTTCAGTTGGCATAACAAAATCTCAGATTCCATTTAACTCAACTGCTTCCTCAGTTTATGCTTCTTCTTCAACTGATGAAGCTTCTTCTGGTTCTTGATCATATTCAGTGTTTGAAATAGTATTTGGTGGTTGGGATGTAGAAGAAGGATTTCTTTTGAATGGGCGAAAATATTTCTTGAGAGAAGATGATTATGCAACTTGTTTCTTAATTTCGACCATTTCATTTGACATGGTCTTTAGCACCTTTTGAAGGCCTTCAAGGTCGAAAGGGTCCTTTGGAGCTTTCTTTTTTTAATCTTCCTTGAATGTCACTTTCTTTGATTTCCTTTCTTCTATCTGTGATCTCTTTTCTAAGGCAATAATTCTCCTTTCTACAGACAACGCTTCTTTCATGTTTTCTACAAGGGTAGCCTTATTGGATCTATCTACAAAAATTGTGATATTAGAGGGAAGGGAGGATATGTACCACTCTATTTGTACATCTACTACAGGTCTAGAGGTAGCTGGGATTTTTTTCAGTAACTTGTTGAATATGGAGTTGAAGTCTTTGATCCTTTCATCTGAACTTTCTTTTAGGTTGGAAATATCATTGATTAAAGATGCCACGGTTCTATCATCAAATTTTTTTTCAAGAAATATTTCTTCAAAAGTGTCCTAGATTATTATTGAGCTTGCTGGAAGGGAAAAGAACCAGGATCCTGCAGATCCCTGGATAGTATAAGGAAACAATCTGATAACAACATCTTCATGCACAACTCCATTAAGGTTCATGGCTAACATAAATTTATTTAGATGTTCTTCAGTAGGAAGACCATCATCAAGATTATACTTAGGCAACCATTTTTTTGGGTTTTTTGGAAGAGCATTTGGATTATCAACCAGTACAACACTAGAGTTTGTCCAAGGTTGAGCAGGTTGATTGGCCATAACTTTTGTTGAGGGTTGCGAAGATGAGGAGGTAGGTCTAGAAGTAGATAGGTATGGTGAAGAACTTACTACTAGACTATTACTATTGGTAGCAACACTAGTTGTTTGAGTCGAAACAATGGATAGTTGAGAAAAGGCGGATTGAGCAGAATTGAATGGGGGAGTAAATGGAGGGGAAGGTGATGTGGTCACGTTCGTATCTGATTTAGATTTTGATGTGGAAACTTTCTTACATCATGAATGAATGGGAAACTCAAAAGGGGTTACTCCAAGATTTTCACTTTGTAATCGATTTAATACACCAGTATCTCGTAATAGGGAAGTGACACTTTCTTCAGAAGCTTCGGGTTTTTCTAGTTTCTTACAGAAATGGATGTCTCTTCCAATTTCTATATCAAGGAGTGAACTTTAAGAGATTCAGGAGTGTAATCTGAAGAAGGTACTTATTTTAATACTTCAGGATATGAGGGGGATGATTCTACAACTTTAGATTTCTGATTTGGAGATTTTGAACGAGATCTAGGAGATGTAGAAGTTCTAGAGGGCTTTTGACTCTTATGAATGTTTTTCAATTGATCTTTAGATTTATATGCCATTCATAACCGGATTGACCTCATTTGAATGCCAAAATGTTAAAGCCTCAGAATTCTGCTACTCCAACATGGGGGATAACCACCCGGTCTGGACCTTGAAGGCCACTCCTTTTCCGTTTGGTATGGTGGCTCTGACTGGGGATGATGGGACCAGTTTCCCAATGTGGTTTTGAAAATGATTATGGATGGTTTTCAAGTGATTGCAATAATAATAATGATAACTAAATGACCTATTCTAACATGCAAATATCTAATTAACTTAATCTAATATAAACCTGGGGTATTTGGTGTGATATGCGATCTGAAAAATATATTTGTTCAGTACGTGGTAATAAACATCATTCATGTGTTAAACAGAGATGGGAACATGTAAAGATAATTTCTTTGACTAAATAGTTAGACAAAAAATGTGGAAATTATATCACGTATATTTAATGATCATATACGAAAATAAACGCTTTCAGCTAAGTATTATACAATAGTGCAATTAACACATAATGGAAAGGACAAACTCCATATATAATTCATTAAACGAAATGTTATCAATAATTTAATAAAACAGAACTGATCATACAAGATAAAAGTACCATGTGTGTGAGGTTCTGCTCATTTGACTTGTGACATAGATCAGCTCCTTTCTTCAATCAAATTATTCTCAAAGTATACAGAAGTGCATAAAAAACAGACAATAGTTTGATATTCAAAAGTAATGACCATGTTCCAAAATTTCATCAAGGAATCTACAAACTTACAAAAGTGCATTCTTTGCAAATGTTTTTTGATAATGTTGTGGACCCTTCTCTAAATGCATGAGAAGGGTATAAATACTATCTAACTAAAGTTTAAAAATAGATTATACAAAATATCTGAGGAAGTTTCAAACAACCTTCCTCTTAACTAGTAACTAACTCTAAAAATAAAATCGATTTGATGACTCAAGGCTATGAAAATGTCTTACTGTCTGCCAACTTTTCCTTGAGGTCGCATATGTCGGACTGATCAGATATTGATCCATGACCTAAACGATAGCTAAAATTTCAAAGTGTTCGAAATAGTGTTGAACCTGAATGACCGGATAGATCTCGTCTTCCTAATTCTAGCGCCGGGATAGATCTCGTCTTCCTAATTCCAGTGCCGTGAAAGGTTCAAAAAACTAATACCATATGAAGGAGATATCGCAATTTGGAAAGTCTAGTATACTGTAATTTTTGGACATTTGACTAAGATTAATTTGTTTTTTGGAAATATATATATATATATATATATATATATATATATATATATATCCAAGGAATATTCCTTAGAATATTCCCTTTTGGGGGTAAGCGCTAAACCTTTCCTTAAACATCTTTCTTTAAGTTTCGTATTGAGCACGTGGGTAGTATTCGGAAAGTGGGAAACGGTATCTTGCGCGGACAAAAAGTTGTAAATGGTATTCTACGATTTCACGCGATTAACCTTAGCGGTCGACACATAGCACAGGAAAACTAATTTTCTCGCACGCTCTCGACCTGATATCGATTGTGCAAGAATCTGCGTGAGATTGCACGACAACCGTTCGATTGGATGGGTCACATCGACAGTGGAGATCGTCTTGGTTAGTTGGTGATTGGATGACGCAATATCCATTGGATCGAGTGGGATAGATCGACAGTGGAGATTTCGCTATTTGAAATGCTTCTAATGCCAACATAATCGTCGGTTGCAGACGGTTGACACGCGATTGCATGATTGCCAGCTCTACGGAGGATTATCCCTAACTGCTGGGATTATATTGCCTCATATGCATGCCCAAATAGTTATTTTAAAGGCTCAAATCCGATGGTCAGCTTGGCAGAGTGGCTAAACTTAGGCGGATATGCCAAGTTTAACTGGAGTTAGATGCAGTTCACCAAATTTGGTGGAGGATCCCTAGGGGATATTGATTAAATGCACTCCAGGAGAAGTTTTTGACCAGAGAGAGAGAGAGTGAAAAAAGAGGCTAGCTAGGCTAATTAGAGCCTTCTGACACCAATGGAATAGTCCAAAGAAGCTGAAGAAGTCATCTTCGTAGAGATTTTCATCCAGGGAGATTTTGGAGCTCACGACCACCAAGAGTTGGAGGCAGTTGCAGGAGCTACCAGTACTCGTTCTCAGCAAACCAACAGTCATTCCTAACTATAATGAGCCTTCTGAATCCATTTCAGGGATTTGTAGAAACATTTGGAGACTTCTAAAGGCTGATATGCTACAGGGAATTTTCAGGCAGCCAAGTGCCAATCGTGGAGGAAGGCCTAGTTTGGGGATGCAGTGCTCATTTTGAGCAAATGTTCAGTCTATTTTCGGTGTCTGATATGTGTTGGAGATAGGAGATGAGGTTTCAGTGACAGTTAAAGAATTCTGAAGGAGTTAGTACCATCAAGAAGCTTAGGGTAGCTCAGAGCACTGATTGAAGGAATCAAGTCTAAGAGAGCTTAGATCTGTTTGCAGAGTAATGACAGCCATGACAGGGATATAGATGGTATTCTAAGCCCATTGGTTCAGTTCATTAACCTTTGGATTTAAGTGTGGAACTTGTAAAAGAAACTTTGCCATAATCCCAAGGAGCCAAGTCAAGATGACAAAAGCTCAAGGAGACATAGCCCACGATATTCGGGTGAACTCCTAGATTAAATTTGTTGTTATGTGTTAATATTTATTTGCTGCATTATATGGCTGTTATATGTGTTTAATATCAGTAGAAATAAATGGACTTAAATCACTTAAACAGTTACAAACAAAATACATACGCCTGTTTCAAGTATTTAATTCCGCAAATGTCATATATAAGCTAGATCATTTATTTGTTTAACTGAGTGGGAGGTTCTTATAAGTATAACAAGTTATCAAACCCCCATTTCATATCAGGTGGTATCGGAGCAAGTTGCTTGATTGACAGAGCAATAGGTTGCTTGTTTGACTTGAAATGTGTTTAAACAGTATAAAGAATTTAATTGTTTAACTGTTTGTAAACTGATTGCTATTTGAGTTTGCGAAAGTGAAGAGAAAGCTACTGATAGCTAAGTCCAGGAAAGGACAAGAAGGAAGAAGAACTAAAGGAATTCACCTTACCCAAAGGACCTCAAGGCAACCCTTGAAGCACAAGAGGGTTTGTTTGCAAAAGGCTGCTTGAATAAGAGTTTGACTCTACAGCCATTTAGTTCAGAAGTTTTGTCAATAGATTTTGAAAGCTTTGTGAATTTTGTTGAAGTTCTTTTGTTCATTTTTATAATGACAACTTCTACAAGTGAGTTTTCAAAATCCTCCTCCTTCACAAGATTCTTTTATGAAGACATGAAGCGAGACTTGTTCATCATGATGGATATGGTGAAACAAATGTATGAAGATGAAAGGAAGAGCACCAAACTTCGAGAGTAGTTGAATTCCATGAAGGAAGAGAAGCAGTTGCTTTTTGACAAATTGCAGGAAATGGAGAGCCAACTTCATATTCCAAATATGAACCTAGAAAGGATGCATGAGTTGGAGACATAGCTCCTTGTTGCCAAAGAAGCCTTAGTCAAGCATCATTCTAAAGAAGAGGTCAACAATCCTAGTTTGTCTTCAATTTCCTCTAAGAATGTTTATGTTGAATCTTTTGAAAAACATACAAGAGGTATAGGGTCCAAGTTGATGTCAAAAATGGGCTATGAATGAAAAGGATTGGGAAAACATGCACAAGTTGTTGAGCCAATAATGGTTGAGGAAAGGCCTAAAAAGCCATGGTATTTGGTCACAAGAATTACAGGGTATCTCTATCCTTGGATCTTCGTTTTTCATGGTTATGGGTCATCCACAAACCCACACTTCATTGAAGTCCATTTTCTAGGCTGCAAACTGTCAATATCACAGTTGGTCACATGCATTACAGGGTATCTCTTTCCTCGGATCTTCATTCATCATGGTTGTGAGTCATCCACAAACCCACACTTCATCGAAGTCCATTTGCTAGGCCGCACAATGTCAGTATCACAGTTGGTCACAAGAATTACAGGGTATCTCTATCCTCGGATCTTCGTTCATCATGGTTATGGGTTAACCACATAAAACCATTCTCTTCAGTGGCTCTTCATATTGAACAAAGGCTTCACAGGAGGGAACTTCACGCAATGGGTACCATTGATTCTTAAGGAGGGAGGAATGATCCGAAGGGAAAATGGCATCAACCATGGTATTCATCCACCCATTTAATTTATCCACAGTACTGCAAGTGGCATCCACCCATGGTATTGTAAGTGACATCCACCCATGGTATTCATTCACCCATGGTATTGTGACATCCACCCATGGTATTCATTCACCCATGGTATTGTGACATCCACCCATGGTATTCATTCACCCATGGTATTCATTCACCCATGGTATTGTGACATCCACCCATGGTATTCATTCACCCATGGAATTGACCCGTGGTATTGTAACTGAAAAATACTATAAGTAACAAGTCACATTTTGTAAAAGGACAAATTTTCCACCACAATGTAGTCCTTATAGTTATTATCTGTTTTAATAAAAAAATAATCTTTGTGGTTTTGTTTATTGGGCATTCTACTCTTTTTCTTTGGCAAATTTTCAGATCTTGGGTGCCTTCCCCCTGAAGATCCATTTCAATGTTTTAGATCTTGGGGGCCTCCCAAGATCTGGATCAATTTGGGTCTTGGCTATGGAGAATATTGTGGAGAAAGTTCCATGAAGGCAATTGAAACAGTTCCGAGAAGGAGTTTCATTTTAGATCCTCTACCTCAAGTTTGTAAAGATTGTATTCATGGGGAACGAAATTGTTTGAAACATACTTTGCAAGAAGAAGGTGTTCATAAACATGCACTCGAACAAGGGAGTTGTGAAAGCTCTAAAATCATTGAAGAGATTGATGGTGTTCCGAAGGGAGCCACTTCCTCATTCGATTCACCTTCTCATGAAGGCAACAAAGGTGAAAGAGGAAGGTATAAATATGATTTCAATCACATTTCTTTTGATTATGTTAAGCATGGTAAATTTCCACATAAAAATTGGAAAAAAATTTCATGTTCCTTTTGTGGTTTGGTTAACTATAGTGTTTCTAGATGTTGGAAGAAAATGGCCACATACGAGAAACTTTTGAAGAAAAGGAGGCAAGAAGCAAAAGGTCCATTGGACAAGGAAAATTATGTTGTAAAGAGGATGAACATATGTTGCACTTATTGCCATAAGTAAGGACATATTTCTTAGAAGCGTTGGAATTTTAATCCAACAATGCTTCCACAAAATTTGAAGAAGGTGGAAAAAGAGAATGGCAAGAATGGGAAGGAAGTTTCCATAATTGATGTGTTTCAGGAGGATTCTAATGTTGATGTTGATGTGCAGTTAAAGGAAGCGCCTTTAATTTGGATTGGTAAGAAATGGTTAGAGTTCTTGTCCAATTAAAGGTTGCATGTCTTTTGATTTGATACATTTCTTTGCCAATGGAATGCAAGTTGCAGGGTTTTACCTAAAAGGTGAATGAAAAGTTGAGTATGAGACTCGCTTTATTGCAGAAAAATTATGTTCATTTCAGCTTTGTAAGTACATTTACATATGATTGAGCATCTTGCACTTATAATTGTGCTTGAGAGAAAGTTTAAGAATGGAATACATACATGAGAATTGTATGTATGAACAAAGGAATGTTGATGATTTCATTGTATTTGAACATGTATGTGTAATTGACTTAATGGTCGATTGCTTTGTTTAAACATGTGTGCAATGTCATATCTACTAGGAAAAGTTGTTTTTGTCTCCAATATTGAAAAAGGAGATAATGAGGAAGTGTTTAACAAGAGGTGGAATTCTTTCTACTTTGAAAAAGAATCGTCAAGTTCTTTTTGTACATGCTTGACTTGGAGAGTCAGTTGTTTGGAAAAGGTATGTTTTTTCGGCTTGTGATTTAGTTGATCATCAGTACACAAGATGAAAGAGACATGATGATGATTCACATGATGTGAATTTATGTCATCAATTTTTTTTTTGCATTATGTTGTTTTCTGAAAAGATGTCAGAAGAAGATTTGCAGCAACAAAAGTTGCCATAGAAGCGGCTTGGTAAGAAGTGGTTTGACTTCTTGACACAGTAAAACATACTTTCATTGGTACATATGCAAATTTCAGTTAAGTATGCATGTATTTATGATGTAATCTCATGTTTGTTTGAGCCACCTTAGGTCGATGATCAAGGAAGCGATGTTTAGCTACCTTCAACAGAAATTCTGAATGAGTTCAAGGAAGGCAGTTCTTAACAGGAGGACAAGTGCATCTAGGAAGGGAAGTTTCAACTACCTTTTATTTTTAGTTCAAAGGCACTATCTAGGCAAGGAAAGTGTATGAAGGCTGAAAGAAAAGGGTGATGTACTCTCATCTACTGTACGGATCAGTATATCATTCTTTTGGGGTCCAAACGATTCCTAATGGGGAGGATTGGTCAGATATTGATCCATGACCTAAATGATAGCTCATATTTCAAATTTTTTGAAGGAGTGTCGAACTTGAATGACTAGATAGATCTTGTCTTCCAGATTCCGGTGCCGTGAACAGTTCGAAAAATCGATACCGTATGAAGGAGTTATCGCAATTTGAAAAGTCCAGTGAACTGTAATTTTTGGACATTTGACCAAGATTAATTTGGTTTTTGGAAATATTAAAAAAATTATATTCCAAGGAATATTCCTTGGAATATTCCCTTTTGGGGTAAGCACTAAACCTTTCCTTAAACACCTTTCTTTAAGTTCCGTATTGAGCACGTGGGTAGTATTCGGAAAGTGGGAAATGGCATCTCGCGCGGGAAAAAAAGTTGTAAATGGTATTATACGTTTTCACGTGATTAACCTTAGTGGTGGACACGTAGCATGGCAAAACTACTTTTCTCGCACGCTCTCGACCTAATATCGGTCGTGCAAGAATCTACGCGAGATTGCACAACAACCGTTCGATTGGACAGGTCACATCGACAGTGGAGATTGTCCGAGTTAGTTGGTGAGAGGACGACGTGATATCCGTTGGATCGAGTGGGATAGATCGATGGTGGAGATTCCATATTTGAAATGCTTCTGATTCCAATGTAACCGCCGGTTGCAAATGGTTGACACGTGGTTGCATGACCGTAAGCTCTACAGAGGATTATCCCTAATCGTTGGGATTGTACCGCCTCATATGCGCACCCAAACAGTTATTATAAAGGCTCACCTCTGATGGTCAGCTTGGAGGAGGGGCTAAACTTAGGTGGATATGCCAATTTTAACTGGAGTTAGGTGCAGTTCACCAAATTTGGAGTATCCCTAGGGGATATTGATTAAATGCACTCCAAGAGCAGTTTTCGACCAGAGAGAGAGAGAGAGTGAAACAAGAGGCTAGCTAGGCTAATTGGAGCCTTATGAAGCTAATGGAACAGTCCAGAGAAGCTGAAGAAGTCATCTTCATAGAGATTTTCATCCAGGAAGATTTTGGAGCTCATAGCCACCAGGAGTTGGAGACAATTGTAGGAGCTACCAGTACTCGTTCTCAGCGAACCAATAGTCATCCTTGACTATAATGAGCCTTCTAAATCCATTGTATGGATTTGAAAAAATGTTTGGAGACTTATAAAGGCCAAGATGTTACAGGGAAGTTTCAGGCAGCCAAGTGCCAACCATGGAGGAAGGCCTACTTTGGGGATGCAGTAATCATTTTGAGAAAATGTTAAATCTATTTTCAGTGTCTAATATGTGCTGGAGATAGGAGATGAGGTTTCAATGACAGTTAAAGAATTCTGAAGGGGTGAGTGCCGTCAAGAAGCTCAGGGTAGCTCAGAGCACTGATTGAAGGAATCAAGTCTAAGAGAGCTTAGATCTATTTGCAGAGTAATGACAGCCATGACAGGGATATAGATGGTATTCTAAACCCATTGGTTCAGTTCAATAACCTTTGGAGTTGAGTCTGGAACTTGTAGAAGAAACTTTGCCATAATCCCAAAGAGCCAAGTCAAGATGACAAAAGATCAAGGAGACGTAGCCCATGATATTTCGGTGAACTCCTAGATTAAATTTGTTGTTATGAGTTGATGTTTATTTGCTGCATTATATGGTTGTTATATGTGTTTAATATCAGCAGAAACAAATGGACTTAAAGCACTTAAACAGTTAAAAACAAAAGACATACACCTATTTCAAGTATTTAATTCCGCAAATGTCATATATAAGCTAGATCATTTATTTGTTTAACTGAGTGGGAGGTTCTTGTAAGTATAACAAGTTATCAAACCCCCATTTTAGATCAGGTGGTATTGGAGCAGGTTGCTTGATTGACAAAGTAGTAAGTTGCTTGTTTGACTTGAAAGGTGTTTAAACAATATAAAGAATTTGATTTTTTGACTGTTTGTAAACTGACTATTGTTTGAGTTCGTGAAAGTGAAGAGAAAGCTACTGATAGCTAAGTCCAGGAAAGGACAAGAAGGAAGAATATTTGAAGGCATTCACCTTACCCAAAGGAACTCAAGGAAACCCTTGAAGCACAAGAGGGTTTGTTTGCAAAAGGCTGCTTGAATAAGAGTTTGACTCTACAGCCATTTAGTTCAGAAGTTTTGTCAATAGCTTTTGAAAGCTTTGTGAATTTTGTTGAAGTTCTTTTGTTCATTTTTATAATGAAAACTTCTACAAGTGAGTTTTCAAAATCATCCTCCTTCACAAGATTCTTTGATGAAGACATGAAGCGAGACTTGTTCATCATGATGGATGTGGTGAAACAAATGTATGAAGATGAAAGGAAGAGCACCAAACTTCGAGAGAAGTTGAATTCCATGAAGGAAGAGAAGCAGTTGCTTTTTGACATATTACAAGAAATGGAGAGCCAACTTCATATTGAAAATATGAACCTAGAAAGGATGCATGAGTTGGAGACACAACTCCTTGTTGCCAAGGAAGCCTTAGTCAAGCATCAGTTTAAAGAAGAGGTAAACAATCCTAGTTTGTCTTGAATTTCCTCTAAGAATGTTTATGTTGGTTCTTTTGAAAAACATACAAGAGGTATAGGGTCCAAGTTGATGTCAAAAATGGGCTATGAAGGAAAAGGATTGGGAAAACATGCGCAAGTCATTGTTGAGCCAATAATGGTTGAGGAAAGGCCTAAGTATTTGGGTCTTGGCTATGGACAATTTTGTGGAGAAAGTTCCATGAAGGCAATTGAAATAGTTCCTAGAAGGAGTTTCATTTTAGGTTCTCTACCTCAAGTTTGTAAAGATTTTATTCATGGGGAATGTAATTGTTTGAAACATACTTTGCAAGAAGAAGGTGTTCATAAACATGCACTCGAACAAGGGAGTTGTGAAAGCTCTAAAATCATTGAAGAGATTGATGGTGTTCTGAAGGGAGCCACTTCTTCATTCGATTCACCTTCTCATGAAGGCAACAAAGGTGAAACAGGAAGGTATAAATCTGATTTCAATCACATTTCTTTTGATTATGTTAAGCATGGTAAATTTCCATATAAGCATTGAAAAAAAATTGCATGTTCCTTTTGTCGTTTGTTTAACCATAGTGTTTCTAGATGTTGGACTAAAATGGCTACATATGGGAAACTTTTGAAGAAAAGGAGGAAAGAAGCCAAAGGTCTGTTGGACAAGGCAAATTATGTTGTAAAGAGGATGGAAATGTGTTGCACTTATTGCCATAAGCAAGGACATATTGCTGAAAAGTGTTGGAATTTGAATCCAACAATGCTTCCATGAAATTTGAAGAAGGTGGAAAAAGAGAATGGCAAGAATGGGAAGGAAGTTTCCATAATTGATGTGTTTCAGGAGGATTCACATGTTGATGTCGATGTGCAGTTAAAGGAAGCACCTTTAATGTGGATTGGTAAGAAATGGTTAGAGTTCTTATCCAATTAAAGATTGCATGTCTTTTAATTTGATACATTTCTTTGCCAATGGAATGCAAGTTGCAGGGTTTTACCAAAAAGGTGAATGAAACATTGAGTATGAGACTCGCTTTATTGCAGCAAAATTATGTTCATTTCAGCTCTGTAAGTACATTTACATGTGGTTGAGGATATTTCACTTATGATTGTGCTTGAGAGAAAGTTGAAGAATGGAATACATACATGAGAATGGTATATATGAACAAAGGAATGTTGATGATTTCATTGTATTTGAACATGTGTGTGTAATTGACTTGATGGTCGATTGATTTGTTTAAACATGCATGCAATGTCATATCGACTAGGAAAAGTTGATTTTGTCTCCAAGATTGAAAAAGGAGATAATGAGGAAGTGTTTCAAAAGAGGTGGAATTCTTTCTACTTTGAAAAAGAATCGTCAAGTTCTTTTTGTACGTGCTTGACTTGGAGAGTTAGTTGTTTGGAAAAGGTATGTTTTGTCGGCTTATGATTTAGTCAATCATTATTACACAAGATAAAAGAGACACATGTGATGATGGTTCACATGATGTGAATTTATGTCGTCAAGTTGTTTTTTTGCATTATGTTGTTTTTTGAAAAGATGTCAGAAGAAGATTTGCAACAACAAAAGTCGCCATAGAAGTGGCTTGGTAAGAAGTGGTTTGACTTATTGACACCGTAAAACATACTTTCATTGGTAAATATGAAAATTTCATTTAAGTATGCATGTATTTATGATGTAATCTCACATTTTTTTGAGCCACCTTGGGTCGATGATCAAGGAAGTGATGTTCAGGTACTTTCAACAGAAATTCTGAATGAGTTCAAGGAAAACAGTTCTTGACAAGGGGACAAGCGCATCCAGGAAGGGAAGTGTCAACTACCTTCGATTTTTGGTTCAAAGGCACTAGCCACGTAAGGCAAGTGTATGAGGGCTGAAAGAAGAGGGTGTTGTACTCTCATCTATTGTACAGATCAATATATGAGTCTTTTAGGGTCCAAAAGATTCCTAATGGACAGGAATGATCAAATATTGATCCGTGACCTAAATGATAGCTCAAATTTCAAAGTAATATAAAGATTTTCAAACCTGAACAAACGGATAGATCTCATTTTCTTGATTCCAGCACCACAAACGGTTCGAAAAATCGATACCGTGTGAAGGAGTTACCGCAATTTGAAAAGTCCAGTAAACTGCAATTTTTGGACATTTGACCAGGATTAATTTGGTTTTTGGAAATATTTAAAAAATATATATTCCAAGGAATATTCCCTTTTGGGGTAAGTGTTAAACCTTTCCTTAAATGTCTTTCTTTAAGTTCCGTATTAATCACGTGGGTAGTATTCGGAAAGTGGGAAACAATATCTCGCGCGGACAAAAAGATGTAAATGGTATTCTATGATTTCATGCGATTAACCTTAGCGGTCAACATGTTGCATGGGAAAACTACTTTTCTCATGCACTCTCGACCTGATATTGGTCGTGCAAGAATCTGCGCGATATTGTGCGACAACCATTTGATTGGACGGGTCACATCAACGGTGGAGATTGTCCGGGTTAGTTGGTGAGCAGACGATGTGATATCCATTGGATCGAATGGGATAGATCGAAGATGGAGATTCCACTATTTGAAATGCTTTTGATGCCAATGTAACCACCGGTTGCAAAAAGTTGACACACGATTGCATGATTGCTAGCTCTACGGAGGATTGTCCCTAACTGCCGGGATTATACCGCCCCATATGCGTGCCCAAACAGTTATTGTAACGGCTCACCTCCAACAGTTAGCTTGGTAGAGCGGCTAAACTTAGGTGGATATGCCAAGTTTAACTGGAGTTAGGTGCAGTTCACCAAATTTGGTGGAGTATCCCTAGGGGATATTGATTAAATGCACTCCAGGAGCAGTTTTCGACCAAAGAGAGAGAGAGAGTGAAACAAGAGGCTAGCTAGGCTAATTGGAGCCTTCTAAAGCTAATGGAATAGTTCAGAGAAGCTAAAGAAGTCATATTCATAGAGATTTTCATCCAGGGAGATTTTGGAGTTGGGGGCCACCAGAGTTGGAGGCAATTGTAGGAGTTACCATTACTCATTCTTAGCGAACCAATAATCATTCCTGACTGTAATGAGCCTTTTGAATCCATTGCAGGTATTTGCAGAAACATTTGGAGACTTCTAAAGGCTGAGATGCTATAGGGAAGTTTCAGGCAGTCAAGTGCCAATCGTGGAGGAAGGCCTAATTTGGGGATGCATTACTCATTTTCAGCAAATGTTCAGTCTATTTTCGGTGTCTAATATGTGCTGGAGACAGGAGATGAGGTTTCAGTGATAGTTAAAGAATTATGAAGGAGTTAGTGCCATCAAGAAGCTCAGGGTAGCTTAGAGCACTGATTGAAGGGATCAAGTCTAAGAGAGCTTAGATCTGTTTGCAGAGTAATGACAGCCATGATAGGGATATAGATGGTATTCTAAGCCCATTGGTTCAATTTATTAACCTTTGGAGTTAAGTGTGGAACTTGTAAAAGAAACTTTGCCATAATCCCTAAGAGCCAAGTCAAGATGACAAAATCTCAAGGAGACGTAGCCCACGATATTCGGGTGAACTCCTAGATTAAATTTGTTGTTATGTGTTGATGTTTATTTGCTGCATTATATGGCTATTATATGTGTTTAATATCAGTAGAAACAAATGGACTTAAAGCACTTAAACAGTTAAAAACAAAAGACAGACACATGTTTCAAGTATTTAATTATGCAAATGTCATATATAAGCTAGATCATTTATTTGTTTAACTGAGTGGGAGGTTCTTGTAAGTATAACAAGTTAGCAAACCCCCATTTCAAAACACGGACATTGGTTTTACTTGAGGAGGTGCTCCTAATTGTGTTCTAACCTGTCCCGCAAAGATGTTAACTATAAGAGGTGGCAACATTCTTTGCGTTGAATTGAGTGAACAATTCAGTGTCATAATCTGGTTGTGATCTTTGACAAGAAATTGCCAATATGCCTCCGAGTCGGTCTTTGATAATTTCGTGATTGCCTCTCTTTGGATTTTTATCTTTGCTTTCCAGATTTTATCCAAATATTTCATATCTGGCAGTAAATTTGGATCACCTTCTTTTATCAAGTTGGTGGTGTGAAAAATATGATTGACTGCCTGTATTATATTCTTTGCCACTCCTGCTGCTCTTTCTACTGCGAATTCTTCCTTCTTAATCCATGCATCCCAATCTATGAATAATATGTCTTTGTGTGTTTCTTCAATCTCTGGCATATTAGCGCTTCTTCCTTCTTTAGATTCTTTCCATTCAATATAGTCAAAGATCTTAGTATTTAAGTCATTAAACTCAGTTCTCTGATCAATTTCCTTATCTGTTAATTGATCACTGGTATTCAAATAAGGGGTGATATGGGACATTTTCTAGCAGAATAGATCTTGTTGTTTTGACAGAATGGAGTTTAGCTCCAATGCCTCTTTGATGAACTCATCAATAGTGGGGACATATTTATATTTCACCATAGTCTCTTGTAACTCTTGGATTTGCATATTCTTTGCTGAGATATCTGCTTCGTGGCTTATCCTAAGTACTTCCATACTTTGCTGCAATTGGACTATTTTTTCTGTGGCTTGCTTGTTCACATTTTTTTCTCAATTTCTAGCTATTGTTCAAGCTGTGTTATCCTTTCTTCTCTTTATCTTAACAAAACAGATACTTCAGTGGCCTTATCAATGGTGGCAGTAGCATATGCCCTACAAATTGTGACAGCCTGGTTAAATTTTTAGTTGGATTTGAAGGAATATCCTTCCAGACTATATCCATTGGTTCATTCCCTGGTGGGATTTCAGGTGTTTCCACTCTCCTTCTCTTCCTCTATCTTCTTACTACAACCTTATGCAGTGGGTTGTAGAATACATCTAAAGGAGGTATTTTTGTAACCTTTAGGATAATCTCAGATGTCAGAAATGTAGGTATGATTTCTGCATTCTATGAATTTGTTCCTTGTTCGTTCATTGGCTCAGACTTTGAAACTTTCTGAGTCTACTGTGGAGTATGATATCCTGTAGTTTCTTGGACATCTATTGCTTTGACATTATCTTGGATTTTTTTATTAAACTAGTCCCATTCCTACTCCATATCACTGCTTTTGCCTTTGGGGCTGGTACCCTGAGTTAGGTCACTTTTGACCTATTTCTCGGATGATTTTTCGCTAGATTTTTTCGTAGCCTCTTTTTCCTGTGTCCTCCCTATGTTCTGGGCTACATTCTTTTGAGATTTTGTTCGAGAATTTGGTTCCTCGTTGTTAATGGTCACACTAGGCATAGTTTTGTTATCAGTTCTTAACAAATCCAAAGGGATTGTTTCAAGCCTCTGATTTCTAAATTCCTGAAACCTTTCGAAGTCATCAAGATTCAAATTCACCTTTGCCCAATTGAATTCTTGTTCAAATGACTCAGCTGATTGTAATAAATCTTCAAATTCATGATCTTCATGGATAAAGGGTTTGACCTTTACTGACGTAGTAAAATTTTGTGCTACTTTCTTTGGGTCAAATTGCCTCTTTGGCAGAGTAGCCAGCCTGAGCCTCTCTAAGTTCTGTAATTCTTTGTTTGCATGGTTGAAGTTCGCCAATGAAAAAGCACCACACTGGATGGGAAAGGGTGGCCATAGTGATTTTTTTCTATCTTTCAAAGTCTTGGTTAAGCCTTTTCCAACAATTTGGTGAGCTATTTCTCTGGCTAACAGCTTGTCGGGGACATACAAAGGAAGTACATGTGGTTCTGTTGTACTGCTGTAAACTCTGATATATGTGAACCATTGCTCAGAAAAGTGCTTGCCTACTACAAGAAGGTATGTAGCGGCTTCCTTAGAAAATCTTGGGGCCTTTTTATCAAAAATCATTTGATGCGATGGTAGCATAACACCATTGCATATCTTGTAAAAATGGGGTATAAAATGGGATTCCCATATTTGTGTGTGATTGAGATGGATGGGGTATGGGTCTTGCAACGTCAATTTCCAACCCATAATTGGAAACTTATTACAAAAACAGATGGAGTCCATGATATAAACACTCATATAAAATGAAGGAAAATTTTTTGTGGAGGTGGATTGCTTTTGAAGATATTCAGAAATAGTCGTAGCTAAGTTGTCAGATAGGATAGTAGCCCAATTCATTATATGAGAATTGATACATGCATCGATTAAAGGGACCCATTCTATAGAGAACTTGGTATTATTAGGCATTCCATACAATCTACATAACATAGAGGTTACATAGTTATGGGGATTTGCTAAAGAAGCTATGGGGTACATACCCATCTTATCATATTTGAATTTGTTTTCTAGGACTCTCCACCCCTGAATCATCTTGAAGGGTTCTTCATTCTCCTTCGCGAACTTGGCCAAGAATGACCTATCACATATATCCTGAGGGTCGGGAAGATGATACATTTGTTTCAAATCTTTGACTTTAAATGATCCCATCAGCTCCATCTTTGGATTCTTGTATTGTCTTTCTTCAATATTGACATTCTCCACTACCCATCTAACCATATCCGTGTATGCTAGTATCTTGGTTCTTGCTCCTATTCTGTGAAGAAAAGAGCAAGCAATGTCTATAAATTGAGTTGTTGAGGGTAGTATTGAATCTGTTGTTGCCTTAGTAATAGTAATTTCAGGCTGCTCATTTTCAAGTCTATTATAGATAACTTCCCACATTGTTGCTCCTCCATCAGCACTGCAAACCGTATCATAAAATATGTTGGATTGTGTTATATTCTTTCCACGACTAGCCCCCGTAGTGAATTGGGGGGTTAGACTGGGGGTGGAGCCCCCCTTTTGTTGCGCTGATTGCGCAGCGGGGGGGTCACAGTGGGGTTTGAGGGGGAAGGGTAGCTCCCCTCTACAGGGTCCAGGGTAGCACACTGGGAAAAAAAAAATTGGGCCCTATATTAGGTTGGGCGGACCTACCTATGGTTTTGTGCATGGTTTTCACACATGATTTTCTGTCCACGGTTTTGGACGCGATGGGTTTTCGGTCCATGGTATTGGATGCTTCAGAATGTATAAATATGTATTGTAACATTGAAAGGAATATAATGAAAAATCAAGCTGGTAGTCCCATTTTTGGGATCCAGGGGAAAATCTCTGTGTATATGTGTTTTATGCGTTATTCTCTCACATTGTTTATTTTCTGTGTTTTAGAATTCGTATGCAGGTAATTTATGTACGGGGTTTAAACCTACATTTGGTATCGGAGCTGTTTTGACTTCAAGGGGACGCAGTTGTTGCTGAGGGGTTTTGCTCGGGCCTGTGGTAGACCCTGTTCAGTGGGAGATCTACGGGATCGATTATGGTGGTGAAAGAAGATGGCGAGCAGTGGAAAGATAGAAATCGAGAAATTTAATGGTCAAAGTTTTGAGTTGTGGAAACTCAATATGGAGGATCTGTTGGTGGATAAAGATCAGTGGATCGCGGTAGATCTGGGTACTAGGTACTAAACCAATGGGAGTGTCTGATGAAGAATGGAAGAAGTTTGATCGGAAGGCAAAGAGCACAATACAATTGTGTGTCTTAGATTCAGTATTGTTGAATGTATCATGGGAAGCTATGGTGAAGGCTTTGTGGGACAAGTTAGGTACTTTGTACCAATCTAAGTCTCTGGTGAATAAACTATTCCTATGGAAAACGTTGTATAACCTGAGGATGAAAGATGGAGACTCGGTGACAGAGCATCTGAACGCATTTAATAATGTGGTAAGTCAGTTATTATCTGTTGATATTAAAATTTCAGATGAAGATAAGTGCATCAGTTTGTTGCGTTCTCTACCAGATTTGTGGGATAGTCTGGTTATTGCAATAGGTAGCAATGCAACAGCCTTGCAGTTTGATGAAATAGCCTCATCCTTGCTGACAGAGGAAATGAGATGGAAAAATATGGAGAGCCAGAATGGTGATGCCTTGTCTGTAGGAGGACAGTCCCAGAAAAGAAACAAAAATAAGTCATCGAGTGGAAGATCTAAATCTAGAGGGAGATATAAATCTCCAGGAAAACCTATAAAGGTGGTTTGTTGGAAATGCAGAAAGGAAGGGCACTACAAAAGGGACTATAAATCTAAAGCTCCTGACAAAGGAAAGGGATCTGATGATGCTCCTTCTACAGAGGCGAAAACCACCTCAGATGAAGGTGGGGATGTGTACTTGGCTTCTTCAAGTACACATGTAGATCATGAGGCATGGTTGATTGACTCAGGTGCATCCTTTCACTTCACTCCCCATAGAGAGTGGTTCTGCGAGTATGAGAAATATGATGGTGGTGATGTCTTCTTGGGGGATGACAGGAAGGCTAGAATTGTTGGTTGTAGAAAAGTAAAGTTGAAGTTGCAAGGTGGAAGGGTTAGAACACTTCCGGGTGTTCTACATATTCCTGCATTGGCCAGAAATCTGATTTATGTAAGCAAGCTGGATGATGCAGGTGTAAAAATAGTGTTCGAGAAGGATACCTACAAGATGGTTCAGGAAGCACTGGTATTGATGTGGGGAGTTCGGATTGGAACTCTATACAAGCTGCAAGGTAGCACTATTGTTGATGGGTTCAACAGTTCTGTGGTTCCTAAAAGTGGAACAGAAAATCTAGTGGTCTCTCGAGAGAATACCATGTTGTGGCATCAAAGGCTTGGACATATTGGAGAGAAGGGCCTTTGAATACTTCATGGTAAAGGTATGGTAGAAGTTATGAGTAATAGCTCTCTAGATTTTGATTTCTGTGAAAATTGTGTATATGGGAAGTAGAATCGGGTGAGTTTCCCCTCTGGTGGTAAGAGGGAAAAACAAATATTAGAGCTTGTGCACAGTGATGTGTTTGGACCTGTGAAGGTTCCATCACTGGGTAAGTTTGTGTACTATGTATCATTTATAGATGACTTCTCAAGGAATACATCGATATATTTCCTTAAGAAGAAATCTGAGTCTTCGACAGGTTTAAATAATTTAAGGCTCTGGTGGAAAACCAGACAGAGAAGAAGATAAAGGTGTTGAGGATAGATAATAGTGGAGAGTTTTGCATTAACGAATTTGAAGAATTATGTAAGAAGTGTGGTATAGCACGGTAGAAGAATACTCCATACACACCTAAGAAAAATGGAGTTGCAGAAAGAATGAACAAGACGTTGATGGAAAGGGCAAGAAGCATGCTTAGTGGTGTCAGGTTAGGACAGGAATTCTGGGCAGAGGCGATGGAGATAGCATGTTACCTGGTTAACAGATCACCTTCATCAACGTTGGAGGATAATACTCCATAAGAGGTATGGACTGGTAAGAAACCCTCTCTTTCACATCTAAGGGTATTTGTATGTGATGCATATGTACATATTCCAAAGGAGAAAAGAACCAAGTTAGATAGTAAATCTGAAAAGTGCATCTTTATTGGGTATATGGATGGTTTAAAGGGTTATAAGCTTTGGAACTCAGTAACAAGGAAGGTTGTGTACAGCCAAGATGTGGTGTTCAGAGAGGTGATAGATGTTATTAAACATGAAGTCCAACCAAAGGAACCTGAGAAGATAGAGTTTGAGCTTAAGGAGGAAGAATCAGACTCTACAACAGAGGAGGAATCAAAAGATGAAGAGCCACAAACTCCGGGTGTGAGAAGATCAGTTCGAGAAAGAAGTCAGCCAGAAAGGTATAGTCCATCTGATTTCTGTTCAAATTTTGCTTTATCTATTACTGACGATGATCCCAGAACTGTGAAGGAAGCAGTAGATTCAAAGGATGGAAAAATTTGGAAAGAGGCCATGGTTGATGAAATGGCATCTTTGCACAAAAATGAGGCATGGGATCTAGTGGAGTTACTGGTTGGAAGGAAACCCATTGGCAGCAAATGGGTGTTCAAGAAGAAGACAAATGCAGAAGGAAAGGTGGAGAAATACAAAGCTCAGTTGGTAGCAAAAGGTTATTCCCAGGTGCCGGGAATTGATTTTGGTGATATTTTTTCTCTTGTTGCCAAGGTAGCTTCTATTAGATTACTTTTATCTGTTGCTGCTACTTTTGATTTTGAGGTAGAACAGATGGATGTGAAGACAACATTTCTTCATGGGGATCTGGAAGAGGAGATCTACATGAAGCAACCTGAAGGCTTTGCGGTGAAGGGTAAGAAAGAATTGGTATGCAAGTTAAAGAAGTCTTGATATGGGTTAAAACAGTCACCAAGGGTGTGGTATCAAAAATTTGATACATTTATACGGGGACTTGGCTTCACCATAAGCAAATCAGATCACTGTGTGTATCTTAAATTAATTGGTGACTGTGTTATTTATCTGGTCTTGTATGTGGATGATATGTTGCTGGTTGGAAATGACAAAGAAATTATCCAAGATTTAAAGACCCAATTGTCCTCCAAATTCGATATGAAAGATCTTAGTGCTGCAAACTCTATTTTGGGCATGGAAATTAAAAGAGATCGGGCAAAGAGGAAGCTCTGGTTAAACCAGAGGAAGTATGTCGAGACAATATTGTAGAGGTTTAATATGTAGGATAGTAAACTAGTGAAGGTTCCTATTCCTGTAGGTGTAAAGTTATCTGCCAAATAGTGTCCCAAGACACAAGAAGAGGAATAAGACATGTCTCGTGTCCCATATGTGAGTGCAGTCGGTAGTCTGATGTATGCAATGGTCTGTACTAGACCTTACATTGCACATGCAGTGGGAGTATTGAGCAGGTTTATGTAAAAACTGGGGAAGGAGCACTGGACAGCAGTGAAGCAAGTTTTCAAGTATTTGCGTGGCACTAGTGATTATGGTTTGTGCTACCAAGGAATACCAGGATTAGAAAGAGTTTTGGATATCTGTGGCTTTGTTGATGCGGACTGGGCTAGAGATATGGATCAGAGAAGATCTACAAGTGGGTATGTGTTTAACCTATTTGGAGGTGCAGTTAGTTGGATGGGTAAGAAACAATCTGTAGTGGCACTATCAACTACAGAGGCAGAATACATGGTAGCCACTCATGCAAGCAAGGAAGCAGTTTGGTTGTAGAGATTGTGTTTAAGTATGGGGTTAGTACAGGGAGCTATAAGGATAGATTGTGATAGCCAAAGTGCAATTTTCTTGGTAAAGAACCCTGCTTACCATTCAAAGACAAAACACATTGATGTTCGGTATCACTTTGTGAGGGACATGATAGAAGACAAAAAGGTGTTGTTGGTAAAGGTGTACACTTTGAAGAATACCGCAGATGCATTGAAAAAATATGTGAGCTCTGATAATTTCTCTTGGTGTAGAGAAACAATGGGCATTGCAGGGCTGGATAAATGACTAAGCTCTCCTATGGCCCCCTGTGGAAAGAAAACAACAAGTGGGAGAATGTTGGGTTGTGTTATATTCTTTCCACGACTTGCCCACGTAGTTAACCGGGGGGTTAGAGGGGGGAAGGAGCCCCCCCTTCGTTGCGTTGATTGCGTAGCGGGGGGTCATAGGGGGGTTTGAGGGGGGTGAGCAGCCCCCCTCTATGGGGTCCGGGGCAGCGCCCTAGGAAAATTTTTTTTGGACCCTATATTAGGTTGGGCAGACCTACCTATGGTTTTGTGCATGGTTTTCGGTCCATGGTTTTGGAAGCGATGGTTTTTCGGTCCATGGTATTGGATGCTTTAGCATGTATAAATATGTATTGTAACATTGAAAGGAATATAATGAAAAATCAAGCTGGTAGTCCGGTTTTGGGATCCAGGGGAAAATCTTTGTGTATATGTGTTTTATGTGTTATGCTCTCGCATTGTTTATTTTCTATTTTTTAGAATTCGTACGCAGGTAATTTATGTATGGGGTTAAAACCTACATTTGGTATCGGAGTTGTTTTGGCTTCAAGGGGACGCCTTTGTTGCTGAGGGGTTTCATCTCTATAACCTCAAATTCTTAAACACTTGGTTGCTTCTGTTTTTGCATTACTTTCCATAAGGACATCTCTTTTGAGGCCTTCCTGAAATGACAAAGAGATATATCAGAGTAAATAGTAGAGGGCAATAAAGGGTGAATATCTCTTTGAAATGACTTGAATCATGGGAAGATTTGAACACAATCTCTATATTAACTAGCGATGACTTGAAAATATTGACTTCTCTCCTTGCGCTGACAAACAATAATTGCTTTGTCAACCCACTTAATATTTCATTAAAAACTCAATAAATTCCCACACTTTATGCCTAACTTTTTGCATCGCGATTTTCAAATGTTGCAACATAGCGTTGTTCATAGATAATGTGAAATGCGATTGCGAAACATCGCAATATCGCATTTCACAATTTTTTAAGGGATAACATAGTGGCATGCCTTGTCAAATTGTGACTTGCGAAGTGCGATCGCATAATTTAAAGTGTCGTGATCGGAAAATCACAGTGGATATTTTATCGCATATCGCATTTCAGGATTTTCTTTAGGATGTTATAATTGTTACATGAAAACTGCGAGATGCGATTTGCGATGATAAAAGTTTAAGTATGGGTTCCATTCTAAAGGTTTAAGGCAAATTTTTAGAGTTAGCGCTTATTTTCAAAAGCTAAAAATTTAAAAGGTTCCCCATTTATATGTCAAATACTAACTATTAATCCCTCTAAATGGGGGTGTTGTTACATAGTACAACACACCCCTATGCTGAGTTTGTGCTTAGAGGTTATTCATTAGACTTGGAGAAGGAGTGTTGGAGAGTTTCTTGGCTTGGACTTGGATTACCACTCAAGGAGAGCCTTTAAACATTAAGGCTATGTTTGTAAGCTTCCCCTTTATTCTTTAAATAATAATACAACTACTAGTTCATCTTCCCAAAATATATATGTCCATGTATGTATTGGTTTGGCATTCCTTGATCAGCTAAATAGGTTATTATTGGATTTTCTATTGGTTTTGGTATGCTTTATTGTCTCTTGGTCACTTGTGCAAGTACATAAGAGCTGGAAGAAGCAGGAACAAGTCTGTGACACAAGCAGTTTGAGGATCACAACAAAGGAAATCAGATTAGCATCAAAGCAAGGTAGGCCTTCTCTCTTGTTCTATTTTTAAAATATAATCTAGGAAGATGTCTATTTGATTGTCCCTTCAGTTTCTAGACCCACTCATTGGGATAGAGGGATCGTCTTTGTCCATAGAGAGGATTAACCTTGTCAACAATGTACACTCATTCAAAAGTTGCAACAAGATCCCAGTACATTTAATACATTTATCTAGAATAATTATTCATTATGGTACAAAGATTTCTTATATCTCTGTAAGAATTCCCAATTCAAACAAAATATTCTTTTCAAATTGCACACCTCCCCCTTAGGAGAGCACTCAGGATTTTTAAAAATTTACCATAGGTCCAAGAAGGAATTTTTTTGGATGGCCTTAAATTTGATATTCAAAAGTTTGTGGCAGAATGTTTGGTTTGCCAATAAAATAAAGTTGAGACAATTAAGACCTTGATTCTATTACAACCTTTATCAATTCCAAGTGAGCATTGGAAGGAGGTCTCAATGGATTGTATCACATGTTTACCCAAGTCTGAAGCAAAGAGTGTCATCATGGTGGTTGTTGATAGACTTACCAAGTATGCACACTTTTGTGCATTATCTCATCCTTTTAAATCTAATATTGTTGCTACTACATTTATGTAAACAATTCAAAAGCTATATGTAAACCCAAAGATAACTGTAAGTGATGGAGATCCCATTTTCACTGGAAATTTTTGGATGGAATGCTCATTTTATCATCCTCAATCTGACAGGCAAACTGAGATAGTGAACAAATGTTTGGAAGCATATCTTAATTTATTTGTATCTCATAAACAAACATAATGGGTCAAGTGGTTACCTCTAGCTGAATGGTGGTATAACACTTCCTTCCATACTATAGCCAAAATGATCCCATTTATGGAACTTTATGGATACCATCCACCGTCCATCACATCATCTTTAAGGGAAAATTCTAAGGTTCAAGCAGTGGAATATCAGATCAAGAATCAACCACAAGTTCTTCAACTTTTAAAGGATAACCTCACTCTAGAATAGAATTGAATGAAACGACAATAATATCAACATCGCAGTGAAATAAGTTGTTATGTAGGCAACTGGGTATTTTTAAGGCTACAACATACAAACAAATGTCCCTCAATCAAGATAAGAAGGATAATAAATTATCTCCCAAGTATTATGGTCCTTACATAGTGTTGTAAAACATTGGTACTATGGCATACAAATTGGATGTGTCTGCATCTTCTCGAGTACACCCAATTTTCCATGTTTCATGTTTAAAGAAGGTTACTACTGACAAGCTCCCAGTTCAAACAGTATGACCAAAATTTGATGAAGGAGGAAAAAACATATTGAAGCCTAAGGCAGTCATGGAAATAAGAACTCGCCAGCTACGAAATCGATCTATTTCAAAGTATCTCATTATAGGAAGAACTTACCTACTGAAGATTCCACATGGGAGGATGGGAATATTATACAGAAGCATCCATAACTACTTAAGTTTTGAGGACAACATTGTTTTGAAGGAGAGAGGAATGTTAGGTCCCTATAATACTAGTGTATCCCCCTTATTGTTATTATTAGTGTAGCTCCCTTATTGTTATTATTAGTGTAGCTCCTTATTATTATTGTTGTGCCCATGTAGACCCCATATTGTTATTGTTGTGTCCCATAGAAGCCCACCATTGTTATTGTTGTGCCCTTACATTATTATTGTTATGTAGGCTCTGATTATATTGTGACCCCTTAGAATCCTATATATACCAAGGAGGTATTGTCATTTGTATCATCCAAGAATTGCTCATTTTTCTTATTTAAATGAGGTTTCCCCCTCTAAGAGGCTAATTTTCAAGTCGTTGATCTATATTTTCTTCTATTTTGTGACTTGGTTGCATAACACCCCAAATCTTACTCTGCTTCATGACATAAATCATATATTCTTTCGAGCAATTTTTTTAGTAAATCTAGATTCTAATTAAAATATGAAAGGGAAATAACCAACTATAAAAAAACAAGTACCTTAAGCCACTGATTAAGGGAATAAGCCAAACAAGCTTCCCACAAAACCTAGTAACTTTAATTTTTCCATGATCTCTAGGATAGATTCTAAATTGATATCTTCCCCAACCACCATCTTAACTCTGTCTTTGTGATAAAAATATATAAATTTTTTTGTTTGAGATGAGCTTAGGTAAGGAGATAATTTGGGAAGGTTGAAGCCTCAATTGAACAATGGTGTGGATATTAAACAAGAAGAGAGTGAGGAAGAAACATAAGTGATGGGGGAATTTGTAGAGGGATACTTAAGGAAAGGTTGCTTGGAGAGGAAAATCATCACCCTACATGGCACATTTATGATTGTTATTTCAAAGATCTATAGATTGCAAATGGAAACCATATGGGGGATTAGATGGATCAAGATGCTTTGAAGCTTGTGCCTACTTGTATTTTTGTACATTGATGAAATTTTCATTAGTGTGTAAGATGGAAATGGTATCGGGGAGATCATATCCATAGTATAGCTCATCAGAATCAATAAAAAAATCATGGTTGAATATTCATGGCACATTTTAAGATTGGCCAACAATGTTTAAATAGGGGTGTATTTGCATAAGAGAGAATTAGAAATTATAGCTTGAGAATGAAAACCTTTATGAAAACCCATTATTATTTTATTATATTAAAATAAGTAATTTGATTGGTATATAAACCTCTAATTAAAAATGTGGAGGCTCAAGTCTCTCCATGGGTCCATAGATTTCTATTGTAATGTGGACACTTAGTTCCACCTAAATCTGTGTTGGGGAGTATTCCATTTTACTGGAATCCCATTGTGTGTGTTCCTGAAGGCATCCTCACCAAAATAATGAAACCAAATTTCACTTCTTATGTTCTAGTATTGATCTATTGAATGAAATTCCATTAGTGAAGTGGTCAAAATTGTAAAGCCAAAAAGGTTGGGAGGATGGGGTTTCAAAAACATTTATTTGTTTTCCCAATCCTTAACAACTAGAATCCTATGGAGACTCACCCAAAAAAATAATTATGGGGGAGAGTGATGAAGTCAAAGTACCCAAATGATTTATCAATGGATGAATGCTATCGTAAGCCCAAAAAATCCTCAAAAAATAGTTCTATTATTTGGAAGGCTTTAGTAGCATATTTTTCGCATATTACAAACTAGACAGTTTGGAAGGTAGGTAGTGGAAATATGGTAGGAATAGGGAAAATATAGTTGGCTAGGATCTACCTCTCTAAAACACTTGTTCAAATCCTCCAAGAAGTACAGATATATCTTTTGCATATGTTAAAGCTCACAATCCTCAAGAATGGGGAAGGAGGGGTTCAAAATCATATATTAATTTAGGATTGAGAGGGCCCAAAGTGATTGAGTGGAACTTAGGTAGGAGATTTTTGTTCAAATTTTATAAGATTATTTGAAGAAGAAGATGATTCACTTTTCTCATCTAAAATCCTAGTTTTGGTAAATTCCCTACCAAACTAGGACACAACACATGGATTAGATCTTAGTTCAATAGAGAAAGGAAATGATGGTGGGATTTTATATGGAAACTTCATAGGCCCTTAAAATGTAAAATTGCCTTGTAGCTAGCCTTAAGCAACAAGTTACTCACTTGGGATAATGATATCAAGAGAGGGTGGATAGGTCCAAATAGATGTACTCTTTCTAAATTATATGTAAAATTCATCTCACACTTGTTTGTATCTTTTCCATGTGTAGCATAGGTATGGGCCCATGTGGCACGATATTTAAATCTAAGAACTACTTGGAAAAGGTCAAGTTTGGAGGAATGTGTTTAGGAATGGTTACGGAATGTATCAATAAAAGAACATGGATTGTTTTCAAGCATTATGTTTTATGATATGAGGTGGGATTCTAACTCCCATATCTTTTAGGACGAAGAAGTTCCTTCAGTGGCTAAATGAGGTCTAACAGAAAATATCTCAAAAGAATAGAATAAGCCAAACCAAAAAAGATAAAGAGTTCCAACATTGCCAGAAATGACTTTGATATTCCATGGGTATTTTTCGATGGTGAAATCCAATGAGACACACCCAAATGTGGGATTGGGATAGTTTTATCCATGAATCAAAGTCATTATTTTCATGTTTTCTATGTGCCCTGAAGATATGATATGGAATTTCAATCCCTATTATGGTTATTTTAATATTTCTTATACTAGTTACAATAAATTGTGATGTGGAAGATATGTGATGAAAATAAAACTTTATAAGTAACTAATTAAAGCTAACTTTTAGAGGAATTTCGTTGAATGGGGAAGTATGTAATGCCTATATTTTGAATTAATCCTATACTTGATGAGGAAAATAAACAAGTGGTCTTAAAGTAATAATAACTAAATGTCAATTGGGGTTATCCCAAGTTATTGGGAGGAAGGAATGGAATTCTCCCCACTCAAGTTCAATTCCCACAAGTGACATGATGGATGTTGACAATATACATATATCCCTAATATGGAATATACAACATTGTACCTATGAAAAAAAAAAATTTAAATATAATAATTATTGTTGCAATAAATAATAATTATGATAATAATAATAATAAATAATAATTCGTTATAAAGGAAGTAAAGGTAAAGAGAAGAGAAACTTCTAAAAACGAAATAAGAAAAAAGTTGAAGAAAGAAAAAGATAAAATTTTCATGATTAAGAGTTAATTGTTTGATATCTAGTGGAACCTATCCATGGAGACTTTTGCATGGATGGATATGAAGAATAAAATATTTAATAAACGTGGAGAAGGAAATGAAACATCATTTTCTTGGTTATTTTTTATGTGGATTAAAGATAAGTTGGTGTATATAGTTGATTGGAGGCTCAATGGACTCTTAGTTGTAATGACTAAGAGGTTGTTTGGGAGGAGAGTCACCCCCCACCAACAATTGTGGTTACTGATTGCAACTCAACTACAATGGTAAGTGAGAGCTCAATAGTTCCATGTTCACTTAGATTGCATGTGAGTTGATCTCTTCAATTTTTGGGTATGATTTTCTAACCCATTCCTCATGTTGACTTTGAAATAAAAAAATTAATGACAGTGTTTATGGTGTTGAACATGTCAACATTCAGGGGATCTCCCCGATATGAATCCCAACTAGACCTCACACCGTTTGGAGTAGGAGTCCCAGCAGTGGGTGGTAATTTTATGCCTTGATTGGGGAAACGTGCAAAGGGAAGTATGATAAATTTGGGTAACAGAAAGTGTGTGACCCTGCGGAGAGTCAAGTACGATGCACGAAGGTTCCAACACACGAAGGGAAAAAGGAAGTGCGCCCCTTAGAAGCCTGTAATAGTACGTATCTTGAAAGGAACACACGAGTGAAATGACATCACAAGATAAGATGCGAAATAGTCCACCAGTTAAAGTGATGAGTTAATACAACAACACACATTCAACAAGATCGTACAAATGCAAACAAAATATTTCATAAGCATGTGCATAAGTTAAATAACATACATTGCCAATACAACAAGAATAGTCTTACTATATTAACAACATATGCATGAAAGTGTGTTGGCTCTGATTTTATTATTATAAGTGAAAGTTCCTTCCATACATACACCTTTGAATACCACTAGCCCCAATAGTGGAACATTACAGTTAAGAACACCTACTCCTACAAAGAAGTATACTCACTCTACACTATGGAGAAGCCAAGGATCTTCACAATATTCCCAAGCTCTTTCTAAGCCAAAGCCTAGCCAAAATCTTGGCTCCCAAAAGCCTGTTACATAAGTTATGAGGTTCTATTTATAACAAGAGGGGGGTGACTCTTTAACACCCTTTTGTGACCTTTGGACTACCCTCATGACTCTTCAACTCCTTCACAAAATAACACATTACACTACATGATGAATTTTCATATTCCAATATTGACACTTGGAATTTCACTGACAACATAATTACAAATAATATTACATTTTGATATTGTACCCATATAAGACAAAATAGGGTAGAGAAAAATTGAGAGCCTAACAAGAGACAACACTATGATGGAGTTTGTGATAATTCTAGCTCAATAACCTCCACTTGCTACTTCTCAGTCACATATTGGTGCCAATCTTGGTACTGTGTGATGGTGTCCCCAAACTGCTTAACGATGTCTTGTTGGAAGCGGACTCTAGCCTCCATGGCATCTAGGTACACTATCTTGGAACCTATGTCCAACTCATTATGGAGCATGAGAAGCATTGTTTTTACTTTTACAGGACAATCGATGAACTTCCACATGTTCTGTGCATTCAACTCCAAGTCTTCCCTAGTGGCATCCTATCTTAGTTGCTCCAAGTACTCTTCGACCTCCTGTAAGACTTGGTTCTTGGGTTTAGCTTTGGTGAGGGAAATGATTGATGGGATCTAGTGTGTTCTCATAAAGACATCCAAACTACTGTACAACCACACATATGAGGCATGTATGCTTCCAATGAATGAGGAAATCTTATTGTTTTTCTAAATCAACATTCGAACCTTCACTTTCTCTAGTTATGTCTTTGGCTTCATTTTCTTCACTAAGTCAAGCGGGGCCCTTTTGAACCGCATTGTCCACTCTTGTACATAGGAAATGGTAGATTTTATGTTTTTGAGAGTCTTAACAAACTCTTTTCTCTTCTACTGTAACCCATGCAAATGGACAACTGCTTTACGTACAGTGACAAACCCGTCACATGCTATTGTAACCCATGCAAATGGACAACTGCTTTATGTACAATGACAAACCTATCATAGAGCTTCCGCATGGTTTCTCCAAGTGTTGATACTTCCACAAGTATCGCTACTCTCATCTCCCCCAATGTGGAAATTGCATTATGAATTGTTGCTCAGAGTTGTTCTACCTCTTGCCTAGTGTAGATTTTCTTGTAGATTCACAACTAATGTAATGTACTAAAACACAAGACAATAATCTACTCTACTCTTTTAAGCAGCGGAAACCAATGATCGATGAAAACAATAACCGACAAGAGGAAGATAATCAACGACACGTAATAAAATTGTTTCTCTAGGGAAATCCACGCTTAAAACCTCGACTATCTATTTGCATTAATAAGAAATCAGAGTGATAATACAAAGCTTTTTCTCACTAGAACAATTCTTGCACAAGCATGATCAACTCTCTGTTCATAAGCCTGCACTGACCAACACTTAGCCCATTTTTACTGCCTGCTGAGCCCCTATTTCCTTGCACAATTCCTGAGAGGAATAGCCCATATTTAATTGGAAATTGTTTCTTCCATAACTATGCAATCCAAATCTAGGTCCTCTTCTGATTACATGCATGATATGTACATCTCATGTCATTCTACAACTGATAGTATGTTGTCCCTGCACTCTAGTCTCAACTAGGTCTTTCTCTGAACTGACATGCATGAGTTTCTCATGAGGAAATATTGAGTTAGCTGGAGCAGCACTGAGGATGCACCAGTGCACCAACTCACTACTAGACCTCTTCTAGTTCCACAAACAGTTAGAACTAATTTAACTTTCTATAACTCAGTCAAACTGAGTTATCTAATTACAACTCAAATAAACTCATCCTGGACCCTTAAAATTTAGGGAGAACATACACATGACTACAGAAAGACTTCCAACTCGAAATTCCTAAGATAATTAAGTCAATTAAACTTAATTAAATATTTACAAGTCTCTATGAGAATAGAATTTGCTTTTAATTCTCAGTTTAATTCAAGGATAAATTAAATAGGGATTTCTTGTTTCCATTTCTCAACACCTGGCAGCCTGCAATTTCCATGCAAGTTTCTCATTCTCGGTCGTCAAATACTAAACATTTGATCTTTTTGACCCTGTATAGGCCAAGCTGGCTTCGACAATGGCATTTGGATGCTTCCTGGTGTCCGACACTATCACCCTTTCTTTAATGGATGTAGGTGATGTGTGATCATCTAGAAAGTGTTTCCTTCATGTTTGTACAATCCTCTTTTGGAACTCATTAAATGATAGATTGTACACATCCGTGACTGTATCATCATCAAGGAAAACAATATCTCCTTGCTCGCTCAGGGCTGACTCTACTATTGGAGGTGGTGGAGACTGAGGGATGACCTGTGGTGCTCTCTACATCAGGTCAACATCTTCATGTTGCGTCTCCTGTTCCAGATCCATGTCTGTCATTTCAATCAGTTGCTCAATCTTCTGAGAAATCTCATGATCCTGCATCTGTTCACCTTCCTCCTCAGCTATTGGTTGTTCTTATTCCTTAACCTGTATCTGCGTTGTTTCCTTTGTCATTGCGCCTTGCCTTTGTTCTTCCTCCTATTTATGTTTCTCTTCTTGTTCTCTCTTCCTCAACTCATTTTCTTCCTTCGGCTTCTTCTCTATCTCTTGTAAATTCAGTTCTACTTCTTGCAACCTCTACTTTTCTCACTTCCTCCACTTTTCTCTCTCCATCCTTTGCTTCCTCTTTGCTTCTGCTGCCAAAGTTTCTTTCTCAATAAGTGGATCTGCTTTCATTTTTGAAGTTTGTTCTCCCTCTAGACTATTAACAACCTTCCTCTTTACCTTGTCCTGCATGGGATTGCTACCTTCTGCTCTTGTTTCTTCTGGATTTTCCACTATCTATGGAGTGGCCTGCGAAGTCCCTACTAAACTTACCAGCTCATTGAGTCTGGAGGCATTGTAGTAGTACTGCCAAGGATCCTCCTCTGGCCAATGAAATTCCTTGTCTTTCCACGAAAAGTAAACTCTCATACAGTGATCCTTGCAAATGTTGTGGGGATCATACAGATTAAAGTCCTTAGTGTTGAATTTGAATTTCACTATCTCCTTACTCTCAACATTTTCAACTTTCAATCTCTTTATCTCATATAATCCAATCTGCAAAGGAAGAATGGGCCATGGTGCTTTCTTCTTCCTGTGCAGTGCTATAGAAAACTCGGTAGTGAGATGATATGATACTTCTTGCATGATCACTTTTTCAGTGGCATAAATTGGTAAGACATGTGGAGGTTTCTCTTCGCCAAACACTCTGATGAAGGTGCCACCTGGTGAGGGATACCAATCTGTAATGTCTACTATCACCTCTGTCACTTTTCATGACATGCAAGGTGGGTCTTGTTAAAAAATAAGATTGTATAGAGGAATGATAAAGTGGTCAGTTAGTCATGCCATTACTCCTCGATAACTGCATTCTAAAAGCAACTTGCAATATATGTTCACGACAGTCTCTCATGGTGTTTGTGTCCAGTTAATGCCAAGGAACTGTTGTTGCACACAGATTGCATCCAGTAAGTATGAAGACATACGGAACCTTGATCACTCACCCTTGGGTGGATTCAGATCAGAGTGCTACATGGGCCTTCACTTATTGATCCAACAGATCTAACTAGTTAAATGGCCTCCCATCATTCACCAACTGGTCCAATAAGACTGCCCACCCTTCAGGAAATGATTCAGTGCTCTCTTGACCATAGATTATGCAAGTGAATATAATCAAGAGCTGGTAAGCCTTCCTGAGGGACTTTGTCTTGTACACATGGGTGGGTGTCTATCGAAACTAAGATGGCTCTTTCACTCATCATTTGACAATGTCTCTTGTATTCACATAGCTGTGGGTGGCATAGAAGACTGATTCCATGCACTTTACTGGCTCGGGCAAGTGATACATTTGTTGAAATTCTTCTGCCTAGAAGGTGGCAAGATTTTGTCTATTGGAACTACTCAATTTCATGGTCTTCTCATCCATGTGTGAGACAATCCAGCTGATGATATCTGCACATGGGAAGGCGAGATGCCTGCATGCAACCTTGTATAACTATGACTGTCAGATGCTAAGATAAACATGTCAGTCCTCTATGTTTGCCTCAAAGTCTTTTGCAAAATCATATTTAATCTGTTGTCATGTTAGTGATGATCCCTTCTCTATAAATAGTTGAGTATCTGCATACACTAGAAAATAAACTAATGTTTTCTCAACTACTTCCACAGTACTGCTCTCGGTGGTTTTCTTTGATGCAAATCTCTTAGATGCCATGGTAAAAATGATTGTTAGAGAGGTTTTCAACAAATTTCATACCTATGGGACATAAAGGACACTCATGGCAAGCAAATGTCAGTTTTAAGCAAAAACATTTACAAGGAAAATTCAAATAGCAAACCGGGCACTAGATGGGAAGGATTGCACATTTTTTTCTGACACGGGGGATTGGCTGCCTATGGGAACTGCGCATTGTGCATTCCCAACAGCTAAGGTGGAAGCCTAATGGTTGAAACTATGGAATGCATATTTCAGCCTGGGAGAGACTGCGCATTGTGCAGTCTCAGTGGCCAAACTGAGAGGTTGGCTCGTGAAATTGCATAGTGCGTAGTTGGATCCAGCTTGGATTATGCACTACGTAGTTCCAGAGGTCAAACTTGTGGCTTGAGCCTCCAAATTATGTAGTGTCAGTTGTGCAAAGCGAAATTCGACCAAGGGAAACCCAGATCTGCCCAAGGGAAGTGTGAAAAACAAGAAGATCTAAGAGATAGTTTGAAATTGAGTGCATATCTAACTAAGTATGAATAAATTCATGTGAATTAAGTGCAACAATTGATCAAATGGAAGGAAAATGAAGTAAGTGAGGAGATTCGCCGCAACGACGACCATTAGTGCAAAAACAAGAAAACTAATGCGACACTTAGGAAAGGCAATCTAAAACTTAAAACAAAACTTCTACAAGTTAAAACAAGTCAAAACACTAGCAACCATGAAGAAAAACAAGTGAAACAACACTCACACAAGCCAAACAACAAAAAGCGATAGAAAAAACAACAAAAGATGACAAAAGAAAAACTCAACCAGAAAATTGACGATGATTGTACGGAAGGTTCCTTGATCTCCTCAGGAATGTTAGGGATCCAAGATTAAGTGTGTAAATGAGCTCTAGAAGCACTAATTAAATAGATTTGGACAAATTAGGGTTTATAACGTGCATGCCTAAAATCAAGGAAAAAGTGACACTTGGCGGAAGTTTCTAAAAACAATGTAAGTGCCTCCTTCGAGATACTAAAAATAGATCCCTTTTTTTTAGGGATGATTTTTTCTTTTTGATTTTTTATTTTCTTGGGGAAACTTGTGATGCACACTGTCGAGAAAGAGTGCGTAGTTCTGGGGAACTGGGAAACTTTTTGGCTCGGTGCACTGTGCAGTTTCTGAGCTCAAGGCTCACTGGCAATCAGGACTGCGCAATTCCCATCATCAAGGCTACTTTCCCTCAAGGATTGCACAGTTTATCGAGGCAAGCCCATAATTTTTGTGAGACCAAGTTGGGAGATCAGCTTATGAGTTAGAAGAATCAATTGAGAGATCAAACACAAGAAAAAATGAAAAGATAAGTCTCAGTCGAAGCACGGATACCTGGATCAATTTGATATTAGTTGTTGTGGTTAAGAAGGAAGGCTCCAAAATCGAAGCATAGGAAAAAAATTTGAGGGTGGTTGTAGTCGCTGCAACAAATAGATACCATTATTGTTTATATATGTTTAGTTTTATGTATCCTTATTTTAGTAGTTTGAACATTACAATTACAATGAAAGTAATCCTATATAATTAAAATAGAAATGGATCAATCTATTTGTAGTACAACTTGATGAGTATGGATTTGTATGTACAAATACATGTCAATTTTTATTGGATATTGACGAGCCGTATGTTTTCCTAATTAAAATTAATCAATCATTTCTAATTGATGATGTAACAATCCTAGGATGTTCATAGCCCCAAGGGGTAACTCAATTGATCGAGTTGTCATTGCTAAGTACTTTGCCTATTGGGAGGTCATGAGGTAAAATATCCTTGATTCCCTTGGGGTTAGGCTCGATATATTAAGCCACCCTTGATGCATCTGTGTGGATTACTGCCCATGGACGTAGCAACCACTTAGTGACCATGAACCATGGTTGCCTTCCAAAAAAAAACCTAGGATGTTCATATGTGATTCAAAGTAGTTTCATTTAAAACAAAAATTCATGGAAGCATTTGATAATTCATGATGGAAAATATGATAATTTATAAGAAACAATAGGAGAATTCGATAGAGATATCTTCCTACCCTTAATTTCCTTGAAAATATATGCCATCTAGAACTCAAGTGGAAAACCAGGCATCTTTACCCATGTTGGATGCTAGGAGTGTCTTTTTGTTTGAATAAATAAACCAAGAGTTCATTTCTTCAAGGTCATTATAGTTGAACTCCCAAACCAATGTTATTTCAAATTAATTGCGACCTCCTCTTTTATTCAAAAGTGAAAATAAAACCAACACATCACAAAAATATGGAATGTTATCACATGTCTTAAAGTTAGTTTCCAAACCTTTGTCACCTAGCTCTTCAGTTTGGTCTTAGAAATTAAATACTAGAATAACATTTCTTGATAAAGGTTTTATACGAAAACTCAACAACTTGTGACATAACAATGTCTTCCCCAAGCACCAGGATCATTCTTCCCTCAACTAGCTTTACACATCTCTTTGGTTTTCTACCAAGGTCCATCTTCACCTTACCATCTATTATGGCTTCATGTTTAACCAAGAAAATTGGCACAAACACCCCCCACCATCTAGACCAAATTCATCCACCAAATGGGCTCCTTCACTAGACAAGTCTCCTCCACTAAAAATCCCAAAGTCTAACTAGTGATAATACTCTATCATAGTTACCTTCACAAAACTCAATAGATGTGTCTCCAAATGCTAGAAACTAGGTTCCATACCTCATTAACTAAAGTATTTCAGAAATTCTTTATGACCAAAGGCTTTACTCCCCTACCACTCCCTGCCACTTCTATAATAGGCAACACCTCCTTAACAAAACTAGGAACTGCTTCTTCTACCAATGAAGTTAGAGAACACTTCTCTACACAAGGTTTTCCAAAATGAACAACAATAACATAGGCCTTCAAGGAATTCCCCTCCTTGACATTAATGCCAAAGGCCAACACTCAAGGAATGTACTACTTCATTAATGTAGATCCATATCCAACCTTTCACCTACTATGTTCAGATTAGGAGTAATGGTTGGACCTATCATAGCGATGGATTTCTCAAATCCTCCATTGACACATACTCTTGCATAGTTTTCCAAGGTGTGGAATGAAACACATACACTAGCCAAGTCTTCTCCCCAACCATCATAAGGTATATGAATTAGGATTAAAACCAACAATAAACCCCTTCTTAGTGGCATTAGATAATAATGATAGACTTTCATGGTTAGGGTATCCAATGTCATGGGGGCTTCACTCAATGAACCTTGACATAGCACCTGCGTTAGTGGGATACTAAACAATACCCTTAATTTGACTACATATTGGAAAATAACTCTAAAAATTGCTTTATTTAACCCCCTACCAATACCAACCCAATACACCTTCCCAATTTTAAAAAAAACTCTTACTTTCAATATATATTGTAGGTATCTATTTTTTCATTAACATTTTTTTATACCCCTTTATATTTTTTTCATTAACTTTGAGCTCCATTTTTTATGCACAACATGTAAAAACCCTTTACCCCTATTATATGCTCAATATATTATGCCATTTTTTCCTCAATATATTCCCCCAATATGAACGCATGTGGTATGATATTGCTCCCAAAGTGAAGCCCCCATGTCCAATATAGTATACTATATCCTCCTCAACCTCATTGCTTTCCAAAATCCCAAAATGCCAAGCTTCCTCTAGCTCTAGTTGTTCTCTTAATTTTCATATAGTCTATCTATTTAGTTAGGAATGCTTCCCCATTTTATGATAGTGTGTTTTCTATAATATATAAGGGACTTAGAAGGCCTCCAGAAATACTACAAAGAAGAAAATACCAAGGCTTATATAGTATAAATATATACCATAAACATTTCAAACCTCAAAAATAATATATATATATCTATATATATATATAGATATATAATAAATCTAGTTTTAATGGGAAAGTTATATATTGGCGACATGGAAAATTTTAAGAACCACCCTAAATTTATATGTGTAATAAATGGGCGAATGTCCATGATACATAGGAAAAATGGGAGGCAATTTTATCAACAATATAATATGTATATATAATTGTTTTGGTGAATCTCTCACCAGATTATATTATCTTGTAAAGTCATGGAGAATCTTTCACTGAATTATAAAATCTTGTAAGATATTGGCAAATCTTTCACTGAATAATAAAACATTGTGAAGTTTTGGCGAATGTTTTGTTAAAATATGAAACCATATATGATAATAGGAAAACATATTCATTAAATTGTAATATACTAACATACATGTTTGGAAAAAAGAAACATAATTTTCTCTTCCTACAAACAATGTTGCAAGTTTCAGTGGTCGTGTTTGTCAAGGTTCTTACTATACACTCTTTCATATCCTTCTATTAGTTTTGATAATATTCCACAACAAAGTTCTTGTAGGTGTTGATCTTGACCACCAGTTTTGTCAAGGTAGGAGAGATTAATCTTTTCTCTACCACTTTTGTCAAGCTATCAAATTTCTTTCTTATTCCATAGACTCCAATTGCGAGATCAAAAAAAACACATCAAGTTTGTTTACCCCAACACGCCAACAAGTAGCAAGCCCCAACTATATAATATAAGAAAGTAGTAGGTATCCCAAAGGCTTGAAGGGGATCTAATGGAAATAAGTGACCATTGTGAGAAGCCTTCCAATCAATATATAAATATATAAATGTAGATTTATTATTATTTTAATTGGAAATCTTCAATTAAATAATAAAATCTAATTACGTCTCTCCCAATCTAAATTGCTTATTAGCATAATTCACTAACTTCATACGTCTTGCATTTTTTAACAATGTTGTAACATGTGGATTAATTTCCTTTTTGGTGCACAATCTCTGCCTTTTAGTACAATATGGTGCAGTGGCCCAACCCTTATAGATCATTACGACAAACTAAGAATAACAGAGAAGATGAAAGGTTGTACAAACCAACATATTTTTCAAACAACTAATCCAACATTAGTACCTTAACTTTTTTCATGAAGATATCATATTGAGAATGTTTGAAAAATGGTGGGAAATCTGGGCAGCGACTATCTCTCTTCTACAAGGGTGATGTGGAAAGAGCGATAAGATTTTACTGTTTTGAATTCTTTTTTTGTTAAATCAGAAAAACCAATATTAATGGAGATATTGGTATTTTTTACTAAATTTTGTGAAGTGACTAACTGTAGCTTTAACCATTCACCTTAAGATGTTTTTTACAATGTAGTTTCCTAAGTCTATTTAATATCTTCATTATCATAAAAACCAACCCATATCCATCTTAACTCCACATCTACCACTCTTAGAGGGATGAAATCTATTTATCCCTCTCAGCACTTGGTAGATCAGAATTAAGATGGATCTAAGTTGATAGAATTTCCCCTTTAAATAGTCTATGCTCACATGAATACCATGGTATTACCATGGGTCAATACAATGGGTTATCATAAACCTGGAGCTTAAAAACGACTATTAGTAATTTATAAAATTTAATAAAATTAATAATTGATTTTTATTTTATGTTTTTATTTTAACCACATTAAAATAAGTGACATTAAATTAGAAGATCCATTTTTACTCTTGATCTACCAAGCCGCGGGATCAAATATTTTTTCACTATATACCAGTTTGCATATCATGATATTTGATCCCTCTCGGCGCTTAGTAGATTCAGAGAAAAGATGGATCTATGATGGTTTAATTCCCCCCTTTAAATAGGCTACATTCCACGTGAATACCATGGGTCAATACCATGTGCCATCTTTATTTTTATTAATACTAAAATTAGGGTTAATAATAATTTTTTGCATGGTATTAATAATAATTTGGCCCAACAATAAACCATCAAGCGGCGTGAAGGCGAAGGAAAATGGCAGACTAGGGTTTCTGACAAATCCTTACACGGTGTAGAGACAGAGCAAGCAGTCTCTCAGGACCAAGTAGTACCACTGCCAAAGCAGGTTTGGCGCATCTGGTAGCCAAAACCAATGAACATTCTGATGGGGGAGGCATCAGTGCCTCCCCCCACAGACTGCAACAATGAAGACCGGCCACTTGAAGGCGGAAATGAGAAGACTTCAAATGAGAATGCAGAGCAGCCAGCGGTACGGCCTGCGCAGCAGCAGGAGAAGAATGACCAAGTGGATCTGGAAAAAGAAATAGGAAATAACCCTGCAGCATTTGAGCAACTAAAGAAGGCATCGTCGTCCACCTACAAACCCATTGCAGTAGACCGACTCAAGATTGAGTTACCCAGTCACAGAATCAATGCACAAATATAATACATGAAAGACCATGCACTGATAGGTAAATTTATAGGCTATTGGCCCACTGAAAAAGATCTACAAGGATGGATAACCTCAAAGTGGAAGCCCAAAGGACATGTTACCCTACAGCTAGGCCCCAAAGGCTTCTTCATAACCATCTTCAACTGCATTGAAGACAGAAATCACATCCTAGATGGAGGACCCTATTTCTTTAACGCAACAGGTCTCTATCTACGAGACTGGATAGAAAGATTCAATCCAGACAAGGAAGACTTCAGTTGGGCACCAGTTTGGATCCACATGTACTCCTTACCGCTGGAATACTAGGATGAAGAATCACTTAAATCCATTGGTAATGGGTTAGGAGAATTCATAAAGATAGCAGAGGAAACAAAGCTTTGTCGGTACACCTCCTATGCTCGTATCTGCGTTTACATGAAACTGGGCAAGGCACTCACGGACTCGGTAAGTCTCCTTCATGGTGACTTTGAATGGATTCAACCCATAGACTATGAACATGTACCTTTCCAATGTAGGAGATGCCATGCCCATGGACATCTATTCCATGATTGTCCTTTAAATGCTACTCCTAAATCTGCAGACAATGGGGGAAAGTCTGATCTGGAAGGGTTTACCAAAGTTTCCAGTAGAAAGAAGCATACCAAAAAACCTCCCACAGCACCAAAAAATGTTACACCATCCTCCGATGTGCCATCCTCAAGCAATAGCTTTGACATTTTGTCAAACCTAGATATGCCTGAATCAGATCCCTCCATGATAGCAAAGACAACCTCTGCACCATCCACCAAACTTTTTACTGCACCTATCCATAATGAAGCCAGTCAACCATCGATAGCTAACACCTCTGATCCGCAAACAACAACCACGCAACCCATTCCCAACCATGATCACCACAAAGCCCTCTGGTCCACTAAAGTAATGGACATTGATAATCTGTTGACAGACCCTCTTAAGTCAATACCCCACATGGAGGACAGCAGTCAACAAAGTTTAATGGAAGAAGAACCTGAAAGCTTTGATCTAGGGGATATAGACATTTTCAGTCTAGAACAAGCATGCAAGAGGAAAGAGTTCGACACAATACCAGATAGGAAACTTGAAAATCTGGAAGTAGTACTATCAAGAGTGCATTAGCACAGCACACTGGGCATACAACAAGGAGGTAAATGGGATGGGAAACATATCACCAAAGATGGGAAGAAGAGAGGGAGAAAGACAGATCTATAGTGCACCATCCTCATTGGGGAAATGCTAGTGGAGTCCGGAAGGTGCTCCAAGTTGACTAAATACTACCGTTCCTTACCTACAGGTCAACCATGAAGCTCATCTCATGGAATGTCAGAGGACTTAACGGTCCTGGGAAATACAGGATGATAAAGAACATGATTTAGCAAGAACAACCACATATTGTATTTATGCAGGAAACAAAATGTAATACTAGTACTTTAGCTTCCATATTATCCAAAGCTTGGGCGGGATGTTAGACTGTTACAGTAGATGCAACAGGCGCTTCGGGAGGGCTTGCTATAGCCTGGAATACGCAGCACGTCTCCCTTACAGATTTCCATGCTTCACACCATTTTATACAAGCAACTTTCCACCTCATTGGAACCAACATACATGGCCACTTGACTAATGTATACTTCCCTCAAGATACAATGCAAAAGAATACGTTGCTAAAGACGTTGGAAATTCTCAATTCTACAAGAACTCATCCACTCTGGATCACAGGCGGTGACTTCAACATGATCACTCGGCTGGAGGAAAAACTAGGAGGCAGAAGGAAGCTGGACAATGAAAGCAATAGCTTCAAAGAATACATTCAAAACAACTAGCTAATTGACTTACCATTTGATAATGGTACTTACACATGGAACAATAAACGAACGGGCTCTCAACAAATCTCATCCAGGTTGGATAGATATCTAATCTCAGACAACTCTGTACATTTAGGTGGTGATATATGTGCCTCCATACTCCCCATTGCCAGCTCGGATCACTAGCCTATCTCCTTGCAATGGAAGAATCCTGGAAATTCAAACAGGAAACCATTTAAATTTGAAGCTTTTTGGCTCACTCACCCTAAGCTCAAAAATATGGTCAAATTAGAGTGGGAGAGCTTCATTCCCAATGGCAGCTCAACTATGTATAAATTACAGCAGAGACTAAAGCATATCAAAAGGCAAATCAAAACTTGGAATTACACTACATTTGGCAATATACTCCAAGAGCAAAAAATCTTCGAGCAAAGTATGAGAGAGCTACAACAGAAGATCATTACATGAGGCTGAATAGAGGAACTAGCAAATCAAGAACAAGTTCTACTCACACAATTGGAAGAAAGAAGAAAACAAGAGGAACTGCTCTGGAAACAAAAGTCAAGAATCAGATGGCTAAAAGAAGGTGAAAGAAATACCAAATTCTTTCATCGCACAACTATCCAAAGAAGAATAAATAATACAATCTCGCATATTCAAAATCCACAAGGAGATAGAATGGAGAAAAAGGAAGATATCGAGAAAGAGCTCACTAATCACTTCAAAACAGTACATCAAGAGCCGTCTACAGATAGACAGCTTGCCATAAATGAAATACTTCAGCATATTCCCAGAATTATAACAGAGGAGCATAATCAGCTTTTGCTAAGACCGGTCACTCTGATGGAAGTAGAAGAGGCTTCAAATCAATTGAAAGCTGGGAAAGCTCCAGGACCTGATGGTTTCACCTCTAACTTTTACCATCACTTCTGGGATTTAATCAAAGTACAAGTCTGGAATCTGGTAGAAGAATCCCGAGCTGCGAATTGGCTACTTCCATCTCTCAATCTAACATTCATCTCTCTCATCCCCAAAGAAGCTCATCCAAGCACTCCAGAGAAGTTTAGGCCCATTGCACTATGCAATGTCATATACAAAATCATCTCGAAAGTCATTGCCAATCGCCTCAAACCGCTCCTTCCTCTTCTCATTTCACCGGAACAATGTAGATATGTTGAAGGACGTCAAATCTTGGACGGCATCATTTTGACTCATGAAATCATCCATTCTTTAAAGAGAAACAAACAGGCAGGTATGCTTCTGAAAATCGATCTCTCTAAAGCCTTTGACAAACTTAGCTGGTCCTATATTAAACATATGCTGACTACCTTTGGATTTAGTCCGACCTGGGTTAGATGGCTTATGAATCTCATAACCTCCCCCTTCTGCTCCATTCTAGTTAATGGAATCCCCTCCAAACCCTACTCCCCTTCCAGAGGAATCCGTCAAGGTGACCCATTATCCCCATTCCTCTTTATTATTATGGCAGAAGGTCTGGGTCATCTTATAAAGCAGGTTGTTCAATCTCATGACCTTAGAGGCATCTCTGTCCATGGAACCTCTGTGATCACGCATCAACAATTTGTTGATGACAATATGCTTTTTGGACACCCTTCTGTCAGTGAAGCCCGCACCTACAAAGCTCTTCTAGAAACTTTTTCAAAAGCCTCTAGAACCACTATAAATACTGCCAAATCTCAAATATTCTTTTTCCACACTCCTGTAGCCACTCAAAGAATCATAGCCAGAATCATTGGATTCTCTCAAGCCAAACTCCCATCTCATTATTTGGGTGCTCCACTGATAGACTCAGCCTTAAAGCATACATCCTGGCAACAACTCATTGAGAAAATTGAAAGCCGCCTATCGTCATGGACATACAGAACTCTCAACATGGCAAGCAGGCTCGTCCTAATAAAGGCAGTCTTACAATCCATGCCTCTCTATCTCTTCTCGGTTCTTGCTGCTCCGAAATGGGTGCTAAAAAAATCAAAACTCTGCAACGCAACTTCTTATGGGGATCCACAGGGAAAAATAGAAAATGGGCGTTAGTAAAATGGGACACGGTTTGCACACCAAAAAAGCAGGGAGGTCTAGGATTGCGTGACCCGCAACATAGCAACACATTAATGGGAGCACGAATATGGTGGCAATGGGTTTCAAGCCCACAGAAGCCATGGGCACAACTCTGGACTGCAAAATATGCAAACAATCGTCCGCAGCAAGAGCTGATAAGAATCACTACCATGACTACAGGATCTCTAATCTAGAATGCGGCAAAACAACACAGAGAGATCATCCAAAAGCATAGCTTTTGGGAGATACGCGAAGGGAGAACTGCGTGTTTCTGGATGGATTCTTGGCAACAGAGACCAAAAATTGCAGAAATTCTACCTTGCACAAATCACAATGGAAACAACATCAACCAGACTGACCATGTAGCACAATTCTGGACTCAAAGTACCAATTAGGGCTTCAGGCAATGGAAACCTACTGCACAAATAACACAGCAAGAAACTGAAGCCTATAACTCAGAGCTACACAAAGAACTCACCAGCATAAGAATCAGATGTAATACTGGAAAAGATGTTCTAAGATGGGGATATACACCGAGAGGAATATACACAACAAAAAGAAGCCTACCAGCTGATGCTCCAAACATAGGAACTAGTTGATCCTGCTTGGAATCGCATATGGACTACAGGGTATGGCCAAAAATCTCTACTTTCACATGGCTGTTATATCATCAAAAAATTCTCACTTGGGACAACTTAATCAAGAGAGGATTCCAGGGACCCTCCTACTGTCCTAATTGTCAAAATCATGAAGAAACTATTCAACACCTCATGGATTCCTGCCACATGGCTAACCAATTATGGGAAAAACTTACTTTCTGATGTCAGCGACCCTGCAGAATCTTAGGGGATATAAAAGGCACCATTCGCAACTAGACTCCAAAGCCATATAATAGCAAAATTCTCAATAAGTTATGGACAATTCTGCCAGGATTCATCTTCTGGACAATTTGGAAGGAAAGAAACAAAAGAATTTTCAAAAACCAACGAACTACTTTAGAGATCATCTGGACCAATTTATGTCAGAATATTCAGGAAACTCTAGCTCTCCAACAGTGGAGTGCTGAGGACTTTCCCACCCAGGCACAGGAATAGAGCATATGGGAAAACTGGAAATTCAAGCTCCAACAGGTACAACTTGATCCCAATAGAGTAAGCACTATCACCAAGCAGCCCTCACATTGGAATCCCCCCCCAAAAAATGTGATAAAGCTAAATTTTGATGGGGCCTCCAAGGGCAACCTAGGTAAAGTAGGACATGGTGGCATCTTTAGAGATCATGAAGGCCGACCTCTGCTAATTTACTTCAGCTCCATTGGATGGGACACAGATAATTCCGCGGAAATGGAAGGACTGTGGCAAGGTATGAACTTAGCACACCAACATAATTTTCATCCTATCATAATAGAGGGGGAATCCCAAATTCTAATAAATATGGTCACTCAAATACAACTAGGAAGCACTACTTCAAGAGTTGCTAAAGGCTGGAGACTGGTGGCCAGGCTTGAATTAATAGAGCAATGGATGAAAAACAGAAGAGCAACCACATTTATTCACGTCAAAAGGGACAACAAAAAGGTAGCCGATCTCTTGGAAAATATAGGAGTTGAACATGATCAAGTCCTACATTTTGGCACAATCAGCATTCTACATGACCAATCTCAATTGCAAGCTTGCACTGACCTGGTGCACAAGGACGCCCATCTCCTGGATGCGGGTGATAATCAAGGATAGTAAGGTGGCAATCGACTGGGTTGGCGTGTGGCGAACCCACATGGCCTCCCGTAGGTTGGCACAGAGGTCCAAAAATGACATTTACAACAGCCATAAATGCACTTCATGCGAGTGCTGCCTCCAACCTGTTAACCATCACCAACCTCGGATCTCTACAAACATGAATCCTCGGGAGAATTCCACCTATGCTTCTGCCCATCAACCCCGCTAACCTCTGCCACTGCAATGCCTCTACCCTCAAGCTGCGTTTGTACCCAGCTCCTGCACAACAACTGGGAGAGGTTGCCACCTCCTTTGCTACATTGATTTTGGCCCAGGCATCCACTTCACCCATCGCCTGGACTGTCATTTTATCTTCCCTTCGGCCCTGGCTACTCATCCCTCCGCTAAGCAGTCCCTTCGTCTCCGCTCTGTTCCTAGTTTGCCACCTTGCTGCTGCGTGTCCGCCTCATAGTTTGCCACCTTACTGCCACTCAGCATGCCATGCGTCCGCCACAAAGTCTGCCACTCAGCATGTTACGTGTCTCAGGTTTTTTGGGACTCTGTTTTTTAGTTTTTCTGTTTCAAAGGGGATTCGGTGAAAAAACTATGAGTTTACAACTCTTTAGTTGATTTTTTTGTCTCATTAGATACGATGATACAAACTGAAGGCTTTGCTGGTTTCCCCTGCGTGAGCAGCAAGCTAATTTTCTGAAATTTTTTCTGTTACGGACTGGTTTCCCTTCTGGGCAGTCCAGATCTAGACTTTGATAATTTTTGCCAGTCCTCTGGCATGGTTAAGTACAGGCTAAGGCATCAGTGTATGATATCTTTTTTTTCATTAATAGAATTAGTATAACTTAGAAAAAAGAAATATTTGGCCCATGGTATTTGGCCCATAGGCTTCACCTAAATATAACGCATTTTTTGAGTGTTCGTAAATAGAAGGTGACTTATGGAGTAAATATATAAAAAAAAAAAAAAAAAAAAAAAAAAAATTATTTACCATACCTCTCGTTTATTTATATTTTTATTAATTTACCATACATCTTTTATAAATATGGTATTTGGCCCATAGGATTCACTTAAATAAAACCTCTTTTTTTAGCCTTCTTAAATAGAAAGAGGGTTATGGACTAAATATAAAAAGAGGTTTTATTTATTTACCATACCTCTAGTTTATTTATATTTTTATTTATTTACCATACCTTTGGAGTAAGTATAAAAAGAGGTTTTATTTATTTACCATACCTCCACTTTATTTATATTTTTATTTATTGGGATCAAATACAATCTTCCAAACCACCTCCCAAACCAGAAAATGGGCAATTGCAAATGAATTTAACATTGCAAAGCAAAAAATCGGGCGATTGTAATGGAATATAACCTCCCAAACCAGGTGAATTGGGTCAAATGAGTCTTTTCATAGTTTATCCGCCCCTTTTTTTGGGTCAAAAAAAAAAAGAAAGAATAAGAAGAAGAAGAAGAAGAAGAAGAATTTAAATAAAAGTTGGGCTAAATATATGAAATAGGTATTTTATAAAAATTTCGCCCCTCTAAAATGAAAAACTCCTTAAATTTCACCCTTGGGCTAAAATTCACCCCTAAAATTTACCATGATTGACAATTGCCTTGATATACAATCTTTATAATATTCGTTATATAAAATATAAAGATATTTTTCATTAAAAAAAATCACCCTCTAAATATTGTTATTGTTATGTAATATATTATCAAATATTTGATTTTATCTTATTAATTTATATTTAGATTAAAATAAGTACAATGCACCTAATGATTTATTGTAATAAACAATAGAAAGTCACTGCCACACCAACCCCAATATGAATTTTACTTATAACAAAATATATATAATAAAAAACATTAAAAAATATATACAAACATCAATTTCATTTCCATTGTAAGAAGAAAATAATAATAATAATAATAATATATACCTTTTCCCTTCTAAATACTTAATAAAAAACCAATTCTAAATATTTTATAAATAACTAATTAAAATGAATCTAAACCCTAAAAAATATTTAATAAAAATAATATAAACATAATTGCAGCTAAAATATTGAAAATAAATCATATATATATATATATATATATATATATATATATAGGCCGATAGGCCTTCCTATGTGATGAGCCCCAAAAATGGATAATTATATGGGCTCATTCAACCTCCTAATTCGACTTAATCCACCATTCTCATTAGTTTAGTGCATGTTCTTTATTATATTTATGCTAACAGAGTGAATTGGGTTAGTCATTATGCCAACAAATCTAATGTGTGCTTTGTGTAGTCCTTTTGGTCAATTTGGAGACAAAATCAAAGGTTTTAATGAGCACTTGGCAGCCAAATTCGTGGGAGAACAAGGGAGAGGATTTGTAGGAAGGTGTCCCCTTCATTTATGGGCCCTTACCTCGAATTCTCCACCATCATCTCAGAGTTCAAAGGCCACCAAATCAATTATCACAAGGGCATCCGAGAAAGTGCTAGTAAAGTGCTGTTAACTACAAGTTTTGGCAGTCGAGTTCCTAAAGTTTAGGAGGGCTTTTGGGGTCCTCAATTTGTATAAATAAGAAAGCTTAGGGCCTCATTTTGGGGGTTAGCTAGTAGTTAGTCACTTTGTAGTCATTTTTTATTCACTTTATAGTCATTTTTTAGTCATGGTGTAGGCAGAAGTTAGCTAGTTTGTAGTTCGATTTTTAGGCAGTAGATTAGCTTTGCTCTCATCACATTTTCAAGTTCTCCTTGTGGACAGTTTTTGGAATGTAACATTTCTTGCTCAATAAAGATGAATCCAGCTTTGCACCAGCTCTAAATCTCTCTTAGGAGGTTGTAGCTCTTGGGGGTGGGCCCATCTCAAGTGCCCAGTACCTCCTTTGTTTACTTTCATGTGTCTTTGCTGCATTCTTAGAATAAAATCTGCTATTTAGATTTAAATCTTGTTTTGTTATTTAGGTTGTTTCTGATGAGTAAAATAACTTTTCATGCTCAGATTTAGTTGATCGGTTTCTAACAGAAAAAGCTTCAAGAAAAGGGCCAACAAACATCTGTGGTTTCACCTCTCCCTCAGTGGGATCAGGAGCTGTGACTAGGATGACTTTGCTGCCCACAAAAACACTGATTTTGCTTTGCCATGCAATCACTAGTGTTTGATCTTCATGTGTAGAAGTTGGTTACAAGTTTAGACTTTCGTTTGCTTAGTTGCATGAGTTAAAATACATGGTTTCATTGCAGGTCACACTTCTGTTCATTCTCTTTACTGACAGCTAGCAAATTAGGTCAACGTAACTAGGTCTTTGAATTTACAAGTCTTTGTTGGTTCAGATTGGAAAAACAACTTGCAGAGCACCTATACCACTCCTTCATCTGCTTATTCTCTATCAGCACCATCCACTCCACCCTCTACTTAGAATCCTTACCTCACGTTTGCCACATTTGCTCACATAACCCTAGTTTTTGTACATCATTGTTTCAACCTTCTTTGAGCCAACTTAGCTATCTGCACCTTCTCACCACTCCATCCACCAGTCCCTGGGCCACTTCAGACCCCTATCCTACCTCCATATTCATTCATGCATCTTCCCTCACTCACCCATCCTCCAAAATCCAATTTTAAAACATCCTGTAGAAATTTCTGAACATCCTGTAGAAATTCCTGAAACATCCTATAGAACCCCTGTAGACTTCCTGTAGAAGCTCACGAATGAGGTTTCTTGATAGCCAAACTCCGTGAAACTCTCTGGAAGGGTGTTAGGGACCCCTTAGGCCCTCTCTGAAACTTCCCAACCTCTTCCAAGCATTTCCTCTCGCCAATCCACCTCTGCACAGTCATAAACAATTAAAAGCACATGCATGATAATTCTAATAACTTATTCAAAAATACAAAAAGATGTTTTATTCAAGTAGAGGTAGTCTAGACACATGTATTTTACCTTCATAGAAGTAATGGCATCCCTTCTAGTAGTTTGCATTCTCTCCTTTGCATCAGTAGGACTAGCTGGTAGAATTAGGGTTTGCTAGGGTTTGCGTTACTTTTTGGCTTTCAGTAGATTAGCTTCCTTTGAGTTAGCTTTCATCCATCAGTTAAAAAGCTTCTTCTAAGAGCTCATAGAAGTTGGCTTAAACCCCTAGCAGACTTGTGCCAGCTGATCAAGTGACAGCGGCGGCAAGAGCTAGTACTTGTGCATACAGCGCCGTCGCTTCCAAGTTTGTTACGAACTACCGGGTTGATAAAAGTAAATAAGGGAGTCCCAGGAGTTGCAGCATTATTGCTACAATACTGGAGCCCACCATCTTTTTGGCACTGTTGCCGGGGAAGCGTCAGAGTATTGGTGATTGCTGCTCTTCTTCTATTTTCCACTACAACCTTCTGCTAAGTAGTTTATTTCATTTCATTTCCGCAAAAGTAGAGTAGATATTTCCTGCTTTCATATATTATCATTTCAATTCCTCAATTTCAATTCTGCAAGCGTAGCCTAGCATTTCATTCCTGCAATTTCATTTCAGCAAAATAGATTAGTCCTTTCCTGGTTTCATTTCAATTCTGCATTTTCATTTCAGCAAGATAGTTAGTTGCAGTTCAATCTATTTTAGTTTTGCAGGTACAAGAAGAAAAATACAAAAATCAACCAAAAAGATTTCCTTTCATGCCTGGTAGGAGTAGAGATAAGTCAGAAAAATATTTTCACAACACCCCCCATTGCTTCACACAGCCAACCTTCTCTCTTCTTCGATGGCTGTGACTAAGAAGAACCCCTGGGTGGACATTAAGGCATATTTAAAGAACCTCTAGGGGAGAAGAAGAAGAAAACATTCCTCTGGAGCAAATGGCTACAAGACGAAATGTTGGGAGCAATACCTTATCCAAAAATGAATTTTCAAATCAGATGGAAGATTTCAAGAGCGAGGTAAGGCAGTTTCTTGCCATGCAACTGGATACCTTGCGGATCCAAAAGAAGCAAGAAGAAGCCAAGAGGGCTTTGGCCATTTTTTGTCCTAGGTGCACTAGAAATCATCCTAGGAACGAATGTCCAATGCACTCTCTAGAAGTGTGTTTCGTCTGTGAAGAATACCATCCTACGAATCAGTGCCCTTCCTTGCCTGGACTTAAAGCTACATACCAGAGAGCAAAAGGAGCCACTGAATCACACTACTATATGAACCAAAGGAGGCCACATGAACCTAGATCTTATCAGCAAGAACTGCAAGGGACATCAAAGACCTATTATGACCCCTATCAAGCCACTTTCATGCCTTCTTGGGGTCCCCCTGCTCATCCTTCCTGGTTCACACCTCCTCCTTGTTCCTTCATAGATCCATATTATGCCCAACCAGTTGCTCATTCGTTTCACTCTTATGCTCAGCCACAGCCTCAGTGGAATGCACCTCATCAGGGGTGGAGGCCCCAATACAACACTCCTCCCGCTTATTTTCCTCCACCACCTGCTCATCCACAACCATCACCTCCTGCTCCACCAAGGCAACCCCAAATGCCTGCCCAACCACAACTCCATCCACATCCATCTCAAATATACACCCCCACTCAGCTACCCATACCACTATTTCCAAACTTGTCCATTGGAGTAGCTCAACAAAATTGCAATGCTGAGACACAACATGTCCAAATGACTCCTCTTGAGCTCAATGATCTTCACCATAGCTCAGGAAGAGTGTTGCAAAGCAGGGATTACATTGACAACATTGAAGGACCAAAGGCAAAAGAAGATTCAAAAGAGGAAATCAAAGCACCATGGGCTGCACTTGATGAAGAGAAAACATCAGAAGCAGAAATCAAGAAAGCTCCCTCATGGCTACCATCAACCCCTCCATGTAGTCAAGAGAAAAATAAGCAAAAAGAGGAAGATGAGAAGGTCATGATAGAAGAAGATATGAAGAATGATTCAGATCAGCAAAAGGACCAAGGATATCAAAGCTATATTGAGACATGGTTCCAGAAAGTCACTAAGTTGCAACAGTACTCTCTTCCTCAGCTATGTTTGATCCCTTCAAAGTCAAATCATTTGGTCTCTGAGATCTGGATAGCTGTCAAAGCATGCATTTCAAGCCACCACATTATTTTATCTCTAATCTCGATGTGCACATGGCTCCATTGGAAGTATTCTTATACTTGAAAATGATTTTGTTTTTCAAGTAGGGTATGGTAGAAAAAAAAAAAAAAGGAGAGAAAAAAAGAGAAAAAAAATGAAAATAAGAAGAAAATAAAAATCTAAGGTAAAAACTTCCTCGGAGGCGCCTTAGATTGGCTCATTGATTGAAAACCTCCATGAGGCGATCAATGGGTTGGAAAGAAGAGGAAATAAAAGGGAATAAGATCCCTGGGTGAAAACCTCCCTTGGAGGCGCCCAGGGCAGGCAATTAGGGTGAAAACCTCTATGAGGCGCCCTAGTTGTTTTTCAAAAAAAAAGAGAAAAAGAAAAGAAAAATAAAGCTAATTTCCATTGAATAATTGCAGGTTTCAAGAAGGACATTGCAGGTCAGGAGGATCGCTCAAAACAAAGACAAAGGAAGTTTTGTGCCTTCTACAGGAAGTTCTGTGTTTTCTACAGGAAGTTCTGTGTCTTCTACAGGAAGCCTACAAACAAGCAAAAATTGATCTCCGAAGAGGACCCGAAGGCTGGGAATATGTCCATGAGGCCTACACACATCCATTTTTCCATCCCTCACCCTTTTCCATCATTTTTTCCATGTCATTGTGCTTCTTTCCTCAAAACTGTGTTTTCTATAGGAAGTTCTTGTAGAAATTACAAGAAGTTAAAAATGGATTGAGAAAAAGTAGTTTGGCGAACATGGTAGCTCACTCAAGGGTTCAGAAGTCCTCCTGCAATTTTCAAACTCCTCCTCCATCATCTCCATGCCTACATCACAGCCCAAGCTCATTCTTTTTCACCATGCAAAAACTTGTAGAATGCTTTGAAGAAAAAATACATAGAACAGAATTTGTTTTTTCCCTAACTTGAAAACCATGCATCCATTTGAAAAACCGTTTTATGGGGAATTGTACAAGGGTGATGGCAACATGCCTGAGCAGTTTCAGCCAATTTCGGTGCACGGTTTCCAAGAAATCAGCCTCCATCACCTTCAGCCATTTTTGCATTTTCTCCATATCCGTGCATCCGTTTCAAAACCTGTTTCATGGGGAGATGCATATGGGTGATAGTAACCTACCCAAGCAGTTGCAGCCAATTCCGATGCACCGTTTTCGAGAAATTGATCTCTGAAATCTTAAGCCATTTTCCATTTTTCTCGAAATCTGTGCATCCATTGATCACAATTTTGCTATGGGGGGTGCATCATGATGATAGGAACATGCTCAGCAAGTTTTAGATCGATCTGATCTATTGTTCGGGAGCAATGGCAAAAACAAGTTTTGGTCCTGTGAAAATTCAGTAGCAGCAGCTTGAGGGTGCAAATCTAAACGTGGAAACGAACTCCTGCAGCTTAGATCCAGCTAGAGGATACCTGCACAAGCAAAATAACCACACATCAGACAGAAAAGAGCTTATAGCACAAAGGATCCATCATGCAACCACCGAAACAGATGCATGCAGCAACAAAAAGCACCTCACAGCAACCATTTAACTTCAGGTACGTGACTAAAACTCATTCCTCTGATTGCATGAATGTAATTCGGAAACAGCATGAGCAATGAGATGGTCGGGATTAAAAAAAAATCGGTGGCCACCTAACTGACCACCATCATCCAGTTCAATAGCGCTCGGTGGGTGAATGAGACACGTGCGCTCAGCCATCTCAAGAGGAAATCGGAAAACAGGTAGTGATGACCGGTTAAAATTCAGCGTGATTGATGGACGAGATTACAGGTAGAGAACAAACAGTTAAACACTGCAGTGGGGACCAACAGTCTGCATGGGACCAACGTGCAGTTGGCTAGCTCACCCTCCATCAATGGAAATCTTCATAAACAACGAATCAAACTCTCACCGCTGTTGTTTCCAGTTTATCATAGTCCTTGCAGCTGCAACAAGCTCCATACCAGCCCCATAGCAGCAAACCAAGCTTTCTCGGCCATTTTTTTAAACCCACCTACGCAAGGGCATTCTACAGGAAACGGGGGGGTCTTCTACAGGAAGTATGGCACAACGTTCTGGAACAAAGAAACCTGAGCTTTCCCTCGTCAGATTTGGAGTTCCGAGAAGGGTAGGCTCGAAAACACTCTTCCATGCATGATATATATTTTGAAAGGTGGTGAATTGAACTGTCTGGAGTAGGAGAATTAGAGACCAGTTTGCCTGTAAGTCAAAAATAGCAGTGTGATTGTGTGTTGCATGGAATTTCTCAGTTTTTCTGCATCTCTCCACGTTTCCGGTCTAAAATTCTCTTATAAGGAAGGCATATGCAGCTATGAGAGCCAGCCTATGGATGTAAATTTTAAAATTTGCATATCTGAATGTGTCCTGAGAAGAAAACTTGGTCTCTGTCCTCTATCTGTAGAAGCAAAACTCTTCCTCTCATAACTAGATAGCTGAAGAATTTTTAATGTCCTTGAGATCTCTTTCTACCAAAAAAGAAGAGAACCGAAGAAAAAACTTGGTTAGGGTCTTTTACATGCATGAACATAATTGTTAAAATAGAGTAAGGTATCATATCAGAATTTGATGCAGGTGATCCAGGATTGTAAAGGGATGGAAATCTTAAAGTTGGTAGGGGACTTGGAGAATGGAATTAGAGTCTCACATCAAAGGAGAGACATGAAGATTATGTCACAGATCCAAGCTAGTTTGGAGCTGTCTAAATCGAGAACAGGGGAACAATACGAGTGCTTATAAAAGCAATCAGGCTGGGAATGCAAAATTTATTTACTGTGACGGATCAGGCTTGGCAGCTGACAACCGGCTACAGCAAGAAGGATTAATTGAAGGTGCCCAAAATTGTACAAATGAAGGTTTAGCAAACATTGGTGCGACTTAAAATTGACCATAAGACTAATGAGATGAAATAAGTGTAAGGTGGAAATCAGTCGTAGGTTGGACCATTCAAGGCATGTAATTAACCAACCAGGAACAGTAAGTTTGTGTCTTGTCATAGTACAGTCATACAATGAATAGGTGGGATCTTTTACATGATCAAGAGAAATACAAGGAGCCAAATAAAAGCGAGAGGGGGAGGACAAGGCTGGATACTCAAAGAACTAATTTTGATGAGCTAGTGGAAGTGCTGAAGAAAAATAAAGGATGGCAAGGAAGAAGAACACATTGAAAAATATGAGAAAACCAATGATGAAGAAACGCAAGACATTCAGGCAAGGCAAGAACAGAGAGGAAAAGGGGCAAAGGCCAAATTGCTGAAGCCTAAAACTGTGGGAGGAACAATGGCACAAACACCCAAGAAAAAAGATTTCAGAATAGAGCAGAGAGGACTGAAAAAAGTCCAAACAAGTAAGGGCACACCCAAGGCAACCACAACACAAGTCGAATAGAAGGCACCCCCAGCCATGCAAGCCAAATCAAGGAAGACTATTTCTACAGGAAGACAGAAAACTGCTTCTACAGGAAGCCAGAAAACGGCCACTACAGGACTTTCTATAGGAAGTCTGGGGAAAGGGCAGCAGAAGGAGAAATTGGCCGAGATTTTAGCTAAGGAGGCAGCAGTTGTGTTGGCCACCCTAAGCACATCCCCCAAGAAGAAGGAGAAGTGAAAGAGGGAGCATTCCATGTATTTTAAGGCGAGAAGGAGCACACGGATCAAAGTGGGCAGACCCAAACCACAGACAAAGGAGAAAATTGTCATTAAGGACACAAAAGCTAAACAAAAGGAGGAGCCTCCTTCAAGGATGTCCATCACCTATGAATGAGGAAGCCAAAAACCTTCACTTGGAGAGAGAGAATTCAGATAATGGACTCAAAGACAGTTCTACATGATGCTGAGACAGTTCTACAGGAAGTTGAGAATTCTCTAGGAAAAGAAGCACAGGCCACTTGGGAAGGAGCAGAGAGAAAGGCATGGTTTCATGACTGAGAAGAGGACATCACTTCAAAAGCTTGGCATGACAGGGAGGCCACCAGGGCCATCAAAGACGAGGAGATAGATTGGTTGCTTAGAGGATGAGCAACACTTTCAGTAGGGGGTGATGATGATCCCCAAAAATGGATAATTATATGGGCTCATTCAACCTCCTAATTCGACTTAATCCACCATTCTCATTAGTTTCACTACAACAAAACCAACGATTAGCATCCCTTTTTACTTCTTTTTTTGCATCTAGAGCCCATTTTTGGTGCTATTTGCATCCATTTATCAAATATGGTGCAAAACTTGACACAAAATTTGCATCAAGTTTTGCACCAAATCTTACACCAAGTTTAGCACCAGGTATTGCAATAGGTTTTGCACCACGTTTTGCACCAAATTTTATGCCAAGTTTTGTGTCATCCTTTACACCAGGTTTTGTTCCAGGTTTTGCATCAAGTTTGGCACCTAATTTTGTTTGACATACTTTTGCATCCTCATTTGCATCCACTTTTTGCACCTACACTTGCATCAACTTTTGCATCCTTTTTTAAATCATTTTTTGCATCCATTTTTTCATCCATTTGTGCATCCCTTTTGCACCAAGTTTTACATCGTGTTTTGTGTCTAGTTTTGCATAAAATTTTGCATCTACTTTTGTTGCATCCACTTTTCCCTCTTGTTTGGCATCCATATTTACATCCTCTTTTGCATCTATTATTGTACCCACTATTGCATCTAATATTTTTGTGCCACAATTAGCGCCTAGTTTGGCACCTCCTTTTGCACCCACTTTTGATTATAACTTTTCATCCACGTTTGCATCCTCATTTGCGTCTAGGTTTTCATCAACTACTACATCTATTTTTGCATCCCTTTTTGTATCCAATTTTGGATCGAGATTTGCATCGGGTTTTGTGTCTCGTTTTGCATCTACTTTTGCATCGACTTCTATTGCATCCACTTTTGCACACAATTTTGCATCCACTGTTGCACCCATTTTAAATTTCACTTTTTGCATCCCTTTTTACATCTTCATTTGCATCATACTTTGATTCTTTTTTTGCATCTATCATTACATCCACTTTTGTTATGCCACAATTTGCACCATGTTTTGCACTCACTGTTGTATCCACGTTTGCTTCCAATTTTGCATCCATGTTCACATCCTCTTTTGCATCAAATATTGCATCTATTTTTGTATCCACTTTTATGTCAGGTTTATGCATTGGGTTTTGCATCTCGTTTTGTATCTACTTTTGCATCTACTTACATTATATCCATTTTTTGCATCCAATTTTGTTTTGCCTGTTGCATCAATGTTTGCTTCCACTTTTACATCCATTTTTGCATCTTATTTTGCATATTTTTTGTCTATTGTTACATCCACTTTTGTTGCACCATATCTTGCGCCTACCATTGCAACCACATTTGCTTCCACGTTTGCATCCCCTATTGCATCCACTTTTGTTTCATCCATTTTTGCATATACTTTTGTTTCCGTTGTTGCATCCACATTTGTTTCACCACAATTTGTGCCAAGTTTTACACCTACCATTGGACCCATGTTTGCTTCCACTTTTGCCTTCATGTTTGCATCCAAGTTTGCATTGACAACTGCATCTACTTTTGCATCCACTTTTGTGTCAGGTTTTTCATGTTGTTGTGCATCTACTTATGTTGTATCCACTTTTCATCCAATTTTACTTCTATTGTTGCCCCCATTTCTATGTTCGCTTTTGCATCCCTTTTCCAACACTCATCATATTTTTTGCATTGATGATATTCCTTATGGCATTGACAATTATGAACAATTGATGACAATGTCAATAATATTGACAATGATGAAAATGAAGATGATGGCGATGACATGAATTGTGATTATGATGATAAAGACGATAGTGGTTACAATGACAATGATGATGATGGCAATGATTATGATGATGACGATGCTAATGACGTTGGCGAATCTTCCCAATTTTAGATGTTGTCATTGTCATAATCATAAGCATTATCTTTGGTGTCATGATCATCATTTTCATCTAGGTCATCATCAAAAACAATAATGGCATGAATGATGATGATGCATGATTACAACAATGTCGATAGAAATTACATTAATGATGATGATGGGGATGATAAAAATGACAATGACGATGATAATGGTGGTGATGATGATCATCATCGATCATCTATCAAAAATATAGTTGTTATTTCTCTTACGTATATCAATGTGTCCTAAACAACCCTTTTCTAGCACTGATCACATTTTTTGGGTTGATGATATTTCTTACAACATCTACAATTATGAACAATTGCAAACAATGTCCATAATGATGATGATGATGGCATGAATGGTGATTATGATGATAATGTAATGATGGCAATAACAATGACAAGGATGATGGTGATGATGATGACAATGATTATGATAATGAGAATGACCTTACAATCTTATGGATTCGTGAACAATTACTAGTTTCAATACCATCTTCTGGATATGTATTACTATCATACTTTTTAAATTTTTTGTCTCTCTTGAGGTATCTTACTATAATGGTGTTGTCAACACTAGAAAGATATCTTGTTGTAATGGTGGTTCTAATGTTAGCACTAGCAAAGTTTAGTAGGGAGGATGCTACTACAAGAGGAATTCCTTCTAAGTGACTATGGCATTCAAAATGAGGCTTTATGGGCTGCTTGTTAACACATGTTCTAATGCTCATATAAAATTAATGTGAAAAGTTGCTTTAATTGGTTCCCATGCATAATTGATATTGATAATGGGGTGGTATAAAATTGTAATGGGCATATCCGTTAGTTTGTTATGATGGGTCAACAACATTGAAACCATCCAAGTGACATTTCACCTTGGAACAATCGTCGCTCGTGCGAAAACACGAAGTTTATGTAAATGAAAGTTGTGATTGTAGTGGAATTAAAACCATCGAGAAATATCAAAGAAGACGTCGCCTACCAGTTTTGAAAGACAACCAAGGCATTGAACAACTATTTGCGTTAGGATGTAGTGAGGGAATCGAAGGAAATTTGGCAGCCCTAAGTTGCCATTACTATTGCCAATCACACATTCAATAGTAACCATAAAAGGTAGCCACATATAAACAGAACCTCGAGGTGTTGACAGTCAGAATCTATTGTAATAGCTTTGACGTATATATAGTTTTGTGTTTAGATGAGAATGAAGTGGGCTTCATCCAGGGTTCGGCTCAATCCTCGTCCATTCCATGCAGTGGTGTTTAATTCGCCAAGCAAGAGAATATTACGTGAGTGTTCAGAGTTAAATCAACAGAAATCAAGGACGTGTGATTGTCAAATTATTGCTCCTCCCTTATGATTGAGCGCTTGATGCGATGGTAATTATCCTTGGGTGATACTTTTATTCCCCATTTTCTATTGAAAAAGTAGCGTTTTTCTGTTCGATTATGATAGGATTGGATGAACGCCGGTTTGGGTGGATGTAGACCCATGTTTTTTTGTGGTGATCTTCAAATGTCTTGAGGATAAGGAAAAATCCTTGACCAAGGTCCATGGTTTTGGGGATGAGTTGGTCTTCTAGTGAAGCCATGGTTTCCCAACTTCAATCCTCTCACTATGTTGCCGATGACTACTCTAGTATGGGTAAGATTCCCAGTTTTCCCATTCACTTTACCCATCTAGATCTCTTAGAAAAAGTGGGCAATTTTATTGGAAGATTCGTCAAAGTAGACAGGGAAAGACTTTTGAAAGGCATTTTCACCTATGTTTGCATATGTGTTTAGGTAGATCCCAATGAAGTTTTGCGAGATAAAATTGAGCTCAAGTGGATGGGAATTTTGTATTCCCAACCCCTGGACTATGAAAATACAACTTTTCGATATAGGAATTACCAACAAGATAGACACCTTCAAACTGTCTGTCCCTTTCCAATAGGGGCTTCCTCCTTACAATCATCTAAGAACTCTAGCTGCAGTTGGAGGGATCTTAAGGAAAGAGAGGGATCCAAAATGTAACACCCCTCCCTTGTGTGTCAAACTTTGCAAACCTAAGCTGAGAAAAGCTAGGTATGATGTGTAATATAAAAAGTAAATACATTATTAATAAATTAATCACTTGGAAAAGCGAGACACCAAGAGATGAGATTCTTGCCAAATCACATTGGTGAATGGGAAAGGATAATTCTTTCATGGTAAAGCTTCTCGATTTAATTCTAGATAAGTTGGATGGATTGGAGATAAATATCCATTGAGAAAAACATAAAAGTTGTGCAGGAGAGAAAGGAAATCTTCTATGAGGAAAATCCTCATGGGAGAGAAAGGTGAGCTTTTATGAGATAAGCCTACGCAAATGGATAAAAAGATCCATAAAAGCGAGACACTGCTAATGGAAACCATATCATGAAAGAAGGTATTAAATACCCATTGCATAGATCAATTGGAGGCGGTTGATCCATGGCAAGAACCTCGACTCGGTGGTGAACTGAAGAGTCATTTCTAGGTTGGGTAGCGGTGCTCTGTTTTCCAAGTGTCGTTCTCTCTTTTCATCTAGTTTGACTCACTTGCGTGGATTGTTCTGTATGTTGGTTTCTTACCCTCTATGTTATAAATTCCTTAGCATATGAGAGAATTTGCTTGAGTTTTAAATGCACTGCATGTGGCGTTAATGAGATGATTTTATGGATGCACATAAATGAAATTCTAATTACAGTCACAGTATGTGGATCTTATGTAGAATTGGTGTTAACCTGTGTTTTGTTAAGATAGTGAATAGTCGTGCTTGAGCCGCTATGCAAATTTGTTAACTGTGGTTAAGGCTCGACTGTATAAACTATGGTACAAGTTATTTGTGCTATGCATCCAATGCTGCGCTTCTGATTAATTGTGCATAATCCCTAAGATACACATGTTAACGTGTCATGCAACTGTGGCAGACGGATTATTGATTATGTATGATAAATGATTTTGTTTTGAAACGGTAGAGCCTATGGTTCGGGTTATCTAATATATGCATTATGCATTATAGGATGAATTGCATCCATTGATGCGTTCTAATTATTTATTCGTATTGAATAAGATATATGTCGGTGATACTTTCGGCCATGACAATAGGAATATGAACATGCTATATAGCAAAGCTAGTTATTGTAAATGGATGACCTGATCTCCATAAATGTTGGATTGAATCCTCAAAGGAGGGATACTCAAATGCAGGATATTGAATAATATTGATTGATTCCTCCTCTGTGATGTGATGTAGGCATGGGTAGAAGTGCTTGTGTTAGCTTTGTTATGAGGTAGTTGTATATGAACACGTGTGACAACCATTACATCTAAATTTATTACAAGCTAAAATTAGTAAAGGAAATCAATATGTTGCATTTAATACTGTGGCTAGGAGGTGTCTACTGAAAGAGGACCCAAAGTTGATCATAATTCATGGAACAAGGTACCAATCAACCTTAAGCACAATGCAAGAATAGGATGAAATCCTTAAGCATGACCACCAACTCATCGAATGGCCTTGAGGCTGCAATATGCAAGAAGAGGATGAAAAACATTGACTTTGAAAGCTTTTACAACCAGAGAACCTTAAAACCCCAACTCCCTCCTTAGGACAAGTGTATTTGAGTTTACCAAGAGTTGGCTTCCAACACACCCAACACTCAATGCCAAACATGACATGGTACACTAAAACACAAAGACTGTAAAACCTTTCAACATATCGACAAAGTACACATTCTTCCTTGAAATACACATTCTAAGGAAACCCACAAATGACTTCTCCTCATTTTGAGGATGGTACCTAAGTTAAATTGGATTGCATAGGGATTTCTTAACACAAGGTTCAAAATTATTACAACAATATACTCATTAATCACTAAATATGTCATTTGTAGGAATTGCAGTTAGGTGGGGAGGATAACACTCCTATCCATTTTTAAAGCTACACCCAATTAATAAGTTCTCCATGTGCCACAATAAATGCAATTTTTATGACTATAGTGACACATCCCTCGAGATTTCCTTCCACACCAACACTTTTATCCATGAACTAAAGAGTGACTATTTCATTATTATATTATACATACATGTTAATATAAGCATTAAAATTTGTATTCCTTTGTAAAAAATGCTAGTCCAAGAGATACATTTGATCACCTTGTCTTGTATCCAATATCCAATGTTGACCCCTATATCCTTAGATCTAGAGTGAAGGTTTCATTTCTAATGTTGTGTTTGAGCTTAAATTCTAATTAAATATTTGGGTTAGCCAAGGTCATTACTTAACTTAATGGCTTTGCAATATACAATGTATCATATTTTTTTTAAGTTCAATTGGTGAGATATGTCTGGGGGATTGAACTTTCGATCACTTGGATACACAAGGGCTTGCCAACATGCTTTTTTCCAATTGTGCTACTACCCTCAGAAAATATACAATGTATCATATTAACATCCACTTAAACCAAATTGACTTTTGGGACACATGTCTCTTTGATGATGAAGGGAATCCAATCATGTGATGTCAAACACATTCCCTCACAAACACTCACAAAGACCCTACACTTTTTAGGGTTCGAACCTGGGTTGTCTGTTATGAAACCAACTCACAAAAAGATAGAAAAGATAGATCAACAACTTAGAAATCAGCCTCTTCAAGGGGGCAACCTCCTTTACATTACACAAAAGAACAATTATTGGATGATACAAATGACAAAGCCTCATTTCTATATATAGGAGTCTAAGGGGTCACAATATAATCAAAGTCAACATAACAATAATAATATAAGGGCACAAAAATAACAATAGTGAGCTTCTATGGGGCACAATAATAACAATATGGGGACAATAAGGGCACAACAATAACAGTAAGGGCCACAATGACACTAGTAATGGGGGAATCACTAGTGTTATAGGACCTAACATTGTCTATATGGAAACACTGTATAATTTTGAATTTATTTATTGTAGATTTGTACATAGATGGATATTCCTTTCTTTGCATTTATCTTTTAGACTTCTTGCTTTCACCAATTGATTTAGAGCTTATGGAGTCTCAAGTAGCACCAATCCCCTTGCTTCTATTGGATTGAATAACATGATTTCTCTTTTGAAATCCATAATATCTCATTCACATGCTTCCTATTTCTCCCATAAGACTTTAGCACAGACTCCATGATCATGTTTGTGTCCCTCTTAATAACGCACTCCTTGGAAGGGGCCATAAAATCTTTTATTAGGACTAAACTTGGATGTCTCTTCTTTCTTGCCCTTTGATTCTTCATTCAATCATACCACCCATCAACTTGTTATTTTTCCATTTTTCTTATAATGACCTTTGTTGTTGGGAAGGTGCCTTTCAAGTATTTTGTCTTTGCATATAGATACACATAAAGTATCATTATTTTAATCTAATGGATGTGGTTGTTAAAATCACCAATATTTAATTAAATATGCATTGTTATACCTTTGCTCAAGTCAACTTCAATTCAAATTCTAACACATGTGTGTATACCCTTCCTTGCTTAGTTTGTATATTGTTGTAAGTCCCCAATATATTTATGTTGGCTTTTGAAAGATCATCTCATCCCAAAATAAGTAGGGGGGATTCAATATTCAAATCCGGCAGAGTGGGGTTGAAGAAATGGATATTGAAGATGGATTCAATTATAGAAACTATCTTTTGAAAAAAGGTTAGTTTTGCCCCAAAAAGAAAGTCCCTCCTTTGAGACCTTGCCACAACTTCCATAGTTGTGAAATTTTACAATAATAGAACCTCTAGAGTAGAGGTTTACCATATACTTAGAACTTAGGTTGGAATTGATTTGATTCTTGAACTCTTTAGATGATGACTAAAGATCATTAAATACATAGTTTGAAGCGTTTGCTTGTAGTTATTAATGAACTTGTTAACCATCCATAGATGAATACTTCCCTTGCACATGTGCTTGATTTTGTCAATAATGAAAGAATCCTACTATGTTTTTGGTATATTCGACAAGACTACATCTTTAAAATAAAGAAGATTCAATTCTTAATGCTTTGCAATCCTGTAAGAGGGAGGGACAATCGAATTCACGCAGGAGGAGGTATTCCCTTTGTTTAGCGAAACTCTACAGAGATAAAGCACTAAATGCAAGATTAACCCCTTGTTTATGTGATAATTAGGGAATATATATCTATTCTCTCAAAGATTAGTCTTATATATTCAAAAAGAATTTCTCATTTATTCTAAATAACACTTAACATTGTTTATAGAATAATTTCTCACCATTACAATCACAATAATCATTTTTCAAGGCAAAAACTACATCAAAACTTTTTGAATATGCAAGTAGATAATCTCCACAAATGAAGATGGAAACATATTTTGAGCATGTTTAAAGTGGATTAAAATATAATAATAAAAGACACAACAAAAATCTTGATACAATAATAGCTCAAATAATTATCTTTAACAAAAATCTATTAAAAATTACTATAAAATTATAAAATGAAATTAACATTAATAAATAATCAATTAATTTATATAAAATCCCAATTTAATAATGAATAATTACTTAATTCTTTAAGTTCCACTTCAAAGAAAGCATTGACACATCAGCTAGAGAAGGGTGCATTATTGTTTCAGAGTTCTATGTCCGTCGCATCAATATTTTATTTGATGTGCCCAATTATTTTTCCAAAGTAAAACTATTATTCAGCTTAAATAATAGAATGTATAATATTTCAAATTCTATAAAATGTATAATATTTCAAATTCTTTGAAAATCCGTTTTACTGAAACACAAATATATGGCCGTGGATGACATGATCGGACGGTAGATATTCTATCCCGCCTTTAAATTCAAATCCTCTTGGTAGTTTGGCGCCATTGCACGTATCCCTCTCAACGAGCTCAGTAGCTCGCATATGAACAATCATGGTTTGCAATCGCATAAACATTGCCCCAGAATTGATCCACGAGCCACCAGATCTCTCTCTGCACGACTTCCAACAGTTCATCTGCGTTTCTTCGTGGTCAAAACGATTTCAGAAAAGGTATTTTTCTGCAAGAGAGTGCGAAAATTGCAAAGCGCCATTATTTTCTTGTCGCCGTCATGAATCCTCTACGCCTTGTCCTAATGAAATTATTTAGAGTTCTTGATTGGAAAAATTTGCCATATTTCAACTTTCTGGAAATATTTCATTAAATAAGCTACCGTATTATCTAAAATAAATCTGAAGAAAGAGGCCGTGCTCAAAACAATGTTTTAAGCAGCAAATTTCACAAGGGTTATTTCTGGTTCAGTTATTCTGAGCTTTCAATGGAAAATTTTGACTCTATTTTGGCTTACAGGCAAGATTTCATAAACTAACGCTCTCTATAAATGGACTAGACAAGGTTGTGCTCAAAATTTTGTTTAAAAAATGGCAAAGTTTGGGAAGAAGTTCTTTAAGTTAATGGATCAGCATTCAGATGCATTTCGAGTGGTTTGATTGAATGATTTCTGTCTCAGTTCCGCACATTTAAAAGTTTTGGAGAATGGGAATTGATAATTCTGGTATTTGATGGTGTTCTATTCAAATTACACAGAAGAAGATAGAAAGCTAGGGATTTTAGACACTAAGCGTACACAATGGCACAATCTTTACAGGTTTTCGTGAGATTTTTAAGACAGGCAAATAGGATAGAAAATTAGGGATTTCACTAAGCCAAGAAAGCTAATGCTACATTCTTTACAAATTTACTTCAGAGTTTTGAGACTGAACATTTTTTATGCTTTTAGACCCATTGCTTTATGTAATTGGATTTATAAGATAATGGCTAAGGTTTTGTCTGTGAGATTAAAATCACTACTTTCTAACTTCATCTAACCAGAACAGTTTGGTTTTCTAGAGGATTGTCAAATCTATGACACAATTGTTTCAGCACAAGAGGGCCTCTACACTATTCAAGTCAACAAAGTTCCAGCAATGGTGATCTGTCCAGAAAAGCACTTTTGAATGTGTTTGTCCACTTTCCATAAGGACAAGAGTCCCAATCCCTATGGGTGGACTGTGGAGTTCTACCTGGGATTTGTTGAAGTGTTGGGAGACAACTTACTTCAGGTAGTGGAAGAAATGAGAAGCTTTAGTAAGGCTCCCTGGCTCCTTCATCTGGACCTCTATTGCACTCATTCCAAAGGTGGATCAACCTGAGTCTTTTTATGCTTTTAGACCCACTTCTTTGTCTAATTGTATTTATAAGATAATGGCTAAGGTTTTGGCTGTCAGATTGAAAGCACTACTTTGTAAGTTCATATAACAGAACCGCTTGGTTCTCTAGAGGATCGTCAGATCCATGAAGCAATTGTTTCAGCACAAGAGGGCCTCCATATTATTCAAGTCAAAAATGTTACAATAATGGTGATCAAGTTGAACCTCTCCAAGGCTTATAAAGGGTGTCTTGGCTCTTTCTGATACTTCTTTTTATCCATATTAGTTTCAACTTACCACTGGTAAATTAGATTATGGGATGTGTAATTTAAGCTTCTTATGCATTTTTTATAAATGGTTCAGCCTCTAATTTCTTAAGACCCTCAAGAGGGTTAAAACTTAAAACAAGGTTGTACCTTGTCTCCTTATTTATTTCTTCTAGTTGTTGAAGGACTAAGTAGGTCCATCCTAGAAGCAAAAAAAAAAAAAAAAACAAGATACATTCAAGGGATTAGCAGCGACTCTTGTAAAGAAGATCATGGCATTGCATAGAACCAATTATTCCCCTGTCCTTGCAACATATCCCTGTGGTTATCCTATTAAAAACCCAGGCCCTAGCAGCAGAAGAAGTGTGTGCCTCATTTAGGCCTTCCTCTCCCATTGGTCGCCCTAGATCCTCACCCCACTTGATTAGGACAAGCAATTCTTCCTCTTTAGATTTACTTTAGATAGAAAAGATACAGAGATAATACAAACAAGAATAGTATGATATCACTTGGAATAAAGAATAGCTCCTTTGTTTATATTATCTAATCAGTAACTCGCAAAGGCATCAGAATAATAATTAGGAGTTATTGGTTTCTTTTTGTAGTATATGTGGTTGTAGTAATCTATTACAAGTAGGGAAATCTTGGACAAAGAAAGTATGTTTTGGATTACATACAGTTTAGTCTTGACTCCTGAAAAAAGATAGCGGAATGTCTTTGTTAGTAGGAGATTAGGAACTAACAATACGACCGAGACTTAAATTCCTTTTACTGTTTTACTCTTGAGGGATTAAGCTCCTTAGACTTCATAGGCAACAAGAACTACAAATTACATACATCGAAATCATCATCCTTCTTTTTATTATTGGTATTAATGGAATGCTTAAGACATGAGCTTTGAAAAGATGAACAATGCTTTATTTATATATGGGTCTTTGAGAAGAGGACGAGTTAATTTAAAAGGATATTAAAGTAAGTTGAAGAAACTCTTTAGAATACTTTATAGTAAAGATCCATTTATAGTTTATATAGATACAAGCAACTGGAAAACCACCTCACTATGACACCCTTCACCTTCGTTTTTAGAGGACTTTTATACCACTTTTTCTCACCCTGGAACCAGCAGCCCACAACAAAGAGGAGATATTAGATTCCAGATCCTTATGATATATATAGCATTGTCACATTCACCCCCAAGAAGCTACAAACAATAAAGTGAGAGTTATCTTTTAGTTTGTAGTATTATTAGCAGATCAGATCAGGTTGGTCACTACACTCCTCTCTTCTTGTTTCTCCTCCAGAGCCTTGGTTTATATTTGGGTCTTGTTGTGAGAAACGTATGAAGGTGGAAGTATGAAGATCCTTGGATATGCAGAAGTTGGATCTAGGATATGTTGGATTAGGATTTAGAAAGTACATAGAGAATAGAATAAGAATTAAGATTGTATAAATTAACATATAGAAAGTCGTGTCCTTTGATAACAAGGAGAAGGAACAGAGTCGTGTCTTTTGATAGTGCATGGGTATTGATAAAATGTGATGGAATGCATTTTTGATGAGATGCTTGACCATAAGATACTCAGGAGTCAGAACCTTATGACTGTTTGGCTTGAACAAACGCTGGACTTGGAATTTGCTCAGAAATGAATTCACTGTATTATATATTTACACTTGTAGTTTTGTTGTAATAGCTACAGGCCTATGAGCTTAAACCCTGAACATACATATGCATTGATGTGTGTAATTAAGGTGAACAACCTGTATACCTTTCAATACCAGGGCAGTGAACATAGCCCAAAACTTGTAATGACAACCTTGCTGAATTAGTTACAGGAAAGGTATGTGTCCTTCCAACTATACCTAAACATATATATGTGGCATGGGAGTGATGAGATATTGTTCTTTGGCTGCCTTAGTTTCTGTATGTTAAGTGATCTGGACTCTGGAGTATTAAGACTCCTCCAATCATTATTTAAATCATGGAGGTGATGTCAAGTAGATCTGAGTGAGATTCTCTAAATTGGATCTGCTCATCTAGCTGACTGTTCTATTAATTATTCTTGAACACCTGAGGATGTGCATTCTAATTGATAGAAATAATACCTTGTCAATTTTGAAAGATAGTCTCCCAGCCAGGCCTGTTTCTACTTTGGTTTTGGGTGAGGATATAGGTAACCTACCGGTGCCAAGAGGGCTGAAATCAGGAAAAGTGACAATACATCTTACCTGGATTATCATATTGATATTTACTGTGACTAGATTGATTCATTATCCTTTTGGCTGTACTTACCCATGGGTTTTATTTTTCTCTTATTACATTCCTAAAAGATTTGCGGAAGATCTCAAAGAGCTCTTCTTTGTTTAATCCGTCTGTAATGATTGTTTTCCAAAATATGCTTGCAAAAATATGCTTGAGCTATTTTGATCATTTCATTGAAGGGTTGATTTTGCATATGTTCTTAGGATGCTTTTGTGCAGATTATAGTGGGTTGGTAAGGGACCCCCCTCCCCAAACACCCTATCAGCATAGTTAAGACTTGAGTTTAGGGTGGCTTTAATTATCTCTGGTAATAGCAAATGATACGGAGGATTGTGCATAACCCACCCCCTTTTTGATTCCAATAAGCAGAGGTGGTCACTATGGTAATCCAATTTCAATTTGTAGTTAGAAAATGGGGTCACAACTTTCCATATTTTTTGTTTTGTTTTGTCTTTTTACATCAAACAATAGTATATTTATTAGAACCATAGTCAACTAAACAAACAGGAAACAATTTATTTGACAGGTGGAAGAAGTGATAGGCTTAGAGCAATTGAATTGTAGGCCATGCTTCTTGACAAATTGATGAACAGATGTCTCCTTACTTGAGATTTAGGTTGGCACCATGGCACCATCCTGTCCATCATTATACACTAATCTTGTCATTATCTTCTTCACTGTGAATTACTGGCCTGTTCCCTGCAAATAGATCTGGGCATAGAGGAGCCAATCCAAGAACAGTAATCTCTAGCACAAGACAATATTAATGATCTAAATACCTAATCTTAAAGCTTGAGTTTGATTTTTCTCTACTGGTTCTGAATCTCTGATTGAGAATCTCCCACTCGTCATTATCAAACCTTCTCCTTCATCATTGGCATCAGCTGCACTGCTGAGGTACTTTGGTTGGTTGTCATTGGACTTGAGAGCTTGAAGTTTCAAATGATTATAGTAACAGACAGCCAGAAAAGCCAGTCCACACCCACTCAAGTTTATGACTGTAACCTTTTCATTTATTACAGACAAAGATTATGTTATGAGCAGCCAGTCCTGGACAAGACCAGCAACATTCATAGTCAAGGCTGAAGTCTTTCCTATCAGAAGAAACACTGCAAGATTAAGAGCCAAGGCACAAGCAGAAATGTCATGTAATCCAAATCAAAGGAAGAGACCCTGATTATCAGAAATGGGTATTCTACTAAGGCCCAGGGGGTGCTGAGAAAAACAAGGCAACAAGGAGCAACAAAGATGTGATGGGATTCAACTTAATCCCTTTTGATGTTCGTGGAATTTGTATGAGAACCAATTGGGTAGTCTCACATGCAACTGCACTTAACTGGAGAATCACCTCCCATGCATTCATCTTGGCCTCCCCATAAGCTGAAATAGTAACTCCAATGGATATGGCCAACATATTGGCCTCGGGCTCACCTTTATAAGCTTCTTTCTTCAGGGAAACCACAATCAAATACACAGCAATGGGAATTAGAGCTTTCAGCATTTGAAATAATGATACTGAGAGGAAAACATAGGCAGAATTTGAAAACCAGAGACCCAAAGAATACACTTATCAATACTATGGGTTCAACGAGCTTGAAGACTCTTACAATAGCAACAGCCAGTGTTGAGTAGAAGCCCATGTGAATCATGGTGGGACTGATCACACTAAAGTTGTCAAGCAATGGCAACTCCAATGGATATGTCTAACATATTGGCCATGGCCTCACCTTTATAAGATTTTTTCTTCAGGGGAACTGCAATCGAATGCATATCAAATGGGCGCAAGAGCTTTCAACATTTGAAATATCGATACTTTGAGAGACATGCACCAAGGGTTGCATCATTTAGGATTTGTACTCAGTTTAGGTGTCATATTCAAGGGGAAGTTGTTATGCTTTCCACCACTTCATAGATTGTTAGAGTGATGAAACAAAAGAGGCTCCCTCTTGAGGCTAGATTATGTCATTCATATCAGCTGTGTTGTTGATGTCCTAGCTCAGCCAGGTCTTGCCAGAACTCTGTTGAGGTTCAAAATTTATTATAAACTGAAATGTCTTCACAAGAATTGACCTCATAAAATGCCATAATCACAAGATATGCCATACATGGCTGTGATTATGGCTCGCAAGACCCTTAGACTTTGAGCAATGAGGCTCGCAACATCACTTATGATTATGCACTCTACAATTCTGTGACCAGCTGAATGTCAAGCAATTGAACTGCGATTTAAATCATATTTTGTCAACAATAAGTACTATACTTTGTCTTTATTTAGTGTAGAGAACCAAGCACTTATTCTGCTCATCTATAGAAGGGACAATGGTTGTTTGCCTATGAGGTATAAGGAAATCCTATCAGATGTTTTGTATTTTCGTATGGAATTGAATCATACTCCTGCACACTGTAACATTCATATGTATCAACCTGTAGAGGCTTTAATAACACCTGGTATTCTGGTTAGTGATTTTATTGGACCTCATGTGCATATCCTACATGCACGGGATGGACTATTCATATGTTACAGGGTATTATTCTTATTATTTAGGGTGCACATCTTCGGGTGCTCAAGAACGATTACTAGAACAGTCAGTTAATTCTGCAATTTAAAGGATGAAAAAGGAGGTTATAGGAGTCTAGTTTTGGTTCTCATCCACAATGTCACACTAGTCTGCCTGGGCATGGTTCTCATGGTTTAATAGTGACTTGAGGAGTCATAATACCACAGATCACTAAACACGAACAACTAAGGTAGCCCAAGGACAATAGCCATCTTTACACATTAGCCACCTTCCACCTATTAGACTAGCCCTACATTCAGCAGAGCAGAGATAATATTTTCAAGAGTTTCCTTGCTTGGACATTAGATGATAGGAGAGCCGAGCATCATCATTCCTATGCCTCCCGTAGGATCACACAACTGGATCCTTTCTTAAGCTTTTGGCAATTCCAACAGTGATCCAATAGCCTGGTTCCCACCACCACTGACATCATCCCATCCCTCTCTCCAGACTTTTAGTGCAGACACTCTGTTGTATCCCTACATTTATGCTACTATTAGATAGTTTGATGGTTTTTTTTTCCCGTTTTGATGCCCTGAAACGTGAAGATTCAAGAAATTTGATCGTTTTGATGCCTTGAGACATGAAGGAATTTGATCTTGTTGAAGGCTGAAGCTCCGCATTTTTTAATAATTCTTTTGTGCCAATGGGCTGTGTATCACTGTTTGGAAGAGACGTGCATAGTAGCTCTTAGAATAATCATTGAATCACCCACCACTGTTGCCTAGCAGGCCCCTTGAGCTTCAGGAAGCTGGAGGTCTTTGAAGAGGGCTTGAGCCTTCACTTGTTTGTTCACGAAAATACCAACCTGCCGTAATATCGACTCTCTTGATTTCATCTGAAGTCAATGAAGGCTCCCTGCCCCTGCCATTCCAGGTTTCTTTTAAAGGTGCCATCAAGGAAAAGGGTTGTTATACCTTGATCCAGCATCCAGGGTTTCACGTCTTAGAGAGACACATCTTGAGAAATAGGTCGATGGTCCATACTGTCTTCCCAAGCTTAATGCACTTGCCATTGCGTGGGATACATGATAGGTGTTTCCAAAGGAAACGGGCCAAGGACTCGCAGAATGGCGAGACATGGGATCCTTTTATCACCGACTTTGTTTGAAATAGTTATGGCGAAGTCCATCTTTCCACCAGGCCACTTTGTCGGACAAATATTTCAACAACAGTTTGGCTTCCCTGGCTTGGTTAGATATCATTGGATCTCTTATTGCCAAGCCCCACTACTCTCAAATGGGGCTCGAACCATAATCCAATTGATTAAATTGAATATTTTGTTGTCCGCTATCTCCTTTCTACAGGAACCACCTTATCTCTCTCCCAAGGATATAGGTAACCTACCGGTGCCAAGAGGGTTGAAATCAGGAAAAGTGACAATACATCTTACCTGGATTATCATATTGATATTTACTATGACTAGATTGATTCATTATCCTTTTGGCTGTACTTACCCATGGATTTTATTTTGCTCTTATTACATTCCTGAAAGATTTGCGGAAGATCTCAAAGCGCTCTTCTTTGTTTAATCCGTCTGTAATGATTGTTTTCCAAAATATGCTTGCAAAAATATGCTTGAGCTATTTTGACATATTTAATGTTAATTTTAAGATATAGGAATGGTATTGGGTTTTTCCCTCATGGTACAGAAATGGAAAGAAGATGAAGTGGACAACAATAATTAGAATTATTCTTAGAAATTAGTTAATGGTTGGTATTGAAATAAAAATAGTTATTGTTTTAAAAAATGTGATTTTATAATAAATTAATAACAATGAAATAATAACTCTCTTGTTTATATTTAGCCTGTAGGCTATTCAATTCCATATCATTCCATTATTATTTACAACTCATTTAATTGTCAATATCATGCTATGATATTGGCTTTATCCCCAATCCAACATGTACTGCAGATTTACCTTGATCTTCACTTGTGTTATTGTATGTTTTTGCATTTTCTTGGAAAGCTTTAATGCATTTGGTCTTTTATCGACTCCTTTGTAATGGTGAGATTGTACTGTGTAATAACTGTTCTCCTGTAGCTTTCGTATTTTGGATATGGGGCATTATATCTCGAGAAACACAGATAGACTAACACTCTCTTTATTTTCCTGTAAATAAAACAGAGAGTTTCAGGTGCTTGAATCAGGGGTGGAACACTATAATGCTAAAGAGGTTCAAATTTGAAAATTGTTGAATGCCTTTCCTCCATAACAACCGAACAACTCTAGCATAACAAGTGAAACAACTCTTTAACAAAATGGAGAGGGGAGGTGCAAGTAAAACAACTCTTTCAAAAAATGGAAGCTCTCTCAAATCGGGCAATGATGACTCCAAGGACTGCCTTTTGAGTTCTTTAATTTCCTTCGAACTCTCCTCTCCTTTTAGCAGACATTTCAAGGGCAAAGATAATTGCATTTCTAGCCTTCCCATTTTTTGTTCCTTTCTTGTGGTAGTTTTCCCAACAATTTCCACCCTAAGTAGCGTTGTTGTGGACGAAGTTTACTATTTTCTTATAAATGACATTTTGCTCCTTCCTTCGAACGTTTCGAACAGCTTTAGGTACCATTGTTTCCTTTAGAAATGACGGTTCCATGTTTAATTCGTTGTTTCGTTATGATGTCCTCTCTTTAACCGTGGTGACCTACGTTTAGGTTGAGATCAGCTCCAATGGTTGATGGAAGAATGATTTGTCTAATTGTAGGATGTTGTCAATAGGTTTGTGCAAGGCTCTGTCTCACTAAGTGCCTTACGGAATAATTTTTACCCTTCACAAGTGGCTCCCACTCTCAACCCCTCTCCATTAAATCGACCCCTCTCCATTAAATTTGAACATGACATTTCATGAGTTAAATCCAACACAAACTACTTGATCCACACTAGATAGGTTTATTCTATTGTTAAATTTGAAAATGACATTTTATGGGCTAAATCCGACACAAACTGCTTGATCCACACTTGATAGGTTTATTCTATTGATATATATATATATATATATATATATATATATATATATATATATATATATATATTTGTTTTGGTTACACTTAAACTACACAATTGTCATTGTTATATTTTTTTAACTTTATTTTTTCTCACTTTAGGAGTTACTTTTAAAACAACGCATTTTATTTGTTCTATTGTTGTATATATATTTTTGTTTTGGTTACACTTTAACTACACAATTGTCATTGTTATATTTTTTAACTTTATTTTTCTCACTTTAGGAGTTACTTTTAAAAAAACGCATTTTATTTATATTGGATATATTTTTTAATTCCATTGATTTGTTTGTATCATCATTGGTTGAAGATCAGCGAAAGTAATGTGGTGTCCGTGGCAGAAGATGAGCTAATGCGCATTCTCATATTGATGCGAAACTTTGTGCCTGGATATAAGCAAATTGTTGAGGGTGATTGGAAAGTGGCAGCAATTTCTTACAGGTCATATGATCTAGAAGGGAAAACTATTGGTTCTATTGGTGCAGGGCGTATTGGCAAAGAACTACTTAAGCGTTTGAAGGTATTCATTCTTAGGATCTAGTACTACTTCATGATGTTGCAAACTTCTTTTCAAAAATCAGTGCTCCATAATTCTTACGCATGCATGCTGTTTGTTTCAAAATTTCAATCTAATAATAATAAACATTACATTATGTTGAATTGAATTGCGTTCCTTTGTACAGCCCTTCAATTGTAAGCTTCTTTACCACGACCGTCTTTCTATTGGACCCGAATTGGAAAAGGAAACTGGAGCAACATTGGAGACAAATCTTGACGAAATGCTACCTAAATGTGATGTACTTGTCATTAATATGCCTCTTTCTGACAAAACTAGGTGCGCCTTATCACAATTTCATAAATAATCTCTCCCATTATTCACTCAAACATCAATAGCACCTATATATTTTGTACAACTTGTGAACAAAAACCTAATTATTGTTTCTCTTGCCCTTTCCTTTTGGTTACAGTAGGGGAATGTTTAACAAGGAAGGTGTTCTCTACCAAGCCTAGCTTTTCTCTCAGAATCTTAACATCCCCTTTGCAAAGGGTTTCATTAGAATGACAACAACCCGCATTTAAAGCATTTCTCCACCCATCCTAATTAGAAATACAATTTTGGGTTCTCTACTAATTTTCTCCACACCCATTTAATCTAACAATGGACATAGAGCATGTATATTTATACTTGTGTGTTGGAAATACCATTTTATACTTTAATGTTTATTATTTTTGTTTTATTATTATTACTTGAATTTCTTCTTAATAAGTGGTTGTGTTTCTTTTGGTTTTAGTGAAAGTATGGGCTCCAATGTTGGCTCTCTTATTATGGAGTATAATTCATCTTTGAGAATTTTTCAATTATTAAAGTAGGTTAGTCAATTGCTTAAAATATTAAATTTATTTCAAAAAGTTTTTGTTACTTTATAGGTTAGACACTGGCTTGAAATATTAAACTTATTTCAAAATGTTTTTGTTACTTTATAGATAAGGCGTAGATTTCTTGGCTCTATGATGAAAATAATGAAGGGAAAATACATGTTAATATGTTACTTGTGCTCTTTGACTGAAAAATACACGGTGAGAGAAAAATGTATATTATGCTAATTGAGGAATGTTTTTCACTTGTCGAACTTATAGTATTGAATTTAACACACTAACACTTTACAACAATGAACTAACAATATTCATGATGAAAATAGCAATATGGAAGATTTATCTGCATAATGAAAAAGGCAATATGGAAGATTCCGATCACGTTCCAAGGCATTTCTTAAAATGTGGATGTGACAAAAGGTTGTTGTGGAAGTTGTTGTTTGTATATGGAAAATTTCTTGATCATTGTGTATAATCCTAATGTTGATAGATATGTCTACTAAATGCTTCCAGTTAATGGGGCATTGATTTGAGCATTCAATATATTTTTATTCTTTATCAAAGTATTCTTTTGTTGTATTTGTATTTTTCAATTTATGCCTTACGGCGTTTCCTTTGCAACATCTGGTGCAAATGCTAGTATATCTTACCTCATTTTATGGTTAACATTGTATAACAAAAACATGCGTTGTGTTATGTAATTAATACTAACATGTAATATTGATTTTTTTTGTCAGAATGCTATAGGTAATGATTGCCAAGACGATGATCCAAATTATGTTCAACATATATCAGGAGATGATGAGGATGAGGATGAGGATGATGGTGGTGAAGGAGGAGATGATGATGATAGTTGCGGTGTTGGTGATGATGTGGATCAGAGTAATGAGGATGGTCAAGATGATCATGATGATGATCTTGGTGGTGGTAGCTAGGCATGCACATGCATTGTTTTTTATGAAGAAATTATTGTGTAGAATGACATTGTTATGTTTAGATGGGTGTTGTGAATTTACCCTATATCAATGAGACATTTTGATTTTGTAATCATACGATGAGTTTGATTTATGTATGTTGTTAATTTATCGTAGAATAACGATATTCATGAAATATTTTGATTTGTTAATCATATTTGAATTTTACTTGTTTTGATTAAAAATAATACTGATTTTATTAGTATTATGTTGCTATTTTATACATGTTTTGAAAATTGTTAATGACACATTGTTATTTTTTTGGATGGATGTTGTCAATTTCTCTTAAATTTCTTTACAAATGATTTTGAATTGTGATATCTGCTTTAATGATATTTAGAAACTATCATATATTTCACTATGAATCTATAAAGGGGGTCATATATGTAAAGAAAAATATACTCTATATAAGAAGTCAAATGCGGATGTAACCATGGATGCAAAATTGAAAGTAAAATTGGATGTTAAACTAGGAATTAATACAAAATGCAAACAATTGACATACAAAGTGTTTTAAATTAGAAGTGAAAAATTGTGCAATAGTTGACACAAAGAAGGGAACAAAACATGGCATACAAAAGGATATCAAATTGGGCAAAAACAAGGACACATAAATGGGCACCAAATTAGATGCAAAAAAAGACAACAACTAGATGTAAAATAAGATGCAAAGTTGAGCGTTAAAAAGAAGCAAAAAACGTTACAAATTAATATGCCAAATGATGATGCAAATAATGGTGTAAATTTGGGATGCAAACTTGGGTGCAAAAAAGGAAAAAAAAAAAGATGTAAGAAAAGACATAAAACAAGATGCAAAATGGGGCTGAAAAAAGGTGAAACCAAGGATGCCATATTGGATGTAAAAAATGATTCCTAATCACATGCAAATTTAGGCTCGAACTCAGACACAAAATTATATGCAAATGTGGACACAAAATGAGGCCAAAAAAGATGCAAATTTGGATGGTGAAAACGATGTAAAACTAGACACCAAAAAAATGCAAAATTGGATGAAAAAGTTGGTGTAAATAATGGTGCAACATTGGACACAAGTAGACACAAAAAAATGGTGCAAAAAGGGGCATAAAATAGCTTAAAATTGGATGCAAAACTTGGTGCAAAAACAAATACAAAATTAGACGTAAAAAATGGCTCTAAATTGAATGTACCATTAGACACAAAATAAGATGCAAAGGTGGACACAACACATGACTCAACATAAGATGCAAATATAAATGCAAATTTGGATGCTCAAAATGATGTAACATTAGATGCAAGAGATGGTGCTAAAAATGATGCAAAATTGGATGAAACAAATGACGCAAAATATGGTGCAAAATGAGATGGGAAAAATGGAGACAAATCAAACGTAAATGTGGATGTAAAAAATGGTCCAAAAAAGATGCAAAAATGGGCACAAAAATGGATCCAAAATTTGGTGCTAAATCAAATTCAACACATGGTGCAAAGATAGGCACCAAAGCTGGTGCAAAAATAGAAGCAAAAACTAGTGTAAGACTAGATACAAAACCTGGCGTAAGACTAGATGCAAAAACTAACACAAAATGGATGCATAAAAAGACGTTAAATTGGATTCAAAATACAGTGTAAACTTGATGCAAATGATGGTGCAAAAATGGAGGCAAAGAATGACACAAAATAGGAAGCAAAAGAGAATGAAAAATAGATGCAAAAAATGACACAAAACTAGAAGCAAAACCTGTCATAAAATAAGATGCAAATCTTGGTTCAAAATTTGACGCAAAAAATGATGCATAGTTTGGTGTAAAAAATGATGCAAAATCTAGCGTGAAAAAGGATGCAAAATCAGGTGCAAAAAAGGACGCTTTAAAAATTGTACAATAGAGCCAGATTTAGCGCCAGGTTGCTCATCACAATTACAAAAAAAATGCACTAAAATCTGGCGCTAAATCTGGCGCAAATCGCTGGTTTTGTTGTAGTGTTTATTGCATGTTTTTTATTATATTTATGCTAACAGAGTGAATTGGGTTAGTCATTATGCCAACAAGTCTAATGTGTGCTTTGTGTAGTCTTTTTGGTCAATTTGGAGACAAAATCAAAGGTTTTAATGAGCACTTGGCAGCCAAATTCATGGGAGAACAAGGGAGAGGATTTGTAGGAAGGTGTCCCCTTCATTTATGGGCCCTTACCTCGAATTCTCCAACATCAGCTCAGAGTTCAAAGGCCACCAAATAAATTATCACAAGGGCATCCGAGCAAGTGCTAGTAAAAGTGCTGTTAACTACAAGTTTTGGCAGCCGAGTTCCTAAAGTTTAGGAGGGCTGTTGGGGTCCTCAATTTGTATAAATAAGAAAGCTTAGGGCTTCATTTTGGGGGTTAGCCAGTAGTTAGTCACTTTGTAGTCATTTTGTATTCACTTTATAGTCATTTTTTAGTCATGGTGTAGGCAGAAGTTAGCTAGTTTGTAGTTCGATTTTTAGGCAGTGGATTAGCTTTGCTCTCAGCACATTTTCAAGTTCTCCTTGTGGATAGTTTTTGGAATGTAACATTTCTTGCTCAATAAAGATGAATCCAGCTTTGCACCAGCTCTAAATCTCTCTTAGGAGGCTGTAGCTCTTGGGGGTGGGCCCATCTCAAGTGCCCAGTACCTCCTTTGTTTACTTTCATGTGTCTTTGCTGCATTCTTAGAATAAAATCTATTATTTAGATTTAAATCTTGTTTTGTTATTTAGGTTGTTTTTGATGACTAAAATAACTTTTCATGCTCAGATTTAGTTGATCGCTTTCTAATAGAAAAAGCTTCAAGAAAAGGGCCAACAAACATTTGTGGTTTCACCTCTCCCTCAGTGGGATCAGGAGCTGTGACTAGGATGACTTTGCTGCCCACAAAAACATTGATTTTGCTTTGCCATGCAATCATTAGTGTTTGATCTTCATGTGTAGAAGTTGGTTACAAGTTTAGACTTTCGTTTGCTTAGTTGCATGAGTTAAAATACATGGTTTCATTGCAGGTCACACTTTTGTTCATTCTCTTTACTGACAGCTAGCAAATTAGGTCAACGTAACTAGGTCTTTGAATTTACAAGTCTTTTTTGGTTTAGATTGGAAAAACGACTTGCAGAGCACCTGTACCACTCCTTCATCTGCTTATTCTCCATCAGAACCATCCACTCCACCCTCTACTTAGAATCCTTACCTCACATTTTCCACATTTGCTCACATAACCCTAGTTTTTGTACATCATTGTTTCAGCCTTCTTTGAACCAACTTAGCTATCTACACCTTCTCACCACTCCATCCACCAATCCCTGGGCCACTTCAGACCCCTATCCTACCTCCATATCCATTCATGCATCTTCCCTCACTCACCCATCCTCCAAAATCCAATTTTAAAACATCCTGTAGACATTTCTGAACATCCTGTAGAAATTCCTGAAACATCCTGTAGAACCCCTGCAAACTTCCTATAGAAGCTCACGAATGAGGTTTCTTGATAGCCAAACTCTGTGAAACTCTCTGGAAGGGTGTTAGGGACCCCTTAGGCCCTCTCTGAACCTTCCCGACCTCTTCCAAGCATTTCCTCTCGCCAATCCACCTTTGCACAGTCACAAACAGTTAAAAGCACATGCATGATAATTCTAATAACTTATTCAAAAATACAAAAAGATGTTTTCTTCAAGTAGAGGTAGTCTAGACACATGTATTTTACCTTCATAGAAGTAATGGCATCCCTTCTAGTAGTTTGCATTCTCTCCTTTGCATCAGTAGGACTAGCTGGTAGAATTAGGGTTTGCTAGGGTTTGCGTTACTTTTTGGCTTTCAGTTTCTTTCCGCAAGTAGATTAGCTTCCTTTGAGTTAGCTTTCATCCATCAGTTAAAATGCTTCTTCTAAGAGCTCATAGAAGTTGGCTTAAGCCCCTAGCAAACTTGTGCCAGCTGACCAAGTGACAGCTGCGGCAAGAGCTAGTACTTTTGCATACAACACCGTCGCTTCCAAGTTTGTTACAAACTACCGGGTTGATAAAAGTAAAGAAGGGAGTCCCAGGAGTTGCAGCATTATTGCTACAATACTAGAGCCCACCACTGTGCATCAACAATTGTCAACACTTTTACCCTGCTCCGTTCGATCAGGTGAGACACTTTCAACCGTTGATTTAAGCATTGTCGAGTTTACAGGCAGTTGTTACAAATGGATAAAGCTCGAAGATTTTTTAAGCATTGCCGAGTTTACAAGCAGTTGTTACACAAAGCTCGAAGATTTTTTTAAGCATTGCCGAGTTTACAGGCAGTTGTTACACATTACAGGGATGATTGATTTCTAAGCATGAGACTGTCAAAATCCAACTTCATATCCAGATTTACAAAAGGATTTTGCTTTTCTGTTTGACATATGGCTATTTATTTAATTTTTAGATAGCAAGTACTGGATTTTTTTCTCAATTGGCAGAATATTTCCCATATCTACCTCCGAACCAATTTACGGCCATGCCACATGTCAGTCACAGTGTGTTAGTCATGGTATCCTTTAGTACCCAAAGATTATTCGTAAAATATCCCCCTGTAAATATCTCTCCATTCTATAAATGAATGGACGAGAGGGAGGTCGATTGTTGAGCTGCGGCATAGTGTAATTCAGCGTTCAGAGGTCAAGGGTTCGACTCTCGTTAGACGTCATGACGGACACCACAGACGATATTGCTGAGGAGATCTCATTCCAGGCCTTCGAGGACGATTGCCATATGCTTGGCAGTCTTCTTAACGATGTTCTTCAACGTGAAGTTGGCCAACAATTTATGGAGAAAGTTGAGAGAGAACGAATTCTCTCGCAGGTTAGGAACTTCAAAGATTTGCACAGGAAGAAATCAATCAGCAATGTTGTCAAATTATGGCTTAAAGAAGGACTTTGTGCTGAAATTTTTGGCGTTGAAATCTTACATTCATGAGTCTGTGCTGAGATTTATCTTTTAACACTATTGCAATCTTGAATACCTTTGAAAATTAGTTCCGACAATTGTCTATAGATTTAGCCTGGTTGGTTTTAAAGTGTTTGTGAAGGTTCGGAAATTTATCGTGTTTGCAGGAGACTTGCGGGAGAGTTGGTGTTCGTTTAAGTTATTTTTGAGGTTTTAACTGTTTCATTTATGTTATTTTTGGGTTTCTGTTTTGTGCAGAGTGCATGCAACATGAGAATTGCGGGCATCGAGGATGTAGCAGAAGTGCTTGAGAAGAAGCTTGCGTTAGAATTGTCAAGCATGACGTTGGAAGAGGCAACATCTTTAGCCAGGACTTTCAGCCATTATCTCAACCTGATGGGCATAGCAGAGACTCACCATCGGTAATATTATTATCAACTTTCCCTTTGTAAGCCAACTTTGTGGCCATTTATGTTTGCGTGCATTGAAGTAATGGTTACTTTAGATTTTCTTCAATAGATCTAGACAATGTGGTCATTGTGGCCTTTTTCTTATGTCAGGTTTTCCACTGCCTGACATGGACTTCCTTTGGATTAGGTGACTGGTCCGAGGGTTGTCAAATCTACCCAAATAGCCTCATCCCTTTTCGACATGCAGAGAATGAAAACCTGTTGAAATTGCTTAATATTCTGCCAATCTCACCAAGCACCTTACAAGTTGGTTTATATGCAAGACCTGAAGAGCAGATTGTTTGTATTTACAATTGATCTAGGTAATGTAGTTATTTTGGTCTACGACTATTTTGGTTTGATTAGATGTGGCTTTTCCCCTTCTCATCCATTTTTTACAAGCCTTTTGAGTCGGTGGGGTAGAGCCTCACCAGGCAACCAAGGCCCAGCTGGTTTATATTTGAGAGTTGAAACATAGATTGTGGTTTCTAATAGATCTAGATAATATAGTTACTGCGGTTTTTGTTTATTTCGGTTGATCAGGTTAGCTTGTTCAGGTTTTCCTGTTAGTTCTTGAATATCCATAGTTGCTGGTTCTTTTCTTCTGGTGTAGCAGGGCTTCCTGCTAAAAGCACGCATGTAACACATGTTGCTAGAAACCTAACCAGGATACCTGTTTCTCATTTCTCATTCCTGTCTTGACGCTATGTTAATACATTTTTAGTCAATTTATATGCATAATATTCCAGGGATTGGGCTACATCACTAATCAACTTTACCTGCATGTTACACCGTGGGGCAAGGCAGCAAGTTCATGTTTCTTATCATCTGAAGCATGTTCATGCTCCTCTTGCCAATGAATCACTCTAGCCCTTTTTCTGGTTCTGTGCCCATTTTGCATTCCATTTCCTGCTCCCTGTTTATGGTAGCATAGCACGTAAATAGCAATGAGAAGTCTGACGTAGTGCAAATGTGTGGCTTCCCTTATTGTTACTTATTGAGTGTGTTCTGCCTGGTTGTTCAGGAGGCAAGTTCTACCTAACTGTTTAGGATGGTGGTTTTTTCTTGGTTGTTTGGGACAGTTCTATTTCGTATGTTTTCTATAACTTGTGAATCTATCTAACACGGCAAGGCTATAAGGGCTATAATGTTATGGATGGATAGCACAATGTGGAACATGAGGCTCTGTTAGTTTGCTGTTGAAAGCAAGCTTCCTATGCTTTCCTGTTGTGAGGATGCGGCGGCCCTTGCTGGATAAATGTATCACAATATGAAACTCAAGGCTTTGTTACATTGTCGTTGAAAGCAATTTGTCTGTGGTTTCCTATTGTGGGGATAAAGTGGTCCTTGTCTGATGTATCCGTTGTTCCTAATCTGTTCTTACAGGGGTTCACATTGTTGCCCATCAGAATGTTACAGAGGTCTATTCTGCTCGTGGATGTTTTTAATTCTGAATGGGACTGGAATCACCCAGGTAAATGGTAAGCACCAAAATTACCTTTGCTTTCTGGACAGTATCCAAAAGTTCCAAGTATTTTTCCTTATTGTTGGAGGAACTTTAAGCAATTAAGACCTTACATGTATGAAGCAATTTTAAATTGTATTTTGAAAGAATTTATTTGTATTAAGCGATTTTACTTTGTATTTTGAATTAGTGGGCTTAAGCGCTAGTTCAAATGTGCTTCATCACATATAACTATTTAAGCTAGAAACCATATTCTCTTGAATAGGGTAAGAGACAGTACTGGTTTGTAAGGGTTTTTGAATTGATGGAAGTATATTGCTTGCCATATGATAAATAGAAGAAGACGTATGCCATTTGACTATATGACTGCTGTATTTTTTTGGATGAATGGATATTTGTTGTCCTTTACCTTTTGGTGTTATGGATACATGTTTTATTCTGTTTGTTCCTTTTATGCTGTTATGGAGCAAACTGTGAATGCCTTACTTATGGGAGCTAACACTTAGCACTATTAGCTTTTATCTTTTCTGCTCTGAAGGCATGCTTTATACTTCTCTTCCTATGATTAATGGAAGAAGATATATACTGTTTGGCTATTTCCTTGCTGCAATTTTTTGGATGAATGCATGTTTGCTGCTCTTTTACCTTTGTTGTTATGGATGCGTGTTTTATATTTTTAGTTCCTTTTATGCTGTCATGGGGCAATCTTTGAAGGCCTTCCATATGGCAATTAAAACACTATTATCTTTTGCCTTTTCTGTTCATAAGGCATGCTTTCCTGCATAGTATCCTAATCCGTATACTGCAACTCTTATTTGAAGTGGAGTAAGGATTATGCTTGTCCCAAGCTGGTCCTATTATTGAAAAAATTTCAAGTTTATGGCTCTGCTTGTTTAGATCTAGTAGCATTTTTTGGGGCAGAATCCATTGCAATCTTGCATACACATTGTAAGGTACCCTTCAAATTGAAGTAAGTGATGGTTGTTAAATTTGTTTCCTTATGTGGGTTGCTATTTGACTTGTAATTTGGGAAAATGTGGATTTGGTCTATCGTTTCCCCTAATGCTTTCCAACTGATTATACTCGTTCATTGTCATTGGAGTCATCAAAAGTACAAATGCCAAACACAGAACTGCCCACTGGGAAATTGGGACTCCATAATCTGGATAGTCTGGCCTAATATGCACAAATTCATACTCTTCTACAGGGTACGCAGAATAAAAAATATTGTTCATTTTTCAAAATCATGTGATGACATATTCAACAAGATGATTCAGAGTGGAACATCTCCTAAAGATTTGTACAATGTTGTTTGTGAGCAGGTTTTAATCTCAACTTAACTTTAAATTTGTTGCATTTCCTTCTAAATTCTCTGCTAATTCTGGTAGTTTGTATGTCACGGGAGATTGAAATTGTTTTGACCACACATCCAACACAAAAAAAAAGACGGACTAAGCCTTTCAACCTTTTCGGCTTAGTTGCTTATATCAAACATTTGTGCAGGGTTTCAACCAATTAACATTTCATTGAGTATGTATTTACAAATCAATGATTTTGGGATCAAATCCCACAAAGCAGTTCTATACCTACTCTTCAAATTCCTTCAAACTTTTGAAAATAAAACCAATGAATTATCAATATAATTTTACCATAATAAAAAACAATTAGAAAGCTTTTAGCGAGCGCAAATTGCTCATCCCTTAGGGTTGAACCAACAAAAAAATCAACAATTCCAATTTAATAATCCTATCGGCCTCTCTTTGTAACTTTTGAGACAATTGCTATTGTGAACCAGTTAGAATTTCAAAACAAAATCATCTTTCAAATTGAACTGTTTTCGCATCTTCTAACTGATCTTCACCTTTTTTAAAAAAGATCTTGACGGTTACTTAAATTTTAAGTTGAATTTAACGGTCAAATCACCCCGTCAAATTCCATCCTAACATACACATACGGTTTCCGATCTAAACGCTTGAAAACTACCCAAAAAAGAATAACCTAAACTCTAAAATTTTGTATGAATCATCAGAGACAATTCGCTCAGAGCAGCGGAGACTTGAGAGAGTAAAAGAAACACAGATGCAGGGACGCTTAAAGACATGAAGGCCAAAGAGGCTATGGCAACGCTCGGTCTGGTGTTAATCAACTTGTTCTGTAACCATCCCACGGCTTCACACACATCTGAAGCGTAAGTAACAGACCACTCTTTCTCCCACTTCATCCAGTGCTGCGGAGGTGAGTAGTTTCTTTCCTGCCTTCTCACCTCGTGCATCCTTTTCCTCAGCACTATCAGCTCCGTATCGACGATGCTTGGGCCATCTGCAGTGGCAATTCTTTGAAAATACTTTTATAGCTCTGCTAGCTGTATATCTATGTAAAAACTTAAAAACCACTTTAACCTATATAGTTTTTATATAAATCACTTTAACCTATATAGGAGTGTTAATTGTATTTATATATAAAAACTAAAAAGCTGTGGAATGATGAAAGTAAGTACCTGGTCCGAATTGGTGGCCGCCAGCAGCTTTAACAGCAGCGCTTCTGGTGATGGTGTGAATTTGGGAAAGCCGTGACTTCCGAACTGATCTTCTTATCTTTGTGTCGAGAGGCATAAACACGCATAGAGCATGGATGGGCAGGGTAGCCTTTTCCATGGCAGCAGCAGGCAATAATGCAAAACCTACACTTAGAGTAAGGTACTCAGAATGAGAATGTCTCAAGGCTGAAGCACTCGCTTCTGCATTTAATGCAGGAGAAGAATATATTAATAAGCACCAGTTAGCGTCAGATGGGATCCACCGTGACAAATTTTCCGCCCTCCATGGTAGATTCCAGTAGACGATAGACTCCGAGCTTCCAGTAAACCATGGACTCCAATACACCATTGACTCTAGTAAACCCAAGTGGAATGGAAGACGACGCAGGAAACTCGCAATCCGTTCCTTTATGTACAAGAAACGGCAATCCAGACTTTGTTTATGCTTCCAACAATCTCGGCTTTGATTCATCGATTTCTAGAGCGATGTTACACATTAGCACTTTTTTATCGATAGGTACAGCGATGTAACACATTCTTATTTTTTTATAAACTTGTTTTTTTTGGTAAAATTTAAATAGGGAAAATTTTGTTGATTTATTTGGAACTCGTTGGTATGGACTAGTTAGCATGGTTTATTATTAGGACGAGATACAGATTATAACACTTGAATTTATATATATAATCAATTTAATTAACACAGATCAAAATTTAACTATTGCAATAAATTAAAATTTAACCATTCCAACCAAAAATTTACTGAAAATTCCAGAAATTGAAACTTAAAACAATTTCTTTTTTAACACAATTTCTCCTGTGATAAGCTTTAATGAAAATGAGTGTTCATTAATCTCTTTTTCTTTCTTTTTTTCGGTTATTATTTTCTTTCCATTTTATTGTTTTTTTATTTTTTTTTTACTATTATTTTATTTTTTATTTTTTTTATTTTTTATTTTATTTTAATGTGTCATATTTTATTTATTTTTATGAAAAATGATTTATCTATTTATTTTTAATATTTTTGAATTTGAATTATATAATTTATAAAATGAAAATATTAATTGTTTTTTATAATATTGAATTTATTTATTTATATATTTAAAAATATATTTTAAATAATAAAATATTACTTAAATTATATTATTATTTTAGTTTGTTTTGACCAAAAATTAATGTATTATGGGGAATTTTATTTTTGTTATTTGTTATTATCATTTTTATTTATTTTTTTATAGTGTCATTGGTTGAGGTCTTACTATGGGTTGTTTAGTAACTTCTATTTCTATTAGTTACTAATTTTTGTTTTTAATTTTATTTACTTTTCATGTAACATTTTCTTTTTTATTTTTATTCTTTCTTTTTCTATTATTTATTTTTTATTTTCATTTTCATTTTCCTTTTGTCCATATTTTCAACTTAAGATACTTATTATACATTTTTGTTGACCAAACATTTATGCCAGTTATCCATAGTTTAACATTGGGATTTCATTTTTTGTTATTTTTTTATTATTATTTAAATTTATTTGTTTGTAGGGTGATTGCTTTAGGTCTTAATATGGGTTGTTTAGTTATTTCCATTTATATTAGTTATTATTTTTTTGTTTTTGTTTTATTTCTTTTCTATTTAACTTTTTTATTTTTTTTGAATTATAGTTTTTTCTCCATATTTTCAATTTATGATGACAAATTTTAAAGAGGAAAAAAGAGATTGCAGTAATTTTTTTAGTTTTATTACTTTTTAATTTGATTTTTTTTTTTTTTTTTGTCTCTTTCTATGACTTTTTTTAAGATCACAAATTTTAAAGAAAAAAAATAATAATTAAAAAATCTTTTCCCAATAATTTTTTGTAGTTTTCTTACTTTTTAATTTGACTTATATCTTTTTTTGTCATTTTCTATTTCTTTTTCTCTATTTTCAATTCCAATTATATTATAAAAACAAAAAAAAATAATCTTGTTTACAAAGTTTTTATAATTAATAACTATTATGATAATTAATTATTAGTTTTTAGAATCTTGTGCGCTTTTCTTTCCTAATTTTATTAAAAAAGTTTTTATTGATGTATGGTAATAATTTTTACGAAGCATTTTTTACTAACTTTGTTGAATTTATTTTATTTAAGCATGGTTTTTATAATTTATACCTCCAAGTATATAAAAAATTCAAGAAATTGATCTTATAACAAGAAATTGAATTCAAGAATTCAAGAAATTAATCTTCTTGAATTCAAGAAGTTGTTTTTTTGTGTGCTTGTGATTAATGTCTATTGTTCTAGCATGTCAAAGGATATGAAACTCTAGCTCTGATATTATCAGGATATTTTGTTTCAAGTCACTGGAAATTGTTCAACATTTATTGGGAGGTTAATCTTCAATTTCTCATCTGTTTCAAATTGATTTGTTAAGTCGGATACCGTGATTGTCAAATTCAATCAATTTAGTACTAAATCACAAATCATAGACAAATTTGAAAATGGCTAATGATATATTTTATTTATTTTAATATTTGAATTTTTTAAATTATTTTTTATATTTTCACGATACAAAATGTTGTAGGAACTAAGTATTTTGATTAAAAAATAAGTGTTTTGATATCCATCTATAATTACTAGTGATTTAATTTATATAATTGTACTAGTTATAATTTAGTTGTTAAATTAATAGTAAAAAAATTGTTATTACGAATTATTCATAAATATTAATTAACATGTCAACTCCCATGAACTTTGTAGGAAACAATTGGTTGTGCAAACAAGTTTCTTGGAATTGACATGTTGAAACAATAAAGCTATAAACAAGTTTCTTGGAATTGACATGTTGAAACAAGTTTCAATTTGAACCAAACACTGCCAAAAATAAAGCTATAAAGTTTCATTGCAACCAATGAGGTAGAGAGCTCACACATTTTCACTTTCATTACTATTTTTTTATGAAGTCTTTAATTGATCATCTCACACTTTGCCAACAATCCATACTATAATTAGCTATATTTAAACTAAGTGGCAGTTACTAGCTACTATGTAGCACTTGTTATTATATTAAACAACATATCTTAATAAATTATATATATATATATATATATATATATATATATATATATATATATATATATATATATATATATATATGTTAATATAAACAATATTAGTTAATCATATTTCTTAATTTTATTTTTTTATTTTGTGATAAAATCTTTATTTTTATTGTTTTTTAGTTTAATTAAAGGGACAAGTACTAGCTACTATGTAGCCCTCGTTATTTTTGAAAATATTATTTTTATTAATAAATTTTGACAAAAAAATATAAAATGTAACTTAAAAAAACAATTTGCTAAATTATAAAAAATGTCATTAAAATTATGGAGAATTACCAAAGTTCTTCTTAAAATGGCTTAAACTTAGAACTTTGAAAGCTAAATGCAACACACACCATGTAATTTAACTAAGTTATTTGCAATTTTTTATAAGTTTTGATGGTGTTAAGAACCAATTCCTTCCCTTCTTAAATGTCCTTGTTACCTGCCTACCCAATGGATCCATCTCTCATCAAGTTCGTTGGAAAAGATCCATAATGGCCGCTATCTCCATGCCCAGTCTCATGACCACCCATCCCAAAAGACAAACTATGCCCCCTAGTCTCTTTCTGAGGAAAAATCCCATATAGTGAAGGCTTTCAAAGCCAATGGCTATTCTTCTACTCAAATCTCTAAAGCTCTCAAATCCATTGCTCACCCTAAGCCTAGAAAGTCGGACCCCTCCCCCTCGTGTGGCCAAGTCACCCTCCCTTACATAAAAGGGACCACAGAGCTTATTGCTAAGATGTTGGCTATGAAGAGCATAAATATTGTATTTAAGCCCCACAAAACCCTTAAGTAATTGTTTCGTTCAGCCAAAGACTTATTAGATCCCATGCAAGGATCAGGGGTTTATAAAATTCCTTGTTCTTGTGGGAAATCTTACATTGGTCAAATGGGTCGCCCTTTCAAATCTTGCATCAAGGAACATATAGCTGACACCAATCATAATGGTTGGGTAAATCTGCCATAGTAGAACACTCTTATAAGTATAAGCACTTAATATGCTTCAATCAATCTAAAATGTTAGCTTCTACACCATTCTACAGCTCTCACATTATTGGAGAAGCCCTGGAAATCGAGAAAAACCCTAATAACTTTAACAGGGAGGACAGTTACAGGCTTAGTCGATCTTGGAAGCTCGCCATCCACCATCTCATCCAATGACCCTTGCCCCCCTGTTTATCGTGTCCTCCTTCCAAGTTCCTCTTTATTATTTCCTCTCTTATCTCTTGTTTCAATTATTTGGTTTCAAAAAATGTGTTCATAGAATTCCTATTAATTTATTTTCATCAGTAATTTTGATATCATTTGACTTCAAAGTTTTTATTCCTCATTATACTTTACTATTAAAATATTTTTTATTCAATTTGGAATCTATGGTTGTACTGAATTATTTTCCGTTATTTCTTTTCTCATATAATTAGTTTATTTCTAATCTTTCTTTTGTCTATTATTTAATCCTTTTTTATCAATAAGATTTTATTTCATTTATTATATCTAAAATTTGAAATAACAACTTTCTGACCTAATTCTTAATCTCACCTCATACTTAAACTCATTTATGACTCAACTTTCGTTTAAGAAATCCACTATTGTATTCATTTTTCATATCTCATTCTAATCAGTTGGTCAACAAAATATACTTGGTCAAATATATTGGTTATGCAATTTACAAGTGACTGTTATTTTACTCTCAATTGACCGTTAGACCAATTGACTTACATTTCAATATTTGTTCTTATAAAAGGCTTTCTAGCACTAATTTACTCACAAGACTCTCGTTGATCCCTGATGATGGATGGTGTCACCATCGGAAACGTTAGATGGATCTACCATATTACATAGTGCAATTCCAGAAATGTCTAACAATTTTATTCTCAATTGACCGTTAGACCAATTGACTTACATTTCAATATTTGTTCACTCATTTACTCACAAGACTCTCATTAGTCCCTGATGATGGATGGTGTCACCAAAAATTTACTGGAAATTCCAAAAATTGAAACTTAAAACAATTTCTTTTTTAACACAATTTAATGGGTATTGTCACACCCTTGTTCACATATATATGAAAAAAAAAAAAAAATTAATGTATGCCATACATATAGACTTCGCTAAACTATCTTCTTTATGCTTGTGCATTGCCGCATGTTTAAACTCCATGCCGCATAGTCCAACACTTTATGCCATGCATCATCGTAATTATAAACTGTTTAGCCCAATGCTTAGTACTTTGCAACCTTGATTACATATGCTACCATGGTATTATATTTACGCTGTAATTTGGTTTATGGAAAGCATTTGACTTTACAGTTGAAACCTAACTATTAGACCACCTCAGTACACAGTGTATATTAATTAGGCGCGGGGTTTGGTGGTCCGGCCGCAGCCCTTGCAGGCGCCAAGTCATCCGTTGCCTTAATGACTTCAGTCCACACCATGGCAGGTGGCATGGCTTGCCCATCCGGCCATGTGACACCTCGGGTTCAGGTTTCTCGGCCTTTTCGCTCCAGTTTCCCGCTTTGCTTGAACGGTCGAGATCTCACCCTTGTAATGAAGGGCTGGGATGAGTCCGAGGGTTTTGGGTCATTACATAACCCTTCAGAGCAAGCTCAGAGTTTATTTGTTCGCACGGCCCTTTCGGCTCCGCCTTGGTGCTCAGGCTCTGGTTCGAAACCACCAACGCCATCTTCACAACCTGCAAACTCTCCAGAAGCCGTGAAGTGCCCAGCATTAGGCCTACACAGGTAATGACCCTCTGCTCTAAATTTACTGGTATGCATTTAAAGTTTAATTGTTAATCGGAGCGATTCATGCTAATTTGTTTCTATTCGCTGGTAGAGCGTGCAGATGGGATTATTCAAACCCCTCCGACGGTGCCAAGGTGACTAACCTCGACGTCTCAACTCTCTCGGCGGCTACAGGTAAGCTCACATCTCTTATTTACTGTTCTCCTGCATACGAGAGCTCAGAGCTCCTTGACCTTGAGCTATTCGCATTATGTTTTGTTGCAGACCGTCGTTCGTATGCTGGTTTCTTTGCTTCGATTTGCTGGGGTATTCTCCACAGAGGACCCTCACGGTTTACATATATGTTTTATTATCTGGCTTGAGTCAATGACCCGCCCTGATGAGTTGTAGTCCACGGCGGAACCCATGTGCTCGATTCCATTTTATCTATGGATTAATTTTTGTTATATATATCCGCCCTTGCGGCATATCCGGACTTTGGGTCTCTGTATTTAATATATGATATACTGCACAGGGTCTGGTCGTAATACCCAGTTCTGGTTAGCGGAACCAGGCTCTGTTTTGAAGTTTTCCGTTTATCATTGTATATACATTTGTTACCCTTTCAAGATTATGCTATCTGGGTTTTGTTTTGTTAATTTATATATGAAAATGTTGCTCTATCTGAACGCTTTGAGCAATTTGTTAATATATTCTGAGTACTTAGCAACATTAATATATTGCATGGTTGTTTGTTGTGTTATCGTTGTTCTCCGCCTTCAACTATGGTTAAGCTGCTCGTCTCAGCGACAGCAGGCCTCATAAATTTACTCAAGTTATGCTACAGTTTTTCGAGTAAATCGTTCTGGTATTCCATGCGACTCTCGTCTTTACTAGTTTTGCAATGGATGTTCTCGGTTTAGTTATATCAGCAATACCATACTTCCTTCTTTCTTTTTAAGAATGTCGGAATATGTATATGTCTGGAGTTTTTCCTCTCTGAGGTAGCATGCACAGGGTTCTTGATTGGATATCTCGTTTTTCCTTTGTCGCTCTTTATTGAACTGATACCTCTGCTATTGTAACTGCGAACGCTGTTATTTGATAACGTCGGTTATAACTGATTACGGTATGGCTCTCTCTCTCCATCTCGTACAACTGCAGAGTATGTTTTCTTTTCTGAAACAGTATGTATAATCTTCGCATTTCAACAGTTTTTCTTATAAATAGAAGTAGATTCATCTCCTTCCTGTCGAGGAGTTTAGAATCTGAACTACAACCGGTATTCACTACCCAGGCCCAGAGGTTTCTAACCTTGTTCTTGTTGGCACATTACATTAACAGTTTGATTATATTCAAGGTGTTCGAGACTGCTTGTCTCATTAATAGCTTTTCTTTACTTGAAAAATACCTCTGTCTCTCTGATTGTTTTCGTGTCATGTCTATCATTTAATAATCTGTCTTTTAATTAAACTACACCTGTGCAATTATAATAATAGCATGACAGTATCTAAGGGAATGAAACACAGTTCTTAATTGACTAATGTAAGTTCACTGCATATTCCTCATTTAAATTCAACAGAGACTCTGCGGTTTGAAACCATACCTAGTTCACCAGAGTCATAAATAGGTACTCAAGCAAGTCACCTGTACTTCGATTCTGCTCTTCCACCCAGCCATGAGATCCATCTATCAGACGGAATTCTCCCCCCGAGCCATCTTGCAGGCCTTCAGCCCTCAACAAGATTTGTGCACCTTGTGCCTGGTTATCTGGTCCTTACCAGACTTAACCAGTTTTCCTTTGTATTTTTCTTTTTCTTTTTTCCTTGGAAAAGATTTCTTCTGTCTGTCCCAACAGCACAGAACTTCCTCCCTACAACCAGGACTTTTCCTATTTGGGAGGGCAGTTTCAATCAGTTATAACAACTGATCTCTTTCTTTGAAATCCACCTCCCAGAGGCTGCCAGCATTTCAAGAAAAATATTTAAATTACTCAATAAAGTAGTTTATCAAAGTTTTGTTTTTTTAAACATAAAACAACAACTACCATACTGTCTTTTACCATAGTAATATTTCATATTTACATCTTCTGGGGTCATTACATCTCCCCCTCCTGTGATTGGACATCGTCCCGATGTCTGTTTCCCTTAAACAAATTCGGGTAAGCTTCTTTAAGGAGTTCCTCATCCTCCCAAGTGGCCTCTTCAGGCCCATAGTGCTGCCACTGCACCTTAGCTTGGAAAATAACCCGCTTCCGCAGCCGCACCTCTCTCCGGTCGAGAATGTTCAGTGGTTCGACCAGAACCTCGCCTTCTAGCTCGACCTGCAAACAGCAACAGATCTAGTTATTTCCTTGTTTTAAGAACAAAGCTTAACTAGAACGACCAGATTAATTCTTACCCGAACATCCTGCCATTGGATCACATGTTTAGGATCGTAGACGTATTTTTTTAGTACAGATACGTGAAAAACATTGTGGATTTTAATATGACTCAGCAGGGCGAGTTGATAAGCTACTGGCCCCACTCTCGCCAGGATTTGGAAGGGTCCAAAATAGCGAGGGGCAAGTTTGACACACCCACTCCACTGCAAGGTACTCCTTCTGGTTTGAATTCTTACAAAAACATGGTCTCCGACCTGGAATTCTTTGAACCTTCTCTTCCGGTCTGCAAAACTTTTTTGTCTGTCCTGAGCGGCCTTTAAGTTGGTACACACCTTTTTCACCATGTCTTCCATTTCCTTGAGCATTTCCGGACCAAATCTTAACCTATCCTCAGGTCCACCCCAACTTGAGGGTGTGCGGCACTTTCGCCCATACAGGACCTCAAAAGGACTCAGCTGTGTTGACGAGTGATACCCATTATTATATGCGAATTCAACCAGGTGGAGGTATTCCTCCCATTGGGCTGGTTTCATCATAACACATGCTCTCAGCATGTCCTCCACTACCTGATTCACCCGTTCCGTTTGACCATCGGTCTGGGGATGATAGGCTGTGCTAAAGTTCAGTTGTGTTCCCAGTTCAGCAAACAATGTCCTCCAAAAAGTTGATGTGAACTTAACATCACGATCCGAGATTATTACCTTCGGAAGTCCATGCAATTTGAACACATTTTGCATGAAAATATGAGCAATTTGCACAGCTTTATACGTGGATTGTACCGGTATGAAGTGTGCTGCCTTACTTAACTTATCCACTACCACCATAATGGAATCATTATTTTTCTTCGTTCGAGGCAACCCGGTTATAAAGTCCATGGAAATAGTTTCCCATTTCCATTCCGGAATGGGTAAGGGTTGTAGCAGCCCGGCTGGATGCAAATGCTCCGCCTTAATCTGTTGACATTCTAGACATCGCGCTAGATATTCAGCTACCTCCTTCTTCATTTTTGGCCAATAGTATTCCTTCCGAAGTGCGGTGACCGTTTTCTGGTATCCTGGATGCCCGGTATAATGGCTGATATGAAATTCGTCCAGAATTAGTTTTCTAAGACTATCTTCATTGGGTACATACAACCTTTTATGGAAGTACAGCATTCCGACATCGTCTAATTCGTATCCCTATTGTATTTCCTTATCAGAAAGTTGTTGTACCTGCTGTTTAATTTGTTGATAAACAGCATCTTGATCAGCCGCTAATTTTATCTTTTCAAGTAAGGTACTCTGCCATTCACTGACCGAAATTCTGCACACACATTGCACCTTTCGACTCAATGCGTCAGCTACCCGGTTCTCCTTTCCCTTCAAATGCTTAATTTCAAAATCAAACCCACTTAAGAAGTCCGCCCAACGAGCTTGTCTCGTATTTAAGGTGGGTTGGCTGAAATAGCTTGTTAAACTGTGATGGTCTATCAACAACAGAAATTTTCTTCCCAAAAGGTAATGTCGCCACATTTTCAGTGCATGGATAACGGCTGCCAATTCCAAGTCGTAAGCAGAGTATTTATGCTCATGTTCCTTTAGTTTCCTTGATTCGTATGCAATTACTCTTCCTTCTTGCATCAGCACTCCTCCCACACCTTCTTTACTCGCGTCAGTACAGACCACGTAATCCTTATTAGGATCAGCTATACTTAAAATTGGCGCTGTGGTGAGTAAGTGTTTAAGCTGCTCAAAGCTCCGCTGACATTCTGAGGTCCACTTAAATACCTTCCCCTTCTTTTGTAAGGAGGTGATAGGGTATGCTACCCTTGAAAATCCTTCCACGAACCTTCTATAATAGCCAGCTAGCCCCATAAAGGACCTAATATCTGCCATGTCCTTTGGTATGGGCCATTCCATTATAGTCCTTATTTTTTCAGGATCTACTACAATCCCCTCCTTGGTGATTACATGGCCTAAGTATTGTATCTCCTCTCGAAAGAAATCACACTTACTAAACTTTGCATATAACTGATGTTCTCGCAAAGTTTGCAACACCACTCTAAGGTGTTCCTCATGCTCCTTCCTTGATCGGGAGTAAATCAGAATATCGTCTATGAATATCAACATAAATTTATCTAAGAACCTATGAAGCACACTGTTCATCAAACACATGAAGGTAGCAGGTGCATTGGTCAGACCAAAAGGTAGCACCACGAACTCATAATGCCCATACCGCGTTCTGAAAGTTGTCTTAGCGATATCTTCCTCTTTAATTCTAATCTGATGATAACCAGATCGCAGATCGATCTTAGAGAACACCGTTGCCCCCTTCACTTGATCAAAAAGTTCGTCAATCCGGGGCAAAGGATATTTATTTTTGATTGTGAGCTTATTCAGCTGACGATAATCAATACACATCCGAAAAGTTCCATCTTTCTTTTTGACAAATAACACTGGGGCTCCCCAGGGTGATACACTGGGACGGATGTAATTTTTGTCTAACATCTCCTGCAGTTGCATTTTTAATTCTGTTAATTCTGGTACGCTCATTCGGTATGGTGCCCGTGACACAGGTGCTGCCCCCGAAATCAATTCGATGGTAAAGTCCACATCTCTTTTAGGTGGTAATCCCGGTACTTCCTCTAGAAAAACATCTACAAATTCTTGCACCACCGGAATGTTGCCCAACATAGCAGTTTTATCTTTCTGATTTGCGTAACCCACCTGAATAGCATAAATTTGACATTTCTTTTTGATGCATTTAGCTAACTGAGATGTTGTAATGGGTCGAATCTGTACGGGATGCTTGATTCCTTGTAGTTCCTGTTGCTCACCGCGGTCATTCTTATAGTAAATGGTTTTTGTCTTGCAATTCACCAAGGACCAGTGTTTCTCCAGCCAATCCATCCCAATCAGGATGTCATATGAACCCAAGGGTAGTACATTTAGATCCACCACTATTGGCTGTCCTGCTATGGTTAAGGAGCAATTATTTATTTTTGCCAAAACCCGTCTCTTGGCTCCTGTAGCTAATTGGACCAACCATGGATTTCTGAATTTTTCAGATTGTAACTTACACTGTTCTACTATCTTTGGGCTAATATAACTTAAAGTAGCTCCTCGATCAATAAGAACAGCTATAGAAAGGTTTGAAATTTTACCTTCAAATTCCACCATAGTCGGCTGGTATTCCGCTTGGCGGTCCTCCAAGGCTGCGTTAATTCTTGGTACACTACATGCCATGTCCCCAACGGTCGATGCTTCATGAATTTGGGATATCTGGTCCGTCCCCTTTCGCTGTGGGCAGTTTTTAACATAGTGAGGTCCTCCACAGCCCCAGCATTGAACTGGGGGTCTGGTCATCCCTTCACCTTCTGGCCTAACAGGCTGTTCACTTACTCTAGATTCACTTATTGGCCTAGCTCGGGGCGCACTTTTTGCTACAGTTCTGCTGTTTAACCCTTTACCGGCTCCCTTACCTCCATTACTGCGACCTCCTTTGCTGTTTCCAAACATCCGACTACTCTTTTTTTCATTCCATTTTTTATTTGAAGCATCCCCCTTCTGTTTATTCTGCTGGTAGCAGATCCTTGCTTTACGAATAGCCTCATCCATGGTCCTAGGATTGTCAAATTCAATCCTCTCTCTTATATATGAAGGTAAGCTGCTCAGAAACCTTTGTACCTTGGCTTTTTCCTCTTTGATATAAGGTACATAACGTAGCAGAGAGGTAAAGTGATTAATGAACACGTCCATAGTCTGCTGCCCCAGTCTTAAATCATGGAATTCTCTTGCCTTTTCATCGGAGAAGTGCTCGGTCAGGTACCTTTCTTTGAAGTATTTCTGAAACTTCTCCCATGTGATGGTCCGTTCACTTACCCCCTTGACAATCTTGATTTCCTCCCACCACAAGGTTGCCTTACCTTGTAACTGGAAGATAGCCAGTCTCGCCTTCAAGTTATGATCATACTCGTACAACTGAAAATATTTGTTCATATTTATTAGTCATGCTTCAGCTGCTTCTTTCTGTTCTCCATCAAAATGTGGGGGTTTAATTTTTCGAAATTCTCCCTGCAGTTCCATTCTCTGACGTTTTGAGGTTTTCTGTTCTGGTACATTATCAGAATGATCCTCCTTACCTTCTGAATTTTCAGGTCCAAACTGATAGTCTTGATCTTCTGTCATCCTCTGTTGTTCCGCGCTGGGGTTAGATAAGGGTGGGTTTTGCCTATCCGACAAACTCTTCAGAATTCTCTCTTGTTCTACCGTCAAATGCGCGTTGTCTTCTCGCAATCGTGCCATCTCATTTTTCAACTCCTGAACAGTTTCCAGTATTGCAAGATTGGTACTTCGTGTCTCCTCACCCAACTGTACCCACAGCTCTGGGTTTTCCCGAGGGTTGCTGCCGGCTCCTTGCATTTCGTTACTTTTCCTGGCTCAACTATTAGCTGTTATAATTCTGTATCTCACCCCTAAATAGACAGAAACAACAGTTAATTAATTTATTAGCTTTCATACGTATGCATGGTGTAAGCTTCTGCACAGTGAAACATGTCAAGCTTGAGGCCACAGTGTTGAAACTGGGCTCTGATACCAATTTGTCACACCCTTGTTCACATATACATAAAAAAAAATTTAATGTATGCCATACATATAGACTTCGCTAAACTATATGCTTTATGCTTGTGCATTGCCGCATGTTTAAACTCCATGCCGCATAGTCCAACACTTTATGCCATGCATCATCGTAATTATAAACTGTTTAGCCCAATGCTTAGTACTTTGCAAACTTGATTACATATGCTACCATGGTATTATATTTACGCTGTAATTTGGTTTATGGAAAGCATTTGACTTTACAGTTGAAACCTAACTATTAGACCACCTCAGTACGCGGTGTATATTAATTAGGCGCGGGGTTTGGTGGTCCGGCCGCAGCCCTTGCAGGCGCCAAGTCATCCGTTGCCTTAATGACTTCAGTCCACACCATGGCAGGTGGCATGGCTTGCCCATCCGGCCATGTGACACCTCGGGTTCAGGTTTCTCGGCCTTTTCGCTCCAGTTTCCCGCTTTGCTTGAACGGTCGAGATCTCACCCTTGGAATGAAGGGCTGGGATGAGTCCGAGGGTTTTGGGTCATTACATAACCCTTCAGAGCAAGCTCAGAGTTTATTTGTTCGCACAGCCCTTCCGGCTCCGCCTTGGTGCTCAGGCTCTGGTTCGAAACCACCAACGCCATCTTCACAACCTGCAAACTCTCTGGAAGCCGTGAAGTGCCCAGCATTAGTCCTACACAGGTAATGACCCTCTGCTCTAAATTTACTGGTATGTATTTAAAGTTTAATTGTTAATCGGAGCGATTCATGCTAATCTGTTTCTATTCGCTGGTAGAGCGTGCAGATAGGATTATTCAAACCCCTCCGACGGTGCCAAGGTGACTAACCTTGACGTCTCAACTCTCTCGGCGGCTACAGGTAAGCTCACATCTCTTATTTACTGTTCTCCTGCATACGAGAGCTCAGAGCTCCTTGACCTTGAGCTATTCGCATTATGTTTTGTTGCAGACCGTCGTTCGTATGCTGGTTTCTTTGCTTTGATTTGCTGGGGTATTCTCCACAGAGGACCCTCACGGTTTACATATATGTTTTATTATCTAGCTTGAGTCAATGACCCGGCCTGATGAGTTGTAGTCCACGACGGAACCCATGTGCTCGATTCCATTTTATCTATGGATTAATTTTTGTTATATATATCCGCCCTTGCGGCATATCCGGACTTTGGGTCTCTGTATTTAATATATGATATACTGCACAGGGTCTGGTCGTAATACCCAGTTCTGGTTAGTGGAACCAGGCTCTGTTTTGAAGTTTTCCGTTTATCATTGTATATACATTTGTTACCCTTTCAAGATTATGCTATCTGGGTTTTGTTTTGTTAATTTATATATGAAAATGTTGCTCTGTCTGAACGCTTTGAGAAATTTGTTAATATATTCTGAGTACTTAGCAACATTAATATATTGCATGGTTGTTTGCTGTGTTATCGCTGTTCTCCGCCTTCAACTATGGTTAAGCTGCTCGTCTCAGCGACAGCAGGCCTCATAAATTTACTCAAGTTATGCTACAGTTTTTCGAGTAAATCGTTCTGGTATTCCATGCGACTCTCGTCTTTACTAGTTTTGCAATGGATGTTCTTGGTTTAGTTATATCAGCAATACCATACTTCCTTCTTTCTTTTTAAGAATGTCGGAATATGTATATGTCTGGAGTTTTTCCTCTCTGAGGTAGCATGCACAAGGTTCTTGATTGGATATCTCGTTTTTCCTTTGTCGCTCTTTATTGAACTGATACCTCTGCTATTGTAACTGCGAACGCTGTTATTTGATAACGTCGGTTATAACTGATTACGGTATGGCTCTCTCTCTCCATCTCGTACAACTGCAAAGTATGTTTTCTTTTCTGAAACAGTATGTATAATCTTCGCATTTCAACAGTTTTTCTTATAAATAGAAGTAGATTCATCTCCTTCCTGTCGAGGAGTTTAGAATCCGAACTACAGCCGGTATTCACTACCCAGGCCCAGAGGTTTCTAACCTTGTTCTTGTTGGCACATTACATTAACAGTTTGATTATATTCAAGGTGTTCGGGACTGCTTGTCTCATTAATAGCTTTTCTTTACTTGAAAAATACCTCTGTCTCTCTGATTGTTTTCGTGTCATGTCTATCATTTAATAATCTGTCTTTTAATTAAACTACACCTGTGCAGTTATAATAATAGCATGACAGTATCTAAGGGAATGAAACACAGTTCTTAATTGACTACTGTAAGTTCACTGCATATTCCTCATTTAAATTCAACAGAGACTCTGCGGTTTGAAACCATACCTGGTTCACCAGAGTCATAAATAGGTACTCAAGCAAGTCACCTGTACTTCGATTCTGCTCTTCCACCCAGCCATGAGATCCATCTATCAGATGGAATTCTCCCCCCGAGCCATCTTGTAGGCCTTCAGCCCTCAACAAGATTTGTGCACCTTGTGCTTGGTTATCTGGTCCTTACCAGACTTAACCAATTTTCCTTTGTATTTTTCTTTTTCCTTTTTCCTTGGAAAAGATTTCTTCTGTCTGTCCCAACAGCACAGAACTTCCTCCCTACAACCAGGACTTTTCCTGTTTGGGAGGGCAGTTTCAATCAGTTATAACAACTGATCTCTTTCTTTGAAATCCACCTCCCAGAGGCTGCCAGCATTTCAAGAAAAATATTTAAATTACTCAATAAAGTAGTTTATCAAAGTTTTTTTTTTTTAAACATAAAACAACAACTACCATACTGTCGTTTACCATAGTAATATTTCATATTTACATCTTCTGGGGTCATTACAGGTATCAGTTGGCATTTGGTGTTTATTGTTTAGAACGTAGTCTGTTATTTCTCCTGTGATAAGCTTTAATGAAAATGAGTGTTCATTAATCTCTTTTTCTTTCCTTTTTTTTTTCGGTTATTATTTTCCTTCCATTTTATTGTTTTTTAATTTTTTTTTTAACTATTATTTTTTTTTTTTAGTTGTGTCTTATTTTATTTATTTTTATAAAAAATGATTTATCTATTTATTTTTCAAAAATAATATTTTTGAATTTGAATTATATAATTTATAAAATGAAAATATTAATTGTTTTTTATAATATTGAATTTATTTATTTATATATTAAAAAACATATTTTAAATAATAAAATATTACGTAAATTATATTATTATTTTAATTTGTTTTGACCAAAATTAATGTATTATGGGGAATTTCATTTTTGTTATTTGTTATTATTATTTTTATTTATTTATTTATAGTGTCATTGGTTGAGGTCTTACTATGGGTTGTTTAGTAACTTCTATTTCTATTAGTTACTAATTTTTGTTTTTAATTTTATTTACTTTTCATTTAACATTTTCTTTTTTATTTTATTCTTTCTTTTTCTATTATTTATTTTTTATTTTCATTTTCCTTTTCCTTTTGTCCATATTTTCAATTTAAGATACTTATTATACATTTTTGTTGACCAAACATTTATGCCAGTTATCCATAGTTTAACATTGAGATTTCATTTTTTGTTATTTTTTTATTATTATTTAAATTTATTTATTTCTAGGGTGATTGCTTTAGGTCTTAATATGGGTTGTTTAGTAATTTCCATTTATATTAGTTAATATTTTTTTGTTTTTGTTTTATTTCTTTTCTATTTAACTTTTTTATTTTTTTGAATTGTAGTTTTTTCTCCACATTTTAAATTTATGATGACAAATTTTAAAGAGGAAAAAAGAGATTACAGTAATTTTTTTAGTTTTATTACTTTTTAATTTGATTTTTTTTCTCTTTTTTGTCTCTTTCTATGGCTTTTTTTAAGATCACAAATTTTAAAGAAAAAAATAATAATTAAAAAATTCTTTTCCCAATAATTTTTTGTAGTTTTCTTACTTTTTAATTTGACTTATATTTTTTTTTTGTCATTTTCTATTTCTTTTTCTTTATTTTCAATTCCAATTATATTATAAAAACAAAAAAAAAAACAAAAACAAAAACAAAAAAAAAAAAATCTTGTTTACAAAGTTTTTATAATTAATAACTATTATGATAATTAATTATTAGTTTTTAGAATCTTGTGAGCTTTTCTTTCCTAATTTTATTAAGAAAGTTTTTATTGATGTATGGTAATAATTTTTATGAAGCATTTTTTACTAACTTTGTTGAATTTATTTTATTTAAGCATGGTTTTTATAATTCATACCTCCAAGTATATAAAAAATTCAAGAAATTGATCTTATAACAAGAAATTGAATTCAAGAATTCAAGAAATTAATCTTCTTGAATTCAAGAAGTTGTTTTTTTGCGTGCTTGTGATTAATGTCTATTGTTCTATCATGTCAAAGGATATGAAACTCTAGCTCTGATATTATCAGGATATTTTGTTTCAAGTCACTGGAAATTGTTCAACATTTATTGGGAGGTTAATCTTCAATTTCTCATCTGTTTCAATTGATTTGTTAAGTCGGATACCATGATTGTCAAATTCAATCAATTTAGTACTAAATCACAAATCATAGACAAATTTGAAAATGGCTAATGATATATTTTATTTATTTTAATATTTGAATTTTTTAAATTATTTTTTATATTTTCACGATACAAAATGTTGTAGGAACTAAGTATTTTGATTAAAAAATAAGTGTTTTGATATCCATCTATAATTACTAGTGATTTAATTTATATAACTGTACTAGTTATAATTTAGTTGTTAAATTAATAGTAAAAAAATTGTTATTACGAATTATTCATAAATATTAATTAACATGTCTTTACAATTTAATTTTAAAAATAATTAATACTAAATCACAAATTATAGATCATCTCAACTCAATTTTGCTCTGCAAAAGTAAGAGAGGTCATTTGAGTGAAAACAATAAAAGTTTTGTTTCATATTCCCATGTCTTCACTTCCACAAACACAATTGCATTCAACTCTATATCAATCATGTCAATTCCCATGAACTTTGTAGGAAACAATTGGTTGTGCAAACAAGTTTCTTGGAATTGACATGTTGAAACAATAAAGCTATAAACAAGTTTCTTGGAATTGACATGTTGAAACAAGTTTCAATTTGAACCAAACACTGCCAAAAATAAAGCTATAAAGTTTCATTGCAACCAATGAGGTAGAGAGCTCACACATTTTCACTTTCATTACTATTTTTTTATGAAGGCTTTATGTCACACCTTCATTCACATACATAAAAAAAAATTTACTGTATGCTTATACGACTACTCTTCTTATGCTTTACTTGATGCAACTATAATGTCTGTCACATATTTATCCACATAGCATTATTATACATACGATATTTATATATACTACACCACATATTCAATACTTTATTAATTCTTGGTTAAGTTCGATGGTGTCCAAGGTTGACATATGTTATTGCCACACAAATGTGTTTGTCATGGATTTTGGTGTAACCCCTTGACCTTTCGGTGACTTAGCTGTTAGTCCATGCCCGTTTGGCATATTTAATGAAGTGCAGGCGTTGGTGGACCTGCCGCAGCTCTTGCAAGCGCCAACTCATCTCTGTCTTAATGGCACCCGTCCTTATAGTGCGAGGTGGCACTGCTGGACTCCTTTGGCCATGTGATGCCTCGAACATGGAGTTCTCGGCCTTTACGCCTGGCCTTCCCGCCTTGAATGAATGCTCAGGATTACCCTCATGGATTGAAGGGTGGAGATCCAATCCAGGGTTTACGGCATTACAAAAGCTGTCACAACGTGTTCACGGGGTTTATTGTTTCGATTATTTCCTACAGTTCTGTCTCGGCACTGCGCCTCTGGTCTATCTTACCAGCGATACTTTCTTCAACTGCAACCACTCCGGAGCTGGGCGGTGGCCGCCTTCAACTCTACTCAGGTAATGATATTCGGTTCTACGTTTCCCTATAAATTTACAGTAAGTTTATTGGCTGAGAAATCTTACAACCTTACAGTTAGTATATCTTTATGCGATTTCTCACAGTTTGTATGCTTTTGGTTCCTAGGCTCGCGGCTGGTTTTGCGGCTCCACCGGTGGTGTCAAGCAGCTGTGCATGACAACTTCCCCTCGCAGCGGCTACAGGTAAGCATTCCAACCTTGTCTCTATTCCTTTGAATAGAACTTCACCGCCTCAGGTTTTAAGCTATAGGGTTATGGTTGCAGACTGCCGCACCATGAGGACCTTATTGCAGCACCGACCAAGGTATAATCCTCATAGGGTCCTCAATACTTGTATTTAAAGTCTCTCTTGTGTTCATTTGGTTGTCCCCTTGCGGCCTACTCTGTTTTGATTTGCCGTTTCTGTGCTTGGATAAGGGTTCGGGTCTGGCCATGATGCACAGACTTGGCCGATGAAACTCGACTTAAATCGAGGGTTTAATCATTTTAGATGAACTTCTGTAATTGTTCAAGTCTTTTCCTCTCGAGTACTGGACTGTGTATAACTTATGGTTTAAGGTGACTGTGACTCTAATTGCGCCCTCAGGGCGGTATATTTTTTTTATGTCCATGAATATATATACTTTCAGTTTCCTTCTTATCGTTTCCAATGGTGCGAGGTTTATGCTATTAGATGCTGGATTATTCTTTTTATAACTGAATCCTTATATATGATTCAGGTTACAATAGTTGCTCCATGCCGTCGCTTTGGTTTCTTATGCATCTGTTTACTTGTAAGATTGATTAGTTTCCATTCGGTTGTTTATATTGTAATGTTTATACAGCATGCTCTCGGCTAGCTATATAGCAATATATGTATTGTGTGCACTCGAATGGATACCAGAACGATAGCTTGTTCTTTTCTTCCGCTATGGAAATATCGTACCCCATATATTTGTTTAAGTTTTTCATTGCATAGCATGCATAGTATATCTGGTATGTATGAACATACTTCTTTCGCTTTGCATGCACAGACTTTTATGAATATATTTCCCCATTTCAGTTTCATACCCAGGGTTTTGTATGCATGAATGTACTCTTCTATTTCGAGTTACATACACAGGTTTTGGATGCATGAATATATGTTCTTTTCAGTTATCGCTCGACGGAGCTGACTTCGTATTACCGTGCTCACTAGCACTGTATTCTTGAGACTTTGATTGATGAAAGGTTATAATACTCTCATTTTCCTATGCTGCACAGCTGTTAAATTAACGCCGTTGTCTGGTATTCTTTTCTGTGTATTTTCTTGTTTATTAAACATTTGTAATAACCACCGAGGGTTTTAATTCTCCCTCCGTCGACAGGGTAGCATCTGACTACCGTCAGTGCTCACCTATTTGGACTCAGAGGTGCATTCCTCACTCTGTCGACACGCTCAGTTTTTTTTTTATTTGTTCATTTACCAAGATATGAAATAATACTCGCCGAGTTAGTTTACTCTCTGTTAAACAATGACTGACTCGGTCTTCTGCACAAGCTTGCAGTCTGCCTGTCATTGATAACCAGTTCTTGGTTACCTTCCCTAGTTTCTATAACCAGGTTTAATTACACCTTTCTATGTAGCTTATCTACAGTCAATCTATGTTAATGACAATCTGTCTTTAACTTCGACCATGCCTATACAGTTTCTTAACAATATGACAGTAACTAGGAAAGAAACTTGCTTCCTGTTTGACTACTGTACATTCACTGTATATTCATATTCAAACAGAGACTCTGCAGTTGAAACCATACCTGGTTCACTAGTAACAAGAATGGTTTCTCAAGCAAGTCACCTGTGTTTGTTTATGCTCTTCCACCCAGCCATGAGACCCATCTCTCAGACGGAATTCTCCCCCCGAGCCCTCCTGCAGGCCTCCAGCCCTCAACAGGATTTGCGCACTATCTGTGCCTGGTTATCTGGTCCTAACCAGACTTAACCCATGTTCTCTTTGTTCTCTCTTTTCCTGTTCTTGGAAAAGAATTCCTTCTGCCTGTCCTCACAGCACAGAATTCCCCCTCCTCAGTCAGGACTTTTCCTGTTTTGGAGGGTAGTTTCATCAGTTATCACAACTGATCTCTTTTCTTTAAGATTCACCTCCTAGAGGCTGCCAGCATTTCCAGAAATATTTAAATTACTTTAATTAAAAGAAATAGTTTGTCACAGTTTTGTTTAAAACATAACAACAACTGTATTACTGTCTTTTACCACAGTAAACTTTCACAATTACATATCCTGGGGTCATTACATCTCCCCCTCCTGTGATTGGACATCGTCCCGATGTCTGTCACCCTTAAACAAATTCGGGTAAGCTTCTCTAAGGAGTTCTTCATCCTCCCAAGTGGCCTCTTCAGGCCCATAATGTTGCCACTGCACCTTAGCTTGGAAAATAACCCGTTTCCGCAGCTGCACTTCTCTCCGGTCGAGAATGGTCAGTGGTTCGACCAGAACCTCGCCTTCCGGCTCGACCTGCAATCAGCAACAGATTAAGTTATTTTCTTGTTCAGGAACAAAGCTTATCTAGAGTGACCAGATTAATTCTTACCCGAACATTCTGCCATTGAATCACATGTTTAGGATCGTAAACGTATTGCTTTAATACGGATACATGAAACACATTGTGGATCCTAATATGGCTTGGTAGGGCAAGTTGATAAGCTACCGGCCCCACTCTTGCCAAGACCTGGAAAGGTCCAAAATAGCGAGGTGCTAGTTTGGCACATCCGCTCCACTGCAAGGTACTCCTTCTTGGTTGGATTCTTACAAACACATGATCCCCAACTTGGAATTCTTTGAATCTTCTCTTTCGATCAGCAAAACTTTTTTGTCTGTCCTGAGCGGCTTTTAAATTGGTACGCACCCTCTTTACCGTATCTTCCATTTCCTTGAGCATATCAGGACCAATTTGTAACCTGTCCTCAGGTCCACCCCAGCTTGCAGGTGTGCGGCACTTCCGCCCATACATAACCTCAAAAGGACTCATCTGTGTTGAGGAGTGATATCCATTGTTATATGCGAATTCGACCAGGTGGAGATAATCTTCCCATTGGGTTGGCTTCATCATAACACATGCTCTCAGCATGTCCTCCACAACCTGATTCACTCGTTCTGTTTGGGGATGATAAGCTGTGCTAAAGTTCAGCTGTGTTCCCAGTTCAGCAAACAGTGTTCGCCAAAAAGCTGATGTAAACTTAACATCACGATCAGAGATGATTACCTTCGGAAGTCCATGCAATTTGAATATATTTTGCATGAAAATATGGGCAATTTGCACAACCTTATATGTTGATTGCACAGGTATGAAGTGTGCTGCCTTACTCAATTTATCCACTACCACCATAATGGAATCATTATTCTTCTTTGTCCGAGGCAATCCAGTTATAAAATCCATGGAGATAGTCTCCCATTTCCATTCTGGAATGGGTAAGGGTTGTAGCAGCCCTGCTGGATGCAAGTGTTCCGCCTTGATCTGTTGACATTCTAGACATCGTGCTAGATACTCAGCTATCTCCTTCTTCATTTTTGGCCAGTAATATTCTTTTCGAAGAGCGGTAACTATTTTCTGGTATCCTGGATGCCCGGTGTAATGACTGATGTGGAATTCGTCCAGAATCAACTTCTTAAGACTGTCTTCATTGGGTATGTACAGCTTTTATTAAAGTACAATATTCCAGCATCATCTAGTTCATACCCTTGTTGTATTTCCTTATCAGGTAGTTGCTGTAGTTGCTGTTTAATTTGCTGATAAACAACATCTTGTTCAGCTGCTGATTTTATCTTTTCAAACAGAGTACTTTGCCATTTACTGACCGAAATCTTGCACATGCACTGTACTTTCCGACTTAATGCATCCGCTACTCGGTTCTCCTTCCCTTTTAGATGCTTAATTTCAAAGTCGAACCCGCTTAAGAAGTCGGCCCAACGAGCTTGTCTCGTATTTAAGGTGGGTTGACTGAAATAGTTTGTTAGGCTGTGGTGATCTGTTACCAACAGAAATTTTCTGCCCAAGAGATAGTGTTGCCACATTTTCAGGGCATGAATGACAGCTGCCAGCTCCAAGTCGTAAGCAGAGTATTTCTGTTCATGTTCTTTCAGCTTCCTGGATTCATAAGCAATGACTCTTCCTTCTTGCATCAACACTCCTCCCACACCTTCTTTACTTGCGTCCGTGCAGACCACGTAATCCTTATTAGGATCAGCTATACTCAATACAGGTGCGGTGGTGAGTAAGTGCTTGAGTTGTTCAAAACTCTTCTGGCATTCTGAGGTCCACTTAAATACTTTTCCCTTCTTTTGTAAGGAGGTGATAGGGTATGCTACCCTCGAAAAACCTTCAACAAATCTTCTATAATAACCCGCTAGCCCCATAAAGGATCTAATATCTGCCACGTCCTTTGGTATGGGCCACTCCATTATAGTTCTGATTTTTTCAGGGTCTACTGCAATTCCTTCCTTTGTGATTACATGGCCCAAGTATTGTATCTCCTCCTTGAAGAAATCACACTTACTAAACTTTGCATACAATTGATGTTCTCGCAAAGTTTGCAACACCAATCTAAGGTGTTCCTCATGCTCCTTTCTTGATCTGCTGTAAATCAGAATATCATCTATGAATATCAGCACAAACTTGTCTAAAAATCTGTGAAACACACTGTTCATCAAACACATGAAGGTAGCAGGTGCATTGGTCAGACCAAAAGGTAGCACCACAAATTTGTAATGCCCATACCGCGTTCTGAAAGCAGTCTTAGCGATATCCTCCTCCTTAATTCTGATCTGATGGTAACCAGATCGCAGATCGATTTTAGAGAATACTGTCGCTCCCTTCACCTGGTCAAAAAGTTCGTCGATCCTAGGCAAAGGGTATTTATTTTTTATCGTGAGCTTATTCAGCTGACGATAATCAATGCACATCCGAAAGGTGCCATCTTTCTTTTTAACAAACAACACTGGGGCTCCCCAGGGTGATACACTGGGACGGATGTAATTTTTATTTAACAGCTCCTGCAGTTGCATTTTTAATTCTATTAGTTCTGGTACACTCATACGGTATGGTGCCCGTGATACAAGTGCTGCCCCCGGAATCAGTTCAATGGTGAAATCCACATCTCTTTTAGGTGGTAATCCCGGTACCTCCTCGGGAAAAACATCTGCAAATTCCTGCACCACCGGGATGTTACCCAATGTGGCAGTTTTATCCTTCTGATTAGCGTAACCCACCTGAATAGCATAGATTTGACACTTCTTTATGATGCATTTAGCTAACTGAGTTGCTGTAATGGGTCGAATCTGTACAGGATGTCTGATTCCTTGCAACTCCTGCTGCTCCCCACAGTCATCCTTATAGTAAATAGTCTTTGTTTTGCAATTTACTAAGGACCAGTGCTTCTCTAGCCAATCCATCCCAATTAGGATGTCATATGAACCCAACGGTAGTACATTTAGATCCGCTACGATTGGTTGTCCTGCTATAGTTAATGAACAATTATTTACCTTGGCCAAGACTCGCCTCTTGGCTCCTGTAGCTAATTGGACCAGCCACAGATTCCTGAACTTTTCAGCTTGCAGTTTACACTGTTCTACTATTTTTGGGCTAACATAACTTAAAGTAGCCCCTGGGTCAATAAGAACAGCTATAGAGAGGTTTGAAATTTTACCTTCAAATTCAACCATAGATGGCTGGTACTCCGCTTGACGGTCCTCCAACGCTGCATTGATTCTGGGTACACTACGTGCCACGTCCCCAACAGTTGATGCTTCATGAATCTGGGATATCTGGTCTGTCCCCTTTCGCTGTGGGCAGTTTTTAACATAGTGAGGCCCTCCACAGCCCCAGCATTGAACTGGAGGTCTGGTCATGACTTCACCTTCTGGTCTAGCAGGCTGCTCACTCACTCTGTTTTCACTTCTTGGTCTAGTTCGGGGCGCACTTCTGGTTACAGATCTGTTGTTTAATCCTTTACCAGCTCCCTTACTGCCATTGCTGCGACCTCCTTTGCCGCTTCCAACCATCCGACTGCTCCTTTTTTCATTCCATCTTTTGTTCGAAGTATCCCCCTTCTGCTTACTCTGCTGATAGCAGATCCTTGCTTTACGAATAGCCTCATCCATGGTTCTAGGATTGTCAAACTCAATCCTCTCCCTTATATACGCCGGTAAGCTGCTCACAAACCTTTGGACCTTAGCTTTCTCCTCCTTGATGTAAGGTACATAACGTAGCAGAGAGGTGAAACGATTAATAAACTCGTCCATGGTCTGTTGTCCTAATCTCAAATCATGAAATTCCCTTGCCTTCTCATCATAGAAGTGCTCAGTCAGGTACATTTCTTTGAAGTATTTCTGGAACTTCTCCCATGTAATGGTTCGTTCGCTGACCCCCTTGACAATCTTGATTTCCTCCCACCACAAGGTTGCCTTACCTTGTAACTGGAAGATTGCTAGTCTTGCTTTCAAGTTATGGTCATACTCATACAACTGAAAATATTTATTCATATTTATTAACCAGGCTTCAGCAGCTTCCTCCTGTTCGCCATCGAAATGTGGGGGTTTAATCTTCCGGAATTCTCCCTGCAGTTCCATCCTCTGACGTTTTGAAGTTTGCTGCTTTGGTACATTGTCTGAATGATCCTCTTTGCCCTCTGAGATTTCAGGTTCAACCTGATAATTTTGCTCTTCTGTCATCCTCTGCTGCTCTGCGCTGGGGTTAGCTAGAGGTGGATTCTGCCTGTCCGACAAGCTCTTCAGAATCCTTTCTTGCTCAACTGTTAAACGCGCGTTGTCCTCTCGCAACCGTGCCATCTCGTTCTTCAATTCTTGAACCGTTTCCAATATTGCCAGATTAGTGCTTCGTGTTGCCTCACCCAACTGTACCCAAAGCTCTGGGTTCTCCTAAGGATTACTGCCAGGTCCCTGCATTTTGTCTCCTCACTGCTTTAACTATTGACTGTTGTAATTCTGTATTTTATCCCTTCATAAACAGAACATCAGTTAGATGAATTATTAACTTACTTACATATGCATGGTGTAGGCTTTCACAGTGAAACATGTTTGCCTGAGGCCACAGTGTTGAAACTGGGCTCTGATACCAATTTGTCACACCTTCATTCACATACATAAAAAAAAATTTACTGTATGCTTATACGACTACTCTTCTTATGCTTTACTTGATGCAACTATAATGTCTGTCACATATTTATCCACATAGCATTATTATACATACGATATTTATATATACTACACCACATATTCAATACTTTATTAATTCTTGGTTAAGTTTCGATGGTGTCCAAGGTTGACATATGTTATTGCCACACAAATGTGTTTGTCATGGATTTTGGTGTAACCCCTTGACCTTTCGGTGACTTAGCTGTTAGTCCATGCCCGTTTGGCGTATTTAATGAAGTGCAGGCGTTGGTGGACCTGCCGCAGCTCTTGCAGGCGCCAACTCATCTCTGTCTTAATGGCACCCGTCCTTATAGTGCGAGGTGGCACTGCTGGACTCCTTTGGCCATGTGATGCCTCGAACATGGAGTTCTCGGCCTTTACGCCTGACCTTCCTGCCTTGAATGAACGCTCAGGATTACCCTCATGGATCGAAGGGTGGAGATCCAATCCAGGGTTTACGGCATTACAAAAGCTGTCGCAATGCGTTCACGGGGTTTATTGTTTCGATTATTTCCTACGGTTCTGTCTCGGCACTGTGCCTCTAGTCTATCTTACCAGCGATACTTTCTTCAACTGCAACCACTCCGAAGCTGGGCGATGGCCGCCTTCAACTCTACTCAGGTAATGATATTCGGTTCTACGTTTCCCTGTAAATTTACAGTAAGTTTATTGGCTGAGAAATCTTACAACCTTACAGTGAGTATATCTTTATGTGATTTCTCATAGTTTGTATGCTTTTGGCTCCTAGGCTCGCGGCTGGTTTTGCGGCTCCACCGGTGGTGTCAAGCAGCTGTGCATGACAGCTTCCCCTCGCAGCGGCTACAGGTAAGCTCCAACCTTGTCTCTGTTCCTTTGAATAGAACTTCACCACCTCAGGTTTTAAGCTATAGGGTTATGGTTGCAGACTGCCGCACCATGAGGACCTTATTGCAGCACCGACCAAGGTATACTCCTCAGAGGGTCCTCAATACTTGTATATAAAGTCTCTCTTGTGTTCATTTGGTTGTCCCCTTGCGGCCTACTCTGTTTTGATTTGCCGTTTCTGTTCTTGGATAAGGGGTTCGGGTCTGGCCGTGATGCGCAGACTTGGCCGATGAAACTCGACTTAGATCGAGGGTTTAATCATTTTAGATGAACTTCTGTAATTGTTCAAGTCTTTTCCTCTCGAGTACTGGACTATGTATAACTTATGGTTTAAGGTGACTGTGACTCTAATTGCACCCTCAGGGCGGTATATTTTTTTTATGTCCATGAATATATATACTTTCGGTTTCCTTCTTATCGTTTCCAATGGTGCGAGGTTTATGCTATTAGATGCTGGATTATTCTTTTTATAACTGAATCCTTATATATGATTCAGGTTACAATAGTTGCTCCATGCCGTCGCTTTGGTTTCTTATGCATCTGTTTACTTGTAAGATTGATTAGTTTCCATTCGGTTGTTTATACTGTAATGTTTATACAGCATGCTCTCGGCTAGCTATATAGCAATATATGTATTGTGTGCACTCGAATGGATACCAAAATGATAGCTTGTTCTTTTCTTCCGCTATGGAAATATCGTACCCCATATATTTGTTTAAGGTTTTCATTGCGTAGCATGCATAGTATATCTGGTATGTATGAACATACTTCTTTCGCTTTGCATGCACAGACTTTTATGAATATATTTCCCCATTTCAGTTTCATACCCAGGGTTTTGTATGCATGAATGTACTCTTCTATTTCGAGTTACATACACAGGTTTTGGATGCATGAATATATGTTCTTTTCAGTTATCGCTCGACGGAGCTGACTTCGTATTACCGTGCTCACTAGCACTGTATTCTTGAGACTTTGATTGATGAAAGGTTATAATACTCTCATTTTCCTGTGCTGCACAGCTGTTAAATTAACGCCGTTGTCTGGTATTCTTTTCTGTGTATTTTCTTGTTTATTAAACATTTGTAATAACCACCGAGGGTTTTAATTCTCCCTCCGTCGACAGGAAGGTGGCATCTGACTACCGTCAGTATTCCCCTATTCAGATTCAGAGGTTCAATCCTCACTCTGTCGACACACTCAGTTTTTTTTTTATTTGTTCATTTACCAAGATATGAAATAATACTCGCCGAGTTAGTTTACTCTCTGTTAAACAATGACTGACTCGGTCTTATGCACAAGCTTGCAGTCTGCCCGTCATCGATAACTAGTTCTTGGTTACCTTCCCTAGTTTCTATAACCAGGTTTAACTACACCTTTCTATGTAGCTTATCTACAGTCAATCTATGTTAATGACAATCTGTCTTTAACTTCGACCATGCCTATACAGTTTCTTAACAATATGACAGTAACTAGGAAAAGAAACTTGCTTCCTGTTTGACTACTGTACATTCACTGTATATTCATATTCAAACAGAGACTCTGCAGTTGAAACCGTACCTGGTTCGCCAGTAACAAGAATGGTTTCTCAAGCAGGTCACCTGTACTTGTTTATGCTCTTCCACCCAGCCATGAGACCCATTTCTCAGACGGAATTCTCCCCCCGAGCCCTCCTGCAGGCCTCCAGCCCTCAACAGGATTTGTGCACTCTCTGTGCCTGGTTATCTGGTCCTAACCAGACTTAACCAATTTTCTCTGTTCTCTCTTTTCCTGTTCTTGGAAAAGAATTTCTTCTGCCTTTCCTCACAGCACAGAATCCCCCCTCCTCAGTCAGGACTTTTCCTGTTCTGGAGGGTAGTTCCATCAGTTATCACAACTGATCTCTTTCTTTAAGATTCACCTCCTAGAGGCTGCCAGCATTTCAAGAAATATATAAATTACTTTAATTAAAAGAAATAGTTTGTCACAGTTTTGTTTAAAACATAACAACAACTGTATTACTGTCTTTTAGCACAGTAAACTTTCACAATTACATATCCTGGGGTCATTACACTTTAATTGATCATCTCACACTTTGCCATCAATCCATACTATAATTAGCTATATTTAAACTAAGTGGCAGTTACTAGCTACTATGTAGCACTTGTTATTATATTAAACAACATATCTTAATAAATTATATATATATATATATATATATATATATATATATATATATATATATATATATATATATATATATATATATATATATAGATATATATATATATATATATATATATGTTAATATAAACAATATTAGTTAATCATATTTCTTAATTTTATTTTTTTATTTTGTGATAAAATCTTTATTTTTATTGTTTTTTAGTTTAATTAAAGGGACAAGTACTAGCTACTATGTAGCCCTCGTATTTTTCAAAATATTATTTTTATTAATAAATTTTGACAAAAAAATATAAAATGTAACTTAAAAAAACAATTTGCTAAATTATAAAAAATGTCATTAAAATTATGGAGAATTACCAAAGTTCTTCTTAAAAATGGCTTAAACTTAGAACTTTGATTTAAAAAAACAATTTGCTAAATTATAAAAAATGTCATTAAAATTATGGAGAATTACCAAAGTTCTTCTTAAAATGACTTAAACTTAGAACTTTGAAAGCTAAATGCAACACACACCATGTAATTTAACTAAGTTATTTGCAATTTTTTATAAGTTTTGATGATGTTAAGAACCATTTCCTTCCCTTCTTAAATGTCCTTGTTACCTGCCTACCCAATGGATCCATCTCTCATCAAGTCTATTGGAAAAGATCCATAATGGCCGCTATCTCCATGCCCAGTCTCATCACCACCCATCCCAAAAGACAGACGATGCCCCCTAGTCTCTTTCTGAGGAAAAATCCCATATAGTCAAGGCTTTCAAAGCCAATGGCTATTCCTCTACTCAAATCTCTAAAGCTCTCAAATCCATTGCTCACCCTAAGCCTAGAAAGTCGGACCCCTCCCCCTCGTGTGGCCAAGTCACCCTCCCTTACATAAAAGGGACCACAGAGCTTATTTCTAAGATGTTGGCTATGAAGAGCATAAATATTGTATTTAAGCCCCACAAAACCCTTAAGTAATTGTTTCGTTCAACCAAAGACTTATTAGATCCCATGCAAGGATCAGGGGTTTATAATTAGATCCCATGCAAGGATCAAGGGTTTATAAAATTCCTTGTTCTTGTGGGAAATCTCACATTGGTCAAATGGGTCGCCCTTTCAAATCTTGCATCAAGGAACATATAGCTGACACCAATCATAATGGTTGGGTAAATCTGCCATAGTAGAACACTCTTATAAGTATAAACACTTAATATGCTTCAATCAATCTAAAATGTTAGCTTCTACACCATTCTACAACTCTCACATTATTGGAGAAGCCCTGGAAATCGAGAAAAACACTAATAACTTTAATAGGGAGGACAGTTACAGACTTAGTCAATCTTGGAAGCTCGCCATCCACCATCTCATCCAATGACCCTTGCCCCCCCTGTTTATCGTGTCCTCCTTCCAAGTTCCTCTTTATTATTTCCTCTCTTATCTCTTGTTTCAATTATTTGGTTTCAAAAAATGTGTTCATAGAATTCCTATTAATTTATTTTCATCGGTAATTTTGATATCATTTGACTTCAAAGTTTTTATTCCTCATTATACTTTACTATTAAATTATTTTTTATTCAATTTGGAATCTATGGTTGTTCTGAATTATTTTCAGTTATTTCTTTTCTCATATAATTAGTTTATTTCTAATCTATTGTTTTGTCTATTATTTAATCCTTTTTTATCAATAAGATTTTATTTCATTTATTATATTTAAAATTTGAAATAACAACTTTTTGACCTAATTCTTAATCTCACCTCATACTTAAACTCATTTATGACTCAACTTTCGTTTAAGAAATCCACTATTGTATTCATTTTTCATATTTCATTCTAATCAGTTGGTCAACAAAATATACTTGGTAAAATATATTCGTTATTCAATTTACAAGTGACTGTTATTTTACTCTCAATTGACCGTTAGACCAATTGACTTACATTTCAATATTTGTTCTTATAAAAGGCTTTCTAGCACTCATTTACTCACAAGACTCTCATTGGTCCCTGATGATGGATGGTGTCACCATTGGAAACTGATGAGCCCCAATTTTTGGTATAATTTGGGCTCATTTGGCCTACTTTTTTTGCTCAAACCATTCACTTTTTACTGCTTATGCATGCATTTCTTAGTTTATTCGTGTTGTTTGTAGGAAGAAGGGTAGACACTTTATCTACGTGACTAATGCATTATGATTTCAGGTTTTTGCATTAAAAGGGAGAAAAGACCACATGAAAAGGAGACAAGGAGACAATGAGGTGGCACTGCTGGTTTTTAGGAGAGGATGTCCACAGCCTTGGGACCTTCCTCGTGATCCCCACCATAGCTCCGAGCTCCAATCCATCTCCCCACCGAGCTTGGAAGCAGCCAGATGTTCTACAGGAACAGCAGTTATAACTGTTCTACAGGAACAGCAGTTATGACTGTCCTACAGGATCAGCAAGTTAAACTTCAGTTGGACAGCCGAGCTCCTAAAATCAAGGAAACTTGTTGGATGATCGTTTTGCATAAGTATGGAGGCCGTAGCCTTTGATAGGTTGTTGAAACTCTCGCATTACTATTGTAATTTTTGAGCACAGCTCGGTCTTTGTTCCTTTTTGTAAGCCAATTTGGCATGACATCAGATTATGAATAAAGAAGGCAGATTTTGATCTAGTTCTGAGTTTTCCCAAGGAGCTATAGCTCTCAGGTTAGGGCCCAACCTGAGAGAAATAGATCTCCTCAGTGTTGTTTTGTGTTTGCATTTCGTTCCAGCACTTTAAGTTTGTTTATTTTCACATGCAATTCGAATTCACAGTTTGGTAATTTAGTCGTTTTCATGAGCATAGATAGGACTAGTTTATGGTTGAATTGATTTCGGTTGTTTAGTTATATTAGCAGGCTGATAATACATTGGAGCTCCAGCAAAAAGGGTTGAGAAGGTCTCCACTGCCATCTCTATTTGGAGATTGGAGTGCAGCCCATACCAGCCACAAAAATACGCAGTTCTTCACGTTATACATGCTGCAACATAGTCTCGTTTATGATAGATCTTTCCATGCACTTCACTCTTGCACCATACACCTTCATCACTGCTTCTTGCACATTCCTCTACACGCTTTATCTTGTTGTTCATTGAGTTCAGGTAGCTTAGGTTAATGAATTTGCTTCTTGGTGACAGTCATAAGCCATTTGTTTCATTTACACTGCTTTTCATCATTCTATCACCTCCTTCTTCATCTTGATCACGCATACAACCACATTCTTGACCTCTGTTACGCTCTGTTATCTCCCAAACTCCTCCACTCCTCACGTAACTTCATGCTTTAGACATTTCGTTGTTATAACCTTTCATCCACCAACCCACGTCATACACTCGTTCTCCAACCTACTTCTCCACTCCTGAGCCATCACTAGCCTTATTCCTACCTTACACATCTTCCCCTACCATTCCATCACTCCTCCATCACTTCAAACACCCACGGTAGGTCATCCTGTAGTAATTTGTAGACTTCCTGTAGAAACCTCTGCGGTTCCTGTAGAATCCCCTGCAGACATCCTGTAGGAGGCCACTCACTCGGTTGCTGAGCCTCTGAACGTGAGGAACCTCTGTGGACTGATGCTAAGGATCTCTGGGGACCTCTCCTAGCCTCCCCAACCTTTCCCAAGCTTTCCTTCCTTCCGCATCACATCTGCACAACCAAACCCTAATAAGCACAAAATCACAATCACTCCATCCACTTAAAGGAAAATTACAAAAACATGTCTTTTATGCTGCAAGTAGATTAGATTCATGCATTTTCACTTATTAGAGGTAATGGCATCATTGGTAGAAGTTTCCTTCACATTCTTTGCATCATAGAGGTTAGACTAGTTAAATTAGGGTTTCCTAGGGTTTCCATGTTTTGATTTGCTTTCAGTTCATTTTTGCCAAGTAGATTAGTCTTCTTTGAGCTAGCTTTCGTCCATCATTGATAAAGCTTCTTCTGTGAGCCTATAGAAGTTGGCTTGAGCCCTAGCAGACTTGTGCCAGCTGACCAAGTGACAGCTGCGACAAGAGCTAGTACTTGTGCATACAGCACCGTCGCTTCCAAGTTTGTACGAACTACCAGGTTGATAAAAGTAAGAGACAGGAAGCCCCAGGAGTTGTAGCATTATTGCTACAATACTGGAGCTCACCATCTTTTTGGCGCCGTTGCCGGGGAAGTGTCAGAGTATTAGTAATTGTTGCTTTTCTTCTACTTTCTTACTCTTACCTTCTGCTAGTAGTTTACTTCATTTCATTCTGCAAAAGTAGCATAGACATTTCCTGCTTTCATAGATTAGCATTTCCTGCTTTCATAGATTAGCATTTCCTGCTTTCATAGATTAGCATTTCCTGCTTCCATAGATTAGCATTTCCTTTCTGCAATTTCTTTTGAGCAAAGTAGATTAGTTCTTTCCTGCTTTCAGTTAATTTTGCATCTTTCATAGTTAGTTGTAAATCAATCTGTCTCAGTTTTGCAGGTACCAAAAGAAAAGCAAAGCAAAAGCAAGCAAAAAGAAAAAGAAAGTCTTTTCCATTTCATGCCTCGTAGGAACCGAGATAGATCAGGCAAATTCCTACCAAACACCCCCACCACATCACTGAGTCACCCTTCTCTCTTCTTTGGTGACAGTGACCCAGAGGAACCTATAGGTGAACAACCTGAGATATCCAAAGACCCTATAGTAGAAGAAGAGTTAGAAACCAATCCATCTGAAGCTATGGCTGACAATAGGAGAGAAGATGAGAGAATAGAAGGTGCCTTCCCCATCCGAGAGACCAATGGAGAGATGAAAATGAAAAACATTAGCCCCTCCGCCTTACCTCACTTCCATGGGTTGACCACTGAAGATCCAGATACCTTCCTGTTTGAGTTTGCTGTCCTTTGTAGAACCTATGACTATACTGAAGATGAGCAAAAGTTGAAACTTTTCCCTTCCACTCTCAAGGATGCAGCACTACGCTGGTTCATGGGTTTACCTGGGAATAGTATCACTACTTGGGCTCAGATGCAGCAAGCTTTCAACACCAAGTACCGGATTACTGTAGGTCCAAGGAAACAAAGGGGGAAATCTTTCGGATGTCCATGGGAAATGATGAGTCCTTAGAGGATTATGAGGAGAGGTTCCAACTGAGCTATAAGCGGGCCAGGTGCACACTTGACCCTGAATCCCTCAAGTTGGTCCTACTCCGAGGAGTCCCTGAGGACCTCTTAGATACCCTTCACATGTTAGCTGGGGGGGACATTTACCAACTGCCTTATGAGGACATCAAGACTGTATTTAGAAACCACTCCAGGGCAGCTCGGAAACGAGGTAGAGGAAACCACCTCTCAACTAGTGTCCCTTTCTCCAAACATGAGCTTGCAAACCAATTAGAAGATCTTAAGAGTGAGGTGAGACAAGCCATTGCCATGCAGCTTGATACATTCAGGATTCAGCAAAAGAAAGAAGAGGCTGAGAGAGCCTTGGCTGTCTTCTGTCCTAGGTGCACAAGGAGGCACCCTAAGAACGAATGTCCATTACATTCGGTTGAAGTGTGTTTCGTTTGTGAGGAAGACCATCCCAAAAATCAGTGTCCAACCTTACCTGGGTTTAAAGCCATGTACCAAGGGACCGAAGCCCCCACAGAGCCTCTCTATTACCTCAACCAAAGGAGGCCACAAGGATCTAGACCTTATCAGCAGGGGATGCAAGGGGCATCTCAAGCTTATTACAACCCCAACCAGTCAACTCCTATGCCTTCCTGGGGTCCCCCTGCTCATCCTTCATGGTCCATGCCTCCTCCATGGTCTTATCCACCTCAGTACCCCACTCAACCTACTTCTCATCCATATCACTCACATACCCAGCCACAGCCTCAATGGAATGCACCTCAGTCGGGGTGGAGGCCCCAATACAACACTCCTCCCGCCATTTTGCCTCCACCACCAGTGCAACCTCAACCATTACCTCCTGCTCCTCCAAGGCAACCATTACCGAACCCCAACAATAGACAGGCCCAACAGGTATACACTGGGGAAACCTCATGCCCTACCTATGCTGTGGAGATCCAGGAGATCAATCTTAGATCTGGAAAGACTCTTCCAGATCGCCAGCCTCCTCCCCCAGAGGATGAGGAAGACCATCAGGAGAGTGAACCAAAGCCTATTCCACCCTTTCCTGAGATACTAACAGCCACCACACAACCTAACCCAGAAGAAGATGAGCTTTTGGGTGAGCTCAAGCAGTTGTGTGTAAAAATCCCACTTCTCCAAGCCATCAAGGATGTGCCAATATATAATAAGCTGATTAAGGAGAAGTGTTGCAAACACCCAGGCAGACGGAAGAAAGATGCCTCAACTATCAATGTCATAGGACAACTGTCTGACCTTATGCTAGGACAAGTCATCTGCCCAAAGTACCTAGATCCTGGAAGTCCTGTAGTAGATGTCCACATCAATGGCACCATTATCCCCCACACCTTGATTGATCTGGGGGCAGCCATCAATGTGATGACCAGGGATACCATGCTTAAACTCAATCTTCAGGGTTCCTTGAGGAAGACCTCGACAGTACTGCAATTAGCAGATCACTCCACCGTGACTCCCGAAGGGATTGTGGAGGATGTCATGGTCTCCATCGATTCTTGGAATACCCTGCTGACTTCCTGGTTCTGCAACCAAAGGCCAAGCTTACTGGATATCCTCTCATTTTGGGAAGGCCTTGGTTAGCTACTGCAGATGCTTACATAAGTTGTCGGGCAGGAAACATGACCATCAAAAATGGTCCCATGTCCAAGCAGCTAGTCCTATACCCTCCTGCCCAACCTTCTTTAGAGCATGATTTACCACTCTGGTTGGAAGAAGGAGAAGAAGACGAGGTGTACTCAGCACCTCTGTGCACCTTAGATACCACTAGAAAAGACCCTCCAACCGAGGATGACTTGATCGAGACCTTGATCCAGAATCCACCTTCTAGTGCACTACCCTTAGAGGAATTGGTGGAGGATGCCCAAGCTAGCACCTTAGTGGATCTTTGTACAACCAACCCTGTCACTCCCAGAGTTAAGAATGTGGAGTTTGGCCCTGAGAGAGCATTGAAAATCAGCTCCTCCCTATCTCCTTCTCAGGAAAAGGAGCTGTGTAGCCTGTTGGCCAGCCACCTAGATGCTTTTGCTTGGAGCTATAAGGAGATGAAAGGAGTCCATCCTTCAGTCTGTACCCATCATATATACATCAAGGAGGATTGTAAACCAGTTAGGCAACCTCAGAGGAGAATGAATCCAGCCCTTAAAGACATCGTCAAGGAAGAATTGCAGAAACTGTTGGATGCCTGATTCATCTACCCCATCTTAGATAGTGAATGGGTGTCCCCTTTAGTGTTGGTTCCCAAGAAGAATGGGAAGTGGAGAATCTGTGTGGATTACCGTGAGCTGAACAAAGCTACCAAGAAAGACCATTTCCCTCTACCTTTCATAGATCAAGTGTTGGATGGACTGGCAGGAAAGAAGTTCTTCTCTTTCCTGGATGGGTTTAGCGGGTACAATCAAATCCAAATCAGCCCGGAAGACCAAGATAAGACCACCTTCACTTGTCCTTGGGGTACCTTTGCCTACCGAGTCCTTCCCTTTGGGCTATGCAATGCTCCTGCTACCTTTCAGAGAGTTGTCTTGAGCATCTTCTCAGAGCTGGTCCATGATGCAGTGGAAATATACATGGATGACTTTACTCCATATGGGGCCAACTTCCAGGAAGCATTGTCCAACCTGGGGAAAGTCCTAACCAAATGCACCGAGATGAACTTGTCCCTTAGTCCTGAAAAATGTGAATTCCTAATGACTGAGGGGACCGTGCTAGGCCATACCATTTCTTCCCAAGGATTGCAGGTGGATCCTAACAAAATTGCTCTCATCAAGAGGGTTCCACCTCCTCAAAAGGTAAGGGATGTCTGGAGTTTCTTGGGATTAGCAGGATACTACCGGAGATTCATTAAAGATTTCAGCAAGCTAGCCTCGCCATTGTTTGGTTTGTTGGCAAAAGATGTGGAGTTTAAATGGACTGACGATTGTCAGAGGGCTTTAAATGAGTTGAACGACAAGTTGGTGTCAGCCCCAATCCTGAGAGGTCCAAACTGGGCCCTACCTTTCCACATCCACACTGATGCCTCGAACAAAGCCATAGGTGCAGCTTTAGGAGAAGTTGAGCAGAAACTTCCATATGCCATTTACTTTGTTAGCAAAAACTTGTCCAAAGCTGAGCTGAATTACACTGTAACCGAGAAGGAATTCTTGGTTGTGGTCCATGCATTGAACAAGTTCCGACATTATATTACTGGTTACCAGACCTTTGTACATACTGACCATGCTGCTATTAGATATTTGATGAATAAACCAGATGTGAATGCTCGTATTATTAGATGGTTACTTTTATTGCAGCAGTTTGATCTAACCATTGTTGATAAACCAGGTAGAGAAAATGTTGTTGCTGACTTTTTATCGAGATTGGATTTGTCTGCAGATGAGGATGGAACAGTGGACGATCGGATGCCTGATGAACATCTGTTTGCTATTTCAGTACTCTCTCCATGGTTTGCTGATATAGAAAACTATCTTGTTTCAGCACAGTTCCCTCTGCATCTCTCTTCAAAAGAAAAAAGCAGAATCATCAGAAAAAGTGCCTCATTTACTTGGATCGGGGGCAACCTGTTCAAGCTTGGCCCCGATCAGATCCTAAGGCGTTGTGTAAGGGAGGAGGAAGTCTTTGATATCCTCCTCACTTGTCATGATGGGCCTTGTGGAGGGCATTTTGCAGCAAAGAGAACTGCCTTCAAGATCCTGCAGGCAGGCTACTATTGGCCCACACTTCATCAAGATGTCAGAAGATATGTCAGTCAGTGTGACCAATGCCAAAGAATGGGGAAACCAACCCAAAGGGATGAGTTGCCTCTCCAACCTCAAGTGACTCTTGAGCCATTTGAGAAGTGGGGCATGGACTTTGTGGGCCCAATCAACCCCTCTTCGAGGCAAAGGACTTACATCATTGTGTGTACTGACTATTTGACGAAGTGGGCAGAGACCAAAGCAATCAAAGCAGCAACATAAGAAAAGGTGGCCGAGTTCTTAAGAGAGAACATCTTCTACAAGTTTGGCTACACAAGAGAGCTGGTGACCGATCAAGGGAGCCAGTTCACATCCAACTTGGTTGAAGATCTCCTAGCTCATCACAAGATCAAGCATAGGACTTCCACTCCCTATCATCCTCAAGCAAATGGGCAGGTGGAAGTCACCAATAGAGCATTAGAAGGGATCTTGACCAAAGTGGTGAGCAGCAGCAGAAAAGATTGGGCAGATCGCCTGGTTGAGGCCACATGGGCCTACAACACCACTTGGAAGACCACCACCGGTTTCACACCTTATGAGCTGGTCTATGGGAAGAAAGCTTTGTTGTCCATTGAGTTCGAGTATAACACTTTGAGGATGGCAGCTCAGCTGGACCTAGATCTCAGCCATGCACAACAAGAAAGGTTGTTGCAACTGAATGGACTGGATGAGCACCGCATGCAGGCCCTCCTTCACTCAGAAGTGGTTCAACTTCAGAGGAAGGTGTGGCATGACCAACATCTCCATGACAAGCAATTTCAGCCGGGAGATTGGGCTTTGTTGTATGATTCCAGATACAAAGATTTCAAGGGGAAGTTGAGAACCAGATGGCTAGGACCATATACAGTGGAGAAGTGCCATGACAATGGATCTGTCCTCATTCGAACCATTGATGAGGAAGCCATTCCCATGCTTGTCAATGGGCATCGATTGAAGATCTACAGGAGACCTCTCTCAAGACAAGAGTTTATCAAAACTATGGAGAAATCTGTATTGGTCATAGAGAAGGGTTCTGCCTCTGCCTCTGGCACACCCTGAAAGAAGATCTGAAAAAAAAAAAAAAAAAAGATCCTTGGGTGAAAACCTCTCTGAGGCGCCCAAGGCAGGTAGTAGGGGTGAAAACCTCATTGAGGCGCTCCTATTTCTTTTTCAAAAAAAAAAAAGAGAAAAAAGAGAAAAGGTTGAAAAAGATCCTTGAGTGAAAACCTCTCTGAGGCGCTCAGAGCAGGTAGCAAGGGTGAAAACCCCTTTGGGGTGCCCCTGTTATCTTTTCAAAAAAAAGAAGAAAAAAGAAAAAAAATAATAAGCACAATATGAAAATTGCATGCAGGTCGCAGATGTTCTATGGAGGAGAAGAAGCCTCTTCAATCACAGCCAAGGGTCCTTATCATGCTGTCAAGGAACCTCATCAGTACCTCCTCCAAGAGCACCCATGTTTTTCAAGGTATGTGCAATTTTATCATGGTTTGAATCTTCTACAGGAAGTTGCTGTCTTTCTACAGGAAGGCACAGTCTTTCTACAGGAGGGCGCAGTCTTTCTACAGGAAAGTGCAGACTTTCTACAGGAAGGCCGAACTTTCTACAGGAAGCTCTGTGTTCTACAGGAAACTTCATGTAGAAGTTTGGGACGGCCAAAAATTTGTTTCAAACGGAGATCTAGCGGCTGAGGAATGGGTTGGATGCATGCATGCCACTGATTGGCACCCCTGAACATTGTTGTAACCTTGCTCCACCATCCTCGTCGCCATGCAACTAAGATCCCTGCACCAGCAAACCAGATCAATGAGTTCTCGTGGTAAAGCCATTTGTCAAAGAAAAGCAAGCACCGAGAGCTCATACCACATCCATGTCAAGCATCAGAAGCTTCGGGAGCGTGATCAGAAGATTCCATCCATCGTCGTGCAGCATGCACCCAAGGAGGCGAGACTGTTACAAGGCATCCTGCGGGAATCCTGTAACAGTCAAACCTGCATGAGTGGATACCGTTCACAGCACCGCCCTCTGCAAGAAAAACACGGGCGCAGGCAACCAGAGCATCCACTCCATCGCCAACATCCTGTAACCATGAGCCTCCGGGACTGTGTAAGCCACATGCAGCAGGTAGATCCGCTCCCCGTCGTCCAAAAACCGAAAAATCGTGTGCAGCCGCGCGCAGGTAAGTGTCTCAACCCTTCCTTCCACCAAATCGCATGAGTATTACTTTGATTTGTTTTGCATGGCATAGAAATGAATGGTTGAGCGGCCGTATGGCCAGTTGACTGGCCATGTCGGCTAGTTATGGTATAGTCAGATGCTTGGGTGGCAGCCACGACAAAGAAAATACGCAGCACGCACGTGAGGATAGTCCCGTCAACCGAGAAACAAGTATAACCGAAAAGGGCAGTGGCAGATCTGTGGGAATGAATGCGGCAGCGAGGGAATATGCAGGTGAATGATGGGTGACGTCGCCCAACGGTCCGGCGGGGACAGCTCACCCCCCACGCCACGAGCTGCGCCGATTCAAAATCTAATCGGCTAGATTATGCGCATGTATTCATCAAACTCCACTTCAAAACTCGAGTGGCTCTTCTGATTTCCTCTGCACGTTGATACGCTGAGCTTTCGGCTACCAGAACGCCGGTGAAGCACATCTTGACTGCTGGCCAACTACAGTCCTCCCCGAAGTTTGCACACTGCTCCTACAGGAACAGTTTCTACAGGAACGCAGTCCTACAGGAAGCAGTCTCTACAGGAACGCGGTTCTACAGGAAGGTGAATTCCTCACGTAAGAAAAGGTGGCAGAAAAAAGGTAACCCTGAAACTCCTTCCGCAATTGGCTTTCAAAGGTGGCAAGATCATTATTCACAGTCTGGTCATAAAAATATCGGGTTGTTGTGCCTATACTATCGCTTCTACAGGATATCAGTATAATTAGACTGTGTTTTGTGAATTGTATGCATGCTCTGCCTAAAATAGACCGAATCTCCTTTGCATTCGTCACCTTTAGTCAAAACCCCCGTGTTCATCATGCCGGGTGGGTTTATCAGGCGGGAAACCACAGATTCCACCAAATTAAGGAGAAACCCGGCAGTGGTAGAGCTCTTTACCAGAGCACAATAGATGCCTTTTTGTGATAAGTTGCAGGGCTACGATGATGAAGTAGCCGAGGAATTCTTGCAGGCTTTGAAGCTTAAATCCCAGACACTGGCCACAGTAAGCTTCAGAGGTCTAAGCCTCAAACTCACCCCAGAACATATCAGTCGGATCACAGAACTTCCTATGGGTCTGTCGTGGGATAAAGAAGAGCGAAAGCAGAGCCAGCAAGCAAAGAAAGAATTCTTTCCACTTGAGGAAGAATTCTCGGAGGATAAAAACGGGGTGAGAAGAACGAGTTTATCACCACCTTGGAATGAAGTCAGTTTGCAGATCATGAAATATATTACTTGTGAAGGCCGGTTCAGCATCGTGTATGCATATCACTTTCGGTTACTCACTGAGTTGAGGCACCGAATTGACCTTCATGTAGAGCAAAAACTGAGCATCCCTCATTATCTCCTGCAGTCCCTAATGGAGTGTGCTACAAAGCTAAGAGAGGGCATACCTGATCAGATAGCCCACCATGGGTTAATAAAATTGCTTGTGGAGGATGCACTGCACTCATATAAAGTTCCCCTCTCTTGGGAGTCATTTAGGAATCTAACACGAGATGGGGACATTAAAATGTTGATCGAAGATAGTGGCTCCTCTAGCAGTGAAGACAAGGAAGCAGTGGCTGAGGAAAAGAAGGACGAAGAAAAGGGTGGCACACCAATTCTGTCAGCAAGGGAAAAGAGGATGAAGAGCAGAATGGACAAAGCAGAGGAGGCCCATGTCAGCCCAAGTACCTCCACAGCACCTGCACCCAAAGCAAAAAGCAAAACTCAAGCAGGCAAGCAAGCGGAAGTGGAGACACCTGTGTCTACAGGAAAGCAAAAACAGGCTTCTACAGGAAGCCCGAAAACACAAACTCAGGCTTCTACAGGAAGCCCAAAAATCATTGAAAAACAGGCTTCTACAGGAAGCCCGAAAACACAAACTCAGGCTTCTACAGGAAGCCTAAAAATCATTGAAGAACAGGCTTCTACAGGAAGCCCGAAAACAAAGACAAAGGCTTCTATAGGAAGCCCGAAATTGCAACCACAGGCTTCTACAGGAAGCCCGAAATTGGAGAAAGGGGCTTCCACCAGAGGCCCGAAGGTCATTGAGAAACAGCCTCCTACAGAGAGTCTGAAGACAGAGAAAGAATCTTCTACAGGAGGCCCGGAAGTGGGCAAATCAGGGTCTTCCACAGGAAGCCCGAAATCTGAAAAGGAGGGGCCCTCTACAAGGAGCTCTGAGAGAACAAAACGCAAGAAAGAGAAGGCTGACATTCTCGAAAAGGAGGTAGCAGCGGCACTGGCTGCCCTCAGCACACCTCCAAAACCAAAGGAGAAAAGGAAGAGGGAGACCCCTCTACCATATGAAGCCAGGAGAAGCAAGAGGCTGACCACGGGCAAGCCACAGCCTCCACCCAGCAGCCAAACCACTTCAGGGGACGTCCCTACTTCACCCAGTACAAGAACCCCTTCTAAAACATCAGCCACCCCCGAAAAGGGGAGCCCAAAAATAACTTCCTGGACACGAAAGATAGGCCAGTCGCCTTCCGAAGCCCGGCTCAAGGAAATAGGAAAGGGGAAGGAAGCATCACCTTCGTCACCACCAGGGGCAGCAAAGGCAGAGCGGCCAAAAACGGGAAAGGAAGAAGCACCACCCTCGGTAGAAAAGGCAGAACCACCAAAATCAGGGGAGGAAAAGCATGCTCCGGGCTCTAGTTCTCGGCCAAAGACGAGGAGCCAGGGCAAAGTTGCTCAAGGATGAGCAAATAGTTTAGCTGGGGGGTGATGATGAGCCCCAATTTTTGGTATAATTTGGGCTCATTTGGCCTACTTGTTTTGCTCAAACCATTCACTTTTTACTGCTTATGCATGCATTTCTTAGTTTATTCGTGTTGTTTGTAGGAAGAAGGGTAGACACTTTATCTACGTGACCAATGCATTATGATTTCAGGTTTTTGCATTAAAAGGGAGAAAAGACCACATGAAAAGGAGACAAGGAGACAATGAGGTGGCACTGCTGGTTTTTAGGAGAGGATGTCCACAGCCTTGGGACCTTCCTCGTGATCCCCACCATAGCTCCGAGCTCCAATCCATCTCCCCACCGAGCTTGGAAGCAGCCAGCTGTTCTACAGGAACAGCAGTTATAACTGTTCTACAGGAACAGCAGTTATGACTGTCCTACAGGATCAGCAAGTTAAACTTCAGTTGGACAGCCGAGCTCCTAAAATCAAGGACACTTGTTGGATGATCGTTTTGCATAAGTATGGAGGCCGTAGCCTTTGATAGGTTGTTGAAACTCTCGCATTGCTATTGTAATTTTTGAGCACAGCTCGGTCTTTGTTCCTTTTTGTAAGCCAATTTGGCATGACATTAGATTATGAATAAAGAAGGTAGATTTTGATCTAGTTCTGAGTTTTCCCAAGGAGCTATAGCTCTCAGGTTAGGGCCCAACCTGAGAGCAATAGATCTCCTCAGTGTTGTTTTGTGTTTGCATTTCGTTCCAGCACTTTAAGTTTGTTTATTTTCACATGCAATTCGAATTCACAGTTTGGTAATTTAGTCGTTTTCATGAGCATAGATAGGACTAGTTTATGGTTGAATTGATTTCGGTTGTTTAGTTAGATTAGCAGGTTGATAATACATTGGAGCTCCAGCAAAAAGGGTTGAGAAGGTCTCCACTGACATCTCTATTTGGAGATTGGAGTGCAGCCCATACCAGCCACAAAAATACACAGTTCTTCACGTTATACATGCTGCAACATAGTCTCGTTTATGATAGATCTTTCCATGCACTTCACTCTTGCACCATACACCTTCATCACTGCTTCTTGCACATTCCTCTACACGCTTTATCTTGTTGTTCATTGAGTTCAGGTAGCTTAGGTTAATGAATTTGCTTCTTGGTGACAGTCATAAGCCATTTGTTTCATTTACACTGCTTTTCATCATTCTATCACCTCCTTCTTCATCTTGATCACGCATACAACCACATTCTTGACCTCTGTTACGCTCTGTTATCTCCCAAACTCCTCCACTCCTCACGTAACTTCATGCTTTAGACATTTCGTTGTTATAACCTTTCATCCACCAACCCACGTCATACACTCGTTCTCCAACCTACTTCTCCACTCCTGAGCCATCACCAGCCTTATTCCTACCTTACACATCTTTCCCTACCATTCCATCACTCCTCCATCACTTCAAACACCCACGGTAGGTCATCCTGTAGTAATTTGTAGACTTCCTGTAGAAACCTCTGCGGTTCCTATAGAATCCCCTGCAGACATCCTGTAGGAGGCCACTCACTCGGTTGCTGAGCCTCTGAACGTGAGGAACCCCTGTGGACTGATGCTAAGGATCTCTGGGGACCTCTCCTAGCCTCCCCAACCTTTCCCAAGCTTTCCTTCCTTTCGCATCACATCTGCACAACCAAACCCTAATAAGCACAAAATCACAATCACTCCATCCACTTAAAGGAAAATTACAAAAACATGTCTTTTATGCTGCAAGTAGATTAGATTCATGCATTTTCACTTATTAGAGGTAATGGCATCATTGGTAGAAGTTTCCTTCACATTCTTTGCATCATAGAGGTTAGACTAGTTAAATTAGGGTTTCCTAGGGTTTCCATGTTTTGATTTGCTTTCAGTTCATTTTTGCCAAGTAGATTAGTCTTCTTTGAGCTAGCTTTCGTCCATCATTGATAAAGCTTCTTCTGTGAGCCTATAGAAGTTGGCTTGAGCCCTAGCAGACTTGTGCCAGCTGACCAAGTGACAGCTGCGACAAGAGCTAGTACTTGTGCATACAGCACCGTCGCTTCCAAGTTTGTACGAACTACCGGGTTGATAAAAGTAAGAGACAGGAAGCCCCAGGAGTTGTAGCATTATTGCTACAATACTGGAGCTCACCAGAAACATTGGATGGATCTACCATATTACATAGTGCAATTCCAGAAATATCTAACAATTTTATTCTCAATTGACCCTTAGACCAATTGATTTACATTTCAATATTTGTTCTTATAAAAGGCTTTCTAGCACTCATTTACTCACAAGACTCTCATTAGTCCCTGATGATGGATGGTGTCACCATCAGAAACATTGGATGGATCAACCATATTACATAGTGAAATTCCAGAAATATCTAAAAAAAGTCAAGAAACGTTTCAAAATTTTAAAAGTAGGAAATAACTATGTTCATGACATTTTATCCATAAAATTATAAGTAATAATGAATTTATGAAATTAATTATTTAAAATCAAACTATTTCAAATAAAAATTATTTATAAATGATAGTTTTGGAATTAAATTAAACACCCAACTTGGATCACACCAACCATTATTATGCTGGAATTTTTCCCATGGAGTTTTGAACTGGTGACCATTGCACAACGGATTACCTTAACAAAGTTTTAATCTTCTAAATAAGTCATATTAATTATTCAAATTTAATTAATTTTGTTATAAATAAAATGTAATAATTGTCATTATTTAAAATATAAAATATTATTAATGGAAAACATCAAATCTCTTCAATAACTTTTTCAAAGGACTGAACATGAATTGGATTATCTAAGATCACAGATGGAGGAAATTATGAACAAATGGGAGGCAGAGAAAGGGGAACTCCCTGGTAACAAAAGCAATGTAGAAGAGAGACCTCCCTATACATAAAACTTGTTTGTTATGTCACATAAATTTTGTTTTTTGTTAGATAATTTTTTAGAATTCACAATTGGAATAATAAGGACTACTCCTCAATCATCCTAGAATAAGTATATAATCTATTTAGTACATGGGTTAAGATGTATAACAAGACTAGGTTATTAAGCTTCAGATTCGTTGTTATTTTTTTAAAAGAAATATATCATTATTATTAATATTATTAATAGTTTCTCTTGTCAATTAAGATTAGCTAGGGTAGTTGGTTGGAATAGTTGTTATCCTCCTATCCAGTTTTGACTCTCCTAAGTTGATATATTTAAGGTTTGGAATAGAATAACTATATAACACTCTTAAGTGAGTATATATTGTAGGTTGGCCTAATACTAGCAACCTCACTCTTACCTTTGGGTTGAGAGGGAGGCTAATTTATTTCCTTGGGTGGTTCCAATGTCTAAAATTTTCTCCAAAAATCCAAAACTAGTTTCCCAAAATTTTCTCCAAAAATCCAAAACTAGTTTCCCAAAATTTTCTCCTAAAATTCATAAATAGTTTCCCCCACGTATGGTGGAAAATAATCAATAGCACCTCCCCATTGAGGATGTTTTTCCCATGACAGAGCATAATTGCGCTTGGGATAATGTGGGCTTTAGTCATGGTGGTGCCTACAAGCACCATTTCTGAAGGTTTCAAATATGATGGGTTTCTAGTAAGTGCTTTCATTTCAGTTGTCACTTTCAGTCCCTCTTATTTTGATTTTACATGTTTTTCTTATTGACCAACATTAATGATTAATATTATTTTGTCATTCTTAACGATATACTAAAACTAGCAGTCTTCCTCTTCCAACAATGACATTTTTTCGCATATGTAGTTTGCAAGTCTTATTGTTACCCAATTGTCTCTCATAATTCATAATTTGAAGCAGTTATGATACCTAGTCATTTCTTTTTTTGTGCATGTGGGTTTCATGTTCTCTTTTCCTATCTCGTACCCACATCTCACATTCTTCATTTTACACCCTGCAACACTAAAAACTGTACCATGACAATGTGAGTTGTGATATATAGTTTTCTCACTCACTCCCCTACATCTACATTGCAAAGCCTAGATGACCTTCTTCTGCATAAATCAAAGCAACTTGCAAAGATCCATACTTAGCCTTTTTTGTATTTAACGACTCCTTTTATGTGCACGTGTGAGAGAACTTGCTTGACATTATCCTACACCCAACATATGATATCCTACATCCATTAAAATCCCTCTACCTTTTTCGAGATGTATTAAATTATCGCAACCATCACATTCTTTACATGACCACAATTCACTCTTCTAATGAAAGGCATATTTTTCATTGATATCCAACTATCATTTCAAATGAAAGTAGCATTTATTATTTACGAACAACCTTTCCTCACACATATTCACACAAAAGATGTTAATGAGATACTTGATACCTCAAAATTTCTCAATTAACCTGTTGTAGCGGCTACAACCACCCTCCAAAATTTTTCCTTAGCTTCGTTTTGGAGCCTCCCTACCAACCTTTCACAACAGCATGTCTTGCATTGTCAAGTACACAAGCTCCAGTGATTTTCTTACAGAATGATAACCTGTCCATCAAAGCTTGTTGCATTCCCCTCACAGGTTGTTCTTCTGGACTTGGTCCAGCTGCAGGTTGAGCAGCTCCCTCAAGAAATTGCGCAATTCTGGAGGGCAACCAGGATTCCCTCTAGAAATTGGACAATTATGTCTGGAAGCCCGCTGGGCTCCAGAATTGCACAAATCTTCCAGTCAAGCTTCACTTACAAAATTGCACAATTCTTCCCAGCAGGGTTGCTCAGCCCAGGAATTGCGCAATCCTGGGCAGCAGTCAGCTGCTTTGCCCAGAAATTGCGCAAATCTCCTAGGCAGCTAGCCCATCTCTGTTACAGATCCATTTGGGCACATCAAATCCCAACATCTAGATCAGTGTTTTAGGGCCCATCAAACCCTAATTTCAGTTGCTTCATTCCGTAAGCAAGTCACCCCTTTGAATGCCTCCTTCCCAGACAGTTTCATGACTTGAAGACATCCAAAAATAGCCTCTGGAGGGACCAACGCAGGTAAGCCCTTATGAAGGTGCACTACAGAGCAGTTAAGTCCATTTCCAGGGCGCTCTGCAGAGCACTTAGGTTTCCTTTCACCTGCGTTGGGCGAGAATGAGCAAAATTCACATAGGGTTTGGGGAATATTCTTATCTTTTGGAGTCATCTAGAAGTTTCCATGACTTATCGACACCTATGAGCTCAAAAATGGATGAGGAATGAGTTAAGGTGCATCGTATCCTCTCATCCCTTCCTCCATGGAACTAATCCTAAGTATGGAAGGCCATTCAATGCCACCATTAATGACAAAACCTCCTTCATCTTCCTATAAATTGACCACTCATCTAAGTGAGCAGGGGCTGGACTATGTTGAATTGTAAGGAGATAATGTTGCTATGAGATTTGTCTTTGAAGCAAGTATTTTGATGCTACAAGTTTGTGATGCTTTTGATGTGATGTGGATGGGATCCAAGCTAGCAGAATGGTTTTGAATCAGACACTAATGGTTGTAATTCCTTCTTCTATCTAATAAAGCGTTTGAACCTTTTTCCCATATGTTCATGTTGTTTCATAATTCTTATATGTGTGAATTGTATCTGATTCCTTTCACTTATATTCAATAGATCGTATGCTTTGATCGGTTTTTGTCTTATGTTGTGTTTACAGGGTACTTCTCAATCAGATTAAGTATGGGAAGGAGTGATAGAATCGATACAAGGGAGACGAGAGGAAAGCGGAACTACAGGTAGGCCTTCTATCTTCTCATCTTATCTATTGCTTATAGGAAAAGTCTAAAACACTTTAAATTGTTGTTCTAGATACAGTTACATATCTAGGGAATTAGTATTTATCCGTAGATACTAAATTCTCCAAAACAAATTGGTGACTCCACTGGGGAAGAATCCTCTTTCCTAGTAGCTTATCCACCTCCTAAGACATCCTTGCAGACCTCATTTGTGTTCATAGATTGTAATTCAGCTGTTTACATTGAAAAATTGGTCAAAACTGTGTCAAGTTTCCTCTTGAAATGGCTTACTGTCACTAGCCCAAGCTTGTGAGGGACACAGTGCACTGCAGAGCACCCTTGGCTTAGGGACAGTGCTTTGAAGTGCATTGTCTCCCACTCTGAGCTGCGTTGATCCTCCTAGGATCAGTTTCCCACCTTTGGAAAGATTTTTTTGCCAAATTTTCTCTGTTTGATTGTTTGTTGATTGATCAATGAATGCTATGTCTCAGAAAATGAGTTTTTATCTCCTGGTCTAGCCCAACTTTGATTGGATTGATTAATGTTTCTTCATGTTTTCTTTGTCATTATCGATCAATAGTCAAAGTTAGGATATAATTGATTAATCTTCATTCGAAAGAAAGTGTCATAAAGTCTTCTCTTCCTTCGAATTAGAACTGTTGTAAAAGTCTTTGTTCTTATGAAAGATTGATTGATTGTATGTGCATATTTCCTTTTGTTCATATTCACATTAAGGAAATCGAAAAGAAATACATGCATGTTGCATTGAAAAAGTTTGTGTGTGCTCATAGGAATAGTGTAAGGAAATTGCATTTAGATTGTGCTCTTTGCTCTTTGATCAAAAGAAATCTGATTGCTCTATCCCTAAGTAGCTAGGATTTTCATCGTTAAATTGAATGGAAAGAATGCTTATCATGATAGTTGCATTCCTAGGAATTTCAGAATACATCACGTGGTCAACTTGAAAGGATCAAGATCAAATTAAAATTAATATCAATTTACCTAATAGAGCATTGTCATTAATGAGAACATTTAGAGGTCTAGGCTAGAGACATGTTCCGGCATCGTAAAACAAAGCAGCTATCGCTAACTTGTCTATGATACATCTCGATTTTGATACCTCATTCCACGTACATGAGTATATCGTAGCTCATCCACGTACCTTCAGGTATATAGGGCGGCGTTACAGTATGTAAAGTATATGGGAATGCTCTCACTGTGCGGTTTTTCATTAGACAGCGCTTATACAGACTGGGCCTCCACGTACCTTCGGGTATATGTGGGAGGACAACTCTAGGTTGCTATCCATCCTTAGGTAACCGAGTCAGCCTCCTTGTACACTGTGATACACCGAACACAACATTCGGGGAGATTGTCTGCCCGTACTTCTCAGTTCGCCGAAAGGTTTTCTGCAATTCACAGTTTGTTGGTAAACCTTTTGCCTAGATTATCCCTCTTTTGTTTTGTTATGTTAATTTGATTAAAATAAAATTAATTGGCTGTCGATAACATCCTCCATGCTCACTCCTTAGTTGATCTTAGGTTGAGACATATGGCAACAAATCCGGAGTCAACCGATCAAGGAATTCCTTTTGATGGGAATCTTATTCCTTTTCCTCCATTTTGAAATATTGGTGCTCCATATATGGCTACATTGTCCCTTCCAGGATTTACCATTAGCTTGCCAATATGGTTGTTTTCAACCTCCTTGGTTCAAAATTTCATGATTTATCCGCCATCGAGTACTCCTCCAACTGGACAAAATCAACCTCCAGTTGATCCTAAAGTTGACCCTTTGCCTTCTTCCTCGGTTGTTTCTTCATCCCCTTCTTCCACTTCACCTGGTGAAAGTATTGGTACTAGTAACCAGGTGGCTAAGAAAAAGAAGAAAGGGAAGAAGAAGAAGAAGAAGCAAATTCAGTAGAGGGGCAACCAAGCAACCATTGCTTTGAATGCAACATCTGATGAGAAACCATCCATCAAGCCTCACAAAGTTCGATATCCATACAAACTTTGTGCGGGAGACCATATTCTTCGAAATTGTCCTAATATTCCTCGGATCTTAGAAGAATGGTCTTCTTGTTCGCATCATCCTATGTCATCAACTTCTGTAGATCATGATGGTGACACACCATCAACTATTGATAGTAAAGTTCATGGAAAGAAGGGTAAAGTTAAGTTTCCCTAAAGGTTATGTGAAGGGAATCACCCCATTCACCTTTGTCCCTATCTAGATGAAGCCAAAAAAGTGTTGGATAACCATCCTGATTCACCGCAGTGACTTCCATCTGGTTACAAGAAACTCTCCCTAAATCCTTCACTATTTGATGAATTGACTGACCAAAATCAACCGCCGGTCAATCCCACTCTCTTTGAAAGTGAATCCTATGAGTCTATACCCGACCCAAATCAACAGGTCAAGGTAACACTTGACTCGATTTCACCTTCAGCTAATCGTACCTTTCCCGAAGAGAGTGAATATGATACCACTCAAGTTCTTTTTGTTTCTTTAGATTCTAATGAGCTTGGGGGCAGTCCTCTTGTTCCATCAAGACAGGAGGAAAATCCTCCCACTCTCGTAACTCAAGGGGTTAATTCTCCCATTTTTACGGACCCCCTCCAAGTAGTCTAGTCACTTCCTTTGATCGGAATCGACTGGAAGGATTTCGTCTTCCCTCTTATGTGCCTTTCCAGATCATAGTACAAGTTTGTAATATGATTGTATCGGGCACTATTATAGATGAAGGTGCATCAGTGAGTATCCTTTCCTCAACTTCTTGGCAAGTGCTTGGTTCACCACCACTTTTGCCTGTTAGCCAGAATCTATTGGCTTTTAACAGAGGAACCAGTCAACCATTAGGGATCCTCCCTCAGTTGCCTATTACTTTGGGAGGAAAAATCATTTATCTGAATGTGATGGTATTCCCAGGCCCTTTAGATTACAACTTATTTCTAGGGCGCGACTATGTTTATGACATGGGAGCTATTGTTTCCACACTCTTTTGAGTGATGTGTTTCCCGCATGAAGGCAGAATTGTCGTCGTTGACCAGATTTCATTTCTTGGTCCAAATATGGCTTCCAGTCAACCATATTCCCTAAATGGTCCTTTTCTACCAATGTTATCATCCCCACCACGGGTCAATTATGTGGCAACCCATTCCATACCTACATCAACTAACGATCAATTTAGTGATGTTGTACATAATGTACTGGGGGCATTGGAACCAGATCTCTCCTTCATGACCTCTTATGAGTCGTGAACAAAGGGTATGAGGATAGTTCTTTTGTCGTGAACAAAAGGTATGGGGATAGTTCTTTTACTATGTCAACCTCATTAAAAAATGAAACAACTTCCACGAGGATAGTTCCTTGTCTTGTGTCAACCTCGTAAAAAAATGAAACCAAGGATATGAGCATAGTTCCTTGTCTTGTGTCAAGCTCATTAAAAAATGAAACAAGGTCCCCTGGAGAAAAGTTCTAATTCGAGTTTTTCACTTGATCTCGTAAAATCCTAGTCGATTCTTTCACTTGATCTCGTAGATGAACCTTCATTCCATCCACCTGATAGCCATGAGTAGTCTACATAGGTGAATGTAATGAAGCTTGGGGGACATGCACCTGGTTGTAAAGTTAAGTTTCTCTGTAGTTTATGTGAAGGGAATCACCCCATTCACCTTTGTCCCTATCTAGAGGAAGCCAAACAGTGTTGGATAACCGTCCTATTTCACCGCGGCTACTTCCATCTGATTACAGGAGACTCTCCCTTTCATCATGCTAGGAGCATGTAAACCAATATCGAGCATAATTCTTCATTTTAAGCTTGTGTAAAGATGAAACTGAATCCAAGCATAGTTTTTTCATTTCAAGCTTGTGTAAACATGAAACTGAATCCAAGCATAGTTCCCTATGGTTCAAGCTTGTGCAAAAATGAACCCATCTCCATTTTAACCCTCGTGATTTCCATTCTATTAGCCTCTTTTGTCAGATGAGCCTTAGTTGTTTTCATCCCATTGCCACCAACCCTTTGGCTGATCATACGCTTTCACTTGGTTGTTTTACCCTTTTTGAGGAACAGTTGCAATGAGTGGTCTTATTAGCCATCCTCTTCACATAAATCAACATGTTTTGAGAAGTTCCAACATCACTGGAACAAGTTGCTATCCTAGACACCACTCGTTCCTCAAAGTGGAGAGCCTTGGTTGTTTTCATCCCATCGCCACCAACCCTTTGGCCGATCATACACTTTCACTTGGTTGTTTTACCCTTTTTGAGGAACAATTGCAATGAATGGTCTTATTAGCCAACCTCTTCACATAAATCAACATGTTTTGAGAAGTTCCAACATCACTAGAACCAGTTTCTATCCTAGACACCACTTGTTCCTCAAAGTGGAGTCCTCTTTAAGCTCTTTTCAGACTCTCAAAATATGAAAGATTATCAAACACTTGTCCTTTCCATCTCGTTAACGGATTGGAAATGATATCTCTCTTGTATTATTTTATGCTTTTTCGGGCTTGAAAGATTAATTTATGAAAAATAACTTGTGGAGTTTTCTTTTTGTCCCTTTTCAAACTCTCTAAACATGAAAAGGACTGAGTTATCTTTGTCGTTAAACTCGTTAAAACATCAAATAGATACAAACTTGTCCATCTAGACAAGACCGAGTTTCACCTTCGCTACACTCATTAAAACATCAAATAGGGATGGATTCACCCGAAGGGTGGAATTATACAACAAGCATATGTTATCCTCCTCAAGCTTGATAAAAATAAAGAGGTACTGGTCAGCAATGACTGGGGAAAATTGGAAAAAGGGGAAACCAATTTATGGTAACAGGTCGCTCTTGAACATGACACTTTCACTCCATCACCGTGACTATTTGGGTTGGGTCATCTGCTTGACGGTTATCATACCTATGGTCTATCACACCATACATCACTTTTGTTTTGGGTCAATGCTACCAATTCATTCAGACTATTTGGGTTGGGTTATCTGCTTGATAGTTATCATACCTATGGTCTATCACACCATTCATTACCTTGGTTTTGGGTTAATGTTGCCAATTCATTCAGTATCGCTAATATGTTCAAGATAAGTCATCCTTTATAGTACCATAAACCTTCCTTTTAATGACTACCATTCTTGAACCTTTTGTCATCAGTCAAATTTCATCTCTAAAATCACTACACTTGTTTCGTATCGTTGATGTGGGATACATCAAGGCCATCCTGCGATGAGTCTCTTCTTGTCGACATCAGCTCATTATCCAAGGAGTTGACTTAGAAACACCCAGTCAATACCTTGAAGCTTGCATACATCAATGGCAGGTTTCTCGCTTCCAGCGATAGGCATACATTAATGGCCTTCGATCGAAAGACTTTGTATGGTGTTCGACATCAAATCATCTATTCACACCATGTTGAATGTACTGCAGTACCTTGAGGATAATTATCATTATCGGTTATTTCTCTCGCATCTGTTAACAACTTACATCATTGGCTGGTAATCAGATGTTGTCTTCCCATGTTCGGCTTCAGATCACATATTCACATGGTTAGACTCGTACTTGAGAGAACGATTGAACGAGATTGAAGACCCTGGATCTAGTTTCATCCATCCGGGCTGCGATTTCAGGAGTACTAAATCATATGTACAATGGCTTTACATTGATGGTCATTCCCATCATGGGTCTATATCTGTAGGCGATTGTTTATGTAAATGTAATGAAAGCTTATAAGCTGAGCATGGGTATGCCTTCTCTTAGCAATTCATGTAAAATAAAATATCATGATATATGTATTGTAATTGATGCAGGTCACCTTCCACTTTGATACCTCCTCATCACATCGTAAAGCATTTCATTCAACATTGGCATTTTTCCGACTTCATGCTTTAGGGGGCAACTGTTACAGATCCATTTGGGCACATCAAATACAAACATCCAGGTCTATGTTTTAGGGCTCATCAAACCCTAATTTCAATTGCTTCATGCCCTAAGCAAGTCACCCCTTTGAATGCCTCCTTCCCAAACAGTTTCATGACTTGAAGACATCCAAAAATAGCCTCTAGAGGGACTAGCACAGGTAAGCCCTTATGAAGGTGCGTTGCAGAGCAGTTAAGTCCACTACTAGGGTGCTCTACAGAGCACTTAGGTTTCCTTTCACCTGCTTTGGGCGAGAATGAGTGAAATTCTCATAGGGTTTGGGGAATATTCTTATCTTTTGTAGTCATCTAAAAGTTTCCCTAACTTATCGACTCCTATGAGCTCGAAAATGGATGAGGAATGAGTTAAGGTGCATCTTATCCTCTCATCCCTTCCTCCATAAAACTAATTCTAAGTATGGAAGGCCATTCAATGCCACCATTAATGACAAAACCTCCTTCATCTTCCTATAAATCGACCACTCATCTAAGTGATCAGGGGCTGGACTATGTTAAATTGTAAGGAGATAATGTTGCTATGAGATTTGACTTTGAAGCAAGTATTTTGATGCTACAAGTTTGTCATGCTTTTGATGTGATGTGGATGGGATCCAAGCTAGAGGAATGGCTTTGAGTCAGACACCAATGGTTGTAATTCCTTCTTCTATCTAATAAAGTGTTTGAACCTTTTTCCCATATGTTCATGTTGTTTCATAATGCTTATATGTGTGAATTGTATATGATTCCTTTCACTTATATTCAATAGATCGTATGCTTTGACCGGTTTTTGTCTTTTGTTGTGTTTACAGGGTACTTCTCAAGTAGATTAAGTATAGGAAGGAGCGACGGAATCGATACAAGGGAGACGAGATGAAACTGAAACTATAGGTAGGCCTTCTATCTTCTCATCTTATCTATTGCTTATAGGAAAAGTCTAAAACAATTTAAACTGTTGTTCTATATACAACTACTTATCTAGGGAATTAGTATTTATCCGTAGATACTAAATTCTCAAAACAAGCTCCCTCCCAGAAATGTGCATTTTCTCCCAGCAGTTGAACAAGCTCTTGCATGTGCAGTTGAGTTGATCGGTTCCCTAGGGGTCCAAGAAAAACGGATTTGCATGCATGGGTTGCTCCTCCCAAGGAAACATGCAAAGGCATCCCTTGATTCAGGGATCTATTTTTAGCAACTGGAGGTTACATGCAATGATCATCTCAAAAAACTCCAGACAAGTGTCGCTTTTCCTAGATTTGTGGCATGCGCGCCACAACCTCGATCTTATCAAAACTCATCAAATAGATGTTGCAGAGCTCATTCCTCACATCAACCTTGCAGCTTTGGAATCCCACATTGCATCTAAGATTCGTCGGCACATTCAGCTCAGTTTTCTTGGGGTAAGCTCATTGTTCATGACTTGCACTGTGTTTCTATCTCTTTTTGTGTTTCGATTTGTGTGAGTGTTGTTTGCTCGATTTTAGTGAGCGCTTGTTGACATTTACATGCATACTAGCTTGTACTAGCACCGTTTCAGTTTTCGTTTGCATCTCACTACTGTCGCATGCATGGAACTGTTTTTGCGTGGACGGTCGTCATTATGGCGACTCGCTTCACACACTTGCATGCTTTCATGTTTCCTGAATCATGCATTTGTTTTTTGCATGAATGACCATTCACTCTTATTTTCACTCATCTCCTCATGCATTCACACTTCTCATGTTTTGCCCTGGCCTGGACCATGCCTTACCCAGCTAGCACTGCGCATTTTTGGAAGTGAAGGCTCTGCCTTCCCTCCAGAAATTGCACAAATATAGCTAGGAACTGACCTCTAGGCTTGCATTACGCAATTCTTGGAGGCAGTGCCTCGCTGGCCCCAAATACTGCGCAATGTAGTTCGATGGTTGCATGTCACTACTGACTGAAATTGTGCATTATGTAGTTTTAGTCCCTAGAAGGCTAGGTTGGACTGTACATTGCATAGTTCTAGAAGTCAGTCAGCCTACTCACCGCCCAAACTGTGCCTTGTGCAGTTTTGGCAGTCAGTCTCCTGATCTCCTGGCAGAAATTGTGCAACCTTCATGATCAGTCACACAGGTATGTTGCAAGTCAGTTCTCAAGTTCGTTTTGGTTTTCAACTGACAGATTGCTTGCCATGAGTGTTGCCATGTCTCCTGGTATCGTAAGTGTTCATCTACCTCTCAGTAGCACAGGTACAATGGCTTCTAGGAGAGTAGAATTGAAGACACCGTTCAGAGCACACTTGGGGATGCAGCTAATCAAGTGTCTATGAACTTGCCTACCCATGAAAACATCGAGTTGTTCGTAGACAAGGACATCAAGATATGACGGCAGCAACATCACAACAAGCAACACCATCAACAACAACTGAAGGTAGCATACCAGATGCAATGAATGCAAGAGGAAGTTTTTTGACAACACGGAGGCAGAACATAGTTGCAAGCTCAAGCAAATCCACTTGTGATGAAAGAAACTTTGGAGACTCGGGCTATGAGGTGATGGCGCAACATGAAGATCGCATGAAGGCAGAGAACAGAATAGAGAAGGAATTTCATGTGCTAAAGTAGCAACTCAAGGAAGAACAGGAGTTGCATATATGAGAGAATGAGTTGCAGCAGGAACAGGTACAGCAGGGGGCGCAACATGCACTCACGGATCGAACTGCGCCTATACAAGTTATAGATCCATCCCAACAGCTTGCATGGAGCAGACTAGGTGAGCAGTGTTGTTGATCGCATGTAAGGGAATGCAACAACATGCATGTCATTGTGCGCACGCACGTGATCCCACCCATTTGGCACACTCACCGAGGAAAAGACAAGAAGCAAGCCCGACTAGAGCTGAACATGTACCTTGACAAGTTGATGCACACAGCCACCAACACATGCTTGGAGAGCAGCGTAGAAATTATGCATCAACATGTTGTCTTACTGGTTGCACCAGGTTGACCATGCGCATGCTATCAGACGAGTTGGACAGAGGAGCCATATCAATGCACCTGGGTGCAATGAAGGCAAGAGTTCACTTCAGAAAGATGTCACTATTAAGCGCACAGACACTGCATCAACAATCGTCAACACTTTTACCCTGCTCCGTTCAATCAGGTGAGACACTTTCAATCGTTGATTTAAGCATTGCCGAGTTTACAAGCAGTTGTTACAAATGGATAAAGCTCGAAGATTTTTTAAGCATTGCCGAGTTTACAAGCAGTTGTTACACAAAGCTCGAATATTTTTTAAGCATTGACGAGTTTACAGGTAGTTGTTACACATTAGAGGGATGATTGATTTCTAAGCATGAGGCTGTCAAAAGCCAACTTCGTATCTAGATTTACAAATGGATTTTTCTTTTCTGTTTGACATCTGGCTATTTATTTAATTTTTATATAGCAAGTACTGGATTTTTTTTCTCAATTGGTAGAATATTTCCCATATCTACCTCCGAACCGGTTTACGGCCATGCCACATGTTAGTCACAATGTGTTAGTCATAGTACCCTTTAGTACCCAAAGATTATTCGGAAAATATCGCCCTGTAAATATCTCTCCATTCTGTAAATGAATGGACGAGAGGGAGGTCAACTGTTGAGCTGTGGCGTAGTGTAATTCAGCATTCAGAGGTCAAGGGTTCGACTCTCATTAGACGTCATGACGGACACCACAGACGATATTGCTAAGGAGATCTCATTCCAGGTCTTCGAGGACAACTGTCGTCTGCTTGGCAATCTTCTTAACGATGTTCTTCAATGTGAAGTTGGCCAACAATTTATGGAGAACTTTGAGAGAGAACGAATTCTCTCGCAGGTTAGGAACTTCAAAGATTTACACAGGAAGAAATCAATCAGCAATGCTATCAAATTATGGCTTAAAGAAGGACTTTGTGCTGAAATTTTTGGCATTGAAATCTTACATTCATGAGTCGGTGCTGAGATTTATCTTTTAACAATGTTTGAATCTTGAATACCTTTGAAAATTAGTTCCGACAATTGTCTATAGATTTAGCCTGGTTGGCTTTAAAGTGTTTGTGAAGGTTCGGAAATTTATCGTGTCTGCAGGAGACTTGCGGGAGAGTTGGTGTTCGTTTAAGTTATTTTTGAGGTTTTTACTATTTCATTTATGTTATTTTTGGGTTTCTATTTTGTGCAGAGTGCATGCAACATGAGAATTGCGGGCATCGAGGATGTAGCAGAAGTGTTTGAGAAGAAGCTTGTGTTAGAATTGTCAAGCATGACGTTGGAAGAGGCAACATCTTTAGCCAGGACTTTCAGCCATTATCTCAACCTGATGGGCATAGCAGAGACTCACCATCGGTAATACTATTATCAACTTTCCCTTTGTAAGCCAACTTCGTGGCCATTTATGTTTGCGTGCATTGAAGCAATGGTTAGTTTATATTTTCTTCAATAGATCTAGACAATGTGGTTATTGTGGCCTTTTTCTTATTTCAGGTTTTCCACTGCCTGACATGGACTTCCTTTGGATTAGGTGACTGGTCCGAGGGTTGTCAAATCTACCCAAATAGCCTCATCCATTTTCGACATGCAGAGAATGAAAACCTGTTGAATCGCTTAATATTCTGCTAACCTCACCAAGCTCCCTACAAGTTGGTTTATATGCAAGACCTGAAGAGCAGATTGTTTGTATTTACAATTGATCTAGGTATTGTAGTTATTTTGGTCTACGACTATTTTGGTTTGATCATATGTGGCTTTTCCCCTTCTCATCCATTTTTTACAAGCCTTTTGAGTCGGTGGGGTAGAGCCTCACCAGGCAGCCAAGGCCTAGCTGGTTTATATTTGAGAGTTGAAACACAGATTGTGGTTTTTAATAGATTTAGATAATATAGTTACTGCGGTTTTTGTTTATTTTGGTTGATCAGGTTAGCTTGTTCAGGTTTTTCTGTTAGTTCTTAAATATCCATAGTTGCTAGTTATTTTCTTCTAGTGTAGTAGGGCTTCCTGCTAAAAGCACGCATGTAACACATGTTACTAGAAACCTAACTGGGATACCTGTTTCTCATTTCTCATTCCTGTCTTGACGCTATGTTAATACATTTTTAGTCAATTTATATGCATAATATTCCAGGGTTTGAGCTACATCACTAATCAATTCTACATGCATGTCACACCGTGGGGCAAGGCGACAGGTTCATGTTTCTTATCATCTGAAGCATGTTCATGCTGCTCTTGCCTATGAATCACTCTAGCCCTTTTTCTGGTTCTGTGCCCATTTTGCATTCCATTTCCTGCTCCTTGTTTATGGTAGCATAGCACGTAACTAGCAATGAGAAGTTTGACGTAGTGCAAATGTGCAGCTTCCCTTATTGTTACTTATTGAGTGTGTTCTACCTGGTTGTTCAGGAGGCAGGTTCTACCTGACTGTTTGGGATGGTGGGTTTTCCCTGGTTGTTTGGGACAGTTCTATTTCGTATGTTTTCTATAACTTGTAAATCTATCTAGCATGGCAAGGCTATAAGGTCTGTAATGTTATGAATGGATAGCACAATGTGGAACGTGAGGCTCTGTTAGTTTGCTGTTGAAAGCAAGCTTCCTATGCTTTCCTGCTGTGAAGATGCGGCGGCCCTTGTTGGATAAATGTATCACAATATGGAGCTCAAGGCTCTGTTACATTTCCATTGAAAGCAATTTGTATGTGGTTTCCTATTGTGGTGATAAAGTGGTCCTTGTCTGATGTATCCGTTGTTCCTAATCTGTTCTTATAGGGGTTCACATTGTTGCCTATCAAAATTTTACAGAGGTCTATTCTGCTTGTGGATGTTTTTAATTCTGAATGGGACTGGAATCACCTAGGTAAATTGTAAGCACCAAAATTTGGTATTCTAATGCCAGGCAATGACCATTTCTTTCTGGACAGTATCCAAAAGTTCCAAGTATTTTTCCTTATTGTTGGAGGAACTTTAAGCAATTAAGACCTTACATGTATGAAGCAATTTTAAATTGTATTTTGAAAGAATTTATTTGTATTAAGCGATTTTACTTTGTATTTTGAATTAGTGGGCTTAAGCGCTGGTTCAAATGTGCTTCATCACAGATAACTATTTAAGCTAGAAACCATATTCTTTTGAATAGGGTAAGAGACGGTACTGGTCTGTAAGGGTTTTTGAATTGATGGAAGTATATTGCTTGTCATATGATAAATAGAAGAAGATATATGTTGTTTGACTATTTGACTGCTGCATTTTTTTGGATGAATGGATATTTGTTGTCCTTTACGTTCTAGTGTTACGGATACATGTTTTATTTTGTTTGTTCCTTTTATGCTGTTATGGAGCAAACTGTGAATGCCTTACTTATGGGAGCTAACACTTAGCATTGTTAGTTTTTATCTTTTCTGCTTTGAAGGCATGCTTTATACTTCTCTTCCTATGATTAATGGAAGAAGATATATACTGTTTGGCTATTTCCCTGCTGCAATTTTTTGGATGAATGCATGTTTGCTGCTCTTTTACCTTTGTTGTTATGGATGTGTGTTTTATATTGTTAGTTCCTTTTATGCTGTCATGGGACAATCTGTGAAGGCTTTGCATATGGCAATTAAAACACTATTATCTTTTGCCTTTTCTATTCATAAGGCATGCTTTCCTACATAGTATCCTAATCTGTATACGGCAACTCTTATTTGGAGTGGAGTAAGGATTATGCTTGTCCCAAGCAGGTCCTATTATTGAAATTTTTTTAGTTTTATGGCTCTGCTTGTTTAGATCTAGTAGCATTTTTTGGGGCAGAATCCATTGCAATATTGCATACACACTGTAAGGTACCCTTCAAATTGAAGTAAGTGATGGTTGTTAAATTTGTTTCCTTATGTGGGTTGCTATTTGACTTGTAATTTGGGAAAATGTGGATTTGGTCTATCGTTTCCCCTAATGCTTTCCAACTGATTATACTTGTTCATTGTCATTGGAGTCATCAAAAGTACAAATGCCATACACAGAACTGCCCACTGGGAAATTGGGATTCCATAATCTGGATAGTCTGGCCTAATATGCACAAATTCATACTCTTCTACAGGGTACGCAGAATAAAAAATATTGTTCAGTTGTCAAAGTCATGTGATGACATATTCAACAAGATGATTCAGAGTGGAACATCTCCTGAAGATTTCTACAATGCTGTTTGTGAGCAGGTTTTAATCTCAACTTAACTTTAACTAAATTTGTTGCATTTCCTTCTAAATTGTCTGCTAATTCTGGTAGCTTGTATGTCACAGGAGATTGAAATTGTTTTGACTGCACATCCAACACAAATAAATAGACGGACTAAGCCTTTCAACCTTTTCGGCTTATTTGCTTATATCAAACATTTGTGCAGGGTTTCAACCAATTAACATTTCATTGAGTATGTATTTACAAATCAATGATTTTGGGATCAAATCCCACAAAGCAATTCTATACCTACTCTTCAAATTCCTTCAAACTTTTGAAAGTAAAACCAATGAATTATCAATATAGTTTTACCATAACAAAAAACAATTAGAAAGCCTTTAGCCAACTCAAATTGCTCATCCGTTAGGCTTGAACCAACATCTCTTCTCGAAAAATTCAACAATTCCAATTTAATAATCCTATCGGCCTCTCTTTGTACCTTTTGCGACAATTGCTAGTGTTAACTAGTTAGAATTTCAAAACAAAATCATCTTTCAAATTGGACTGTTTTCACATCTTCTAACTCATCTTCACATTTTTGAAAAAAGATCTTTGACGGTTACTTAAATTTTTAAGTTGAATTTAACGGTCAAATCACCCCCGTCAAATTCCATCCTAACATACACATACGGTTTCGGATCTAAACGCTTGAAAACTACCCAAAAAAGAATAACCTAAACTCTAAAATTTTGTAGGAATCATCAGAGGCAATTCGCTCATAGCAGCGAAGACTTGAGGGAGTAAAAGAAACACAGATGCAGGGACGCTTAAAGACACGAAGGCCAAAGAGGCTATGGCAACGCTCGGTCTGGTGTTAATCAACTTGTTCTGTAACCATCCCACGGCTTCACACACATCTGAAGCGTAAGTAAAAGACCACTCTTTCTCCCACTTCATCCAGTGCTGCGGAGGTGAGTAGTTTCTTTCCTGCTTTCTCACCTCGTGCATCATTTTCCTCAGCACTATCAGCTCCGTATCGACGATGCATGGGCCATCTGCAGTGGCAATTCTTTGAAAATACTTTTAGAGCTCTGCTAGCTGTATATCTATGTAAAAACTTAAAAACCACTTTAACCTATATGGTATTTATATAAACCACTTTAACCTATATAGGAGTGTTAGTTGTATTTATATATAAAAACTAAAAAGCTGTGGAATGATGAAAGTAAGTACCTGGTCCGAATTGGTGGCCGCCAGCAGCGCTTCTGGTGATGGTGTGAATTTGGGAAAGCCGTGACTTCCGAACTGATCTTCTTATCTTTTTGTCTAGAGGCATAAACACGCATAGAGCATGGATAGGCACGGTAACCTTTTCCATGGCAGCAGCAGGCAATAATGCAAAACCTACACTGAGAGTAAGGTACTCAGAATGAGAATGTCTCAAGGCTGGAGCACTCACTTCTGCATTTAATGCAGGAGAAGAATATATCAATAAGCACCAGTTAGCGTCAGATGGGATCCACCGTGACAAATTTTTCGCCCCCCATGGTAGACTCCACCGTGACAAATTCCCCGCCCCCATGGTAGGCTCCAGCAGACGATAGACTCCGAACTTCTAGTAAACCATGGACTCCGAGCTTCTAGTAAACCATGGACTCCAACTCTAGGAAACTGCGGGTCCTTTATGTACAAGAAACGGCAATCCAGACTTTGTTTATGCTTCCAACAATCACGGCTTTGATTCATCGATTTGTACAGCGATGTTACACATTAGCACTTTTTTATCGAGAGGTACAGCGATGTAACACATTCTTATTTTTTTATAAACTGTTTTTTTGGTAAAATTTAAATATGGAAAATTTTGTTGTTAGTATGGACTATTTACTAGCAATTGTCCCAAAAGGTACAAAGAGAGGCCGATAAGATTATTTAATTGGAATTTTTGAATTTTTCTAGAAGAGTTAATTGGTTTGTGAAAAACATTGTTTTCTTGGACTGGATCATTGTGCAATTACTTTTCTTTAGATGTTTTGTTTATATCTATATTACAAGGAACACATTGAATGTCTTATTTCATTTCTGCTATCCTTACTAATATCGTGTCCGTGCTTTTTCATGATCAATTTGATGAAATATTCTATTATCCTTTGGTCAAAGTCCTCACCTGCATATTAGTGTACATCCTAGTAAGTTCAAAGCTCGAAAGCCAACCAAAAAAGTCAATCATAACCACCATGCACGTATTCAAATTCATAATGTAAAACTGTGCACATATTCAAATTCATAATGTAAAACTGCCAGACAGAGTTCAAACAGAGTACCTCTATCACCGTTTGTAGCCAAAACCTCAAAAGCTCTGTTGTCAATAGTCAGAACACTGACATCAAACATGCCACCGCCAAGATAAAAAACAACAATATTTTCCTCTCCACCCTTCTTGTCCAAGCCATAAGCTATTGCTAAGGAAAAATATTTACAAAGCTAATAGTAAAACTGTACTTGCAGAGTGATAGTTCTACGTGATACAGAATGAAAGTTCTACATCATAAAAATTATGAAAGGCAAACCAAACTGCAAAAGGCCTGAGACCCAGTACTCTGAAAACCAACCAGATCGATACAACCTGAGACCAAGTACTCTCAATACCAACCAGATCGATACAACCTTTTGTATGAGCTGAATATCCATGTATAAGCAATGAAACAATAAAGCAAGAACTGTCCGACAAGGCTGCAATTTTTCTTATAAAAATATCTCCCACTGCAACGAGTTCATAACAGAAATTTAATGGCACTCCCCTGCACACACAATTTACATATTAACACTCCATTGCATGCATGCCTGCTTCTAAATGGTGTCCAGTCCACACTCTTTGCTTAAATGCCAATATCTATTAAGAAAAAACTACTGCACTATTACCAATATGTTGTGTTAACAACATATGACCAGGCAATTGGGTATTTAGATATAGCTGTTGGTTCCGGTGAAAAATACATCCCCACCGATAACGCACAGGAAAATGCAAAAGACAGCTAAAATAAATATTTGAATGAAGGTTAGCAAGAAGATGAGAATGAGATACCATTCTTTTAAAACAGTTTTATTATCAAGGCCCACATCTCCATAGTTGTCAATTACACTGTTTGATGATTGATCCATCCAAACAACAACATCCAGACCCCAGAAGATGAGCATGGCTTTGAATACAAGATGGATTTTAATAACAGTGATAATGATATACTTTGTTTGCTTGAATACCAAGAAGCTCCTAGAAGAAATCTGCTACACTATATCATTTATTGGATTTTAATTGATACAGGCATTTAGGTCTTCAGAACTGGCTGCTGCTAGCATTTTTGCTTCTACCAACAATGTTCCAACACACAGGAAGATGCAACTGAAATAAGTAGTTGTTGCCACATAGTGCTCACACCTCAGACACTCCTGAGGCAGGACAACTGCAGAGCTATTCTGCTGCCAAAGTTTGTTAATTAAATTCTTAATTCCGAAAACTATGGAGTATAGCATGAAATCAGGACGCTGCAGAAAATGGACAATTGTTTGCTCTTGTAAAGCTTTTACTTGATAGTGAACTAAAAAATGTGGCACCAATTTGTCCCAGTGAAACCTGCATACCAACTATATTTAACCTCTCTTTCCTACAAAGTGAAAGAATTACCTGAACTGCACTGGTGTACCCATTTTCAAAGTCTCTCCTAGCGTTCCCCCCATTACATCAAAAAAAATGTTGGGACAAATGGGATCGAACTCTGGAGAGTTTTTCCTGTACATCCTCTAGCTCTCTGTCTACACTAGCTATTCCAACTAAAACATCTTGATGTTTCTCCTCGATTCACCCAATAGAGATCGATATCATCTAAAGCTGTTTTCCGACCATCATAGATACAATCAAAGAAAACAGGAACACAAAAGAATATGGATGTTGCATCACCATTATTGCCCGATGTTGGTGGAATACTAGTACCACCCAAGCCACCAAATGCAGGTATGCTTGTATTAAGAAGTGATGAACTGCTACCGCTACAAGTAATTTGGAAAAATCAGAATGCTACAAAACTATAAGCTGAGATATAACATAAAATATATCAAAAATCCAGTAAATCTTGATTCTCAATTCTGTATGAAAACTTGAAAAAGTACTTATTGTAGAACAGAAAAATGAACAAAAGATAGAAGGAGGAATGTGGTTCCTTAGTATATACCTTTGTGGAAATGTGCATGTCCTAGTACCTATCATCACAAAATCCGTAAAGGAAGATTTGCATGAGTGCAATGCATTCTCCAGTCTCACACAATTTCAACCCTCAATTTGTATATCATGTTAATCCATGAAGGGAAGATTTTCGAAAATGTATAATTTCAAGCATATTAATCACAGTCAAATATCTTGAATCTAGCAGAACCAAAATGGTGCACAAAAAACAAAAACGTCTTTTATATTCATATAAAATGGAACAGTAAAATTTGCAGAAGACAGAGTGGGTATAAAGGAAACTTAGTATGCATACCCTTAGCTTCTCATAACAAAATCAATAAAGAAAAAAATAATATGCAATATATCCAGGCATAAATGAAAGTTATGTTGTATGCAGAAGAGCAGATTGCCTACAAATATAACTCTCTCTTAATACATCACACAGTTCCATCATTAAACCAAAAGGAAATATCCTGAACAATACAAGTTATCCATAACGAGTGTTTACATTTGAAGGTTGCATGCAGTTTTAAGACAGACAACAGGCAGGAAATGGGTCTATAATCATGTCACTTACTTATCATGGTGGAACCTACAATGGGAAAATGTATATCAGCGGAGGATGTCTTTGCATTCAGATGAGCTCAACCAGGCATGGAAGTGGGTAGATGAATCATAAGCATGCAACTCAACTATCATCTAACACAATGTAAAGATGAGACTCAGCGGAAGGTATCCAAGAAGTTGACGCAGTGAAACAAAACAAGCAGACAACAAACTATGTAAAAGTGGATAAAACGTTTATCGTCACCACAGGACCATAGGAATCCATATAAACTGAGAAATTCAATGAAAAGAAAAACAGGGGGCAAAAAACAAACTTCGCATAAGGGCATATAGCTTACTTGGATCTTGAGTAGTCACAATTGCATTGCCAGCAAAGTCACAAGTACCAGGGGCCATGCCATTCTTCTTGTAGTAGCTGTCAAAAGCATAGCAAGCATGAAAAAAAACAGTATCTGGGTTATAGCACGTGCCACTTTGTTGAATTGCTGTACAGTCTGCACCTCCAAGCCCGCAAGCATAGTCCAGAGCAACCTGCAAGCTTGAATCAGGGGTACCAGGCTTTGCTACACACCAACTTTGGCTTGAGCTGGTTGTCGGTGTTGTTGTGGTAGGTGTTGAGGGAGGGGTGTAAGGGGTAACTGTTGGGGTGGTAGGGGTTGTGATTGGGGTAGTAGGGGTTGTTGGTGTGATTGTTGTTGGAGGAGGAGTTATTCCTATTGGTGTTGTGGGTGTGGTCGTGATCGGAGTTGGAGGAGTTGTTGTAATAGGTGTAGTTGGAAAAGTATCAAGCTGAGATCCCAACTCACTTGTCTTGTTCCTGGTAGAGTTAGCTTTATTGTCCAAAAGCTCCCTAGAGTTTGAGCGGAACAGTTCTTCCCCTTCTCTGCTCAACTCCTTCAGCATAGAAACGTCCAAAGAACTCATTTTCACTATTATTGTCCATATCCGAGCCCTATTCATGCTTTGGGCAAGAACTTGATCCCTGAGATTTTTGGTCATTAAAAAGGTCTTCATTGTTTCGGAAAGCAGACCTTGATCATTAATAACTATGGGAATATCAGGATAGTGAAGAAATGCCATAGCATTTCTGGCAGCAACGACTACAGAGTTAATGAGGTCTTCTTCACTATGTGCAAAATCTCTGTTAAAGTCAGTGTTCAGTATCAGAAAAGAACCTGTCTTTGAGACAAACGCCAGCGGAGGGTGAAGAACCCACCTCAAATCCTTGGTGGAAGAGGATGGAGGCACACATGATGCATCTTGAATCAAAGTGGATGAAAGTGTGGTTGTGACCTTGATACGCTTATCTAGATTTGCATCCACAAGAGCAGAATAAATGGCTTTCATAGTAGATACCAATGTTGATACTGCTTCTTCTGATATCCCTTGATGGTTAACAATGATACTGGTTATGAGGGTATCAGGCATGAAACCCATGACGTTTTTCTTCAGCCATAATGCTACTCGTGACTTCGATTTTCCAATGTCCTTCGTTTGCTCATACTTCATAGTCACAACCACCTCAATCCCTGTCCCAGATAAATCTTCCAAAACAATGGGATTGGCAACCAAGAGCCTAACATGGAGTAGATCATGTTTCATCAGCAGTTCTACAAGCTTCTTAGGAGATGGCAGGGTACTGTCCTTTGAATCATATGACACTCCAATTGATGTTCCTGACAACACATAAATAATATTATAGATCAAACCATAAGCTCAAAAGGAACACAGAACTGTCAAACGTTTCTAAACAATGCCTATCATCAGCTCCTACATGCTCGCTAACTGTAACACAGTTCTGGAAGATTGTGCATCGGATACCAAGACCACATTTTCCCATAGGACTGCAGTTTGATTTATGAACTATTGGGCCAAAGGGTCAGCATAGAAACGTCCAAAGAACTCATCCTATTCATGCTTTGGGCAAGAACTTGATCCCTGAGATTTTTGGTCTTTAAAAAGGTCTTCATTGTTTCGGAAAGCAGACCTTGATCATTAATAACTATGGGAATATCAGGATAGTGAAGAAATGCCATAGCATTTCTGGCAGCAACGACTACAGAGTTAATGAGATCTTCTTCACTATGTGCAAAATCTCTGTTAAAGTCAGTGTTCAGTATCAGAAAAGAACCTGTCTTTGAGACAAACGCCAGCAGAGGGTGAAGAACCCACCTCAAATCCTTGGTGGAAGAGGATGGAGGCACACATGATGCATCTTGAATCAAAGTGGATGAAAGTGTGGTTGTGACCTTGATACACTTATCTAGATTTGCATCCACAAGAGCAGAATAAATGGCTTTCATAGTAGATACAATGTCGATACTGCTTCTTCTGATATCCCTTGATGGTTAACAATGATACTGATTATGAGGGTATCAGGCATGAAACCCATGACGTTTTTCTTCAGCCATAATGCTGCTCGTGACTTCGATTTTCCAATGTCCTTCGTTTGCTCATACTTCATACTCACAGCCACCTCAATCCCTGTCCCAGATAAAGCTTCCAAAACAATGGGATTGGCAACCAAGAGCCTAACATGGAGTAGATCATGTTTCATCAGCAGTTCTACAAGCTTCTTAGGAGATGGCAGGGTACTGTCCTTTGAATCATATGACACTCCAATTGATGTTCCTGACAACACATAAATAATATTATAGATCAAACCATAAGCTCAAAAGGAACACAGAACTGTCAAACATTTCTAAATAATGCCTATCATCAGCTCCTACATGCTCGCTAACTGTAACACAGTTCTGGAAGATTGTGCATCGGATACCAAGACCACATTTTCCCATAGGACTGCAGTTTGATTTATGAACTATTGGGCCAAAGGGTCACAGACTCAGAGCCATTCAAATTCTAATCTCACAACGTGCCCTTCTCTGTCACAGTGGACGCCATTGAAGGCACTTGGAGAATCGCTGCTAACTTTAAACTGCCTTCTCAGTAATTTGTAACGTTTTGTTCAGGGATTACAGGAATTTGTAACAAATTTGGGGATATTTCTGCCGGCTTCATGTAGTGGGTGAAGATTCGAGACCGCCATCATTATGGAGAAAGGCGTTGGCATAACAGTTTTGCGTTGAGGTTTTGCAAGACCCCGGCAATAGAACTCGCGCCGCTGCAATTATTCTCGGTTGAGACCACGACAAGTAATTGAAGGAGACGCTGAATGCCCGCTGAAAAATAGTAAAAAGAACCCTAATACGAAAACTGTTTGTCGCTGAATGTTGACGACACGTGTCAACCGTGGAGAGAAAAGGACGACGAAAGTCTCTTTCAAAAGAAAGGCCTATCGGCCTAAATATAGTTTATTATCAAGACAATATCAAGATACAGATTATAGCACTTGAATATATATATTCATATATATAATTAATTTAAATAACACAAATTAAAATTTAATTATTTTAATTAAAATTTTATTAAAACTCTAAAAATTGAAACTTAAAATAACTTTTTTTTAATAAAATTTAATGGGTATCGGTTCGCATTTGGTGTTTAGAAAATGATAAACTTTAATGAAAATGAGTGTTCATTAGCTTTTTGAAAAAAGAGTAGGCTAATCTCTCTTTCTTTCTTTTTTAATTCCGGTTTATTATTTTTGTTCCATTTTATTGTTTTTAATTATTTTTTATTTTATTATTTTATTATTATTTTAATTTTAAAATTTTAATTTTAATTTTAATGTCTTTTATTTTATTTATTTTTATAAAAAATGATTTATTTATTTGTTTTTAATATTGAATTATATAATTTATAAAATGAAAATATTAATTGTTTTATATAATATTGAATTTATTTATTTAAAAATATATTTTAAATAATAAAATATTATTTAAATTATCTTATTATCTTAGTTTGTTTTGATCAAAAATTGTTGTATCAGGGGAATTTCATTTTTATTATTTGTTATTATTATTTGTTATTTATTTATTTATTGTGTAAATGGTTGAGGTCTTACTATGAGTTGTTTAGTAACTTCTATTTCTATTAGTTACTAATTTTTTGTTTTTAATTTTATTTACTTTTTTATTTAACATTTTATTTTTTATTTTCATTCCTTCTTTTTCTATTATTTTTTTTTATTTTCCTTTTCCATTTCCTTTTGTCCATATTTTCAATATAAGATGCTTATTATATATTTTTGTTGACCAAACATTTATGCCAGTTATCCATAGTTTAACATTGGGATTTCATTTTTTGTTATTTTTTTATTATTATTTAAATATATTTATTTGTAAGGTGATTGGTTTAGGTCTTATTATGGGTTGTTTAGTAATTTCCATTTATATTAGTTATTATTTGTTTGTTTTTGTTTTATTTTCTTTCTATTTAACTTTTTTATTTTTTTTGAATTGTAGTTTTTTCTCACAAATTTTAAAGAGGAAAAAAAAAGATTGCAGTAATTTTTTTTAGTTTTATTTCTTTTTAATTTGTTTTTTTTTTTCTTTTTCTTTTTTTGTCTTTTTTTTATGGCTTTTTTTAAGATTACAAATTTTAAAGAAGAAAAAATAATTAAAAAAAAAATATTTTCCCAATAATTTTTTTCAGTTTTCTTACTTTTTAATTTGACTTATATTTTTTTGTCATTTTCTATCTCTTTTTCTCTATTTTCATTTCCAATTACATTAACTATGAAAAAATTTCTTGTTTACACCTCACTTTTATAATTAATAACTATTATGATAATTAGTTATTAGTTTTTAGAATCTTGTGGGATTTTCTTTCCTAATTTTATTAAGAAAGTTTTTATTGATGTATAGTTATTAATTTTTAGAAAGCATTTTTTACTAACTTTGTTGAATTTATTTTATTTAAGCATAGTTTTTATAATTTATACCTCCAAGTATATCAAAAATTCAAGAAATTGATCTTATAACAAGAAATTGAATTCATGAATTCAAGAAATTAATCTTCTTGAATTCAAGAAGCTTTTTTGTGTGTTTGTGATTAATGTCTATTGTTCTAGCATGTTAAAGGATATGAAGCTCTAGCTCGGATATTATCAGGATATTTTGTTTCAAGTCACTGGAGATTGTTCAACATTTATTGGGAGGTTGGTCTTCAATATCTCATATCTCATATGTTTCAATTGGTTTGTTAAAGTCAAATACCATGATTGTCAAATTCAATCAATTTAGTACTAAATCACAAATCATAGAGAAATTTGAAAATGGCTAATGATATATTTTATTTATTTTAATATTTGAATTTTTTTAATTATTTTTTATATTTTCACGATACAAAATGTTGTAGGAACTAAGTATTTTGATTAAAAAATAAGTGTTTTGATATCCATCTATGATTTAATTTATATAATTGTGCTAGTTATAATTAGTTGTTAAATTAATACTAAAAAAATGTTATTATGAATTATTCATAAATATTAATTAACATGTCTTTACAATTTAATTTAAAAAATAATTAATACTAAATCACAAATTATAGATCATCTCAACTCAATTTTTCTCTGCAAAAGGAAGAGAAGTCATTTGAGTGATAACAATAAAAGTTTGGCCTCATATTCTCATGTCTTCACTTCCACAAACACAATTGCATTCAACTCTATATCAATCATGTTCAATTCCCATGAACTTTGTAGGAAACAATTGGTTGTGCAAAACAAGTTTCTTGGAATTGACATGTTGAAACTAAGTTTATCCATATCAATTTGAACCACTGCCAAAAAATAAAGTTATAAAGTTTCATTGCAACCAATGAGGTAGAGAGCTCACACATTTTCACTTTCATTTCTATTTTTTTATGAAGACTTTAATTGATCATCTCACACCTTGCCAGCAATCCATACTACAATTAGCTATATTTAAACTAAGTGGCAGGTACTAGCTACTACGTAGCACTTGTTATTATATTAACAACATATTCTAATATATATATGTTAATATAAACAATATTAGTTAATCACATTTCTTAATTTTATTTTTTGTATTTTTGTGATGAAATCTTTATCTTTATTGTTTTTTAGTTTAATTAAGGGGACAAGTACTAGCTACTATGTAGCCTTGGTTATTTTTGAAAATATTATTTTTATCAATAAATTTTGACGAAAAAATATAAAATGTAACTTAAAAAAACAATTTGCTAAATTATAAAAATGTCATTAAAATTATGCAAAATTGCCAAAGTTCTTCTTAAAATGGCTTAAAACTAGAACTTTGAAAACTAAATGCAACACACACCATGTAATTTAACTAAGTTATTTGCAACTTTTTATAAATTTTGATGATGTTAAGAACCAATTCCTTCCCTTCTTAAATGTCCTTGTTACGTGCCTACCCAATGGATCCCTCTCTCATCAAGTCTATAGGAAAATTATCCATATTGGCCATTATCTCCATGCCGAGTCTCATCACCACCCATCACAAAAGGTAGGCTCTGCCTCCTAGTCTCTTTTGAGGAAAAATCCCATCTAGTAAAGGCTTTCAAAGCCAATGGCTATTCCTATACTCAAATCTCTAAATCTCTCAAATCCATTGCTCACCCTAAGCCTAGAAAGTTGGACCCCTCCCCCTCATGTGTCCAAGTCACCCTCCCTTACATAAAAGGGACCACCAAGCTTACTGCTAAGTGTTGGCTATGACGAGCATAAATATTGTATTTAAGCCCCACAAAACACTTAAGAAATTATTTCGCTTAGCCAAAGACTTATTAGATCCCATGCAAGGATCAGGGGTTTATAAAATTCCTTGTTCTTGTGGGAAATCTTACATTGGTCAAATGGGTCACCCTTTCAAAGCTCGCATCAAGGAACATATAACTGACACCAATCATAACCGGTTGGGTAAATCTACCATAGTAGAACACTCTTATAAGTATAAGCACTTAATATGCTTCAATCAATCTAAAATGATAGCTTCTACACCATTCTACAACTCTCACATTATTCGAGAAGCCCTGGAAATCGAGAAAAACCCTAATAACTTTAATAGGGAGGACAGTTACAGGCTTAGTCAATCTTGGAAGCTCGCCATCCACCATCTCATCCAATGACCCTTCCCCCCCCCACCCCCTTTTATGGTGTTCTCCTTCTAAGTTCCTCTTTATTCTTTCCTCTCTTATCTCTTGTTTCAATTATTTGGTTTCAAAAAATGTGTTCATAGAATTCCTATTAAGTTATTTTCATCGGTAATTTTGATATCATTTGACCTCAAAGTTTTTATTCCTCATTATACTTTATTATTAAAATATTTTTTATTCAATTTAGAATCTATGGTTGTTATGATTTATTTTCAGTTATTTCTTTTCTCATATAATTAGTTTATTTCTAATCTATTCTTTTGTCTATTATTTAATCTTTTTTTATCAATAGGATTTTATTTTATTATATTTAAAATTTGAAATAACAACTTTCTCACCTAATTCTTAAACTCATTTATGATTCAACTTTTGTTTAAGAAATCCACTATTGTATTCATTTTTCATATCCCATTCTAATCAATTTCTGGTTGGTCAACAAAATATACTTGGTCAAATATATTCGTTATTCAATTTTCAAGTGACTGTTATTTTATTCTCAATTAACCGTTAGACCAGTTGACTGACATTTCAATATTTGTTCCTATAAAAGGCTTTCTAGCACTCATTTACTCACAAGACTCTCATTGGTCCCTGATGATGGATGGTGTCACCATCTGAAATGTTGGATGGATCAACCATATTACATAATGCAATTCCAGAAATATCTAACAATTTTATTCTCAATTGACCATTAAACCAATTGACTTACATTTCAATATTTGTTCCTATAAAAGGCTTTATAGCACTCGTTTACTCACAAGACTCTCATTGGTCCCTGATGATGATGGATGGTGTCACCATCCGAAACATTGGATGGATCAACCATATTACATAATGCAATTCCAGAAATATCTAACAAAAGTCAAGAAACGTTTCAAAATTTTAAAAGTAGGAAATAACTATGTTCCTCACATTTTATCCATAAAATTATAAGTAATAATGAATTTATGAAATTAATTATTTAAAATCAAACTATTTCAAATAAAATTTATTCATAAATGACAATTTTGGAATTAAATTAAACACCCAACTTGGATCACACCAACCATTACTATGCTGGAATTTTTCCCATGGAGTTTTGAACTGGTGACCTTTACACAACGGAGTACCTTAACAAAGTTTTAAAATTTTAAATAAATCATATTAATTATTCAAATTCAATTAATTTTGTTATAAATAAAATTTAATAATTGCCATTATTTAAAATATAAAATATTATTAATGGAAAACATCACATCTATTCAATGTCTTCTTCAAATGACTGAACTTGAATTGGATGATCTAATATCTCAGATTGAGGAGATTATGAAAAAATGGGAGGCAGAGAAAGGGGAACTCTCTGGTAACAAAAGCAATGTAGAAGAGAGGCCTCCCTATACATAAAACTTGTTTGTTATGTCACATAGATTTTGTTTTTTGTTAGATAATTTTGGAGAATTTACAATTGGAATAATAACGACTACTCCTTAATCATCCTAGAAGAAGTATATAATCTATTTAGTTCATGGGTTAAGATGTATAACAATACTAGGTTATTAAGCTTCAAACTCAAAAATGTTTGTTCTATGTACACTTAACTAAGCTTTATACTTAGAAATTTAAATATAAACTTATTATTGGTTCTTGTTTTAAAAGAAATATATCATCATTATTAATATTATTAATAGTTTCTCATGTCAATTGAGATTAATTAGGGTAGTTGGTTGGAATAGTTGTTATCCTCCTATCCAGTTTTGACTCTCCAAAGTTGACATGTTTAAGGTTTGGAAAATAATAACTATATAACACTCTTAAGTGGGTATATATTGTAGGTTGGCCTAATACTATCAACCTCACTCTTACCTTTGGATTGAGAGGGAAGCTAATTTATTTCCTTGGGTGGTTCCAATGCCCAAAATTTTCTCCAAAAAACAAAAACTAGTTTCCCAAAAATTTCTCCAGAAATTCATAAATAATTTCCCCCACGTATGGTGGAAAATAATCAATAGCACCTCCCCATTGAGGGTGTTTTTTCCCATGATAGAGAATAATTGCACTTGGGATAATGTGGGCTTTAGTCATGGTGGTGCCTACAAGCACCATTTCTAAAGGTTTCAAATATGATGGGTTTCTAGTAAGTGCTTTCATTTCAGTTGTCACTTTCAGTCCCTCTTATTTTGATTTTCCATGTTTTTCTTATTGACCAACATTCATGATTAATATTATTTTGTCATTCCTAACCATATATTAAAACTAGCAGTCTTCCTCTTTCAACATTGACATCTTTTCGCATATGTAGTTTGCAAGCCTTATTGTTACGCAATTGTCTCTCATAATTCATAATTTGAAGCAGTTATGATACCTAGTCATTTCTTTTTTGTGTATGTGGGTTTCATGTTCTCTTTTCCTATCTCACACCCACATCTCACATTCTTCATTTTACACCCCACAACACTAAAAAATGCACCATGACAATGTGAGTTGCAATAGATATTTTTCTCACTCACTCCCCGACATCTACATTGCAAAGCCTCGATGACCTTCTTCTACATAAATCAAAGAAACCTGCAAAGATCCATACTTAGCCATTTGTGTATTTAACCACTCCTTTTGTGTGCACGTGTAAGAGAACTTGCTTGACATTATCCTACACCCAACATATGATATCCTACATCCATTAAAATCCCTATACCTTTTTCGAGATGTATTAAATTATTGCAACCATCACATTATTTACACGACCACAATTCACTCTTGTAATGAAAGGCATATTTTTCATTGATATCCAACTATCATTTCAAATTAAAGTAGCATTTATTATTTACGAACAACCACTCCTCACACATATTCACACAAAAGATGTTAATGAGATACTTAATACCTCAAAATTTATTAATTAACCTATTGTAGTGGCTACAAGAACCCTCCAAAATTTTTCCTTAGTTCCGTTTTGGAGCCTCCCCAGCAACCTTTCACAACAACACGTCTTGCTTCATCAAGTACACAAGCTCCAGTGATTTTCTTACAGAATGATAGCCTGTCCATTAGATCTTGTTTAACTCCCCTCATAGGTTGTTCTTCTGGACTTGGTCCAGCTACAGGTTGAGAAGCTCCCTCAAGAAATTGCACAATTCTAGAGGGAAACCAACCTTCCCTCTAGAAATTGCGCAATTCTGTTTGGAAGCCTGCTGGACTCCAGAATTGCGCAAATCTTCCAGTCAAGCTTCACTGAGAAAATTGCACAATTCTTCCCGATAGGGCTGCTCAGCCTAGGAATTGCGCAATCCTGGGCAGCAATCAGTTGCTCTGCCTAGAAATTGCGCAAATATCCTGGGCATCCAGCCCAGCTCCCTCCCAGAAATATGCATTTTCTCCCAGCAATTGAGCAGGCTCTTGCATGTGTAGTTGAGTTGACTAGTTCCCTCTAGGACTAATCAAAACGTATTTGCATGCATAGGCTGCTCCTCCCAAAGAAAAATGCAAAGGAATCCCTTGATTCAGGGCTCTATTTTAGCAGCTAGAGGTTACATGCCATGATCATCTCAAAAACCTCCTAGCAAATGTCGCTTTTCCTAGATTTGTGGCATGCGCATCACAACCTTGATCTTATCAAAACTCATTAACTCGATGTTGCAAATCTCATTCCTCACATCAACCTTGCAGTTCTGGCATCCCACATTGCATCTAGGATTCGTAGGCACATTCAGCTCAGTTATCTTGGGGTAAGCTCGTTGTTCATGACTTGTGCTGCATTTATATCACCTTTTGTGTTTCTATTTATGTGAGTGTTGTTTGCTCAATTTCAGTGAGTGCTTGCTATCCTTTACATGCATATGAGCTTGTACTAGTACCATTTCAGTTTTCGTTTGCATCTCACTGTTGTCGCATGCATGGAACTGTTTTTGTGCGAACGGTCATTATTGCGGCGACTCGCTTCACACACTTGCATGCTTTCCTGTTTCCTGAATCCTGCACTTGTTTTTTGCATGAATGACCATTCACTCTTATTTGCACTCATCTCCTCATGCATTCACACTTCTCATATTTTCAGTCGCCTATCAGCCAGAATGGGTTGCCCTGGCCTAGATCGTGCCTTTCCCGGCTAGCACTACACATTTCTAGAAGTGAAGGCTCTGCCTTCCCCCCATAAATTGTACAAATCTAGCCAGGAACTAACCTCTAGGCTTGCATTACACAATTATTGGAGGCAGTGTCTCACTGGCCCCAGAAACTGCGCAATATAGTTTCAGTCCCTAGCAGGCCAAGTTGGATTGTGCATTGCATATTTCCAGAAGTCAATCAGCCTACTAATAGCCCGGACTATGCCTTGCGCAGTTTTGGCAGTCAGTCTCCCAACCTCCTTGTAGAAATTACGCAACCTTCATGATCAGTCACACAGGTATGTTGCAAGTCAGTTCTCGAGTTTGTTTTGGTTTTCAACTGACAGATTGCTTGCCATGAGTGTTTCCATGTCTCCAGGTATCACAAGTTTCATCTGCCTCTCAGCAGCATAGGTACAATGGCTTCCAGGAGAGCAGAGTTGAAGACGCCATTCAAAGCACACTTGGGGATGCAGCCGATCAAGTGTCTGTGAACTTGCCTACCCATGGAGACATCGAGTTGTTTGTAGACAAGTACATCAAGATATGACAAAAATAGCATCACAGTAAGTAACACCATCAATAATAGCTGAAGGAAACATACCAGATGCAACGAACGCAAGAGGAAGTTTGTTGACAACATGGAGGTGGAACAAAGTTGCAAGCTCAAGTAGATCCACTTGTGATGAAAGAAACTTTGGAGACTTAGGCTATGAGGTGATGGTGCGACATGAAGATCGCATGAAGGCAGAGAATAGAACAGAGAAGGAGTTTCATGTGTTGAAGCAGCAACTTAAGGAAGAACAGGAGCTGTATAGATGAGAGAATGAGTTGCAGTAGGAACAGGTGCAGCAGGGGGCGCAACATGCCCTCACAGATGAAACTGTGCATGTACAAGTTATAGATCCATCCCAACAGCTAGCATGGAGCAGAAAAGGTGAGTAGTGTTGTTGATCGCATGTAAGGGAATGCAACAGCATGCATGTCATTATGCACACGCATGCAATCCCACCCACTTGGCACACTCAGCGAGGCGAAGACAAGAAGCAAGCCCGACTGGAGCTGAACATGTACTTCGACAAGTTGATGCACACAACCACCAACACATACTTGGAGAGCAGCGTAGACACTATGCATCAACATTTTGTCGGTCCAGTTGCACCAGGACGACCATGCACATGCTATCAGATGAGTTGGACAGAGGATCCATATCAGTGCACCCAAATGCAATGAAGGCAAGAGTTCACTTCAGCAGGATGTCACCATTGAGCGCACGAACACCTTCATGGACAACCAAGCTTAGCATCAGCTCATCACATTCGACCATCACAAGCATGTTAAAGAGTTGGTCTCACCACAATGGTTCGAGGGTCAGTGATGTCTTGCATGGCTTGCTCAAGCCATTTTGTCTCACATGGGCACATGTGCATTATAATGTAATGTCTTGTCAAGTGGAAGTTCAAATGTCAATAGTTGAATGTAACAGTCATAGATTAGTTGAAGAGTCATGAGGGTAGATGAACGGTCTCAAAGGGGAATTTCAAGGGTCACCCCACCCTTTGCTATAAATAGAACCTCATAACTCATTGTATGGGCTTTTGGTCAGGCAAGCTTCGATAGGAGTATCTTAGAGAAAGCTTGGAAAATATTGTAACGCACCTTGGCTTTTACACTGCGCATATCTAGTATATCTCTTTGGAGGAGCAAGCGGTTGTGGCTGTAATGTTCCGCTATCGAAACTAGTGGTTGGACATGGATGTATTGTATGACTAGAACTTACACTTTTTAATATAAAAAAGCCAACACGTTTCATGCATATGTTGTATTGTATTCCAACTATCTTGTTTACTCTAAATGATATATGTATTCGTTTGCTTATGCATGCATGTATGGACTATTCTGTATAAACATGTATGAATCTTTCTGAAATTTGTTGTTGGTTTAACCATCACTTTGGATTGATTGCTAACTTGCTTTCTAGCTTGTGATGGATCTTCACTCATGTGTTCCCTTCCAAGACACTTACTATTACAGGTTTCCAAGGGGCACACTCACCTCACCCTCAGTGTGTTAGAACCTCTCATGCACCTTGCTTGACTTACTATAGCTATCACACCCTTGCTACCAACAGGGACATCTTACTTTCCTCTGTGTGAAATGGTGGTCAAGGCATTACCGTACGACTGACTGCTGGGACTTCTTACCGGGGAGATCCCCTAACATGTTGGTGGGTCTAACACCATCAACATTTCTGGCACTAGAAGGAGGGCCAGATGACAAGTTGTGTCCTCTCATCTTGTTTTGAACCTTTGCATATTTATCATGGATTCTTGCACTCTTCTCACTGTACAATGTTTTTCAAATCACGAAGATGTCACCATCACGAGGGAGTTTTTCGATCACTTGTCCACTTACACGTATGATGGTGAAGGCGAAATGGCCTAGCCTAAGTTCTTACATGACTTCCTTTCCATGCTCTATGAGGAAGATGGATGTACTAACGAACAGGCGAGTTTGTTGCTTACATACAAACTTCGTGAATCTCCACATCGATGGTTGTGTAGGCTACCAACTGACAGCTTGCACTCACTTGAGAACTTATGTGATCTCATTGAAGACACTTTCTATCATTTTTATCCAGACCATACTGACCAAAAATTGTTACAACAATGGAAGACTTCACATGAATCTCCTATGGATTTTCGGCAGCACTTCTGTGAGTTGTAGTTTCAAGCTCTGAAGAGCCAGATGAAATTTTTCTATCTTTGGGACCGATTCGAGTATTGCGTTAAGAAATTTTCTCATCCCAAGAAGAAGTTTGAAATCAAGCATCTCTCAATATTCTTTAGTGATGGAGTTGTACAATCACAGATGGATGTTGTCACTATCACAAGTGATTGTCTGCCATCCCCTCATTAAACATCTCCACCACTGCAAAGTGATGTGAGAGAACATGCTCGCACATTTGCTCAGCTGACACATTCTCCCAACATCACTTCGCTTAATTTTCACACAAATTTGGTTGTGAGTCCATCGAGTTGTCACATGCATTTTGTTCCACAACCTCCATCTTCATACTCGGCTAATCCTCTGGATGATACTATATTGTTTTCTTCCATTCCAGACTCTACACTTGTTGTGAACAAGGATCAAGCCACTGACGGAGTTGGTGTTGCACAACCAACATGTGCTATCATTCATGAAGAGTATCACTGGGAGCGTGAGCACCAACACTCAACAAAGGATGACTTCCTTTCATCTGAGCCTCCTCCATTCTTCCCTGACATCTTTGGTGAACATGCCATCCATGATTTCACATGTGTATCTTCATCCATGAATGCACCCATTGTTGATCACTCACAGGACACATCGATGTCAATCCATCATCCGACAACGGAGAGGATAAGTTATTCATTGAAATCCACTTGATTTTTCATCTACCTTTTTCATAAACACAAAGAATGAATTTGTTCGCTTTTCATCTACCCCTATATTTAATTCATCAGATCATGAGGATGCCGATGAAATCATTGATTTTTCTGATCGTGGCTGTCATGATCCATTTACTCCCATATTCGATCAGGATTATGATTCTATTGTAGTTGATTTTTGGAAGCCATGAGTTTATGATGACCTATCTGACAATGAAGTCAAAACACCCAAGATTTTCGAGGCACTTTAGCCTGAGTTGATGGTTATGTTAGGCCCTCGTTCACTTGGGGTTAGTTTCACTTCTGATCAGGAAATTGTTCAATCACCCAAGGCTCCTCATCACTCATATCTATGCATTGAAGATCAATCTCACACATATATCCTACTTCCTCCACTCGAACTACATGATCCTATTACTCATGCATTGGAGGAATCTTACATTGCAAGCACGCATGCACGACACAAGTTGTCTTTGTTTCTTTCGTTTTCTTGCATGTCATAGTCAAGAGTGTGCATATGCTTCAAAGTTCCATGCAATATCACATAGCACCATGATAAGTCCATGGACCACATTTCATGCACTTGCACTCATTTATGTCTCGTGGACACTTTTAAACATGAAGTGTGTTTATCTTCATTGTTATATCTTTCTTGCTTGTTGATCTACACAACTGGGTTTCTCACAGACCAAGCCTTCACCAACATGGGTCAACCAATGCGCCAGTGGCTGCATTGGAAATATCACTTCACATTATTAGGTCCATGCACCGTTAGCTTAGGAGTAGGAGTAGTGTTTTCTTTCAGTTGGTTTGCTTGCATGCTTTTTTGCTTACTTATTTTGTTTGTTTCTTTGTCTGCTTGCTTGTTTTCTTATTCACTTTTTCTTATGCTTTCACATTTATTTGTTGTTTGTTTTCTTGTTTTGTTCGTAGGTTAGTTTTGCATGAAACCATGTGTGACTCTTGAAACAAGCTGGGTAAAGTACAAGAGGCCTTGTACAACTATCACTACTTGGTTATCTGTCATCCTGCCTTTGTATGAAGAACTTGTTACTTTTAGTCTATGATACGTCGAAGGAAAATACGTATTGTTCGAGGTGAACCTTGGTGAAAACACAATGCCTGCGCATTAACTAGTGTCACCTACTCTAGTCGGTTGTTTTTGGGTTAACCCTTGTCATCTCAGTCAAGTAGAGTAAGGTGAGGGGGTGAAACCTCAACAAGCACGTCAGAGGTATATAATAAAATACTTCTCTGAAGGAACCACCTCTTCTGCTCTCAATAAGTCAGGATGCCTCTTCCGCCTCTGAAATGAATAAGTGCCATGCATGGTTATGAAAAAAAATGAAAAAATGAAAAGTAAAAAATGAAAAATGAATAAGGCAAAAGAAGAGAAAGGCTTCCTATGCAGAGAGGTGATGCAAGTAACTCCACTGGGGTACTGACTAGGCTCGTTGGTAGCGGAGTGATGCTTGTGTTCCTATGTGACTCCATCAAGGTACTGTCCAGGCCTGCTGGCAACAGAGCAACACCAGAGATGAAACTAAGACTTTGACGATTATATTTCTTATGCACCAATATACCCCTCAACCCTAATCGAAACAACTATGTGCCTTGGCTTGGAATGTGTGTTAATTGACCAAAACCTTGGCAGATGCTACATATTACAATTGAGCTAGTGTGAAACCAAGACAAACTGATAATTGAACAATACTTCCAGAGGTGTTAGACTTGCTTTTCATGAACAAGGTCCATTCAAAGAGTTGGAGTTCTACCAATGTGTCACCGAGTGTTGTATCAGCTACAACCACCCTCCAAAATTTTTCCTTAGCTTCGTTTTGGAGCCTCCCTACCAACCTTTCATAGCAACATGCCTCACTTCATCAAGCACACAAGCTCCAGTGATTTTCTTACAGAATGATAGCCTATCCATCAGAGCTTGTTGCATTCCCCTCACAAGTTTTTCTTCCGGACTTGGTCTAGCTGCAAGCTGAGCAGCTCCCTCAAGAAATTGTTCAATTCTATAGGGAAACCAACCCTCCCTCCAGAAATTGTGCAATTATGTCTGGCAGCCTGTTGGGCTCTAGAATTGCACAAATGTGTTAGTCAAGCTTCAATGAGAAAATTGCACAATTCTTCCCAGCAGGGCTACTCAGCCCAAGAATTGTGCAATCCTGGGTAGCAGTCTGTTGATCTACCCAGAAATTGCATAAATCTCCTGGGCAACGAGCCTAGCTCCCTCCCAGAAATGCACATTTTCTCCCAGCAACTGAGTAGGTTGTTGCATGTGTAGTTGAGTTGACCGGTTCCCTCCAGAACCAAGCAAAACTGATTTGCATGCATGAGATTCTCCTCCCAACGCAACATGAAAAGGCATGCCTTGATTCAGGGATCTATTTTTAGCAGCTGTAGGTTACATGCAACGATCATCTCAGAAACCTCCTGCCAAGTGTCGCTTTTCCTAGATTTGTGGCATGCGCATTACAACCTCAATCTTACCGAAACTCACCAACTGAACACTGCAGAGCTCATTCCTCACATCGACCTTGTAGCTCTGGCATCCCACATAGCATCTAGGAGTCGTTGGCACATTGAGCTCAGTTGTCTTGGGGTAAGCTCATTGTTCATGACTTGCGTTGCGTTTTTGTCGTTTTTTGTGTTTCGCTTTGTGTGAGTGTTTTCTTCTCAATATAAGTGAGCGCTTGTTGTCACTTACATGCATAATAGCTTGTGCTAGAACCATTTCGTTTTTCGTTTGCATCTCATTGTTGTCGCATGCATGGAACTATTTTTGCACAAATGGTCGTCGTTGTGGTGACTCGCTTCACACACTTGCATGCTTTCTCGTTTCCTAAATCTTGCACCTGTTGTTTGCATGAATTATCATTCACTCGTATTTTCACTCATCTCCTCATGCATTCACACTTCTCATATTTTTAGTCACCCGTCGGCCAGACTGGGTTACCTTGGCCTGGATCGTGCCTTGCCCGACTAGCACTGCACATTGCCGAAAGTGAAGGCTCTGACTTCGCTCCAAAAATTATGCAAATCTAGCTAGGCAATGACCTCCAGGCTTGAATTGCACAATTCTTGGAGGCAGTGTCTCACTGGCCCCAAAAACTGTGCAATGCAGTTTGCTGGTTGCATGTCACTACTGACTGAAATTGCGCATTGCAGAGTTTCAATCCCCAACAAGCCAGACTGGACTATGCATTGTGTAGTTCCAGTAGTCAGTCAGCCTACTGACAGCCCGAACTATGTCTTGCGTAGTTTTGGCAGTCAGTCTCCCAACCTCCCGGTGGAAAGTGCGCAACCTTCATGATCAGTCACACAAGTATGTTGCAAGTTAGTTCTAAAGTTCGTTTTGGTTTTCGATTAACAGATTGATTGCCATGAGTGTTTCCATGTCTCCAGGTATCACAGGTGTTGATCTGCCTCTCTGTTTTGGATAATTTAGTATCTATGGATAAATACTAATTCCCTAGATAAGTAGCCATATCTAGAACAATAGTTTAAAGTATTTTAGCCTTTTCCTATCAGCAATAGATAAGATGAGAAGATGAGAAGACCTACTTGTAGTTATGATTTCCTCTTGACTCTTTTGTATTGATCCTGACGCTCCTTCCCATACTTAACATGCTTGAGAAGTACCTGTAAACACAAACAGAAAAAAAAGAACTAATCAAAGCAAAAGATCTATTGAATAAAAGGGAATGGAATCAAATACATTTCACACATATAAGCATTATAAGACAATACAAACATATGGGAGAAAGATTCAAATAATTTATTGAATAGAAGAAGGAATTACAGCCATTGTGTCTAATTCAAAGTCATTCCTCTAGCTTGGATCCCATCCACATCACATCAAAATCATGAAAAACCTGTAGCATTACAATACTTGCTTCAAAGCCAATTCTCATAGCAACATTATCTCCTTACAATTCAACATAATCTAGCCCTTGATCACATAGATGAGTGGTCAATTTATAGGGAGATGAAGGAGGTTTTGTCATAAATGGTGGTATTGAATGGCCTTCCATACTTAGAATTAGTTCCATGGAGGAACAGATGAGAGGGTAGGATGCATCTTAACTCATTCCTCATCCATTTTCGAGCTCATAAGAGTTGATAAGTGAGGGAACCTTCTATATTACTCCAAAAGTTAAGAATATTCCCCAAACCCTATGTGAATTTCACTCAAACTCACCAAGCATAGGTGAAAGGAGGCCTAAGTGCTCTGCAGAGCACCCTTACATGGACTTAACTGCTCTGCAACACACCCTTACATGAGCCTACCTACGTTAGTCCCTATAGAGGTCATTTCGGGATGTCTTCATGTCATGAATTTGTTTGGGAAGGAGGCATTCAAAAGGGTGACTTGTTTAGGGCATGTAGCAACTGAAATTAGGGTTTGATGAGCCCTAAAACACTGATCTGGATGAAGGGAGTGATGTTCCCAAATGGATCTGTAATAGCTACCCCCTAAAGCATGAAGTCGAAAAAATGCCAATGTTGAATGAAATGCTTTACGATGTGATGAGGAGGTTTCGAAGTGGAAGGTGACCTGCATCAATTACAATACATATATCATGATATTTTGATTTTTACATGAACAGCTGAGGGCAGGCATACCCATGCTCATCTTATAAACTTTCATTACATGTACATAAACAATCATCTACATATATAGACCCATGATCGGAATGACCATCAATGTAAAGCCATTGTACATATGATTTAGTACTCCTGAAATCGCAGCCCATATGAATGAAACTAGATTCAGGGTCTTCTATCTCGTTCAATCGTTCACTCAAGTACGAGTCTAATCATGAGAATATGTGATCTGAAGTCAAACTTGGGAAGACATCGTCTGATTACCAGCCAATGATGTAAGTTGTTAACAGACGCGAGAGAAATCACTGATAATGATAATGATCCTCAAGGTACTGCAGTACATTCTGCATGGTGTGAATGGATGATTTGATGTCGAACACCATACAAAGTCTTTTGGTCGAAGGCCATTGATGTCAACCTATCACCGGAAGCGAGAAACCTGCCAATCATGTATGCAAGCCTCAAGGTACAGAAAGGATATTTCTAAGTCAACTTCTTGGATAATGTGTTGATTTCAACAAGATAGTGTCTTTGATGTATCCCACATCAAAGACACAAAATGAGTGTAATGATTTTGGAGACGTAATTTGACTAACGACACAAGGTTCAGGAATGGCGGTCATGAAAATGAAGGTTTATGGTATTGCAAAGGATGAATTTTGACTGAATCACTTCTCTTGAACATTTCGATGACACTGAAATGAATTGGTAGCATTGACCCAAAACAAAACGATGGATGGTATGATAGACCAACGGTATGATAACCATCAAGCTAATAATCCAACCCAAATAGTCACGGTGATGGAGTGATAGTGTCATGTTCAAAAGCAACCTGCTACCATAAAGTGGTTTTCCCATTTTTCCCATTTTCCCCAATCATTGCTAACCAATACCTCTTTATTTTTATCAAGCTTGAGGAGGATAACATATGCTTGTTGTATAATTCCACCCTTCAGGTGAATCCATCGCTATTTGATGTTTTAATGAGTCTAGCGAAGGTGAAACTCGGTCTTGTCTAGATGGACAAGTTTGTTGCTATTTGATGTTTTAAGGAGTTTAACGAAAAAGATAACTCAGTCCTTTTCATGTTTAGGGAGTTTGAAAAGGGACAAAAATAAAACTCCACAAGTTCTTTTTCATATATTTGTCTCTCGAGTCCAAAAAGCATAAAACAATACGAGAGAGAACCTATTGACCATGTTCGGTCAACGTATTCCTTTTTCGTAAATAATCTATCTCAGCTTGAAAAAGGGTTAAACTTATACTGAGTAGATGTCATTTACAATCCGTTAATGAGCTGAAAAGGACAAGCACTTGACAATCTTTTCGTATTTCGAGAGTCTGAAAAGAGCTTAAAGAGAACTCCACTTTGAGGAACGAGTGGTGTCTATGATAACTTGTTCCGATGATGTTGGAACTTCTCAAAACATGTTGATTTATGTGAAGAGGCTAGCTAATAATACCACTCATTGCAACTTTTCCTCAAAAAGGGTAAAACAAACAAGTGAAAGCATATGATCAGCCAAGCAGATAGTGGCGATGGAAGGAGAAAAACCAAGGCTCATCTGACGGAAAAGGTTGATAGAATGGCAATCACGAGGGTTAAAATGGAGATGGGTTCATTTTTACACAAGCTTGAACCATAGGGAACTATTCTTGGATTCAGTTTCATGTTTACACAAGCTTGAAACGACAAACTATGCTTGGATTCAATTTCATTTTTACACAAACTTGAAACGAAAAATTATGCTTGGATTCAGTTTCATTTTTACACAAGCTTGAAATGAATAAATATGCTTGAAATTGGTTTACGTGCCCCCAACATGATGAAAGGGAGAGTCTCTTGTAACCAGATGGAAGTCGCTACGATGAAGCAGGATGGTTATCCAACACCTTTTGGGCTTTCATCCAGATAAGGAGAAAGGTGAATGGGGTGATCCCCTTCACATAACCTATAGGGAAACTTAACTTTAGCACTAGGTGCATGCCCCCCAAGCTTCATTACATTCATCTTAGTATCCTACTCATGGCTATCAGGTGGATGGAATGAAGGTTTGTTTACGAGATCAAGTGAAAGACTCAACTAGGATTTTACGAGATCTAATCAAAGACTCAAATTGGAACTTTGCTCCAGGGGACCTTGTTTCATTTTTTAATGAGCTTGACACAAGACAAGAAACTCTGCTCAGATTCCTTGTTTCATTTTTTAACGAGCTTGACACAAGACAAGGAACTATGCTCATACTCCTTGTTTCATTTTTTAACAAGGTTGACACAAGACCAGGAACTATACTCATGGGAGTTGTTTCATTTTTTATGAGGTTGACACAATAAAAGAACTATCCTCATATCCTTGGTTTCATTTTTTTAACGAGGTTGACACAAGACAAGGAACTATCCTCATTGGCCTATTTCATTTTTTAACGAGGTTGACACAGTAAAAGAACTATCCTCATATCCTTGGTTTAATTTTTTAACAAGGTTGACTACTTGGAGGGGGTACCATAAGAACGGGAGCATTATCCCCTTGTGTTACGAGAACGAGAGGATTTTCCTCCTGTCTTGATGGAGCAGAAGGGTTTTCTCCAAGCTCATCAGAATCTGAAGAAATAAAAAGAACGTGGATGGTATCATACTCACTCTCTTCAAGAAAGGTACAATTAAATGAAGGTGAAATCGGGTCAACTGTTACCTCAACCTGTTGATTTGGGTCGGGTATAGACTCATAGGATTCACTTTCAGAGAGAGTGGGTTTGACCGACGGTTGATTTTGGTTAGTCAATTCATCAACTAGTGAAGGATTAAGGGAGATTCTCCTGTAAACAGATGGAAGTCGCTGCGGTGAATCAGGACGGTTATCCAACACTTTTTTGGCTTCATCCAGATAGGGACAAAGGTGAATGGGGTGATTCCCTTCACATATCCTACATGGAAACTTAACTTGACCCTTCTTTCCATGAACTTTACTACCACTAGTTTATGGTGTGTCACCAGCATGATCTCTAGAAGTTGATGACACAGGATGATGTGAACGAGAAGACCATTCTTTTAAGATTTGAGAAATATCAGGAAAATTTCGAAGAAGATGGTCTCCCGCACAAAGTTTGCATGGATATCAAACTTTGTGAGGCTTGATGGACGGTTTCTCATCAGATGTTGCATTCAAAGCAATGGTTGCTTGGTTGCCCCTCTGTTGAATTTGCTTCTTCTTCTTCTTCTTCTTAGCCACTTGGTTACTAGTACCAATACTTTCACCAGGCAAAGAGGAAGAAGGGGAGGAAGAAACAACCAAGGAAGAAGGCAAAGGGTCAACTTTAGGATCAATTGGAGGTTGATTTTGTTCAGTTGGAGGTGTACTCGATTGTGGAGAAATCACGACATTTTGAACCAAGCAGGTTGAAAACAACCATACTGGTAAGCCAATGGTAAATCCCGGTAGGGATAATGTAGCCATATAAGGAGCGCCAATATTTCTAAAAGGAGGAAAAGGACTAGGATTCCCATCAAAAGGAATTCCTTGATCGGTGGACTCTGAATTTGTCGCCATATGTTTCAACCTAAGATCAAATATAAGTGATCGTGGAGGATGTTATTTGTGGTCAATTAATTTTATTTTAATCAAAGTAACATAACAAAACAAAAGAGGGATAATGTAGGCAAAAGGTTTGACAAGCAACTGTGAACTGCAAAATACCTCCCGATGAACCGAGAAGTACGAGCAAGAAATCTCTCTGAATGTTGTGTTTGATGTATCATAGTGTACAAGGTGGCTAACTCGGTTACCTAAAGATGGATAGCAACCTATTGTTGTCCTCCCATATATACCCAAAAGTACGTGGAGGCCCAATCCGTATTAGCGTTGTCTAATGTGAAACCTCACAGTGAGAGCTTTCCCATATACTTTATGTACTATAACACGGCCCTATATACCCGAAGGTACGTGGACGAGCTACGATATACTCACATACGTGGAATGAGGTATCACACTCAGGATGTATCGCAAACAAGTTAGTGGCAGCTACTATGTTCTACGACGCCGAAACACGTCTCTAACCTAGAACCACTAAATGTTTTTCGTTAATGACAATGCTCCATTAGGTAAATTCGGATAAATTTTAAGTTGATCTTCTTTAGAATTTTCCTTTCAAGGTTCACCACGTGATGTATGTTTGCAATTCCTAAAATGCAACTAATATGATAAGCATTATTCTCATTCAATTGAACAATGAAAAACTTAGCTAGTAGGGATAGAGCAATCAGATCTTTGACAAAGAGCAAAGAGCACATCTAATGCAATTTCCCTAGATATTCCTTTCAAGCATTCACAAACTACAATATGAACGATGCAAGTTTTTCTTTTCGATTCCCTTAATGTTATGATGAACAAAAAATGAAACTAATGCACATACAATCAATCAACCTTTAACAAGAATGAAGACTTTACGACAGTTCTGTTTCGAAGGAAAAGAAGACTTTTACGACACTTTCTTTCGAACAAAGATTAATCGACTATAATCTAACTTTGACTATGGATTGATAATGACAAAGAAATCATTTAAGAAAAATTAATCAATCAAGTCAAAGTAGGGCTAGAAAGAGGAAATACAAGTTGATTTCAGAGATACTACAATCATTGATCTTTCAACAAGCATAAATAGAAGGAAATTTGGAGAAAAAACCCAATCCAAAGGTGAAAATTTTCCCTAAGGTGGATCAGCACAGGTCAAAGAGGGCCTAACTGCACTGCAGAGCACTGTCTCTCACTCAAGGGTGGTCTGTAGAGCATTGTCCCCTGACCAAGCCTGCGCTGATTCTTGAGAGGCCACTCAAAAGTCATCTAACCTCAATTTTTAACCAAATAACACTTCAACAAGGCTCGAATACAATCAACGAAAGGAATTAAGGTTTGCTAGAGTGTTCTAGGATGTGGATAAGCTACTTGGAATGATGATCATTTCCCCAGTATGGTTGCCAATTTGTTTTTGAGAATTTGGTATCTACGGATAAATACTAATTCCCTAGATAAGTAGCCATATCTAGAACAACAATTTAAAGTATTTTAGCCTTTACCTATAGGCAATAGGTAAGATGAGAAGATGAGAAGACCTACTTGTAGTTCCGCTTTCCTCTTGTCTCCTTTGTATCGATCCTGTCACTCCTTCCCGTACTTAACACGCTTGAGAAGTACCTGTAAACAAAAATAGAAGACAAAGAACTGATAAAAGCAAAAGATCTATTGAATATAAGTGAATGGAATCAGATACATTTCACACATATAAGCATTATAAGACAATAAAAACATATGGAGAAAGGTTCAAATACTTTATTGAATAGAAGAAGGAATTACAACCATTGTGTCTGATTCAAAGTCATTCCTCCAGCTTGGATCCCATCCACATCACATCAAAAGCATGACAAACTTGTAGCATTATAATACTTGCTTCAAAGCTAATTCTCATAGCAACATTATCTCCTTATAATTCAACATAATCCATCCCTTGTCACTTAGATGAGTGGTCAATTTATATGGAGATGAAGGAGGTTTTGTCATAAATGGTGGTATTGAATGGCCTTCCATACTTAGAATTAGTTCCATGGAGGAAGCGATGAGAGGATAGGATGCATCTAAACTCATTTCTCATCCATTTTCGATCTCATAGGAGTTGATATGTGAGGGAACCTTCTAGATGACTCCAAAAGCTAATAATATTCCCCAAATCCTTTGTGAATTTCACTCAAACTCACCTAGTGTAGGTGAAAGGAGGCCTAAGTGCTCTTCAGAGCACCTTGGCATGGACTTAACTGCTATGTAGCACACCCTTACATGGGCCTACCTGCGTTGGTCCCTCTAGAGGTCATTTCAGGATGTCTTCATGTCATGAAACTATTTGGGAAGGAGGCATTCAAAAGGGTGACTTGTTTAGAGCATGTAGCAACTGAAATTAGGGTTTGATGAGCCCTAAAACACTGATTATAGGAGTGATGTGCCCAAATGGATATATAACACTCTCAGCAGCACAGGTACAATGGTTTCCAGGAGAGCAGAGTTGAAGACATCGTTCGGAGCACACTTGGGGATGCAGTCGATCAAGTGTCTATGAACTTGCCTACCCACGAAGACATTGAGTTGTTCATAGACAAGGACATCAAGATATGATGGCAATAGCATCACAGCAAGCAGCACCATCAACAGCAGCTAAAGGTAGTATACCAGATGAAACTAATGCAAGAGGAAGTTTGTTGACAACACGGAGGTGGAACAAAGTTGCAAGCTCAAGCAGATCCACTTGTTATGAAAGCAACTTTGGAGACTCAGGCTATGAGGTGATGGCACGACATAAATATCGCGCAAAGGCATAGAATGGAACAGAGAAGGAGTTGCATGTGCTGAAGCAGTAACTCAAGGAAGAACAAGGGTTGCATAGATGAGAGAATGAGTTGCAGTAGGAACAAGTACGGCAGGGGGCGCAACGTGCACTCACAGATGAAACTGTGCCCATACAAGTTATAGATCCATCCCAGCAACTAGCACGGAGTAGACAAGATGAGCATTATTGTTGATTGCATGCAAGGTAATGCAACAGCATGCATGCCATTGTGTTCAAGCATGCGATCCCACCAATTCGGCACACTCATCGAGGAGAATACAAGAAGAAATCCCAACTAGAGCTGAACATGTACCTCAACAAGTTGATGTGCACGGCCACCAACACATGCTTGGAGAGCAGCGTAGACACTATGCATCAACATGTTGCCAGTCTGGTCGCACTAGGACAACCATGCACATGATATCAGACGTGTTGGACAAAGGAGCCATATCAGTGCATCGGATGCAACGAAGGCAAGATCTCACCATTGAGTGCATGGACACCATCACAAACAACCAAGATTGGCATCAGCTCATCACCTTCGACCATCACAACCATGTCAAAGATTTGGTCTCACCACAATGGTCTGAGTGTTAGTGATGCCTTGCATGGCTTGCTCAAGCCATTTTGTCTCACATGGGCACATGTGCATTGTAATGTAACGTCTTGTCAAGTCGAAGTTCAAGTGTCGATAGTTGAATGTAACTGTCACAGAGTAGTTGAAGAGTCATGAGTGTTATAGACATTTTTGGGCCCTACAACCCCAAGCATGAAATGTCCATAAACCAATGGCTTCTAAGTCCCTAAAAGTGTTGTTCTAATGCCTAAAGGAACAAGGTCAACAGATTACAGCTTCTCCCAGAAGTTCTCCATGAAACACTGCTCAGAATTGGTCAAAACAGGATCATTTCAGCTACTCCACTGGCTAAGTGCGTTGCATCTCACCTAAATACACTGTGTGGGTGCATTTCATTTCAAAAATCCCTTCTGTGGGGTGCGATGGGTGAGAAATGACAAATGGCAGTGTCATTCCGCGAGGTGGAGAGGCATTGGAAGCTTCCAGAATCTTCTCCTGTGACACTTGCCTCACTGAATTCGACCAAGGATGAGTAAGAGACCATCAATCTCCAAGTGGAAGTGAGAACTATCAAAGGGAAGACACTAATCAAATCATGAGCTGACTCATCTCCATTACAAATATCTATATATGGATCCCTCATCCCAGAGATCCAGAGGCTGGAATTTCGCATATTGTAAGGAATTGCTGTTGGTTTCTTGAGACAAACATCAGATTGTTGGGTGATCTAAGCTTTGTTTGATGTGAAGAGGGGCTTCTTTGCTGGGAGGTTGATGCTGGGTCAGAACAACTGGTTGTAACTCCTCTTGGCTCTTTTCTTGTTTATCAATAAAAGCTATTCAAGTTTTCCTCCATGCTTTTGTGTCATTGATGTTTGCTACATTTGTATGGTCAATTTACATCTGATCCTAGATTGTTTATGATTATAGATCCATGTCTTTGTATAGTGCTATGCTTCTGTGATCTTACAGGTACTTGGTGAATCTGGGCGTGCAAGGGAGCAGGTAGCTAAAGACTATCAAAGAAGAAGGGAATCAAATCAGGAGATTAGCGCAAGACAGAGGTTGGTTTTTATGTTCCTCTCTATCTATAATTCATAAAGGAAAAACGAAAGTAGCTTTTGTCTATTTGTTTCTAAGGTAGTTGTCACACCTTAGTGGGATAGAGCAGTTCTATATAGACACTTTTCCCTGTAACAAAATGGCGACTCCACTGGGAGCTAATTAGTTTGTTTGTTTATCATTCTTTGCTGTCTGTTTCATAAACTTACAAGTAGCATTCGAACTGCATTTTCCATAACAAATGCAAAGTAGATAACTGCTATTTCAATCCATCTACTAGATCTGTTTATGATTTAAACAACTGATTCACAAACTATCTGATTGCCCTTGTGATAGCTCTTAGATCCTCCTTAGATCTACCCCTGATTGTTGCATTACTGATTGCTTTTTGCTCAGCCAAAACCCAAGAACTGAACTGCAAACTGTGACCCGGAACCCGAACAGAGTCTCGTTTCTGGCCCAGCGCAGGTACTGTTCAGGGATTCTGAATTTCAGCGCACTTCCCGAGTGGACAAGCTGCGCTGCATTTCAGATTCTCTATGTTACAGGTGTGCTGATCAAACTAGCTCTGTGCAGTTATGGCTTATGTGATTCATTCTTTCCAGTTCTATTCTTGAATTTTGCTGCCTGTGATCAGTATATGTCTGTTTGAAACCCCTTTTCCTTGTTGTTATTCTGCCTCCTTTGTACAAAAGAACTGTAGATGTTTTTTTGTGTTTGTTGAGTCATTTACAGTTCTCCTTTGCAAAAGTAGCGTAATCGTACTGTCATCCTTTGATTTGAAACTGTTGCAAGTGTCGATTTCAATCGTAGGAAAGAGTTTGATTGTTGTTGATGGTCGATTAACTTGTTACTATTGCTTTTGGTCTGAATTTGTAATTTTCTAGTGTCAAGAACAAGTGTTCGTTTCAAAATCGTAAGGTGTTGTGATCGTCTCCATTTTTTATTTCGAAAAGAAACTTGTTGATATTTGTCGCTCGAAAAGAAATTCAGATTTGTACATCAACTTTCTTTTTAGCATTCATATACTAAGAAAGTCGAAAACAAATACATGCATGTGCATTTTCATATAGACAGTCTGATTGGCTTGATTTAGGAAAGTGCATTTAGAGTGTGCTCTTTGCTCTTTGTGAAAAGATTATGTCTTTCTTTTCCCTAGTAGCTAGGATTTTCATTGCACAAAGAAGACAAAAAGTTTGTTTATCATCTTAGATTGAATTTTAGGAATTACATCTACATCTCGTGGTGAACTTGAAAGGCAAACTTCATAAACAAGATCAACTTAAAATAAATTCAATGAATCTAACAACGCTTTGGAACTTAACGCACAACATCTAGAAGTCTAGGCTAGAGACGTATTCCGGCGTCGTAAAGCCTGGTAACTGTTGTTCTCACTGATGGTTGGGTGATTCCTCCACTTTGAGACGATAAGTGCTAGTAAGGACTTGTGCTCCCACGTACCATCGAGTATATTTTGGGAGACCCCAATAGGCTTAATCCTTTATCCATAGGAAGCCGTGTCTACCACCCTATCGATCGCAATGCACTGAACACAACATTCGGGAAGATTGACTGCCGTACCGTAAAAAGTATTCTACAGTTTTTCGATTGATTTGGTAATCCCTCTACCTAGATTTCCAGAGCAGTCCCTTTCATTCCTTTTCAGACTCCTTAATGTAAAAGGTCCATCTGAGCACTTGTCACTTCAGGCTCATTAAAAATCGAAGGAGACTAGAGTCATCTTTTGTTTTTTCTCGACTCTTAAAAATTGAAAAAACAGGTTGTGTCAAAGCGTCTAAAATTTATTTTAAACGGAATATTCATTACCCCTTCCTACGTTGATCTTGGGTTGAGAAAATGGAATCCACCAACCAAGGAATTCCCCTTGGAGGAACCCATACCAGACGAAAGTCAAAAGGTCGAGGTGGCATTTGACCCGGTCTTGCCTTCAGAGGTTCCGTCTTCAGATGATACAGTCACGGAAGAGAACAAGGATGACAACATCCAAATTCTTTTCATAAGCACAGACTCCAACGAACATGGGGGCAATTTACCTGTTCCTTTGCCGCAGGAAGGAAGTTCGTCAGAGTCGTACCCGGCCATCTTTTCGGTCCCACCTCCAAGCAACCTAGTTGTCTCCTTCGACTGGAATCAACTAGGCAGACCCCGTTTACCAGCTAGTGTACCATTCTGAATCATTGTTCAAATATATAGAATGGTTATGGCTGGTACCATCATAGATGAGGGGGCTTCTGTGAGTATCCTTTCCTCAACTACTTGGAAAGCGCTTGGTTCACCATCGCTTTTGCCTGAGATGAGAAATCTAACAGGTTTTGATAAAGGAACCAGTCAACCGTTAGGGATCCTTCCCAATGTGCCCATAACATTGAGAGGGAAAACCGTTCACATGAACGTAATGGTAGTCCAAGGACCCCTGGATTACAATCTACTCCTTGGATGAGACTATATTTATTGCATGGGAGCAATTGTCTCCTCACTCTTTAGAGTAATGTGCTTTCCGCACGAAGGAAGAGTTGTCAAGCTCGTAGACCAGCTTTCATTTCCCGGATCATACAGAGCAAATAGTCATATACCATCCCTGAATGGTCTTTTCACGCAAGAAATGTCTCAATCTCCAGTCCGTCCACCCGATGAGCGCGAGTGATTCGGGGGGACATGACTGAAACCCAGGGGGCATGCACCCTAGTCTGCTTCAGCAGGAAAACTTCGGGTATAGGGTAGGTTTCCGCGAGAGAATATGACTAGTTTGTACCCCCGTCCGTGATTGGAAGAGGGGGTTATTCTAGAACAAGATTCTCTTGTCAAAGTTATGTGAGTGGAGTAGCCTCCTTCACTCACCTTTGTCTATTTCGGTAGACATCACCGAAGAAGTGTTTTGTTTGCGCTGTGAATAGAACAATCTTTAGGTAACCTGTAAGAGGTAGGCCTCTCTCGGTAAAACAAATGTTTTAACGGACTAAAGAAGTGGTAACCTTGAAGCTCTGTTTTATACCTGGGGGCATGCAAACCTTTTGGCATGCAAGCGAAGAGCGACTATTTATTTTTTAAATTTGTAGGTCCTCTAACCCTTTAAACTCGTAGGATTGGTCGTTTCCTAACTTGCATAAAGAAAGGATGTGGGGCAAAACTCTAAAAGTTGTCGTTTTTATATGAGACATTCTTATCACACGACTGGATTAATTGAGCAGTTTTAGCACATAGTTCAAGCTCGTTAAAAAATAAACATAAGCCATGAGCAAATGTTTCCCCCCGCGTTTAAGCTCATTAAAAAATGAACTATTCACCGGTAAATAACCATCGTGAATGTAGTACTTCAGCCATTAAAGCCTTGGTCGTGTTTGCACCGTCACCTCCACTTTTGCATTGGCCGATCATTCACCCCCATTTGATTGTTTACCCATTTTGAGGAACAGCTGCGAAAAGTGATCTCACTAGCCATCCTTGTGACACTACCGTGATTGGAAAATTCCAAACCTTACCTGGAATCAGCTGTTACCCATTTTATCACTCGTTCCTCAAAAGACGAGTCTCCTTTAAGCTCTTTTCAACTGACTCGTAAAATATGAAAAGATTGTCGAGCCATTGGCCTCTCCAGCTTGTTAAAGGGACAGGAAGTTCTATCCCTCCTCTAAATTTTAATCTTTTTGGACCTGAGGGATTATTACACAAAAAGATCGAGCGCTTGTTTTGTTCGGCTCGTTAAAAGTATTGAAAATTCATCCCTTTTGTATTGTTTTATACTTTTTTGGACTTAAGGGATTAGATGAAGAAAAAGACATTTTGGAGTTACCTTTACGTTCCTTTTCAGAATCTCTAAAATTGAAAAGGACCGAGTTATCTTTGTCGTTAAACTCGTTAAAAGTGTAATAGCGACAAACTTGTCTATAGACGAGAACGAGTTTCACTATCGCTAGGCTCGTTAAAACATAGCGATGGGTTTGCCCGAAGGGCAAATTATAGAACAAGCATATGTTATCCTCCTCAATCTTGACAAAAATAAAGAGGTACTGGTCAGCAATGACTGGGGAAAATTGGGAAGAAAACTTGAAGAAACTTTGTTGGTAGCAAGTCGCTCTTGAACATGACACTTCCACTCCGTGTCCGAGTCGGGTTGGGTTGTTTCATTCACCGGTCACATCACCATGGTCACATCATACCATCCACATTTGGGGTTAATGCTGCCAATCCATCACATCAGTGTCGCCGATATGTTTAAGAGAAGTCATTCAGAGAATTCACCTGTGTCTCACCCACTACCATACATTATACTCCATTCTTTCATGACCACCACCCTGAACCTTATATCACTAGATCGTTTTCACCTCCATTAAAATCATTTGCTTCGTTCCGTGTCATTGTTGTGGGATTCATTAAGGCCCTCCTGTGACGGATCACTTCTTGTCGACATCAGCTCATTATCCAAGAAGTTGATCTAGGAACACCCCATTCAGTACTTTGAAGCTTGCATGCCTCAATGGCAAGTTTCTCACTTCTGGCGACAGGTTTACATCAATGGCCTTCGACCGAAAGATTTTGTGTGGTGTTCGACGCTAAGTCCTTTATTCACACCACATGAATTATACTGCAATACCTTGAGGGTAATTATCATTATCGGTGATTCCTCTCGCGCTTGTTAACAATTTACATCATTGACTGGTAATCAAGTGATGTCTTTCCATGTTCGACTTCAGAACATTTCTCACATGGATCGACTTGTACTCCAAGTGAAGATCGAACGAGATTGAAGACCCCGGATCTAGTTTCATCCATCCGGGCTGCGATATATATTCAGGAAAAATAAAGACATCAAATGTACATCATTGCTGCACAGATAATCATCCAATCAAAAGGATGATGGCTCTATCAGAATCATCAGTCTACACTCAGACAATTGTCTGTCCTATGTACATGAAAATGAATTTATAAAGCTGAGCATGGGAATGCCCGCCTCAGGTAGATCATGAAAATATTATGAAGATAATGTATTGTATTGTATCTTATTACAAGTCTCCTCCCAGCATTGAAAGAACTTCGGATCCTCATAATAAAGCATTTCACCCGACATCAAAATATTAACGACCTCATGCTATAGGGGGCAACTGTTATAGACATTTTTGGGCCCTACAACCCCAAGCATGAAATGTCCATAAACCAAGGGCTCCTAAGTCCCTAAAAGTGTTGTTCTAACCCCTAAAGGAACAAGGTCAATAGATTACAGCTTCTCCCATAAGTTCTCCATGAAAAACTGCTCAGAATTGGTCAAAACAGGAACATTTCAGCTACTCCACTGGCTAAGTGCGTTGCATCTCACCTAAATACACTGTGTGGGTGAATTGCATTTCAAAAATCCCTTCTGTGGGGTGCGATGGGCGAGAAATGACAAATGGAAATGTCATTTCGCGAGGTGGAGAGGCAATGGAAGCTTCCAGAATCTTCTCCTGTGACACTTGCCTCACTGAATTCGACCAAGGATGAGTAAGAGACCATCAATCTCCAATTGGAAGCGAGAACTATCAGAGGGAAGACACTAATCAAATCATGAGCTGACTCATCTCCATTACAAATATCTATATATGGATCCCTCATCCCAGAGATCTAGAGGCTGGAATTTTGCATATTGTAAGGAATTGTTGTTGGTTTCTTGAGACAAACATCAGATTGTTGGGTGATCTAAGCTTTGTTTGAGGTGAAGAGGGGCTTCTTTGCTGGGAGGTTGATGCTGGGTCAGAACAACTGGTTGTAACTCCTCTTGGCTCTTTTCTTGTTTATCAATAAAAGCTATTCAAGTTTTCCTCCATGCTTTTGTGTCATTGATGTTTGCTACATTTGTATGGTCAATTTACATCTGATCCTAGATTGTTTATGATTATAGATCCATGTCTTTGTATAGTGCTATGCTTCTGTGATCTTACAGGTACTTGGTGAAGTTGGGCGTGCAAGGGAGCAGGTAGCTAAAGACTATCAAAGAAGAAAGGAATCAAATCAGGAGATTAGTGCAAGACAGAGGTTGGTCTTTCTATTCCTCTCTATCTATAATTCATAAAGGAAAAATGAAAGTAGCTTTTCTCTGTTTGTTTCTAAGGCAGCTGTCACACCTTAGTGGGATAGAGCAATTCTATTGTTATCACAAAATCACTACTGAGGGCTGCAACCAAGCAAGATTTCATGTAACTCTTTCAAACCTAACTTTAGATCAAAGATTAGCCTCTTTGATCAGAGAGGGCTCTCTCACAAACTCTTGATAAAATCCTTCAAACACTAGATGGCTAACTCTTTATTCACTTAAGAAAGCATAACTGGTTGGAAACACATCAAACTGGCTCTCATTGGGCTATGGAGTCTATAATATTAAGTAAACAAGGAAAACACAGTGATCTCATGGAAATCAAGGCTCTTAGCATTACATGTCAAACATACTCCACCAAAACATAGCTTGCTGAATACACAGGAAGTCAGAGCATATAATTATGAATTCTGAGAGATTGCATTACAACAAGACTATAAAAGAACATAAAGTATAAAACACCATCACTACATTTGAACATGACAATCCTTCGAGAATCTTGAGAAGAGAATAACTCTGTTTTACTATTACTGTCAAAAAAGGTCTTACAATGGTCCAAAACAACACTGTTTTTCTATAAAGTATCCAACCCTTTCTACATTCTAATCTAAGCCTTTTATAGGCAAACAAACTTATCCACCTCGAGCTTCCTCCTCCAGCATGAGGGGAGCCTCGAAGGTGGCTATTCACTATCCCTATCTAGTGCCTAACTAATTTATTAATTACAACATGTCTAAACTGAAATCACAAATGGTTTTCATTTAATCAAAATCCTAAATCTTTGCTCCTTGTCGCATGATGCTTTTCTGGCTCTTGACACATGTCCTTTAGCTGTTTAGGTTGAAGTATCTTTGAAGGAGAGTACATAGAACGAACTAGCTTTGGATTCTAGTTACGTGTATGCTTATTAATTGATCAAGAAGAATGCTCTGTTTTCACGGTCTTTGTTTCCCACATTCTCCCAAAGTATAGCAGCCTGTTCCCAAATCTTTTAATAACCCCAGACATGGAATGCTGCCATGTTTCAGATGTGCTGTAAGTGATATTAATAGACAGGTGCTTCTCTTCCTCAACTCCCGCTCACAGTATCACACTAGCTGCTCTGCACTTTAAAATCATCACCTACAGCAGTTTCGTAGCGCGCTACGAAACTGCTGTGTGATTTAAAAAATACACTCTTCCTCTCTGGTTTTCTAAATAATCATCAGTGTTCATGACTTAAGCACTTGATTGTTTTGAAAAGGTTTGCTTGCAACCAATATTTCTCCTGAGGAAAAACTTGTCTCCTCTGTTAAAAGACTCTTGGAATCTCCCACATCATCCATGTAAGGTAATTTACTGCGTACTGGACCATCCACAGAAGGTGAATAATAATGTCTTGATCCTTCTGTTGGTATAGAACAAAGCCTTCGCATATGAGTTCAATTCCCCATAAGAACTGTTAGAACATTCTTAAAAGGTGCGCGTTAATCTCTTGAAGCATCAATCTATTATAGAGGGCTGTGTCCTTTCTCAAAAATTCCATTCTCTAATGTCAAATATAGATGGAAAGAGACTGTTGGAAAATTTCAACATTGAATGCTTAGACTACCAATGAATGTGACATTGGGAGCTCAAACCTTCCTTGAATGGGCCTTTTGGTCATCTAAAATCAACTGTGGCCACACAATAGAAACCTCTGGGATCACCATGAAATCTGCTCATCAACTTATTTCAAAAAGTTCATGCTTCCTTTTTTCCTTCCTCTACAACCTTAACTCCATCTCTATTGATGGCTTCCTTTAGATATGCTTATTGATGTGTTGCTTTCAGCAGATGAGTTTATAACAAGTCTCGATTTGTGCTTTGACTTTGTCAAGTGAAGCTTTCTTACAGGATATAGTAACTGAAAGTTGGGAGGTTTCATTTTGAGAAACTTCTCCAGTTTCCAAATCTTGAAAAGAGGCAAGCTTCCATGATCACTCTTTCTTCATCATCTATAGAAATTGAAACTCGAGCAAATCTAGCCAAAGTACAATCAGGAACTCGGTTGCCTGTGAGAAATGCTGCTACAGTATTACTACAATTTCTGTCAAGGATGGTGTCACTGCTTTTATCTCGTTTGCCTTCTAGAGTGGGAATGATCATTGGCATCTTCAGTGATGTCATTTTGTGTGAATCCTTCGAACCTAATGATGTTTTTATCACCAGCATATGAGTTATATGTGAGATCTAAATGATGAGGCTGAATAAAAAAAAAGGTCCCCTGTGCCATCATGTTCTCCAGAAAACAAGGCGGAATTAACAACTCCATCGGTGCTAGCCAATATCAAAGGCTTCCTTTTTCCATCCATTGTCAATGCCTCAGCCAGACCTAGGCTCGATATGCTCATTTCTTAATAAAACACCCCAAATTACACTAAGCAACAATATAGCAGCTATCTGCTTTTAGAGCTTCAGAGTATTTCTGAATTCCTTCATGGACATTTTCTACAAGTTTGAAACTGGTCCCAAGGTCTGTCAAAACAATTGCCACGTACTTCGCAGCAAGCTTGTATGTAGGATCCACTACAAGAGCTTTCTTATACGCCTCTGCTGCTTCTAGCAAGTGCTCTTTATCTTGTTCTTACCTCCGCTTCTTCAGCGCATCATACATGGATACCTTTACCTCAAAAGATTGTTTATCACATGATGTTGACAGCATAGAATCGCTAAGAAAACGTTGAGCAATTTCATCAAGAATCCGTTTGTGTGAAGACAAGTTGTTTTCCCTTGTATAACAGAGTTGCAAGAACGCATCTGTTTCATTATACCATGAACCATGTCGAAAATGCTTCTGTACAGCAATATATGCTAAGTGAAACGTGTCCAAATACTCCTTCCTTCCAAAAGGTATGTAAGCTTTTAAGAGGCAAACGTTAAAGCTTAAGATTGCCAAGTTCTTCAAGTGAATCGTGGAGAGCGCTGAGCAGACATATAAATTCACCATATAATCGAACAACTGCCTTTACTCGACATAGCCTGCCGTGTCAAGATGCCCTTTTCTTAAATTCAATGTATGCATGCGCAATTTGGCGCGTGGCAACCTTTGAACATCTGGCAGCTATAACGGCGCCACAATAACTTGAACATGATTAACTACTTCTCTGCTCTGGCGTTCAAACATTGCTGATAAATCCCCGTCATTTACATTACTAAAATGCATATCAAAACAAGATTCATGAATCTGCTCACACTTATTCCAGAAAGAAACAAAACCACCATTACATTAATGACATCAACAGGTCCATTACTTGAAATAAATGCAGTCTCTGTTTTACCCAGATTTCGCATGTCAAAGTTAATTTCGGGACAATCTTAAAACCAGCAAACATCGAAGCGGCTTCAACTGCATTCCTTACATCGCCTTTCTCATCATATTCCTTTTCGAGGATCTTGGTTTTGTGTAGTTGCATACAAACTCCTCTTGCAGCTGTACCCTCAAATGAAAATCCTTGCTTATGATTCTCCAAAACTGAACTACGAGAGCATATCTGGATTCCAGTTCCCTCACGATCAAACGATGGATTAGGGACCTCCCATAAACAAGAATCATGATTCTCCAGCTCCCCTATGGAAGGTATTAGATTCTTGACCTTTATATAACCTCCATTCAAAATATCAGCATGGCTATCTCCAAGGGAAGTATGATATGTTTAGAATTAATATAGTCCTGTGAGGCCATAGACAACATTTCCCCCAGCATTCTTTCTTCTTCAAAATATGCATCCATACGTCCATTTGGAACTCTGTACTGAGAAAAGCTTATATTAACTGGAAATTTTGGGAACTCACTTTCCACAGATGGAAGACATGCAGATTCACATTGCATCCTTGGAGTGTCTGGCATAGCATCAACCTGTGTGTGAATTATGTCCTCCTCAGCTACCACACTTTAAGAGTTTGAACTAGTGTCATCCAGAAATATGTCTAACCATTTCTTAAGTGGCGCACTATCTCCAGTTGTATCAATTAAAATCTTCGATGATATTTTTAATAGTAAATATAAATTTGCATCAATCCCCTCCACTGGCTTTGACTGATCTTCTGATTGCACTTCAATGTCACCAGAGTAACCAGGGGAGGGATTTTTCTTTGTAGGAGATAAATCACCCTTCTCAAGTGGTGCCGTGTACTGTTCTCCACTTTTTGCACCAAATAGCAGATTTGAAGTCACCACTGAGAAGCAGTTCTTGAACATTCAAAGAGGTGTTGAAGACATTGTTTTGAGCATAGCTGAGCTTGGTGACATTGTTGAGTAGTCTATTAAAGGACCCCTGAAGCATTCTTATAACACCTGATGTTGCGCCCTATATGTTTTCAGGCATGCTAAATATAACCCAATATCAAAGGCCAGTTGAAATGATAGATACACCACCAGTGGATCAATAACTAAAGCATAATCTTCAGACAAACAGAACGCTGACAGAAGGCCCATATGCTTCAAGCATGCCAGCTGAGAACATAATACTCTCTATGATTTGTGGAATTTTAATAGATTTTTTGTTTGGAGGATTCAACACAAAAACTCTTGCAAGTCTCCCACATTAGTATGGACATCCTTCACAATCACCCATGACCCAAAATTCAGAGATAACTCCCTTAATGTACTTGATGCCAATCCCACAATAGCTGCATCATCATAGGGTGCCTCCTTGGACACACTGTCACTGCTCTCATCAACATTCCTGGAGGGAAACAAAACTCTATACAATAGGCATGCTAGGATTTGGACCTTCGCTGAAAACTCGAACCAATTCCCAATTTCGTAGCACGCTACGAAACCACGCAAACAGGTAGCGCTGCGAAACTGCTAAAAATAATTCAGGCGCTGCGAAAACACCCACTCTTTAAGCCAGGCTAAAAATTTTGACTACAGCATTTTCAGTGATAACAGTGGCTCCACTTGGGATAGTGTGCCCTTGTGGTACACTAAGAACATGCAGCTCCAGTGCCTTATCCATTTTTGATAAACTAAAATTCGCTTGACAAGCATGACTGTAGGAGAAAGAAAGCTATACCTACTGAAAAATGCTCAGTTGACCTTGAGCTTATTTGCAATTACTTACCTACCTACCCTAACAATTCAAACTTTCCTCAGCTCAATCAATATGAAACTTCCAATGCAGCCAATCATTTACTTTATCTGACATTTGATTTCTTTGCCTGTCCCGGAGTTCAGAACCAATATGACAGTGTAATGACCGCTGCCACTGAAATTTTCTCTGACTGTATCGGATTTCAGAATTAATGTGATAGTGTAAAGACCGCTGCCACTGAAGTACTCTCCGATCTTCATAGGTAAACTGAAACACTGGAGAGTAAAACTCTTCCATATAATCAGCTACAGGATCCCAGAACACATGATCAGCTTGTCCTTCCACGACACTTTCCAGCTGTGCAAACTGATCTTCAACCACAGTGTTCAGTTCCTCAATCGTAAAAGAGAGGGGAACCAGCATAGTCTCCTTGCGTTCAGTCATAAAAAATTTCTGGCAATAATGATCATGATCATGAAAATTGTATGCCTGAATTTGTCCTTCTAAACCTTCAATTTCTTTCTCAATGTCTTTGGCAAATTCATCAAAAAATTTCATCTTATCCTCTGACTTGCAGTCAAAAGATTTCAGATATGAGGACAGGGACAAAGAAAAAGATTCATTTGTTTCTTCTTTATTATGATCATCATTCCAATGTTTAAAACCTTCAACTGAAGGAGAGTTTACTTCCACCTCTGACCTATCTATCCATTCCTCCAAGAACATAAGCCAAAAGTCTGGCAATGACTTAATGGACTTGGCAGGCAAGCATTTAACCCACTGTTTGCATTTCCCTTGGAGTGAATCATAAAATAACCTTATGCAAACATCCTCATGTTTAACTCTAAGAAGCTCAGCAAAATGACAGAAATCTGAAATATGATCCAAGGTTAAACTCAAATCTTCTCCGTTGTATTTGGGACCATTCCTTAGAAAATATTCATCCTTGGGAAAATGGTTTGGAAAACCATGAATTCCTGAGAAATCTATGCATGCATACCTTGAACAAAGAATGTCAGCTTCTGGGTCTTTCATAACTCCAGTGGAATCACCATGAATGTATAAACCTTGAATTCTTCAACAATGGAGTCGCCAAGGTAGTTTTGCAGCCTTGAAAATCATTTGAACTCCTGCTACCTTCAGAAATCCAATCTTAAGCTCCCGGCAGACGCACCAAAATGTTATCACAAAATCACTACTGAGGGCTGCAACCAAGCAAGATTTCATGTAACTCTTTCAAACCTAACTTTAGATCAAAGATTAGCCTCTTTGATCAGAGAGGGCTCTCTCACAAACTCTTGATAAAATCCTTCAAACACTAGATGGCTAACTCTTTATTCACTTATGAAAGCATAACTGGTTGGAAACACATCAAACTGGCTCTCATTGGGCTATGGAGTCTATAATATTAAGTAAACAAGGAAAACACAGTGATCTCATGGAAATCAAGGCTCTTAGCATTACATGTCAAACATACTCCACCAAAACATAGCTTGCTGAATACACAGGAAGTCAGAGCATATAATTATGAATTCTGAGTGATTGCATTACAACAAGACTATAAAAGAACATAAAGTATAAAACACCATCACTACATTTGAACATGACAATCCTTCGAGAATCTTGAGAAGAGAATAACTCTGTTTTACTATTACTATCAAAAAAGGTCTTACAATGGCCCAAAACAACACTATTTTTCTATAAAGTATCCAACCCTTTCTACATTCTAATCTAAGCCTTTTATAGGCAAACAAACTTATCCACCTCGAGCTTCCTCCTCCAGCATGAGGGGAGCCTCGAAGGTGGCTATTCACTATCCCTATCTAGTGCCTAACTAATTTATTAATTACAACATGTCTAAACTGAAATCACAAATGGTTTTCATTTAATCAAAATCCTAAATCTTTGCTCCTTGTCGCATGATGCTTTTCTGGCTCTTGACACATGTCCTTTAGCTGTTTAGGTTGAAGTATCTTTGAAGGAGAGTACATAGAACGAACTAGCTTTGGATTCTAGTTACGTGTATGCTTATTAATTGATCAAGAAGAATGCTCTGTTTTCACGGTCTTTGTTTCCCACATTCTCCCAAAGTATAGCAGCCTATTCCCAAATCTTTTAACAACCCCAGACATGGAATGCTGCCATGTTTCAGATGTGCTGTAAGTGATATTAATAGACAGGTGCTTCTCTTCCTCAACTCCCGCTCACAGTATCACACTAGCTGCTCTGCACTTTAAAATCATCACCTACAGCAATTTCGTAGCGCGCTACGAAACTGCTGTGTGATTTAAAAAATACACTCTTCCTCTCTGGTTTTCTAAATAATCATCAGTGTTCATGACTTAAGCACTTGATTGTTTTGAAAAGGTTTGCTTGCAACCAATATTTCTCCTGAGGAAAAACTTGTCTCCTCTATTAAAAGACTCTTGGAATCTCCCACATCATCCATGTAAGGTAATTTACTGCGTACTGGACCATCCACAGAAGGTGAATAATAATGTCTTGATCCTTCTGTTGGTATAGAACAAAGCCTTCGCATATGAGTTCAATTCCCCATAAGAACTGTTAGAACATTCTTAAAAGGTGCGCGTTAATCTCTTGAAGCATCAATCTATTATAGAGGGCTGTGTCCTTTCTCAAAAATTCCATTCTCTAATGTCAAATATAGATGGAAAGAGACTGTTGGAAAATTTCAACATTGAATGCTTAGACTACCAATGAATGTGACATTGGGAGCTCAAACCTTCCTTGAATGGGCCTTTTGGTCATCTAAAATCAACTGTGGCCACACAATAGAAACCTCTGGGATCACCATGAAATCTGCTCATCAACTTATTTCAAAAAGTTCATGCTTCCTTTTTTCCTTCCTCTACAACCTTAACTCCATCTCTATTGATGGCTTCCTTTAGATATGCTTATTGATGTGTTGCTTTCAGCAGATGAGTTTATAACAAGTCTCGATTTGTGCTTTGACTTTGTCAAGTGAAGCTTTCTTACAGGATATAGTAACTGAAAGTTGGGAGGTTTCATTTTGAGAAACTTCTCCAGTTTCCAAATCTTGAAAAGAGGCAAGCTTCCATGATCACTCTTTCTTCATCATCTATAGAAATTGAAACTCGAGCAAATCTAGCCAAAGTACAATCAGGAACTCGGTTGCCTATGAGAAATGCTGCTACAGTATTACTACAATTTCTGTCAAGGATGGTGTCACTGCTTTTATCTCGTTTGCCTTCTAGAGTGGGAATGATCATTGGCATCTTCAGTGATGTCATTTTGTGTGAATCCTTCGAACCTAATGATGTTTTTATCACCAGCATATGAGTTATATGTGAGATCTAAATGATGAGGCTGAATAAAAAAAAAGGTCCCCTGTGCCATCATGTTCTCCAGAAAACAAGGCGGAATTAACAACTCCATCGGTGCTAGCCAATATCAAAGGCTTCCTTTTTCCATCCATTGTCAATGCCTCAGCCAGACCTAGGCTCGATATGCTCATTTCTTAATAAACCACCCCAAATTACACTAAGCAACAATATAGCAGCTATCTGCTTTTAGAGCTTCAGAGTATTTCTGAATTCCTTCATGGACATTTTCTACAAGTTTGAAACTGGTCCCAAGGTCTGTCAAAACAATTGCCACGTACTCCGCAGCAAGCTTGTATGTAGGATCCACTACAAGAGCTTTCTTATACACCTCTACTGCTTCTAGCAAGTGCTCTTTATCTTGTTCTTACCTCCGCTTCTTCAGCGCATCATACATGGATACCTTTACCTCAAAAGATTGTTTATCACATGATGTTGACAGCATAGAATCGCTAAGAAAACGTTGAGCAATTTCATCAAGAATCCGTTTGTGTGAAGACAAGTTGTTTTCCCTTGTATAACAGAGTTGCAAGAACGCATCTGTTTCATTATACCATGAACCATGTCGAAAATGCTTCTGTACAGCAATATATGCTAAGTGAAACGTGTCCAAATACTCCTTCCTTCCAAAAGGTATGTAAGCTTTTAAGAGGCAAACGTTAAAGCTTAAGATTGCCAAGTTCTTCAAGTGAATCGTGGAGAGCGCTGAGCAGACATATAAATTCACCATATAATCGAACAACTGCCTTTACTCGACATAGCCTGCCGTGTCAAGATGCCCTTTTCTTAAATTCAATGTATGCATGCGCAATTTGGCGCGTGGCAACCTTTGAACATCTGGCAGCTATAACGGCGCCACAATAACTTGAACATGATTAACTACTTCTCTGCTCTGGCGTTCAAACATTGCTGATAAATCCCCGTCATTTACATTACTAAAATGCATATCAAAACAAGATTCATGAATCTGCTCACACTTATTCCAGAAAGAAACAAAACCACCATTACATTAATGACATCAACAGGTCCATTACTTGAAATAAATGCAGTCTCTGTTTTACCCAGATTCCGCATGTCAAAGTTAATTTCGGGACAATCTTAAAACCAGCAAACATCGAAGCGGCTTCAACTGCATTCCTTACATCGCCTTTCTCATCATATTCCTTTTCGAGGATCTTGGTTTTGTGTAGTTGCATACAAACTCCTCTTGCAGCTGTACCCTCAAATGAAAATCCTTGCTTATGATTCTCCAAAACTGAACTACGAGAGCATATCTGGATTCCAGTTCCCTCACGATCAAACGATGGATTAGGGACCTCCCATAAACAAGAATCATGATTCTCCAGCTCCCCTATGGAAGGTATTAGATTCTTGACCTTTATATAACCTCCATTCAAAATATCAGCACGGCTATCTCCAAGGGAAGTATGATATGTTTAGAATTAATATAGTCCTGTGAGGCCACAGACAACATTTCCCCCAGCATTCTTTCTTCTTCAAAATATGCATCCATACGTCCATTTGGAACTCTGTACTGAGAAAAGCTTATATTAACTGGAAATTTTGGGAACTCACTTTCCACAGATGGAAGACATGCAGATTCACATTGCATCCTTGGAGTGTCTGGCATAGCATCAACCTGTGTGTGAATTATGTCCTCCTCAGCTACCACACTTTAAGAGTTTGAACTAGTGTCATCCAGAAATATGTCTAACCATTTCTTAAGTGGCGCACTATCTCCAGTTGTATCAATTAAAATGTTCGATGATATTTTTAATAGTAAATATAAATTTGCATCAATCCCCTCCACTGGCTTTGACTGATCTTCTGATTGCACTTCAATGTCACCAGAGTAACCAGGGGAGGGATTTTTCTTTGTAGGAGATAAATCACCCTTCTCAAGTGGTGCCGTGTACTGTTCTCCACTTTTTGCACCAAATAGCAGATTTGAAGTCACCACTGAGAAGCAGTTCTTGAACATTCAAAGAGGTGTTGAAGACATTGTTTTGAGCATAGCTGAGCTTGGTGACATTGTTGAGTAGTCTATTAAAGGACCCCTGAAGCATTCTTATAACACCTGATGTTGCGCCCTATATGTTTTCAGGCATGCTAAATATAACCCAATATCAAAGGCTAGTTGAAATGATAGATACACCACCAGTGGATCAATAACTAAAGCATAATCTTCAGACAAACAGAACGCTGACAGAAGGCCCATATGCTTCAAGCATGCCAGCTGAGAACATAATACTCTCTATGATTTGTGGAATTTTAATAGATTTTTTGTTTGGAGGATTCAACACAAAAACTCTTGCAAGTCTCCCACATTAGTATGGACATCCTTCACAATCACCCATGAGCCAAAATTCAGAGATAACTCCCTTAATGTACTTGATGCCAATCCCACAATAGCTGCATCATCATAGGGTGCCTCCTTGGACACACTGTCACTGCTCTCATCAACATTCCTGGAGGGAAACAAAACTCTATACAATAGGCATGCTAGGATTTGGACCTTCGCTGAAAACTCGAACCAATTCCCAATTTCGTAGCACGCTACGAAACCACGCAAACAGGTAGTGCTGCAAAACTGCTAAAAATAATTCAGGCGCTGCGAAAACACCCACTCTTTAAGCCAGGCTAAAAATTTTTGACTACAGCATTTTCAGTGATAACATCTATATAGACACTTTTCCCTGTAGCAATGAGGGTAGATGAACGGTCTCAAATGGGAATGTCAAGGGTCACCCCACACTTTTCTATAAATAGAACCTCATAACTCATTGTATGGACTTTTGTTCAGGCAAGCTTTGATAGGAGGATCTTAGAGAAAGCTTGGACAATATTCTAACATGCCTTGGCTTCTCCACTACGCAGAGCTAGTATATCTCTTTGGAGGAGTAGGCAGTTGTGGCTATAATGTTCCGCTATCAAAACTAGTGGTTGGACATGGATGTATTGTATGACTAGAACTTACACTTCTTAATATAATAGAGCCAGCATGTTTCATGCATATGTTGTATTGTATTCCAACTATCTTGTTTACTCTAAATGATATATGTATTTTTTCTTACACATGCATGTATGGACTACTCTGTATAAGCATGTATGAATCTTTCTGAAATGTGTTGTTGATTTAACCATCACTTTGGATTTCTTGCTAACTTGCTTTCCAGCTTGTGACGCATCTTCGCTCGTGTGTTCCCTTCCAAGCCATGTACTTTTAAAGGTTTCCAAGGGGCGCACTCACCTCGCCCTCAGTGTGTTAGAACCTCTCATGCACCTTCCTTGACTTACTATAGTTTTCACACCCTTGCTACCAACAGGGACATCTTACTTACCTCTATGTGAAACCACGATCAAGGCATTACTGTACAATCCACTGTTGGGACTCCTACACCAAATGGTCTAAGGTCTGATTGGGAATTCTTACTGGGGAGATCCCCTGACATGTTGGTGGGTCCAGAACCGTCAACCTAACCAGATTTTAATTCATTTTTCCATTTAACATTGCTAATAAGTATTAAAAAAATTAAAATTAAGAGATGTCAAATTGAACAAGATAATATTGTTATAGAGATATTATTAACATACTTGATCAAAAAGATTATGATTTGTAGTGCTCTATTGTGTTAGGATAGTTAGACACTTATGATTTAATTAAGTTCAACTAGGTATAATGTGTATATCACATAAAAGTGAGTTTCTTTAGTATGCATTAGTTGCATTGTAATCCAATTATCTTAACATGTTCAAGACATAGAGTGATCTAATGGCTCATATTCTCTTTTATATTATTGGCTATTGATACATGGCTTAGTACCTAATAGGTCCATGATCTCTATTTCAAGGGCATGGAGGGTCATGGCTGATGACTGATTGCGATAACTCTCTTATGTAAAAAAACTCTTTTTCATTAGTAAAATTGCCTCAAGTGGCCACGTCCACTTAGGCCATAAACTATTTCCCTCTTAGATGTTTTTATCCACATAAAAATATGTTCATTATGATCTTTCATTAGATTTCACAAGTGGTTACGAAAGGAGTTCATCCTGTATGGAATACCTTATTTTCTCAAAACATTCTTATCAATGGCATTCAAAACTCAATCATAAGAAAATAAAAATAACAAGGTTTGGACATGTTCAAACATTGTACATGTTGGGTGCATGCCTGAAATATTTGATTTCTAAGGATGGTTTCCTCAAGTCATAAGAAATTAGATAGTAGAAAAAGGTAGATATGACTTAAGAAGCTAATAGAAGACTCCCATTCCCCTAACTGACAATTTAATCAAAAAAGTCTTTAGCTTATTGAGGAAAACTAAGTCTTCAAGATCAGAGAGGCTAATTCTTTTCTCACTAATCACAATAAAGGAAAAGGTCTTCTCAATAAATTGTTAAATAAGCCTACCAAAGAATTGATTAATGCTAGTAAAATTGAGGTATGCATGTTAAACAACCCATATAGCTAGGCTATTCACAAGGATTTTTGGTTAAGAGTCCATTGATTGTATTCCTAGATATTTTCTCTATGTTTTATATTACTTTATACATGACTATGCCATTTTTAATAGCAATCATATGATTTCCATTGAAATTTCATACCAATTTGGGAATTTCACCCAAATAAGGAAATCGTGTATGGCTTCATACCTTGTTTATGCTATCATCTATTGCAATGTCTTCAAAGGCCTACCTAGTTCATGGCACTCAAATTTGACATTGGCCCTTTACAGTTCTGGTACTTGTCACTTTGGAGCACAAAAATTAGTTCCATTTTTTATCCAGTATATATTTTTTTCCTTGTAAATTGCAGGAAAACATTGATCAGTCCTTCAACCAGTAGATCCTCCTCTTAAGTCCTAACCTTTTTACAAGAGAAGGTAATTTTCAAGTACAAGAGGAATATTCATTTATTCAATTGTTCGTATTCAAAAGGAAGCTCCTAGCACTTCCAATTTATGTTTTTGATACAAAATTATTGGTGAAAGTGTGCTGACAATATAGCCATTGGGCACATTAATTTAATGAAAAAAGAAAGAAACAATTCATATTTTTTACTATTAGACTCGACAACTTTAGTATCAAAATTATTTCCACATTAATGAGTTAGAAGCAGTCAAGGGTGTTGGAAAATACTGAGGGGCGAGGGCGGGGGGGGTGAATCAATATTCCTTAGCAATTAGCACTTTTAAATCTTTTCAAGAGCATTAGTTAATCTTCAATTATTATTAACGTTTATGCAATAATAATAGTAAATAAAAGAACCGAGGAGGCACAAATATTTTAGGTGTAAAACCCCTCTGGGTCAAAAACCACTGAACGTTTTTCTAATAAATTCTTTAATCTTCACCCCCAACTGAAATGAAAGCAAAAACTTCCTAGAATTCTATAAAAGCATTCTTCTCCGGCTCCCACTGGATGGATGCTCCAATGCCAAAGATTCTTCAGTAATCAACTGAATGGATGCCCCAACACCCAGTGAGCTACAACTCACCCCAACAACACCCTACCACCCTAAATTTTTCACAGGATTGAACCTGTTGGTGACTTCATGCACCATCCTAGCACCACCCTACCACCCTATAGAATAATAAAATAATAATGGACTCTCGTACCAAGGAAAATGGTCTACTTTACAATGATATAGAATGTTGTAAAAGAAGAGAAACACTAGACCATAACCCCAACTATGACACAACCACCTAATGATGATCCTAGACCTCCCAACACTTCCTCTTCAACTCTTGGTAGATAGACACTTGTACAACTTTTACAATGACTATGTACAATGATACTTTTACAATGATTATTTGCAGTGCTTCCCACTTGAAGACTTCATATGGTGAACTTCTTGTTGTTGTTTTGCACCTTGATTTTTGCTCTTGTCATGATACCCTTTCTCACTCTTCAAAAAATTATATTATGAATTGAGTCTTCTCTTGATGAATATATAATACCTACAAAAAGTATTCAAGGAAATACCCATGACATGATAATAGCAAAACTTACCTCATCCTGCGGAGCATATGTTAGTGCTAAACAAAAACAACAGATTAGAATACAAAGAACCTAATGCAATTAAGAAATGAACATGCATATAAAAAATATACTTACATGTAGCTTACCTCTGCTGCATCATTTTGTTGCACCTTGCTCTTTGCTGCCCTAGAAAGTCTAGTCCTTTGCACCCCTTGAAAGCACTTGATCTAGTTTTTCTTGCCTTCTAGGAGCATGATATTTAATCTGATGTTTCTCTATTATTTCAGATCTCCAATATGTGATCTTTGGTCTTGTAGTATCCCTCTAAGTCTTCTTTCTAATGCCATAGGTCTAACCTGATTTTGACTCTTCAAGACAAAGTTATGCCCAATCTCTCATAATGACCTAATTATGGACTAGTTCAATAGAGCAAACTTGTACGACGTGCCATGTGTCACTGTTTTCTCATTTGGCTCTAACAATGTTACGAAAAAAACTACAGTTCATGCACTATCCACTAATTTTTACAGGATTCCAATCCTCTTCTCAGAGAGAGATTTATGATGATTTTCCCAAGGTCACTTCTTTGAGATAAAATTTGGGAGCCTCCAAAAACCCTAACTTCCACAGATCATATCTCTGAAACTATAGAAAACCAAGATCTGAAGTTCGGTCATGAAGTTCATCAATATTTCGAATCAAATTTGTTTCCATTTTAGAATCTAAGATTTCGCAGAAATGAAGTTATAGAAAAAATGCCACGATCACTATATTTGGAGGATAAATGAGATTTCTTTTTATAGAGTTGAGAGGGGCTTCTATAGAGAATGTTGGAGGGAATTCAGGAGGTTAAAAAATTATTAATTAATGACTATTCAATGATCAAAACCAATTATGACTGTCATGCCACAACCCCATAGGGTTTTACCCCACCAACTGGGGTTACTAACTTCAAACATGAATATCTCTCAAACCGTGAAGAATTACTTGGCGTTCCATATATCAACGGAAACATCTCGATGATTAGAATCCATCTGGAAGATCCTTGACTCAAAATAGAGTAATTTGTCAAGTCAAAATTCCCTTGAAATATCAGGGTATCCCTTGGTGTTGCTTGGGTTGACATCAATGACAACCTCAGATCATCTTTAGATCAACAATCTCCCCCTTTGGCATTGATGGCAACACAAGTACTCCCCCTGCGATCAGGGCACCTCTTCCTACTACCTTCTCTCCCCCTTTAACATCAATGGAAAAGGGTAACTCCCCCTGACAAACAACCATCACGCGGACCTGTACACACTTCCACTCCCCCTTTATTTTCTGAATAAGAAAAATCTAATGAGAACTTGGGAGAATCCCAAGCTTCTGGCGAAGATATTCAAATGCTTCATGAGGTAAAGGTTTAGTGAAGATACCAGTGATTTTTTCTTTTGTACCAACATATTCAAGCTTGATATTGTTTTCGGCGACCTGCTCTCTAACAAAATGATATTTAATCGGAATGTGCTTCGTTTTGGAATGCATCACAGGATTCTTGGAGATACTGATGGTGTTGGTGTTATTGCAAAATATGGGAATAGGCTCATCAAACTTGACCTAAAGATCTTGAAAATTTTTCTTCATCCATAGAACTTGAGTACAACAAGTTTTTGCCGCGATATATTCTACTTCTGTTGTGGATAACGAGATTGAGGTTTGCTTTTTGCTCAACCATGATACGAGACAACCACCCAGATAGAATGTTGCTCCACTAGTACTCTTACGATCATCAACACTTCCTGCCCAATCTGCATCTATAAAGGCTTGAATAATGAGATTGTTTCCCTTGGGATACCACAATCCATATTCTGTTGTGCCCTTTAGATATCAAAGAATTCTTTTGATGGCAATAATATGTGATTCTTTTGGTGCTGCTTGGAATCTTGCTACTTTTCCAACTTCTTGCATAGCATCTGGCTGAGAGGCTGTTACATATAGAAGACTACCAATCATAGATTTGTACAACCTTTGATCCACATCCTTCGATGCATCGTCTATGCTCCATTTGCAACTTGTTAGCATCGGAGTAAGGACGGGTTTGCAATCTTCCATTTTGAATTTCTTGAGCATTTCCTTGATGTACATGGATTGACATATAAATATTCATTTCTCTTTTTGAGATATTTGAAGCCCTAAGAAGTATGTCAACTCACCAAGTAAATACATCTCGAACTCACTTTGCATCTTTGTAGAAAAGTTCTTACTTAGTTGATCATCATTGCTACCAAATATTATATCATCCACATATACCTCAATGATTGTTATATTATATTTATCTATTTGTACGTAAATATTTCTATCAGCAGTACCTTTCTTGAACCCTTCTTGATGTAGATATCTGCCAAGACAAGCATAGCATGCTCTAGGAGCTTGTTTGAGACCATAAAAAGCCTTCTTTAACCTACAAACATAGTATTCTTTTTCTGATAGTAGAAAACCTTCAGGTTGTTCGATGTAAACTTCTTCTTCTAATTCTCCATTCAAAAATGCTGACTTAAAATCCATTTGGTAGAATTTTATTTTTCTTGAACATGCATAGGCAAGAAACATCTTGATGGCTCCTATTCTGGCAACTGGTGAAAATGTTTCATCGAAATCAACTCCTTCCACTTATGCATATCCTTTGCAGACTAATCTTGTCTCACTCCTGGTAACTTGTAATCCTTCAACTGCTTTGCTCCCCCTGAACCTTTAATGAAACTACCATCTTGTTCAAACTACCTTCCTATCAATCGTAGACTTGTGCCATATACTGCTACATAGACTCCTCTTGTACAAACATTAAGGATTCAACAGGCCAGATTGTTCAAAATAGTGAGTGACCTAACGGGCCATCTTGACTTGAGCCATTATCTGAAGCAACTGCTAATTCTTCATGACTTTTGCTTTTACAAATCCTGAAAGCATAATTGTTGAAACCTTGTTATCTGCTTTGTCTTCCTATATCTATTTCCTTTCCCAAACCTTCTTATTCCTGCAATCTCAAGCCATGTGCCCATAGTTATGATACTTGAAGCATTCAATGTTGTCCATAGGCGATTCCATCTGATATCTACAACCACAAGCACTATGGCCATAGTTATGGCATTTGAAACATTCAATATTTGGCCCATCTAGCACGTATTCTCTTCTAACAAAATCATCGTGGAACCTGTCTCGTGATCCTACAAACTTGCTTCTAGGGTTTTGCAGATAATGATTGTACCTGTCAAAAACTTCACAATCCCTAGCCATATGTCCATAGTTAGCACATAAAAAGAAATAACCATTAAATAAATGAACATACCTAGAAGATTTTTCATTCTTCTTTGGAGGCGGTGTTGTAGTTTCTTGTGGTCCTTTGTTCTTGATTGCTTTGGTCTTGTTCTTTGGAGTTGCAACATTCTTCTTTGGCTTTTCACTTTGATCAACTTCCTTCTTAGAATCATCCTGTGAAGCTGTGGAGCTTGTACCTTCATCAACTGGAGCTTTACCATCTTTAATTGCCTTCATTTTCGCTTCTTCATCTATCTTATCTTGTAAGTATTCTTTTTGTGATCCCTTGAGTTTGTTGATCTCATCACGAGTTGCATCAAGTTCTTCTTGCTTTTGAGCAAGATCTTCTTGAAACCATCTTTTCAAGATCTTCCTTCTTTTTTCTGCCTCCTCAACCTGTAGCTTGAGAAGAGTGGTCTTCTCTACTTCTCTATTGAGAACCTGTATATGTTCCTTCTGCTTCTCATTTTCAATCCTGAGCCTGCTTATTTCTATTGAAGATGTTTCTAATTCCTTTTGCTTTTGGTCAACGGAAGATTTGTATCTTTGATCAAATTCCTTCCTTTCAACTTTTGCTTCCTGCATCTATTGTGTGATCCTGCTAATCTCTGCAAATGTTGTGTCAAGTTCTTGTTTCTTCTGTTGGACTTCTCTCTTGAGGTCTCGTGTCACTGTATTATTGATTTCTTCCAACTTCTTTTGAAGTGACTCTTCAATACATTTGTGTTCTTCAACTTCAATTTTGAGACATTGAACTTGTTCTTCAAGAGTATTGGAACGGATCTTCTCAGCCTTGAGCTCTTTTATAAGCTTGATTGCCTCCTTAGAAAAATCTTCTATGGTCAACCCTTCTTCATCATACTCAAAAGGATCCGAGTTTTCAATAACATCTTGACCTGATTTCTTTGTTGAATAAAGATTATGAAGCTTTTCCAAAAGAGCTTTAGCTGTTGAACATTGACCAACTTTTGTTTTCACAGAATTTGGCAAAACATTCAAAATTACATTCATGGCCTTTGAATTGTACCTTTTAGCTTCATTGTTAGATGTGTCTCCAGAAATAATTAGTTCCCATACTCCATGTGCTTGCAAAGATACTTCCATCCTAGATTCCCATATCCAATAATTATCTACATCAAAATCAGGGGTTGGTACACAATACTCACTTTCTTGAGATTTTGTTGTACTTGTACCTTCCTTTTAAATCCTTGTAACCTGCTTCTTTGACTTTCCCATCTCTATGCTCTGAAAACTGACTTCCAGTAGTTAAGCTATCACTGAAGGAACCAAGCTCTAATACCAATTGTTGGAAAACACTAAGAGGGGGGGTGAATCAGTATTCCTTAGCAATTACCACTTTTAGATATTTTCAAAGAATTAATTAATTTTCAATTATTATTAATGCTTATGCAATAATAACAATAAATAAAAGAACCCAGGAGGCACAAAGATTTTAGGTGGAAAACCCCCTCTGAGTCAAAAACCATTGAATTCTTTTCTAATAAATTCTTTAATCTTTAGCCCCAACTGAAATGAAAGCAACAATATCCTAAAATTCTAGAAAAGCATTCTTCTCCAGCTCCCACTGGATGGACGCTCCAATGCTCGAGATTCTTCAGTAGTCAACTAAACAGATGCCCCAACACCCAATGAGCTACGACTCACCCCAGCACCAACCTACCACCCTGAATTTTTCATAGGCTTGAACATGTTGGTGACTTCATGCACCACCCTAACACCCTATAGAAGAATAAAAGAAGAATGGACTCCCATACCAGGGAAAATGATCCACTTTACAATGATATAGAATGATGTAGAAGAAGAAGACACACTAGACCATAACCCCAACTATGACACAACCACCTAATGATGATCCTAGACCTCCCAACACTGCCTTTTAAACTCTTGGTAGATAGACACTTGTACAACTTTTACAATGATGCTTCTACAATGACTCTATGCAATGATACTTTTACAATGATCGTTTGCAGTGCTTCCCACTTGAAGACTTCATATGGTGAACTTCTTGTTGTTGTTCTGCACCTTAATTGTTTCTCTTGTCATGCTACCCTTTTACACTCTTCAGAACATTAGATTATGCATTGAGTCTTCTCTTGATGAATATATAATACCTGCAAAAAGTCTTCAAGGAAATGCCCATGACATGATAATAGCAAAACTTACCTCATCCTGCAGAGCATATGTCAGTGCTAAACAAAAACAACAAATTAGAATACAAAGAACCCAATGCATATATAGAAGATACTTACCTGTAGCTTACCTTTGCTGCATCATTTTGTTGCACCTTGCTCTTTGCTGCCCTAGAAAATCTGGTCCTTTGCACCCCTTGACAACACTTGATCTAGTTTTCTCGCCTTCTAGTAGCACGATATTTAATCTGGTGTATCTCTGTGATTTCATATTCCCATTATGTGATCTCTAGTCCTGTAGTATCCCTCTGAGTCTTCTTTCCAATGCCACTAGTCTGACCCGATTTGGACTCTTCAAGGCAAAGTTATGCCCAATCTCTCACAATGACCTAATTATGGACTAGGTCAGTAGAAAAAACTTGTACGGCGTGCCACATGTCATTGTTTCCTCCTTCGGCTCTGAAATTTATATACAGAAAAATGCCTTCCATGCACTATCCGCCATTTTTTACAAAATTCCATTCCTCTTCTCAGAGAGAGAGCTATGACAATTTTACCAAGGTCACTTCTTTGAGATGAAATTTGGGAACCTGCAAAAACCCTAACTTCCACAGATCATATCTCCAAAAAAATAGCGAACCAAGATCTGAAATTCGGTCAAGACGTTCATCATTATTTCGAATCAAATGGTTTTTCATTTCAAAATCTAAGACTTCACAGAAATGAAGTTATAGCGAAAATTCCACGGTCACTACATTTGGAGGATATATGATATTTCTTTTTATAGAGTTGAGAGGGGCTTCTATAGAGAATGTTGGAGGGATTTTAGGAGCTTAAAAAATTATTAATTAATGAATATTCAATGACCAAAACCAATTATGAGTGCCATGCCACAACCCCATAGGGTTTTAGCCCACTAATTGGGGTTAGTAACTTCAAACATGAATATCTCTCAAACCGTGAAGAATTACTTGGTGTGTCATATATCAACGGAAACATCTCGATGAGTAGAATCCATCTAGAAGATACTTGACTCAAAACAGAGTAATTTTTCAAGTCAAAATTCCCTTGCAAGATCAGGGTAGCCCCTGGTGATGCTTGGTTTGACATCAATGACAACGACAGATCATCTTTAGATCAAAAAAGGGTTTTGATCCTTAAATTTTTTTTTGACTCATCTTAGTTCTATTAGATATGGTGTGTTCCTTTAAGCAATAAATGTGGAAGTTGGAGGAGAAAGTCAAGTTTTACTTGATACCCATCGAGTCTTTTGTCGGGATTTTAGTTCCCTACATAGTACCAAAAATAAATACAAACAAGATGGAAAATTTGGTGCAATTGTTGGATTTACTTCACAAAAATCCCATAAGAGTGCTTCTACATCTAGAAGTCGATATGCAAGAAAAGAGCTAATTGGAAACAATTGTGATGGTGCTTGAGAAGGTGGTGATGGTAATCACCCCAAACTCAATATGAAAAAGACTCATGCTACTAAAGTAAGTTCAAAGAGAGAGAAATAGCATTCAAGGTAATACTCAAGATGTACCTAAGGAAGTGAGTATTGAAGTGATCAAAGTTCATGACTTCAAAGATATACTAGAAGTATCATAGTGGGCCAAAAAAACAAATGCTTCAAAGTTATTCTATTGTTGTGGAATTGGCACGAGAAGAGCTCATTAATTTTGAGAGTGAATCAATTACATTACATCATGCAATGCATGACAATAGTTCCAAGAAAATGCAATTTAAACAAATAAACTTGAAAAATAAGTAGGTTGTTGATAAGGTAAACTCAAAAATTGATGTTAATGGAATAAAACCTTCCAAATTATTTGAATTCCATCACAAAATTGGAGATGAGTTGGCTAATTCAATTTCTGAGAAAAAAGGAAAAAAATGTAGTATTAATAAAAAGAACAAAAGAATTAGAAGTGACTTTATTACTTAAGTCATTGTTCGCTGAGGAAACTAGACTTTACGGAGCCGAAGATGAACCCTAGCCGAGTTTCTGCCGCCTCCCCTCTTTCGGCCGCCGTCTGGCCCATGCTCAGCCCTGCCGCTGATGGAGACGCGCGTTCAACTCAGGGAACGCAGGTATACTCTCTCATTTCTGGTTTGCATGATTTCAAATATCTCCTGAAAGTTCCCCCCCATCTATTCTACTCCGATCTGGTCGTTGGGGCAGCCCGTTCTTGGCACTCTTCTGCTGCAACTAGATACAGTAGCCCCCATCAGATTGCAGATGTATGGGCTAAGAACGAATCTACAGAATATGCTCTCATTTTTTCCCAGGCGGCGGCTCGTTGGAAGAAATTCTTTGCCCTGAAAAGCTACTCAATCATATTTATACCTTCTCTATCCCCCCAGATTCGCCATTTCTCTATTTTTGACCCTCATAACTCTTCAAGCTTCCTAAATCGGCATGGATGGAGCATCTGGAAACTCTTTGGGGCGGATCGCAATGACAGAATCAACGACCTTAGGATTTTCTCCTCATCTCCTCACAAACCCCTGCGGCAAGTTCAGGAAAAGAAAGCTCTTCAAAGTTCTAGCCTTCTCACGTCTTAGATCTGCAGAAGCAAGCAGCCCTCTGATCTCTCTGCCTCGTTCCAGATACTGATCAGGCTAAACTCGAGCAAAACTCTGCTACAATGGGTGAGAGCGTCGGATCAAGTGCAAGACCTCAAGCTTGCTCTAGAACTCAAGTTGAGGATTCCCTCTGCAGCTCATCGACTTCTCCATGAAGGTAAACAGCTCGAGGATCTTAACCCCCTGTCTTTTTACAGCATTAAGAGAAATGCTTCCATTGTTTTTACCTTTCGTTTGAGAGGGGGAGTTGGGGAACAGTCCTCCTCAGCTGGGGCATTTTCATACAAGGACGTTGTCCATGCTCAGCTGCCTAAGAGAACAGCTCCACCAGCTCAGGCTCCCAAGCCCTTTCTGGTGGACAAACTGGAAGAAACCCCCTCCATTGAAATAAAGCATCCATCGCTGGATGAGCAAACTCAAAAGTTTGCTGAACATGCCATTATCTGCAGGTTCAATGGGTTATGGCCACGCACAGCAGACCTCTACCAATGGCTTCACTCTAACTGGACCAACAACTGCAAGGTTCTGTTATGCTCAAAGGGCTTTTTCATCCTAGTGTTTGCTTTCGGTGAGGAATATCAAAAAGCCTTAACTGATGGCCCATGGTTCTGGGGTGCAGCTGGCCTATTCCTCACCCCTTGGTTCCCAGATTTCGATCCTTCTACAGCAGTCATCACTAAACTTCCCATCTGGGTCAGACTTCCAAATCTCCCGGCGCATCTATGGCACTTTGCTGTATTCCAAGGGATTGGCGATTCTCTAGGCCGCTTCCTAGACACAGACATCACTAGAGGGGAAAAAGGCTTATACACCTTTGCCAGAATTTGTGCAGAAATAGATATGAGCAAAGGTCTCCCGGACCAGATTAATCTCAAAATTGGAGACTTCCATTGGACTCAAACCTTGGATTACGAGAACACAGCCTTTCGCTGCCGAAATTGCCATCATACAGGACACCTCCAAAGCTCTTGTCCCACGATGCCGGCCCAAAAGAAGAAAGCCATTCCTAAATAGAAATCCAAAAGCTGGAAGCCACATGATCCTACCCCCATGGACGATTTTGACTCCAGCTCGGATGAAGAGGAAGAGAATATGGAAGGACTGGCAGCAGAGCCAGCACAGGATCCGCCAGCGACTGGTCTTGTGGCTCCGTCTATTCTACCAGTCTCACAGAAAAGGAATCATGAATCCTCCACCTCGGATTCAGACAAGGAGGCCTCTCCGCCAGCACATCTCAGTTTGCAGATCATGCCAGCCCAGCAAAGTTCTCTTGATTGGGTCAAAGTTGGTAAAAAGAAAGGGAAAAAATGTCGAATAGTCGATTCTACACATGTTGGGTAGAATCCTCTGTTCTGTTCCTGCTCCTCTGTTCCTCTTGCTTCTTCATGCTCAGTTCTGCTCTCTTCTCTTCTTCTCTTAGGAGCCGAGGTGGATAGCCTATCCTTTCCGGCTGCCTATGTTCTTGTCTCTCTTGGTTGTAAGCTCTTATTGTACCATACGTTTACTTAATAGATTTAGTCTTTACTGAGAAAAAAAAAAAGTCATTGTTCGCTGGACCTATATCTGCCATCAAGCCAAGTCAGGTTTCAGAAGGCACATCGGAAAGTAGTACAAGGGTTAGAGCAACTTCAAATATGCTAATAGAAATCCAACAATACGTAGCTGATAATATAAGTAAAAGGACTAACATAATATTAGAAGGGTGGAAAGTGGCTACGAGTTTAGACAAATTGTCGAGTAGAATTAATTCTCTCATTGAATATTTGCAAAATGATTTATAGAATGATGAGATATTATGCAATGAGACTTAAATCACATTTAGTACGAAAGTCTCATATATGAATGAAGCCCAAAGAAAAGAATAAAATGTGTCATCTCAAAATAGAATGAAGAAAATAAAGGCTTGTTGGAAGGAAATAATTAATATGCTCTGAGAATTAATTTCCAAATGTGACAACACTAAGACAAAAATGAGTGATTTATTCTTTTTTAAATTAATCGATGTGGCTTGGAGTTGGATGGTTCTAATTTAATTATGAATACAATTTTATTAACTCAAAATAAAATGCAACATCATGTTAACGTACTAAAGATCACATGGGGTAATTATTTGAATAGATTTGTTCACTTTGACAAAGAAAAAATTAGAAATTGGTTAATAATTTCGTAAAAAAAATAATAATAATAATAATAATAAAAAATAATAAAAAATCAGGAATAGTACATCAAGTTGGCTATGATTTAAAGGAGATTGAAGATGAATTATTTGAAGTTTGAGTAAATCAAGAAGTGGCCATTGTGTCAATACAGGATTACATCAAACAATGGCACAAAGATGCTCTAGAATATATAATGAATTCAAGATGACGCATCAACAATTGTGATTATTAGGTCTTCACCATGCATCCATTGTTCAAATAAAGGAGGTCTTCAACAAAGCATAATGTCTTCTTTTTCCAACACTATAAGTAAATTGTTTACTTTGTTCCTCTTCCATTTTCTTCCCGCTTAGTAATCATTCAACTATTTTAACTTTGGAGTTTCCATGTAACAAGGTCGATTCCTAATTGTAGTTTTTTTTCTCTTTCAAGTATTTTTCTTATTTATATGGTTAAGGGTAGCCCCATCCTTGTCTTTAAATGGATTGATGCATTTTAATTTCTTGAAATTTATGAAATCTCATTTAAGCATATATATATATTGTTTTCAAAGGTTCCTCGGAAAAATATTAAGATTTCATATCTAATGTGATATTTTGACTCTGAGTTAAAAGCTTAAAATTTCAAGTGTGTAACTCCTTTCATCTCTATGAGTTTAAATGAAATTATTTTTTAATGTTCTATACAAATGTGTTTTGTGATTATTTCATCTACTCAATTGTGTGATTATTTACTTATAACTATGCTAGAAATTTATGATTTTGAACTTAATTAATGTTCTATGAATTTTGTATCATAACATTGTGGATATTCAAAGCCTATTCCTATCTTAGGCCCTTGCTTTATTGTGTTTTTTAAATTTATATTATTTGTTAAAGATAAGTGCCATATCTATAAAAATGAGGGTGGAAATCTTTCCCTCCAATGTTATCCTTGATATTTAGACCAACCCGAATTATCAAAATTCATTGGCGACAATATTGGGGACTAAACAAAAGGTTGCTTTCAAATACTAGTAAAACATTTATGAATCATTGAAATCCAGTTCAACCCCAACTATCAAATGGACTTAAATATCGGGTAGTGTGCTCCATTACTTGTATGATTTAGTGTTACAAATTGCACAAACTCAACAAAAACTTAACAATCTTGGCTACTTCTAGTTCAACAAGAAAAAATTACAAAGCTAAAAAGATAAAGAAACCCATGTTGAAAGTTGGAGTCTCTCAAAACTTTCAAAGGACCAATAACGAGTGCCTTCCTCACAATGTGATGGTAATAGAGCTTGCTCTCTGCCCCTCTGCTCAACCCTTTGATTAAAGAGTCAACTAATGACCTTCTAAAGAGGCCGATATCACCACCTTGTACCACTTATTTTCATAAATAACTCAAAATTCAAACCCCTACAGATTTTGGAAGGCCTTAAAGATAACGAGGAGGAGATGGTAGACATCCCTGCCTTTTCTCAATGAAGTTACCTCATGGAACATCTAGGGCATGTCTATCTTCACAGAAAACACACATTCTAGTTCAAACCTCACTTAGCATTGAGCAAGATTCTATTTTTGTCGACAAGAACTCGAAGTTACAAAGTCAAAGGACAAGATTTTTTGTTGAGAAAAGCCTTGCATGTAATATGTTTGAATGTTGTTTTTAATTATTTTGGTTAATATCCCCTTGGTTGGCTTTTGGGATTATTGAGAAGGGGACAGAGCCTACCCAAATAACTTGTTTGGACTTTATTTATCTTAGATGGTCATCTTGTTGGGCTAACCAATATCTACACATCAAATGACAAGCATGGAAGGGAAACATTTTGGACGTAGTCTACTGATGAGTTTCCAAAGACACTGTTATCACCCCAATAAACTCTCCTAGGTTGTATATCAAAGATGCTCGGGAACATTACAAACTCAACAAAAAGTTGGATAAATTGGTGGATGAATGAGACAAATGCTGCATATTCAAGCTAGATAACCATTCCTTACTATGCTTAACCCCAGACATGGGTGAACACCCCCAGACTACAAGGCTTTTAACCACCAATTACTCATAGTTTTAGAGATGGTGTGATTATGGAGAACACTGATCACACCAGCAGATGCACAAGACCCTGTGATGGCCAACTGCAACCAGTTTAAAGGTCTGTAAATATGTTTTCTAATACACAGACAGGATGATAGCTCTCTGGCATTAAAACAATAGAAACCTACAAACAAACTCAATGATGCATGCTAAATCCTAACACAAAGGTGGGATGACAACCCCTCTAATGCTAAAAATTAACAGCACATGAAATAATGCAAAACAGGCACAGCCTGGAACAAAGAAGAAGAAGTGGAAAGTGAGCAATCAACAGCAAAAGAAGCTTGTATTAGCTGGAAATGAAGACCAGAAGCTGCAGGTCTCATAATAGTTACAGTCTCTAGAAGTTGAAGTTTACACCAGAATTACATTCATCCAACACTCATCAACCTGATTACATCATTTTTCTGGGAATATATAGAATTTTTTTACAAAATTACTCTGCTAGGCTATGCGTGGAGGTGTCTTAATGGACCACCAACCGCACTTACAATTAGATATGGGTCTTCTGCTACAATATGAATGTTTTTATGGACAAAATGACACTTACTGGTACTTTGGTGTACTCCTTGAACAGGTGAAGTATTATCTGCATGACTTTCAATAACTGTTGCAGTCATTTATCTACTTAAGGTAGTCCTTTTTGTCCTTCGAAGGTACACTGCATTGAATACAGTAGCTGAGGGATTTAATGAGCAAGTCACTGGATCGTGGCTTCCCTCCTTCTCTGCGTGCACGAGACAAGCCGAAAACATTGAAGATTGCATCAAACTGGACGATGACTTGCAAATGAAAATGGACGGCGAAGATCGAAAGCGGGAGGAATCGGGAGGCGGATGATGGAATAGACGAGGACTGTCAGATCATGTAATCAGAAGGTGGAGATCATTTAACAGAGCATATCGGAAGATAGGTAGATGATGAAATTAGGGCCTTCGGATCTAGACGTGACAGATCCGACGGTGATCAGGAGCGAAAGGAGCATGCGCGTTAACTGTCAGGAGTCGTACAGGAAGGCGGAAAGCAGTTTTATCGCATCGCTTATGGCGCTACGGTGGTAATCGTACCGTGGGCAGCGGTGCAATGGAATGGTGATGCGTGGTAGATGCGATGGCGGGGAAACCACTTTCCCCGCAGGCTAACGGGTGTGCAGGTCTGCAGAGCGGGGAAAGCGTCTATCATTGGATCATCAAGTGGAGGATCGGATGGCCCAGATTTAACACACATGTTTTGGGTTGATGCGACAGGTAAAGCCGTGGGCCCGGGGTTTTATAATTTTCTTTTAATTATATGCGCGCGGGATTAAACGAAAAAGGTTTATACAAAGTTTTTAAAGGCTTATGAGGGTTTTATTAGAATTATAAAAAAAACGCCGAGAAGCCATTTCAAAGGTTTATGTAGGGATTTTAAAGGGTTTCAGGCTTTTAATAAAGGTTAATGGGGTTTATTAAGTTTTAAACACAAAGAAGCCCGGGAGCTAGGTAAACAAGGGTTTAGGTGAGGTTTAAAAGGGGCATAACAGGGATAAAGAGGAAGGAAGAAACAAAGGAGTAAGGGGTTAAAAGAGTATAAGGAAAATGAAAGGGAGAGATAAAACAAACTACTGCAAACCCTTTGCAACCCAAACCAGCATTGCCTGACCTGAGTTCATCCATTAAATATTGCAAACTGTAGCAGAGCTAACACTGGCTCCTTCTGGGGATGAGATCCTCCCTGTGAGGTCTCAAGAACCTGCAGACCAATGCCTTCCAGCTGAAAACCAATTAATCAAAATTCTTAGTGTTCCATTGGGCATGGAGTCTACTTGCCTGCACAAAACTAATAAAAACAAAATATTTACAACCTTTAAGGCCAAAAGACCTTAAACAACATAAACTTTCAAAAACTGCCCATTAACTGGGCCATCAAAAACTATCTCTCCTCCCATACTTTTCAGTATGAAGGTGTTGTTCCCTTGAATTTGTGAAATAATGAAAGGCTCTGTCCAGAAAGCATCAAATTTCCCATGATTGCCTTTCTTCTCCTTTAGTGCATCCCATTTCAAGACCAATTCACCAATCTGAAAATTATATGTTTTTGCCTTTTTGTCAAAGGCTTCCTTGACCTTTCTCTGATGTGTTACAGCGTTTTCAGCCAGCTGCTCTCTAATCTGATGTAACTCTATCAAATCAGTGATTCTTCTTGCCATGTCTTCTTCCTCATCCTTCTCTTCTTGAAGGAATTTTGCCACAGGGAGAGTTAGCTGAATTGGAAATATAACATCAGTTCCATATACCAACTTGAAAGGAGAATGCCCTGTGGATTTTTTAATGGTCACTCTGTCAGCCCACAGTGCATATTTGAGCTTTGAATCCCAATTCTTTTTATTGTCCTCTAACAGTTTTTTAATTATCCTGATTAGACTTTTATTAGAGGATTCTGCTAGACCATTTCCCTGAGGATAATATGAGGTGGAATGAACAAGTTTAATGCCCATTGAATCACACATTTCCACCAGCTCTTTTTCCCTGAAGGCTGCTGCATTATCTGTGATTAGTTTATGTGGACAACCAAATCTGCTGAAGATATTCTCTGTTAAAAACTTGATGACCACATTATGATCAGCCTTCCTAGTAGGGATTGCTTCAATCCACTTAGTGAAATAATCAGTGGCTACCAATATCCACCTATGCTGGCCACTGGAGTGTGGATTAATTTCCCCAATGAAATCCAAACCCAACTACTGAAAAGGTTCCTTTGACTGAATTGGTTTTAGGGGCAGGGATTTCAACTGTTGTTTTCCTTCAAATCTTTGGCACCTGTCACAAGATTTAACAAAAACAAACACATCAGAAAATAAAGTGGGCCAATAGTACCCAGCTCTAAGAATTTTGTGGGCAGTGGTTTTCCAATAATGGTGCCCTCCACACATGTTGTTATGAAACTGTTGCATAACTTCTTTTGATTTTTCTTTGTCCAGACACCTTAAAAGCACACCAGATGGGTCCCTCCAATAGAGCAGTTTTTCCATAATGCAAAATTTTGATGCTCTAAGTTTTAAAGTTCTGGCTTGACTTTGAGTAAATTCTGAAGGGATTTCTAGCTTCAGCAAGAAATTAATTACTTCAATATACCAGTTACATGAAGCTAGATTCTCAGCCACTGACTGTTTACCCTCTGTTTCAGTTGTCTCCTCTTCTTTTGCCTGACCATTTTCTGCCATTGTGCATAGGAAATCAATGTCTAAAGATCTGCAATTTCCTTCAGCCAATAACTTGGCAAGCCCCTGACCTCTGACCAATTTGGTGGGCTTCAGCTCTATATTAAATTCTATCATTTTAGCAATCCATTTTTCCCTTCTTCCATCAGCATCAGGTTGTGTCAAGACATTTTTTATTGCAGCAGAAGGCACATATGCAACTATTTTTGAAAGTAAGATATAAAATCTGAAAGCCTTTAAGGATTTAATAAGTGCATATGCTTGTTTTTCTATAATATCATACCTCAATTCAGCATCCCTCAAGTTTTTGCTGAAAAATGCTATTGGATGTTCTGAACCTTCTTCATCTTGCTACAATAAAAGAACTGCAAGGGTGTCTTCAGAGGCAAATGAGAAAATATGGAACTCCTTGTTATAATCTGGGCTGCTTAGTGTGGGAGCCTCCATAATAGCCTTTTTAATAGACTCAAATGATTGCCTTGTTGTATCGGTCCATCTTACCTCTGATCCTTTCTTCAACATGGAGGTCACATGCTTAACCAATTCTGCAAAATTTGGAATAAACCTCCTAACAAAGTTAATTTTACCCAGAAATGACTGTATATCCTTCCATGATCTAGGGACAGTCAAAGACTGTTTCTTTGACTCTTTATGGGTCAATCTGAACACCTGCAGTAGACACAATATGTCCGAATAGCTTACCTTCATTTAAAGAAAATTGAGATTTTTTTAGATTGACTGATATTCCAAACCTCCTGCACTTCAAAAATACTTTTTCCAAATGATGTAAATGATTTTTATGGTTGCCGGAGTAAACTGTTATATCATCAAGGTAGATAAGCACAAATTTGTCTTTCTCTCCCACAAACGCTATGTCCATAGCTCTCTGAAAGGTGGCTCCAACGTTCATCAATTCAAATGGAATTTTGGCATACATAAAAGTGCCCCAAGGAGTGGTAAATACAGTCTTTTCTTGATCATTTGGGTGCACAGCAATCTGATTAAAGCCTGAAAATCCATCCAAGAAAGACATTACTTTAGCTCCTGAGACCTTTTGCAACAAGTACTCCATCTTTGGTAGGGGATAGTTTTCTTTCTTGGAGCATTTGTTCAAATTTCGGAAATCAACAAACAGTCTGATTTCTTCACTCTTCTTCCTCACCACCACTAGGTTGGCTACCCATTTTGAATACCTGAGAGGAACAATAATCTTGGCAGCCAGCAATTTTTTAATTTCTTTTTCAATCAATGGAAGAAGCATAGGATTTATCGGTCTCAGCTTTTGTTTGAAAGGAACAATGTCTTTCTCCAGAGGGATTTTATGCTAAATTATGTTCTTATCATATGTTTTCAAATCACTATACTCCCAGGCAAACACGTCAGCAAATTGCCTCATTAAATTGCATTATTTAGCACTTTGATCAGCAAACAAATGAGTGGACAAATTCACATACCTAGGCTGACCTAGACTTCCTATATCATGTTTACAAACTATAGATTAGTCTTATTTTTGAGCATCTTTGTAAAGCACATCATTTTGGTCAAACAGTCTTTCAAGAGGAATTAGGCCCTTTGGAATATGTTTACTAGGAAGTTGTACAATGTTGTCTTTACTAATTTTATTTCTAAGCTGGGATTTGGGATTTTCTAACAAGACATCATCCTCTTGGTCAATTTTCATTTCAGAAAATTCATCAATGACTTGAAGGAATCTATTCAACTCATTATCATCATCAAAAACTTTCCAATGGTGGACATTGTCAGGCAAGGAAGGTTTATATTTCACTTGGACTTCATAAACCAGTTTGGGAGGCATAGGAGGTATAAATAGACTAGCAGAAACAACAAATGAATCATAAAGTTGATTTTGGGCTCTAAGAATGTATGAAATACAGAAAAAATCAAAGGAATCCCTGATTCTCCATACCTCATCTCTATATGCCTTCAACCTTGGGTGCTTTGCCTGAAATGTTTTATTAACTTGCTGAATGATTAAATCAGCATCTCCAAATACCTTCAGATTCCTGATTCCTCTGTCTTTTGTTGCGTTAAGGCCTAATAACAGTGCTTCATATTCTGCTATATTGTTTGTCACTTGAAAACCCAGCTTAAAATACAATTGAATACTTTCTCGCTGTGGAGATACAAGCACCACCCCTACTCCTGCAGTCTCCCTAGAACATGCTCCATCAAATAACATCTCCCAAATTTGACTTCCTTGCTCTTTCTCGGCCTGAACTGTTTGTTTCCTGAGCTGCATTTCGGCCCTCTGAGATTCTTCTATTTGGAGAATGCATGCTCCAAAATCAGTGTCCACTGCACATATAGGATGATTTTTAGTATTCTTCTCATCACTGATGATATATGCCAACTTTGCTTCTCTATATAACCTCCTACTTTCTCCTCCAAACACTGGGACAGTGGCATAAGATAAATCATTCTGTAATGTTCCACCTAGTCTCTTAATCCACCCTCTGGACAACAGCATGCCAAACTTAGGAGGAACATCTACTACCACAATATGCATCATCATACTTTTCATGGGCAGCTGAGTTAAGTTAAAGGCCAGATATTTAATCAATCCAAGACATTTCACCTTCCTTGAATCAAAAGAAAATAAATCATGATAGGGTCTAGTGATATCAAGGCCCAACTCTTCCATGACAGCTTTAGGCATTAGATTGTGGCTGGCCCCTGTGTCTAGTAGGCAATTGTGGAGGATTTTGTCATGTATGGTTAATGAGACATAAAAAGATGGAGAATTATTATCAGTAGGCTCAATCATGGAACTGAGAATAATGGCAGGCTTGTCATCTTGCAAATTAACAGAGTCAGTGGAGGTTTGTTTGGTTTCTAGCTCAAGGGCTTCAAGGATAGGCTTCCTAAATACTTCACTCTTCACCAACTCAACCAGAGGCACTGATATTTTCAATTTCCGAACTTCTGATTCAAATCTGAAAGAAGAAGACTATTTATCAGAACTTTTTACCTCTTGAACTGGAGCTTTGAGGATGATTGAATCAGCTGCTGGTCTTCTCTGCTTGATATTTTGTGGTTCTGTTTGGACAACGGCTCTTTGGGCAAAATTTTCTTTGATATTCTTTGCATTGGATCTTAGATTATATCTCTGCTGGTCACCAGTTTGTAGAACAGCTCCTCTGTCCCACTCCTGACTGTTTTGTTCCTGCAGCAATGATTGTTCATATGCAGCCAAAGTCAAAAAGGCAGCACTACCTTTATCCTCCATGCAGTGAATTTCATCCTCATCTTCTTCAAATTGTTCCTCCTCCATGACTGCATTTTGGAAAGGAGCTTTTACTTTTTGTTCTTCCTTTGAATCTTCACCCCTCTGCATAACCTGTAACTGCTCATTTTCTCTTCTGAATGGATTGGGGTTTCTTGGAGCAAATGTGTTCTACTACCTTGTTTTCCCTGAATTTTTCTCAACCTTTAGCTTAGAAATTTCAGCAACCAATGACTCTGTCATCTTAGTCATCTTGTCTAATTTAGGCTCTGAAGATGATGCAGAAGAAGTAGAAGCATGATTTCTCTGTCTTCTCCTGTCAGCTTGGCTTTTTAACTTTTCTGCTGCCATGATATTGGAGTCCACTTCTAATGTTGCATCCTTCATGTCTGCCAAGGTAGCACATCTCCTTTCTCTCAATAACAGGCAAAAATCAGAGTCAAAAGCATTGGCATAAGTGAGTTTGGTAGAGGTAGGAGTAGGCTTTACTTCATCTGGTATCTTACTATACATTCTATTGAATCTTTTATTAAAATCAAGTATTGATTCCCCATTTTCCCTCTTCAAATTACCAAACTCAGTATGGTAATACAGAAAATCCTTTTTATCTCCACATTTCTTCAAAAATGCATCATCTAATGCTTCAATGTATGTTATAGATCTCTGGGGAAATTCTCTGAACCACTTCCTAGCCTCTCCATCAAGGCTCTGGACAAAAACTCTCATCCACACATCATTTTCCCTTATATCTAAATTATCAGCATAACTGTAAAAAGCTTCAAGGTGTTCTTCTGCTGTTACTCCCTCTGTACCAGTGAATTTAGGAATATATTTTTGATATTCTCCCACAAGCATAGGATTTAAAGGCACAGGCAAGACTACAATTCTTTCTATCCTCGTAGGTGCTTGTTGTCCTGCCATGATTGGGTTATTGGGAATAATGCTAGCAGATTGAATGGTAGGGAGAAATGTGATGGATGGCAGCGAAAAAGGGATGTTTTGGACTGAATGGGAAGCTTTCTTTAGACTGAGATTCAAAGGGGAACTAACTGTACAAGGGGCTGAACTAATCTCTGAAGATTTTTCCTTATTAACAGTGTTGTGCTCTAAATCTTCAAATTGTAAATCTTCAGCAATGACTTTATCTTTCAGAGATGAATAAGATTTCTTAGGCTTACCTGATCCTAATGCCCCTTTCTATGAAGATTTCTTTGATTTAATAGTCCTCTCAGGTTCAGGCACTGGTTCAGCCGGTGATTTCTGAGGATTTCTTCGAGTGTGTCTCACAAACTGAGCCAGAACTTCAAAGTGGAGTCGCAAAATGATGGTTTTCATCCAATGGAGTGCCAGACAGATGATTACAACCAGAAACTATGTTCAAACCTTGTTTGTCATCAAAGCTTGAAGTTGTGTTGTTCTCCCAGGGAAGCTGAGCTTCGATTCTCCTCTCCCCGGCAACGGCGCCAATTAATGTTATCACCCCAAGAAACTCTCCTAGGTTGTATATCAGAGATGCTCGAGAACATTACAAACTCAACAAAAAGTTGGATAAATTGGTGGATGAATGAAACAAATGCTGCATATTCAAGCCAAATAACCATTCCTTATTATGCTTAACCCCAGACATGGTTCACCCCCAGAATACAAGGCTTTTAACCACCAATTATTCACAGTTTAGAGACGATGTGATGATGGAGAACAGTGATCACACCAGCAGATGCACAGGACCCTATGATGGCCAGCTGCAACCAGTTTAAAGGTTTGTAAATCTATCTTCTAATACACAGACAGGATGACAACTCTCTAGCATTAAAACAACAGAAACCTGCAAAAAAAGTCAATGATGCATGCTAAATCCTAACACAGAGATGGGATGACAGCCCCTCTAATGCTAAAAATTAACAGCACATGAAATAATGCAAAACAGGCACATCCTGGAACAAAGAAGAAGAAGTTGAAAGTGAGAAATCAACAACAAAAGAAGCTTGTATTAGTTGGAAATGAAGACCAGAAGCCGCAGGTATCATAATAGTTACAGTCTCCAGAAGTTGAAGTTTACACTAGAATTACATTCATCCAACACTCATCAACCTGATTACATCGTTTTTCTGGGTATATATAGAATTTGTTTACAAAATTACTCTGCTAAGCTATGCGTGAAGGTGTCTTAATGGACCACCAACCGCATTTACAATTAGATATGGGTCTTCTGCTACAATCTAAATGTTTTTATGGACAAAATGACATTTACTGGTACTTTGGTGTACTCCTTGAACAAGTGAAGTATTATCTGCATGACCTTCAATAACTGCTGCAGTCATTTATCTACTCAAGGTAGTCCTTTTTGTCCTTCGGAGGTACATTGCGTTGAATACAGTAACTGAGGGCTTTAATGCGCAAGTCGTTGGATTGTGGCTTCCCTCCTTCTCTGCGTGCATGAGACAAGCCGAAAACACTGAAGATTGCATGAAACTAGACGATGACCTGCAAATGAAAATGGATGGTGGAGATTGGAAGCGGGAGGAATCGGGAGGCAGTTGATAGAATAGACGAGGACTATCAGATCATGTAATCATACGGTGAAGGTCATTTAACAGAGGATATCAGAAGATAGGCAGATGAAGAAATTAGGGCCGTCGGATCTAGATGCGGCAGATCCGACTGTGATCGGGAGCGAAAGGAGCACACGCGTTAACTGCCAGGAGTCGTACAGGAAGGCAGAAAGAGGTTTTATCGCACCTCTTATGGCGCTACGGTGGTAATCATACAGCGAGCAGCGATGCAATGGAATGGTGATGCGATGGCGGGGAAACCACTTTTCCCGCGGGGAAACCACTTTTCCCGCAGGCTAACGGGTGTGCAGGTATGCGGAGTAGGGAAAGTGTCTATCGTTGGATCATCAAGTGGAGGATCAGATGGCCCAGATTTAATACACATGTTTGGGGTTGATGCGACAGGTAAAGCCGTGGGCCCAGGGTTTTATAATTTTCTTTTAATTATATGCATGCGGGATTAAATGAAAAATGTTTATACAGAGTTTTTAAAGGCCTATGAGGGTTTTATTAGCATTATAAACAAAAATGCCGAGAAGCCATTTCAAATATTTATGCAGGGCTTTTAAAGGGTTTCAGGATTTTAATAAAGGTTAACGAGGTTTATTAAGTTTTAAACACAAAGAACCTCAGGAGCTAGGTAAACAAGGGTTTAGGCGAGGTTTAAAAGAGGCATAACAGGGATAAAGAGGAAGGAAGAGACGGAGGAGTAAGGGGTTAAAAGAGTATAAGGCAAATGAAAGGGAGAGATAAAACAAACTGTTGCAAACCCTTTGCAACCCAAACTAGCATTGCCTGATCTAAGTCCATCCATTAAATATTGCAAACTGTAGCAGAGCTAACAGACACCTTAGATTTTTTGTAGAACACTATGGTAGAAAACCCATAAGACAAGGAAAGGAATGTTATTGGTTCACATACTTACATGGGAGAAATAAAATTTTATGGCCTAATTCAACCCATAGTTATATGTTGATGCCATGATGTGTATAGTTGTGGTTAACCTAGAATAAATTTTACAAAGGTCTTGAGAGGATTATGAAAAGGCTAGATTGAGCCATGCTCTCTAGGAAAAATTCCTTTTATTTCAAATTTATGAGAGAGAGGCCCATAAAAGTCCTAGGGGAGGCCACACTCTCAGCCCACCAAAACATTTGTTTCCCTGTTTCCTTGGGAAGGGATGTGCAAGAAAATGAGAATGCACAGTATCTTGAATGTTTCACATCTAAACAATCTTAGTTGTATAGCTTGTGAAAAAAAAGTAGAATATGTTACGCAAGTTGATAGGTGATGGATATTGGGAACATCTAGTGGGGGAGTGCTATTTATAGACCACTTGCCTTTTCAAGGGGCCATAAGTGTGAAATTTCCAATGTTCATCAACATCCTAGTAGGATCATTAACGACCTAGAATACATATCCAAAATCCTAGAGAACAACCCTTGTGATGTTCGACAACAGACTTGGATGACAAGACTCAGGCAATTCTAGGATGAAGTTTTTGAGCCAAAAGAACCCATCTCAAAGCTTGCTTGCACTCAGTGAACACTAAAGACCAACAAACTAAATATTTTTCATAGTGTTGGAAATTAAGGAAATGAGGGGAAATTTTTGCACTTAAAACAATGATAAAATGGTTGACTTACCAATGAAGAGATTGAAAACAAGTTTTTCAGTCATTACAAGTTGGTTTTTCAATCCCAAAAAACGAAGGAGCATAATATAGGTAAATATTCTTATACAAAGTCTCGAACGTCAAGTAACCTACCAAAAGAGCATATGGAAACATGCACATACGCATTGAATCTTGATGAGTAAACAAGATCCCTTACAGAACAATGGAAGATAAAGATACTAGATTGGATTCATTCTCGTGTGAGGATGCATTCCCATGTGAGTTATAGAAAGAAAATTTGGATTTTGACAAGCCATGTTTTTTACAAATGTGAAAGGGCAGCCATGAATCCTAGGGTCTTTAAATTCTTGATAATCAATTATCTTATTGAATGTATCCTACAAGAACATGACCAAGACCCTGGCACTTATATATCCTACTAATGGTTGTGTCTTCAGCAAATTATCTTTATTTAGGGCCAACTTTTTTTAGACAACATTCTTTTTTGGGAGTGCATAGAATGTACTCGGTCTTTGGGCCTAAATAACCTCTTCACCAAGGTAGATTCCAAAAAGTCTTGACCATGTGTAATGGATTATGGACTTTCATGCTAACCATGCTAAAAGCACTAGGCTTTTGCCTCTTTCTTTAGCAATGTTGTTGAAACTCTATTTGTTGTATCATATATTTGTATTTCTATAAATAGATGTAAATCAAAAGGAAACAACTAATCCACCTAACAAGGTTGTTTGATTATCCTTGTGCTTTATGATATGGTTGTTGAAGCTCTACTCTCTACACTTTTTAATTTAGAATAAACCACATTGTTTTACATATATTCCTTTTCCATTATCTATTTGATAAAAAAACCTCAAAACAGGCTACCCTGCATAAGATGTCTCATAATTGGGCTATAAAAATTCCCTATTATATACACTAAAGGGAATGTGAAAATCAACTTAATTCTTGTTTTGAAGGTTATGCTATAGAACAATAACTCATATATGTGTTTCTATCAAGAAAGTGAGATTATATATGTGTTATGAATTGTTACCAAATCTGGCTTGCGGATCTCTGGATGTCTTTGCTAAAGACCCAACAGGTCTATTATTTGCTTGTAACTTTGTTCTTGGTGATTTGGTGGATAAAAATTGCTTATGTGCAAGGGATTGGTGAAACCTTTCCACTAGGATAGATGTATCTCATGTTTGGAAAAAACTAATAAAGCCAATATAAGATAGATATTTAGTACTTCTCTTTGAATCAAATTATCCTATAATTCAACAAAATAAAGGGAATCAATGAACAGTGCTTTTAATATCGGATATAAATTAAGATAAAGGCCACAATTCTATGCCACATTTATTGTCATTAAATGGACATGTGCTAGTGCATACAGAAGGGGAAGCATATCTAAAAGCACCGGGATTCCTCTTGATATGGGGAGACAAAGTGGTAGTTGCTTCCTTTCTAATTCATTCATCTATGCTGCAGAAAAGCAAAATTTTCACAACTTCCCTCATGGAATACCTGTTGATGGGAAAAGTGCTAGTGTATAACAGAGCCACCCTTAACACTAACATGCACATATGCATTGAATCTTGATGAGTAGATAAGAGCCCTTATAGAACAATGGAAGATAAAGATACTAGATTAGATGCATTCTCGTGTGAGGATGCATTCCCATGTGAGTTCTAGAAAGCAACTTTGGATTTTGACAAGCCATATTTTTTACAAATGTGAAAGGGGAGCCATGAATCCTAGGCTCTTTAAATTCTTGGTAACCAATTAGCTTATTGAATGTATCCTACAAGAACCTGACCAAGGCCCCAATGCTTATATATCCTGCTAATAGTTGTGTCTTCAGCAAACTAGCTTCATTTAGGGCCAACTTTTTTTAGACAACGTTCTCTTTTGGGAGCGCATAGAATGGACTCGATATTTGGGCCTAAATAACCTCTTCATCAAGGTATATATAAAAAAATTCGTGGACATGTGAAATTGAGTCTAGACTTTAATGCTAACCATGCTAAAAGCATTGACTTTTGCCTTTTTATTTAGCAATGTTGTTGAAACTGTGTTTGTTGAATCATATATTTGTCTTTCTGTAAATAGATGTAAATCAAAAGGAAACAGCTAATCCACCTAACAATGTTGTTTAATTTTCCTTTTGCTTTGTGATATGGTTATTGAATCTCTACTCTCTACACTTTTTAATTTATAATAAACCGCATTGTTCTACATCTATTCCTTTGTCATCATCTCTTTGATAGAACAATCTCAAAACAGGCTACCCTGCATAAGATGTTTCACAGTTGGGCTGTAAAAATACCCTATTATATACACTAAAGGGAATGTGAAACTCAACTTGATTCTTGTTTTGAAGGCTATGCTACAGAACAATAGCTCATATACGTGCTTCTATCAAGAAAGTGAGATTCTAGCTATGTTATGAATTGTTACCAAATATGGCTGGTGGATCTCCTGATGTCTTTGTTGAAGACCCAACAGGTCTATTATTTGCCTATAACTTTTTTCTTGGTGATTTGGGGGATAACAACTACTTCTGTGCAAGGGATTGATGAAATGTTTCCACTGGGATAGATGTATCTCCTGTTTGGAACAAACTAATAAATCCAATATAAGATAGAGATCTAGTACTTCTCTTTGAATCAAATTCTCCTATAGTTCAACAACGTAAAGGGCATCACTGAACAGTGCTTTTAATATCGGATATAAATTAAGATAAAGGTCACAAGTCTATTCCACATTTATTGTCATTAAATGGACATGTTCTAGTGCATATAGAAGGGGAAGCATATCTAAAATCACTAGGATTATTCTTGAGATGAGGAGATAAATTGGCAGTTTCTTCATTTCTAATTCGCTCATTTGTGTTCCAAAAAAACAACATTTTCACAACTTCCCTCATGGAAGGCATGTTGATGGGCAGAGTGTTAGTGCATAAAAGAGCCACCCTTAACACCAACATGCGCATATGCATTGAATCTTGATGAGTAGACAAGGGCCTTACATAATCATGGAAGATAAAGATACTACATTGGATGCATTCCCGTGTGAGGATGCATTCTCATGTGATTTCTAGAAAGCAACTTCAGATTTTGACAAGCTATATTTTTTACAAATGTGAAAGGGGAGACATGAAACCTAGACTCTTTAAATTCTTTGTAACTAATTAGCTTATTGAATGTATCCTACAATAACATGACCAGGGCCTTGGCACTTATATATCCTGCTAATAGTTGTGTCTTCAATAAATTAGCTTCATTCAAGTCCAACTGTTTTTAGACAACATTCTCTTTTGTGAGTGCATAGAATGGACTCGATCTTTGGGCCTAAATAACCTCTTCATAAAGGTATATTTCAAAAATTCTTGACCATGTGGAATGGAGTCTAGACTTTCATGCTAACCATGCTAAAAACTCTGGGCTTTTGCCTTTTTCTTTAGCAATGTTGTTGAAACTCTATTTGTTGAATCATATATTTGTCTTTTTATAAATAGACGTAAACCAAAAGGAAACAACTAATCCACCTAACAAGGTTGTTTGATTGTCCTCGTGCTTTATGATATGGTTTTTGAAGCTCTAATATCTACACTTTTTAATTTAGAATAAACCGCATTGTTCTACATTTATTCGTTTGTCATCATCTCTTTGATAGAACAATCTAAAAATAGGCTACCCTACATAAGATGTTTCACAGTTGGGTTGTAAAAATGTCGTATTATATACACTAAATGGAATGTGAAAATCAACCTGACTTTTGTTTTAAATGTTATTCTATATAACAATAGCTCATATATGTGTTGCTATCGAGAAAGTGAGATTCTAGTTGTGTTATGAATTGTTACCAAATATGGCTGGCAGATCTCCTGATGTCTTTGTTGAAGACCCAATAGGTCTATTATTTTCCTGTAAATTTGTTCTTAGTGATTTGGGGGATAACAACTTCTTCTGTGCAAGGGATTTGTGAAATGTTTCCATTGGGATAGATGTATCTACTGTACTGAATAAACTAATAAAGCCAATATAAGATAGAGATCTAGTACTTCTCTTTGAATCAAATTCTCCTATAGTTCAACAACGTAAAGGGCATCACTAAATAATGCTTTTAATATTGAATATAAATTAAGATAAAGGTCACAAGTCTATTGCACATTTATTTTCATTAAATGGACATGTGCTCGTGCATACATAAGGGGAAGCATATCTAAAAGAACTGGGAGTGATCTTGAGGTGGGGAGACAAAGTGGTAACTGCTTCCTTTCTAATTCATACATCTATGTTGCTGAAAAGTAGCATTTTTAGAACTTCCCTCATGGAAGACCTGTTGATGGGCAGAGTACTAGTGCATAATAGATCAACCCTTAACACCCACATCATTTCTTCTCTATATGAGTTTTCTACTTGTGCATCTAGGACATTATTGATATCGATGTGAATCTGATTTCGAACCCACCTAAAAATGTCTGAGTAATCTCCAAATTCTACATCATTGGGCTTCTTTCCAGTCACGAGCTCCAACAGGACCACACCAAAGTTGTATATGTCACTTTTCTCATTCACTTTGTGGGTGTAAGCATACTATGCACACATGTCCATCAATTAAATTAGTTCATATAAAATTGTTTATTTTCTGTTGACTGAGGCATATATATACACACATATATTCACACGAATTAACAATTCGGTTGTAAATTCTTACCTGGGGAAATATATCCATTTATTCCAACAACAATTAACACTAAGTCCTTCTGACCCAGCTTCTCTACAATTCTAGCTAAACCAAAATCAGCAATATGGGCCTCTAATTCAGAATCCAACAATATATTATACGATTTAACATCCCTATGTATTATTGGAGGGGAACAACCATGATGTAGGTAGGAAATTCCCTTAGCAACACCAAAATAAATCTTATAACGGGTAGGGACATCTAATGTTTCCCCTTGAGAAGTATGTAACACGCCCTCTTCCCAGGCCTACTAAAGCAACCGACCAGCTGGGGTGAACATGAGATGAGAGAGGTCACTATAAGGGATTCGACCTCTTTGGTGACCTTAAGGAAATGGAATTGACAGAACATATCAAGCTAACCCATCCACATCAGCAACAACACCCTCATGAGACATGTCATCCACTCAAACATCATGTCCCTAAGTGCCACTGATGTTTTAAGCCTTTTAACCCCTGGTCACTCTCATGCTATAGGCATGACAGTGTCAAGAAACCCAGAGTCGCTCTCAAAGGCCTATGTGCCAGCATCCATGGACTTTTCTCCACAAACTTGTGCCAATGTCCCCAGAATTTGAGCCACTTTTCTAGACTAGAATCCCGACCTCTTCCCAGAACTTGTTACAAACCTCCAGAATACATCAAAGACATGATGACAATACTAATAAACCAAAATCAAACCTAGGATTAGGCCTAAGTATCCCCAACTGGGACTAAAATTCTATCAAACACTTGGCATCAATGCAACCTACAGGTACATGATACAAGGCAAAGCATGAATGACTTAAAGAACCTATGAAACATAACGAGAAGGATCACCTCCTTCTCCATTGAATTGTTATAAATTCAATTAGATTTTTCATCCATCCATTTAACAATTACAATTAAATACATGAAATAACCATGACAATAACTAGTCATATAACCATGCCTATAACCAACATAAAACCGTATAAATATCAGAGATATGACAACAATTAAATTCACATATAAACCGGTGCAAAAGTAAGAGAAATTAACTTTTGTTAATCATAAGAAAATCCGACCAGGTTTGGGACATCCACGTACCACCCAACCATAGACATGGCTGAACCAAATATTTCTTTTAGCCAGTCACCCCCATGCCATATTCCAAGCATGAATGTCGGATCTCATAGAACAACCAATCCAAGAAAACAAGGGAATCCAGAGGTTAAACCACCTCCACCCTCACCAAACCGTGATCACACCAAACCGATGCTCTGATCATAAAACTGAACTGAACTTGGAATTCCATCTGGAATCCATAACTATCCTTGAGGAATTTTTCATCTCCTTGTCTCTCAGGCTTTACCACAATCCAATCCCGGATCACTAGGCCCTAAACCGAGACTAGTCTCTCAGGCTTTACCACAATTCAAACTCAGATCACTATGCCCTAAACCGAGACTCCCCCTCAATATTTACTGTGTATCCTACCAAAACCTATCAATGGATTCCTAGGCCTTTGGGAATGAAACTTGAGACCACTTCCCCCTAGATTCCGAAATCCATCCAAAAAACCAAAGTTCAAAAACCAAAATAAACATCCCAACACTGTGGCATCTGGAAAAAGGCAAGTCTAGGTCGAAAACCATTATCATAACCCGGCAAAACCATGTCATCGACAACAAGAGAACCATACACCAACATGCAAAGCCATGCATGTCCAAACTAGCTAGGAAATCACACATGCAAAAGGTTACCTGCAAGTATTCATATTGAAGCTTCTTGATTGAACTTTTCTTCCTTGATTCTTTCTTTCCTTCCTTTCCCTTTTCTTGCTTTTCCTTCCTTGATCCAAAACTAGAGTGCTCCAAGAAAACTCTAAGTGACCAAAAGTGAAAGAGAGAGAGAGAATAATGAGAGAGCTCCAAACTTCAAGTGACAAAAGGTTAACACTGACTCAGCTTCACTAACCAAGCCTACCCATTGATCCTCAGAAACCTTTTTATTAATGAGGCCTCTATTTTCCTCAAATTCCATTATTTTCCTTCATTTTCCTCCTCACATGCAACCTGTGACCTTTCACCTTACATTTCTCCTAATTTCCTTTATTTTCATAAATAAATGTGCCAAAAATGTATTTTTTCCTTTTAATTCCTTTGCCTTAACCAAAACACACACCCAATGATGCCCACTAAGATATCATTGCCCAACATTCAGCTTGGAATACATGTCCCTTACCCGTTGTCTTGTGTTTGCCTTTATTTACATTATTACATAGAATTTTCACCAGGGTTGTTACAAAACCTTCCCCCTTGGGGAACATCATCCTCAATGTTAAACCACACCAAGACATCATCAAGACCATTGAAAAGAAAACATATTGTCCATGGATCTTTATAACTTAGCTTGTTGCAGTATTTACAATGAAAGACCTGCTCAAAAGAAAAAGAACATGACATCATACCGCATACTGGAGTTTTATAACATCACTCATTACGGTATTTATAATAACCACATATACACATATGCACATTTTCTAAACCAACAAATAAAAGGATATGATGCCTATATCAATCAACAAGGGAATCTAGAGGATCACATGTCCACCCTCAAAGTAGTATCAAGATTCACCTCCTCAAGAAGTCCAGAATCCACTGCCACAGTCAAAGCTGCATCCAATGTCCAGCGTTATAACCTATGCCACTTTCCCTCTCAGTGAACAGTTACCATCTCATTGTCCCAAGGAGCACTCCCAATGTGCGTCTGATTCCATCTAGAAATGCTAATGACCAAAACAATTATATCTGGGACCTTCCCTTCTTTGTTACACAGTCCCTCGGGAAATTTGGTCACCCCCTTCTATGCAGTCACTTACCTTCCAAGTTCCCCATAATCTCCTAACCCGGGAAATCCATCCCTTGGCAAGGCTTCCTCACATCGCAAGATACCAAACCAAGGCATATACTTGCCTCAATCATCATACCGATCATAGAATGATCATGGCAATCAATAGACACTATTAGGTACCGGTGTCCCATGATGGCCTGCTCCTGAAGTACTCTACCAACATATTGTTTCATGTTCCAATTTATTTTGGTGATGCTACCAATTCTTGCAATCGATTTCAACCACTCAACCGTGCATGTTCATGTGTTCCTATTTCAAGCACATAATTTCCATTATATTTAAAATAAATTCACATCATACCTCATTGATAGCTCGCCAATAAGGTACACTGGCAATAATGTTTACTTCCTGTCACAACAATTCAAACTAGCATATTTGACTAAATCATCATGTATAAACATATCACATTTGGTTAGCTCAAAACACAACCATCATAGATCAACATCACAAATCACATGTAACCATCATAAACCAGAATCATAAATCATATATAATCATCATTTATCATAGTCATAAATCACATGCATAATAAAAATGAAATAAAATGCAAATACTTATCCTTTCATCGATCCTTAGCTTCTACCTTTGTCTTTATTATGTATGCACTTTGGATCGGTTTCCATACTAGAAAAACACTCTGTGCCTTCTCCTAAACCATGTGCACATACAAATAATGTGCTTCAAACACATACAACCACACATGGCATACAACACTATGTAATACATGCACCTAGTACCACGTGCCTTCAACACAGCATGTATGACATGCGCACAATACCACACATACACCAGTACCATATGTACAAAGCACCACCTACACAATGTGTGCACAACATCACATGTACACGGCACCACTTGTACAATGTGTACATAACGCCATATGTACATTTCACCATTGTACAACATGTACACGATACCACATGTACACAGTACCACACGCATGACATGCATGCGACACCACATGTACATAATGCTACGTGCACAACATCTACATAGCACCACCTACACACATCGCCACTTCTACAACATGTATACAGCACCACATGGACATAACACCACTTGTAGAATCATGCACACAACACCATATGTACATAGTGCCACATGTACAACATGCATGCAACACCACATGTACATAGCATTGCATAAACAGCATGTACATAGCATCATCTATACATAGCACCACATATCCAACATGCACAAAGCACCATATGCACACAACACCGCATATACATCATGTGCATAATATAATATGTACATAGCACCACATATCCAACATCTACATGCACATAACATCACATATGCAACATGTGCACAACAATAGTACCTCACATCCACAACCATATTGTATTTACCAAGAAACCTTGCTTCTAGTGTCTTATCCATGCTTGTCCCATCATGTCGCAGACCACACTGCTTTCAATTCGCTATTGTATCCCTCGGTATAACCTATGCATAACATAGACATAATATAATCACATAATATCAACTCATAACCATATAATATTGACCTTGTATATTTTTCATGACTACTCTTCTCAATTGATTCATCGTAAGACCAAGAACCTCTTCATGTCATTCGCTTGCGTAAGAAATCATTCCTCCACAAGGACAATTCATAATGATCCTATCAGATAGTGACATAGATACATACATACATATATTAGCATAAAACAATCATCATTTTTTCATACAACGACATACATACATACACGTATACATATATAAGCATCAACATAATCATGATCATAATATAATTACCAGATAACATAAGTTCTAGGTTAAGAGAGCTTCATTTATTCATGCACAACATTGAGAAAAATTGTTCCCAACTTAGCCAAGGTATCTGACACCTCAGATCCATTTACTTTACCTTTTCTACTTACCTTTCACATGTTTGTACTACCACCATTTTTTTACCACTATGGACCAACCAATCCAACTAACTATCATAGTCTTACCTCCCGTTGCGCTTACTCATGCATAGAGCTTGTAGGTGATCAGTATTATTGTCATTTCTCTTGTTATTAATCCTATCTGCCTGCGTGCCTATCTTGCCGATCCGCCTGTAAAGAAATCCTTTTGCCTTTCTCTTGTTTGTTGATTGATGCACGCAACCTCTTTGCTTGCTGCCGATGCCGACGGGTGAATGAATCACTCCGACAACTCCCATCATATGAAATGGATTCAAGGTCCAATTATGAAAACCTTGAAACAAGAGGATAAAACGGAAAATAGCTGCTACACCAAAACTAGGTGCGAAAAACCAACCGGATTGTCCCAATGGATAGATCAAAAATACAGAAACAAAGACAGCCATTGGAGCAGAGAATGAAATTGCATTATAAGGTTGCTTGTGTATCACACATCTCTCCCAAATCTCCATTAACTTTCCTCTTTCCCAAACAATTCCAAAGACTCAAAACATAAAAGGAAATACCAAGAAACAACCAAGACGAAAACCAATAACAACACAACGTCACAATAAAGTGGCATAGCTATGCACCAGACACACGCAAAATCACAAATCAAGCACAAAAACCACAAAATACCAAAAGCATTGGACTAACAACAGACACCATGAATCAATCCCCATAGTTCCCAAGGAAAGCTCAACCTGAGCCTTCTTCAAGATTTCATGGTAACCTCTTTTGCCATGAAATCCCCTGCATCATACTGCCATAAATACATAATATCAATGCATAATTAAACATAACAATACACTAGTTACCTTACGTTGTTGTGCCAAGTATGATGCCTTGCAACTGAACACATCCATGCCATCTCTCATGGAACTCCAATTCCTTGACAAATACACTTGTAACTAGAGACTAGCTAACATATCTGTCAAGTACATGTTCATGAATCTAGCACATACCCACATAATGTCAGACAATATTAAGGTTAATAACACTTCATGTATGTGAAGCACTCATTCGTTTGGAATTAGGGTTTCCAAACATATCCAAAGGAATTCTTGCCCAAATTCATTTCCTTTACCTTTTTACCTTATTACAACCGAGGCTTACTATGTACTGTCACATCACCCAACTAGTAGTTATATAAACACGTCAACTATTACCTTGTCACACTAATACCAAGCATGTTTCCTGAAACTTCTCACATATGTCAAACACATGTTTCAAATATCAAGACAATCATATGTATCAATTTGAAATCAACTTTTACAAACAATCATGTGATAATCCATAGTTAACTCATAGTCATTAGACATAATGCTACAATTTTCAACTACATTCGAGTATGTATCAATTGTCTCAACACATATATGTTAGTACAATCATCTTAAAACAAAATCATTTGAACACATACTCATATTTATGCAAATCATCAAACATTCAACCAACTTGCAAACATACCATGTTAAACAAATCAACTAGATGACATAATCAAATCGTCAAGCACCAAATATATGACATAAGCGAGCTCATACCTTACTGTATCTAAGGGGAGGCTATATTGCTTGCAAAATCAATCCAGATTAGCGTGATATAACTTCACAACATATCAACTCAAACACAAGTAAGATCATGCATGCCATAAAAATCACTAACTAACATGTTCACATCCCAACTCATAAACAATTATCATTTATGAATAGCAATCACATATGTACAATTGGTCTAGACTAGTACTACACATTGCAACATTATAAGTTGACTCATACCTGAATGTCGTAACCCTAACCATCAGTATAGGCCAATCCAATTTAGCATGACATATATCATCAATATCTTAATGTAATAACCCTAATCATCAAGTTAACTATCATTTAACAACAAAAAGTTAACCTATAAGATACTTCATCAACAACATATAACATAATCATTAAGTTATCTAATATAAAACAACAATAGCAATGCATACAACTATGGGTTACTATCATTCTTGACTATCTGACACATGTGCATATAACTACACTAATAAACTAACATCCATCATGAATGTAACCATAGCATCAAAATACATGTACATAAAACTAATGCATATAACAATCCTTGACTTACATACATGCATTCCAAACATACAATACCTGTATGATGATCTGCTCTTACCCCAGAATCCAATGTTGCAACCTCATTATGATGATCTACATCTTCTGCTCTATCTCAACCAATACATTAGCATCACAACATACCAATAGCTCCCTGATGACTTAAATTTCATACCATGACTTCACAAGGCATGTTTGACCTACTATTCATGCATAACTATAACCAAGACCATTCATGCATGACAACTGCGTATAGACATATAACACATGAGCATCAAACCATATACCCATCATTCTAGCTAAGGTCCAGTCATCAATGCAAGGCCATATCAACAATACATGCTATGACCTCATGCATGACAACAATCATTACTCCATTGTACACATTGCCACATGCAACCATCAACATGCATAAACAATGCCTAATCAACTACACATATGCATGAATGCATGTAGTCGAACATAAGTGATAAATTCGTGTAACCAAACTACAAGGCTGATACATATAATCAAACCTATAAGAATGTAACATAACATACAAGGATGTAATCCGAGCCTAAAAAATGATACATGTAAGCACTAAATAACAACATGTAACCAGTCATACACTCATGACAACATGCTTCACACAACGACATCTTTATTCCCATGGAAACATCATTACTATCATGACCAACATCATGCATATGCAACAAGAATTAAAAGATGACTGACACATTTACAACCGACATAAATGCATGACAAACACCTTCACCCAAGGAGAGCACAACCATGCTCTAATACCAATCTATAGCACCCACTCCTCCCAAGTCTACCGAAGCAACCGACCAGTCAAGGTCAACATGTAACGAGAGAGGTCACTATAAGGGATTCAACCTCCTTGGTGACCTTAAGGAAATGGAATCAATGGAAGATATCAAACTAACCCATCCACATTAGCAACAACGACCTCAGGAGACATTTCGGCCACTCAAACATCTTGTCCCTGAGCCCCACTGATGTTTTAAGCCTTTTAACCCTTGTTCTCTCTCATGTTATATGCATGATAGCGTCGAAAAACCCAGAGTCACTCTCACAGACCTATGTGCCAACGTCCATGGACTTTTCTTAGTAGACTTGTGCCAGCGTCCCTGGAATTTGAGCCACTATTTTAGCCCATAATCCTGGCCTCTGCCCAGAACTTATTACAACCTCCAAAATCCATCAAAGACACGATGAAAATACTAATAAACTAAAATCAACCTAAATACTAGGCCTGAGCATCCCCAACTGGGACTGAAATTCTATCAAACACTTGGCATCAATGCAACCTACAAGTCAAGGATACAAGACATAGCATGAATGAATGAAATAACTTATGAAACATAACCATAATGATCACCTCCTTCTCAATTTCACTGTTATAACATCAATTAGGTCTTTCATCCATCTATTTAACAAATACAATTAAATACATGAAATAACCATGACATGAACCAGTCATATAACCATGTGTATAACCAGCATAAAACCATATAAATATTAGAGCTATGGCAGCCATTAAATCCACATATAAACTAGCACAAAAGTAAGAGAACTTAGCTTTTATTAATCATAGGAAAATCAGACCAGGTTCGGGACTTCCACATACCACCCAACCATAGACATGGCTAAACCAAATCTTTCTTTCAACCAGTCACCCTTGTGCCATATTCCAAGCGTGAATGTGGGATCTCATAGAACAACCAATCCAAGAACAACCAAGGGAATCTAGAGGTTAAACCATCTCCACCCTCACCAAACCATGATCACACCAAAATCGGTGCTCCAATTACAAAATCAAACTGAACTTGGAATGCCATCTGGAATCCATCAGTATCCTTGAGGAATTTTTTGTCTCCTTGTCTCTCAGGCTTTACCACAATCCAATATCGAGTCACTAGGCCCTAAACAAATACCAATCTCTCAATATTTACCGCAATCAAAACCTGGATCACTAGGCCCTAAAATGAGACCCCCCCCTTAGGGTTTACCATGTACCCCCCCAAAACCGGTCAAGGGATTCCTAGGCCTTTGGGAATGAAACTTAAGACCACCTCTGCCCTAGATTCCAAAATTCATCCAGTAAAACAAAGCTCAAAAATCAAAATAAACATCCCAACATGATGGAATCTGTAAAAATACAAGACTAGGCTAAAAACCATTGTCATAACTCGGAAAAACCATGCCCGCAAGAGAACCATACACCAACATGCAAAGCCATGCATGTCCAAACCAACTAGGAAACCACACATGCAAAAGGTTACCTGCAAGTACTCTTGTTGAAGCTTCTTGATCCTACTTTTCTTCCTTGATCCTTGCTTTCCTTCATTTCCCTTTGCTTGCTTTTCCTTCCTTGATCCAAAACTAGAGTGCTCCAAGAAAACTCTAAGTGGCCAAGAGTGAGAAAGAGAGAGAGAATAATGAGAGAGCTCCAAACTTGAACTGAAAAAAGATTAACACTAACTAATCTTCACTAACCAAGCCTGCCCACTGATCCTCATAAGCCTTTTTATTAATGAGGCCTCTATTTTCCTCATTTTCCATAATTTTCCTTCATTTTCCTCCTCACATGCAACCTATGACCTTTCACCTTACTTTTCTCCTAATTTATTTTATTTTCATAAATAAATGTGGCAAAAATGCATTTTTTCCTTTTCATGCCTTTGCCAATTTTCCTTATCCAAAACACACATCCAGTGATGCCCACTAGGATACCTTTCCCCAACATTCAACTTGGAATATGTGTCCCTTACCCGTGGTCTTATTTTTACCTTTATTTACATTATTGCATAGAAATTTCACCAAGGTTGTTACAAACTATGAAGTCGTTCATACAGGCTACCATTTGGCATGTATTCATACACTAACATATTAGAATCTGAACTAGATATGCAGCAAAGCAGCTTGACAATGTTGGCATGCCTAATCTTCCCTAGAGTCTCCACCTCTGCTTGAAATCCCTTGTCTTGGGAAGACTACAGTTTTATGTTGTTCCAGATCCTTTTCACAACAACAATATCATCATTTCTCAATGTTTCCTTGTACACTTTGCCCACACCTCCACTTCCAATAACATTATCTTCTGTCAATCTCTTCAGAATGTCTAACTCATCAAATTCTACCCTGTGAAAGGTTGTGAGATTCCATGACTCTGTACTTGATTTAACCCGAGCAAAATTCTTGTATGTCTTATATAAGAAACCTATACCAATCAAGTAGATTAATACTATCACATCAATAACCAAAATCAATACCCTATATAGATGACTTTTAGATCTGCATTTCTACTGGAAAAATGAAGGTAACTTTAATGGCCTACCTCCATAAAGGCCCAGATTGTCAAGAAAACCTTTGTCATAGGCTAGATTATTGTAACCAAGATGAATAGAGCCAGACAAAAGGTTGTCAGACACATTCTGGAATTTCTCCTACTAAACTGCAATTTGTCATCCACAAGTACTACAACGTTGACAAGTTCCCGAGTTCATGTGGGATTACCCCTTGAGCCAGAGGGTTGTAGGCTAGTGTTAAGTTTTTCAACGAAGAGATATTTCCAAGGAAGGAGGGAACAGTACCATTCAACAGGTTAGAGTGCAAGAACAATACCTCAAGCTTAGGCAATTGTCTGAATCCAAGAATGTCCCCAGAGAAATCGTTGGCTGAGAGGTCCAATTTTACCAACTCCTCTAGTTTATATATCTCATTCAACAAGAGTCCACTGAACCTGGTGCCAATGAGGGCCAGAGGCTATAAGAGACCTTAGATGTTGGTCAAATGCAGGTCAAATGTAGTGTGAATTCAACGAATCAAACTGCCAACCCCTACGCCCTAAAATCCAGGGAGAATACAACCTAGTTTTGTTTTTCCAAGGAATGGACATAGCTTCTAACCAGTCCCATTACTAGAAATCGGGGCGATGCCAAGAATAAAATTCTACAGCCAAACCAAAAATCGAGCAATGCCAAGAAAATTCTACGGCCAAACCAGGTGAAGCGAGCTTTGCAATGTTTATCTGCCCTATTTTTAATTGGCTAAAATATAATAATCATTTATTTTTTAAATATCTTTTGGGCTAACTATTGAAAAGGTGTGTAATTTAAAAAAAAATCCCCTCTAAAATATGAAACCCCTTAAATTTCGCCCATGGGCTAAAATTAGCCCCTAAAATTTTCTATGGGAACATCCCCTCCTCCTTTCATCTTTTTCCTTTAATATATTAGTCTCCATAAAGAACGCCATTGTTCAACTATGTATAATAGACAAAGGCGCCTCCACTTGTGTGATGGTAACTAGTGTCTAGAAGAAACTCGGTTCCCCTAACCTATCACCATCCACTATCACTCTTTATGCTTGGGATAGACACCCCTTGCATCCCCTCAATTTATATCGTAATTTCCCCATCACTGTGGGTTGCAAGATAGTCTTGATTGATATTGATGTCATCATTTCCCCTTTAGGTTATAACATCTTTTTGGGTCATAGTTACACATACGTTATGTTAGTTGTCACATCCTCTGTCTTTCGCAATATATGCTTCCCTCACCATGGAAATATCATTACCTTCAATTAGTTGACTTACTATGAACCTCAGTATCAGACCTCTCCTCATACCGTTATTTCATTGATGACTAGAAATAAGACCACCCGTACCCTAACTGAGTTTTCCCGTGGGGGCTATAAATATTCCATGTTGCTTGGGCCTTATTATGGCCCACCACCTACTCCTTTTGAGCATAGATTTTCAAGTTTTTTCATGCTTCAAGAATCATGGGCCACTGGTAAGTGGTTTGGTACATCTTCTCAACATCTAGCTCCTCTACAACCCCCTACTCAAGATCCAATTCTTCCTTCAAGTACAATTCCTCCAGGCTAGTTCCCTTCCATTGGTATCTCTCCCGGTCCTTTCCAACTAGGAAATGTTCCTCTAGGCCTTTCACACCCAGGAGCAGTTCCTTCAGGTCATTATCCCTTCAGTCAAATACCTTTTCTTATTCCCTCCACCGAGAATATTTTCTATTATTGTAAGGGATATACCGAGTCTTCCTAACCTCACCTTGGGGATCCCAGTATGGTACATTGATTCTCCTGTAAACACTCCTCCCAAAAACCTCAAACCTTATATGAATTTGACTTCGGTACATCCAGTTCCTACCACCCCTTCTTTTGCTTCAATGCCATAGAAACCTCAGTAGGAAACCATTCCTGTTGAGAAAGCATATGGTGAGGGGGGGAGCCCCATAAAAAGGGAAATAAATACAAGGTAACCCAAGCAACTCCCACTCCTCCTAAACCATGAAATCCTTCTCGTCTGTGTTGAAAATAGCAACAAGAAATGCTAAAAATAGAAGTGCTAAAAATAGCACTGCTATAAATAGTAGTTCGGGTACCAGTGTTCGACATAGCAACAAGGAATGAAAAATGGAAGTGCTAAAAATAGCATTGCTATAAATAGAATTTTGGGATACCTTCGTATTTTAGTTAGTCCCTGAACTAAAATAGAGAAGTTAAAATTCGAATTTGATCTTAGCAATTATTTGTAAAATAATTAACTAATTCATATTGAGTTAATTAGTTGTAGAAAATCAAACATGAAGTCTATGTGAAGACATGCAACAGTTTCTCCATTAATTGAGGAATTTATCCATCAGTTAAAGAGATAAGGATGAGTTGTAATTTGAGTTGTAATTAGTTGGCTTAGTTAACTGAGTCAAGTCTAGTTAGATTAATTCAAATAGTTTGTTGAATTAATTATGAGTTCAATTAGTTAATGCTTTCATGCATGTAACTGTTGCACTTCAGATAACTGAATGTTCTCTCATAAATAACTCATGCATGTCAGTTCAGTCAGAGACCCAGTTGAGATTGGAGGAAGGGATAGTGTACTATCAGTTGGAGGATTTTTTCTATATAGGAAACTCATCCATGCAGAAGGAATTATCTCCTTCAGGTTTTGTGCAGTTATTTCTGAGCCAAGTGAGCAGTGTGAGGTGGGAATTCACACAAGTGGAAGCAATGGACCTCAGGAAAAACTGCCCAAGGAAATAGGAGGCTTGGAGGGCAAAGGAGAAGGTTGTGAGAGCCCTTGACTGTCTATGAGCAGTATTGTTTGATTGCAGAGAGAGCAGGATAGCTTGTGAGTTGATTCTTTTTATAGCTTGAACAAGATTTCCACTTGTATGATAATATAGAGATTAGGGTTTTAGGCTGAGGCTTTCCCCGGGTTATTTGTTCTGTGTTATGTGTGATTGATTTCTCATTCTTAGTTATATGTGTTCTCTTAATCTTGCTCAATTCAATTAAGCTTCCACAAAGTGTTGTAGAAGTAGATCTTGTACTGTGTGTAACGACCCATCTATAAATACAAAGAACACAAGCATAATAGCAAGTATACGGTACATGCATATGATAGCTACATATGCATGTGTCACATACACCGCACTAGTATTTTATACTAAATTGATTATAAGTGCTAAATACCATGACACTTCTTGGAATAGAAGTTCTACTCATTCATCAATATTGCGTAATGCATGGTTAGATCTTAAAAGAGGACTATACATATTATATGTTCCAGATTATTGATAAAATTATATTAATAAATTAATAAAATAAATGTTAAATATTAATATAAGTAATTAATTAAAAAGGGGATCCAAGTATAAAGTTTATAATGTTATATTTAAAACAAATATATATAAAACAAATGTGATCTGTTTTAATGTTATAAAGTTATAATGATACGTTATAATGTTATAATGGTACATGTATAATGTTTTAAATGATACATGTATACACCATGTATTGGTTATATTAAAGGAATGATTAATAAACACCATATGGTTTAAAAACATAAAGGGGCATTCATTCACGACTGGAAAGAAGACCAGGAAGGGATACGTATGCACGGGCGTGTCCTCAGCAGGGTGAGCGGTGGTTGCAGATGGAAGGGCGGCCACCGCCAAGCCAGAGCATAAAAACCACGGGACATGGAATTCGGAGGGACACAAAAACCAGAGGGAAGAATTTGGAAGGAGAAGGGAATCAGCCATAGGAAGAGCTTGAGAGTTCTGAGGTTCTGGGCACGGGGAAATAGTCAGCTTCTTTTAAGAAGCTTACTGGATTGAGCAGCTAGGCTCTGCTCAGTCTGGCTGGGTGGATTCGGTCTCTCAGTAATTGTAGCAGCATAGTCGGAGGCATCTTCAACTATAGGAGTACAGGTAGGTACCTCAACAGTCCTGTTAATTGATTTTGTCAGGTTTCTGTTGAAAATGTTACAGGTTCATGCTTTAAATCCATTACTGTTTTTTGTACATCTGTTCTCGGCTCTTACATATGGTATCAGAGGGTTGTTCAAACCCTTTCGACCTCATAGGCCCTGCGTTGTGGACTGTGTAAGCTTCACTATGGTAACCCCTACTTCTGGTTCCTCAAATGTCATCGTAACAGTAGAGAAAACCCTATCGTCCCAATTCCCGAATCTCCACTTCTAGACAAGAAGTTGGTCTTGCTGCAGATTTTGAATGACACCCGTGATGGCACCATCAAATAGAGAGAAAGAACCACCAACCTCTCGGCTAATTTTGGCATTACTCTGAGTGAAACCCTTCCATCTATTCTCATCCATGAGAATGTCGAATATATCGCGAGGCTTGCAATGGAACTTCTCCGTTAGATGAATAGTCTTGAAACCCTCCTTGATAACCGAAGGGGGGGCAGAAAGAATCTGTTTGCCTTCAATGCCTTTCTCAGGGAGCTTGGGCTTCGAGGGTTTGTCTTTGGATACAAGTAATTTGGATTCCAGATCATCTTTGGTGGGCCCTTTGGTCGTCATATGCTGAACATATTGTTTCACGCTCTCTAATATGAGAGGCTTCCCATGGGCAAGAAAGGCCTGGTAGATCTCCTCTACGTAGGGTGTGTCTGTATTAACAGAGATTTTGATCTCGGGGTCCTGGTTGGCATTCTCGTCGGCTAGGTAAGGCAGGTGAAGGTTGTCGTCCATGGTGGCGAGGGTGTTGTTGCTCTCATCCTTGGCCTCGCCACTCCATGAGATCGCGGCAGTGAACTTGTAGCCAGGAATAACCTTCCCCTTGCGGATATTAATGTAGGCCTCGCCCTCCACCTTGTCCACTGTGCGAGTTTTGATGAAGAAGAACAAATTACTTCCTTGGGCATGGCCATCGAGGACTATGAGATCTCGGAGGAGATCGGAAAGGCGTCCCCTGGACCATTCCAGGCAGTCTTTCACTGCTCAATGCCAATTATGAATGTTAGTCTCGTCCACTCGGTCGTCTACTATCCATATCTTGTCGCCCTCTCCGAATCTCGCCATTGCTATACTCCTAGTTTTCCTTCTCTTTACAATTTCTTATGACACACTCAGAGTTGAAGAAAAACGTGGAACATGTGTTCATAATGGCTGGTGTTGTACGATCAGAAAATCCTACTGGATGTTGTCCCAAGAATGCCACATCTTGTATACCTGAATAATGTGGTGACCATGGAAATTTATTCACTGCATATACCAATAATCCATTTGCTGAATTCAATTTATTTGGAGACCCATTTGCGGCATATCAGGTATTCTGATGCTTGCCAAATTTCTAAACTTGTGGAAAATATTCAGATTTAATGGAAATATGATGCATGCCTGAATTTTAAACTCAAATTTTCTCTCCTTGTAAAAAATTTAAATTGAGTCCTCTAGTAATGAAATAAATACAATTATTATCTAAGAGTACAAGGGCAAGTGCTCTAAGAGAAGAAAAACGAGTGACTCATTAAAATCTTGAATTCCTTTTATGTCGAAGATTCAAGAGTTACAGCCAGATGATTTTCAATTTTTCAAATATTCATTCAGTTTATCGGCATCTGGGATGCCTTACTGGTAGTCTATTTCATCTGGGCAGGAGAAATGATAAAAATTCAGTTGCTTGTATGATATAAATGCTACATATTCCTCTCTGGTTCCTTCTCTGAAACAACTAAGGAATGAAAAATACGAATTTTGCAAAGTATTTCAACAGATTCAGTATGCTTCATTGTTATTAATAGCTACATATCTAAACGAGATATTTGATTGATAATAGTATCATTCATCCTGTAAAATTTCTCATACGTAAACCTATCAAGTTCAACAACTTTCTAAATATAGCAGTCTTCCATTGTCATTAGAAGGGGAACATCCAGTTCTAGTTTAGATGCTTTTCTCAAACAATGAACAAACTCTTCAATTTCTAGCTCCACCTTGGACGAGTGATGCACCAATTAGTGTCTTAAGTTACCCAATTGTGTTCTTTCAGTGTCTTTTCTCTCCTGGTAGCTGCTGATAGTATTGAATTCCTCTGCAATGCCAGCAATTACACTTGGTTGTGTATCACATAGTTGTAATTCAAAATCGCATATTTCTTCTGGTTTGCAGCCAATCCTACTCGCAATCAACTGTAGTAAAAGCAAATAATGTTGCATGCTCTCAGAATCTTCACCTTCTACTATATTTGTTTCTTTCACTGCCTTTTGGTTAGCATCTACATGAACATCTTCATTGCTTTCTGTGAATTTATCATTTGATACAACTAGCCTATTAACTTCAGCCATGAATGCCAATTTGATCAAATTCCTGATCATTTGGTTCAAATCAAGACCATTCAAAATGCCAGATTTATCAATGAGTTGAGTACTCTTTGCAAACCACTGACATCATATCACCTCTCAATCTGATACAAAAATTCCATTCTTCTGTGATATGAATTTACTTGACAGTTGTTGCCAGAACAGGTATAAGATGGGCCTGTTTATCAATATTAAATCCATAATTCACTGCCCTATCTAAATGAATAGAAAGAGTTGGTATTCTAAGAATAGGTTCTTGGATTCTAACAAGTTCGTGTGTGTATGAAACAGCACCATCAACATTTTGCTTTATCATCACACGGCCCACAGCAGCCAAATCTCGATCAAACCAGGGGTGCCATAATCCACCCCCATACAGTTGAACACCTATTTCTCTATTCCATGCTTATTCAATGATCGAAATGTGGCACTGTAGACTAATTTATTGGAGATTAGATATATAAGTAGCCATCCACATTTTTTAGTTTGGTCTAAAAACTGTCTTTACTGTTAAAATATCTTGTTATGTACTAGTCGTTTGCCATATTCATCATAAATAAATTGATCTTTTGCTTTACATTTAGGTATTCCAAAAAACAAAAAAACAAAAAAAACGTGATTTGTTTACATTATAGTTGTTCCATGTCTCTCTTCTGTTGTATTGGTTGAGGTCTGACCACTCTTATAAAATTTTAGGATCATTCTGTGAAGCATATACAATGTGCAAGTCCTAGAGCTGTCTGAAGTAAAGCCTGATTGCAAATTTTCATTATGTGAAACCCTCTCAACACTGCATCCTCCTCTGCATATTGACAAGAATGTTTAGGATCTATATACTTGGTAATAGTGCCTTTGGTCCTCGGTCACTCGAATTCCAAAGTAGGATACTATAGAAACATTAAAAGAACCATTTTTCTACCTTGCTTGATCAATGCAATATATAGGCCATTGACCTACATTTTATGTACAATTTGACTATTGAACTGAATTTACCCTTCAGTTTGACCCCAACCTACATTTATGGTATGGTAGACTGTTGAACTGTATCTCTTCTAGATTTTAATCATGACATGTCTATGGTAAATTTTTCGGCTAAAGGTCAAACTGATATGGAACCAGAACAATCCTTCATATATATATATATATATATATATATATATATATATATATATATATATATATATATATATATATATATATATATATAGATATATATATATATATTATAGGTTTAATCCATATCTAAGTAATATATTCAAAAATATAAATATGTATGCCCTTCTTTAAAGGTAATAGCTAGTTTGAGGTGTGATGGGTATGTTGTCGATGTTCATTATAATGAGGCATTTAACATTTTCATTTTGTGAATGTTATTTAGTAATAAATTTTAGATGATCTACCTTAGGAACTAATGACCATACACTTCTACGTTATTTCGTATTAGGATAGAATACCCTACATTAGGACAAGGAGGTCGCGAGACCACCCTCCTTGACCTCGGTACCAGTAAGATCTGCCTAGCAGATAAAAATAGGAAAAAAACTATACCCGTTTATGAATGTGAAGTTGAAAAAGAAAATTATATGTTAAATTCGATTGTCTACCTCAAAATTTTTATAGAATTTTATTATGTATACATGAAACATTACAATGGTAAGGCCATATGAGTGACGACGATGTGATCAGGCAGCATCACTGCCATTAATGCCGCCACCACCATCACCATCGTCACCACCAAGACCATTATCAACATCAATCGCCCCAGCACCAGAGTTGACCGTGATAATGAACTCATTGGAAGCCTTATTGGAGACATTAAAAGAATCAACTAAGGCTAAGACCAAAGAGGAATTTCAACCTTTAGCTACCATTTCAGTGGAACCAAAGAATTTTGAGCCCAAAAGATCAAAAGAAGACATTTTTAGGGAGCTTCAGAAAATTAGACTCCCAGAATTCTTAGGAGGTCAAGCAGGTGAACGCGTTGAAGCATGGTTAGAAGGAACGAACAGATGCTTTAGATTAAGAGAATATTCTTCTTCAGCAAAAACAAAAATTGTTGTATTTCAATTAAAGAAAAGTGCCTTGATTTGGTGGGGAAATCTGGAAAAGCAGTTGCACCTTACATCGGATAATGTCCCTTGGGAAATATTTGAGGAAAGGTTCTGCGCAAAGTATTTACCTCCATACTTTCAACAACATCAAGCCAGAGCCTTTCATACATTAATTCAAGGAAATAAAACAATGGAAGAGTACGAGATAAGGTTTATGGAGCTTGTAAAATACATTCACTACTTAGATTCTGATGAACGTCAAGCTGAACGCTTCATATTTGGGTTAAATCCTCGCATCAGAGCCTTGGTAAGCATGTGGAAACCATCATCAGTAGCTGAGGTGGTTGAATGTGGTCATTATGTAGAAGAGCACCTTGGAATCAAAAAAGATATAGGGCCAGCAGAACCTTTACAATCAGGATTTCCAGGAAAGACTCCCTGAAACTTCTTCAGAGGAGGTAGCTCGAGGCCACCTTATAGTAACAGGTTTACCCCAAGAAATATAGGAACAAGAGCTTCCATGGTAGTAAACACAATAGCTATGGAATCATCAAACACCAGCCCATGGACATCTCGAGGGACTACCAGTAGAGGAAGAAATTCGAGAGGAATCAACATGAGAGGACGAAGCTCGTTCTCTACAAATTCACGTCCTGATTCAAGAGGATCAATGCAGCTTAATTGTTGGGGATGTGAGGGACCGCATTTTCAATGTGATTGTCCAGAAGCTTCATCAAATATATTTCATAGGACTGGAAAGGAACCAATATCAAACAATTGAGGTAATCATATAATTCATGCAGTAGTCAGTAACGACCAAGCAACACATCAATCCACTGTAGTGGAATCTTCAGGTATTATCAATGGTATAAAACTCAAAATCTTATTTGATACTGGTGCCACAGATAGTTTCATTTCATCATATGCATTAAACAAATGTGGGTTGGCAGCTCGCAGACAAAATGATTTCAATCAGGTGGAAATGGCCTCAGGAGAACTCCAATCCGTGGGCTTAAGTGTGGATCAATGCAAAATTGACCTAGGGGTCTGTACGACTAAACTAAAAGTTTATGTCACAGCCTTGGCAACTTATGATCTTATCATAGGTATGGATTAGCTAGAAGCTCATCAAGCCTCGGTAGACTATCATGGGAAAAGAATTCTAGGTATAAATGATGAAGGAGAAGTAATCCAAATTCAAGGAATCAAGAGAAAGGTATCTTTACGCTACATATCAGCAATGAAAATGAAGTGTTGTTTAAGGAAAGGTTGTCAGGCTTATGTAATTCAAGAAGTAAGCGAAGAAAAAGGACCATCCTTAGGACAATATTCGGTGTTAGCTGAATTCCCGGATGTATTTCCAAAAGAACTACCAGGATTACCCCCGATAAGAGAGCTGGATATCACTATTGAATTAAAACCAGGTACCCAACCAATCTCTAAAACGCCTTATAGAATGACAGCCCCAAAACTTCAAGAATTGCAAATTCAATTGAAGGAACTACTGGATATAGGACATATTCGGCCCAATACATCACCTTGGGGCGCTCTTGTAAATTTTGTGAAGAAGAAAGATGGATCTTTAAGATTATGCATAGATTATCAAGACTTGAATCGAGCTATAGTAAAGAATCAATACCCTATGCCTCGAATCGATGATCTTTTCGATCAAATGAAAGGAGTTGTTGTCTTTTCAAAAATTGATCTTCGATCAGGCTATCATCAGCTAAGGATTTCTGAAAACAATATTTCTAAGACTACATTCTGGACACATTTTGGACATTATGAATTTACTGTGGTACCATTTGGATTAACAAATGCACCAACAATATTCATGAATCTTAGGAATAGTGTTTTCCGCGAATATCTTGATTAATTTGTACAAGTCTTTTTAGATGATATTCTCCTATTCCAAGAATAAGAAATAGCATGAAGATCCTTTACGGATAGTATTGTCTTGCCTTAGAGAATGTCAGTTGTATGGAAAACTATCCAAGTGTTCATTCTTTCAGGAAATGATTCATTATTTGGGTCATATCATATCAGGTGAAGGGATTTTAGTAGATCCTGAGAAGGTAAAAACGATCATGGAATGGCCAATACTGAAAAATACACATGAGATACGAAGCTTTATGGGTTTAGTTGGTTATTACCGAAGATTTGTGGAGGGATTCTCCAAAATCGCAAAGCCGATTACAACCCTTCAACGTAAAGGTGTTAAGTATGAATGGACTGAGGAATGTAATAAAGCATTGTCTGAACTCAAAAGACTACTCACCAGTGCACCAATCCTAAGAGTCCCAAATATGGACAAAGATTTTACGGTATGTACTGATGCATCCAAACAAGGGTTGGGTGCAGTGTTGATGCAGGATAGAGGAGTGATAGCATATGCTTCCAGAAAGTTAAAACCTCATGAAGAACTCTATGCTACTCACGATTTAGAATTAGCCGCTGTAGTGCTAGCTTTAAATATTTGGAGACACTATCTAGTGGGACGAAGTTTTACACTTAAAAGCGACCATCAAATTCTACAATATTTGTTCACCCAAAGAGACCTAAATGCCAAACAAAGGCGATGGAGTGAATTCCCAAGTGAATATGACTTCGGAATATCATACATTAAAGGAAAAGAAAATGTAGTAGCAGATGCTTTAAGCAGAAGACCTCGGATATTTTCTCTCATACCCATTAAAGTAGACTTAAGACAACGAGTACTGGAACATCTTATAAAAGATAGCTGGTATTTAAAGGTGAGATCGAGTCTTGAGGGTAAAAAGGAAAAAGAATCTAAATTTGAGGGATATGAATTAGAAAATGATGGAATCTTACGATTCCATGGAAAGATGTATATTCCTGATAATAAGGATCTTCGAGACACTATCCTTGGGGAATCCCACAGAGCAGTATATTGTGCTCATCCTGGAGTAGGGAAAATGTATTCGGATACCAAGAAACTCTTCTTCTGGTCAGGCATGAAACGTGATATCACTCAATTTGTTAGAAAATGTTTGGAATGTTAGCAAGTAAAAGCAGATCATTATCACCCAGCGGGTCTCTTACAACCTCACGACATTCCTATGTCTAAATGGGAGATCATTTCTATGGATTTTATCACTGGGTTACCTCTTACTTCTCAAAGACACAATGCCATTTTGGTAGTAGTGGATAAATTAACAAAAAGTTCGCATTTCATTCCCGTAAGAGATACTTACGATGTTGCCGATGTAGCTCGAGTATTCATAAATGAAGTTATCAGATTTCATGGAGTACCTAAGAAGATTATATCCGATAGAGATTCGTGATTCACTTCTAGATTCTGGACTTGCATGCAGACAGCCTTAGGAACTCAACTAAATTTAAGCACTGCTTACCATCCTGAGACTGATGGGCAAACAGAAAGAGTAAATCAAGTACTTGAAGACATGTTGCGAATGTATGTTATGGATCAGCAATCACACTGGGAAAAGTATTTACCCTTAGTCGAATTCACATACAATAATAGTTACCACAGTTCGATTGGAATGCCTCCATTTGAAGCATTATACGGCAGACCTTGCAGAACACCGTTAAGTTGGGACAGGTTAGAAGATTGAGTGATAATAGGACCAGAATTAATCCATGAAATGGAAGAACAGGCAAGACAAATTAGGCAACGATTAAAGGAAGCATAGGATAGACAAAAGAGTTATGCTGATGCTCACAAAACTGATAGGAGGTATGAAGTAGGGTATCAGGTTTTCATCTGCATCAAACTGAATAAAAGTACTATTCGATTCGGAAAAGGGACAAAGTTGTCACCCCGATTTATTGGACCATTTAAAGTTGTGGAAAGAGTTGGACCTATTGCCTATCATCTTGCCCTGCCACCTCACCTGCATAGAATTCATAATGTATTTTGTAACAGTCCAAAAAATAAATATCTAATTTAACATTAATTTAAAGGAGAGTGCCACTTACCTAACCTAATAACCATGATTTTAATTAACTAAATGTTACTTGAATGAATAGTGCTTACCTGTTTACCTGTGGTCGAAGTAGACTTACCGCAACAAGGTTTTGGGGACGACTCTCCACCCAACCGTAGGCTCAATTGTGCAACGTCTTGCTACAACTAGCCACCCCCGAGCCCTCAATCAACGTTCTACTGCCAGTGACTCCTAGGTCTTAGTATACCATTCTCCCAAGAGAATGAACGACAGAATCTCGGAAAGATGGAATGCCGGAATCCCTCTCATCTTCCTCACCCTCTATTAAAATAGAACAAAACATTGGAAGGGGAACCACATGCACACACTCCATGTGTCTGCATGCAATTTTTTTCTTGTTTTATTTCTTTACTTTTCTTTTGATTTTAGCTTTCTTGTTTTATTTCCTTCTTTTTGATAGTTTTCTTGTTTTATTTCTATTTATTCTTATTTAGAGCTTTAATATGGTTATTACTATTTTTATTTTTATTATTTTTTATTATTTATTTCTTTTTATATAATTTTTAATATCATTTATTATTTAACACTTATGATTTATTATTAAGTGATTTATTTATTATTATTCATTATTTTTATTGTTAATGATTATTTTTGTATTATTTTTATTATTTATTATTTATTATTTATTATTTATTATTTATTATTTATTATTTTTATTATTTATTATTTATTATTAAGGGGAGGGATATTACAGACTCTCCCACTTTAAGGAACTTCGTCCCGAAGTTAAGTTGAATTATTTATTACTTATTATTTTTATTATTTATTATTTATTATTTATTAACTTCATGTTGCCAACACCCTCTGCTGAACTAGTATAACTAGTAGACATCGAAAGTCCCCAACACCCCGGGAAATCTCAAGGAATCTCTGTCCTTTTTCCCACTTTCGGCACCAGGCTAAGCCTGACCCGGTCTGTATCCTAGTCCAAGGCTGGCCCCAAGGCTCGCGCCTGACTCAAACCTCATCTGCCCCAAGGTAGGCATCCGATCCGGTACTCAATGACCCCGGGCATCTGGCAAGGCTGGCCCACTCCCTCCACAACTACTAAGGCGCACAGCCCCAGGCATCGAAGTCCTTTACATCCCTTCCAGACTTCGGCATCCCAATCCAATAACAGGCACCAAGCCTAGAACATCAGGCACTTGGCCTCCTCAAGATGGTCCCATAGCTCTTCTACAACTATCCATCAAGAGCTATACACAAGACAAAGGAACCACTGGCATATGTAGTGTTGATTGAGTTTGTCCCCAGCCCATATGGTGTTACTTATTCTCCCTCGTGCGTATGGGCTCGCACAAGATCATCAAATAAACCGGCCCTCTCGGCCCATTTGTGGAGTCCTGTGAATCATCACACCTCAACATGCAACCAATGCATTAGCTATACCATCATAGTATCATAGAAAATAATCCACATGCCAAGTCTTGCATGTCATCATGTAACATTCATCATTGTTAATCGTAACATTATGAATAATAACGAACTGCATGCTCATGCATGTCATAAATTTTTACGGAACTATCACATGCTTCATCTCATGAAATACCATCATAAGTTATAACATCAACATATTTGCAATAAAAATATATCATGACTTCACATAATAAATGAACCACATATCAATAAACTTCATATTATAGCATCATAATTCCTATGCCACGTTATGCATATCATATCCATCATGAGTTTTCAACATTAAATACCTATCATCACGTAGTAAATGAATATGTCAATATACCTTGACATAACATCATAATGCCTCATCATAAGTATACATCATCACTATTGTAACCAGTATATAAATATGAACCACGTGGGCATGATCACCCTCATACCATCATATTATGAAACATCATCAATATGAGAAACATCTCAATACTTATCAAATATAGAATAATACTCTATAAGCATTCTTATCATGATTCATTAGAAAAATGAATTTCATTTACTTTACAAACATTCAACTATGAACTAAGATTATTCAACATCCATCTAGGATTTATGTTATCTCATCAATGTTATTAGTGTGATGTTTTCATCAAGACACCAATTAGTTTTTCAATAATCATTTCCACTTCTTTCAACTAAGAAGTTGACCATTTACACCATAGGTATAATTATCTAAATACATTGTTAAATTTCACATGAGCCTCATCACCTTGAGTCTTAATCTCTCGTCATTTAAACTGTTATTTTTCCTGGTTTATCATTGGTCATTCCTCAATTACGAGCATTCTCAACTTCCTATCTTGGCACTTTTAAACCAGATAGATCATCACTATGTCCTTTACTAATCATGTTGCTCGGTTCAATCATCAATATCATTAAGAGAATTTTCTTCTTGAAATAAACATCCTTTACTTCCTCCTACCCTATATTCATAGATACACTTTATTTTTCCCTTAGTCTCAATTTAAAACATGTTACACTTGAAATGTTGCTACTATTCTTCCAATATAATAACTTATCTTCCTTGAATTGCTCATTTTTATTATGGATTCTCTTCTTTAATCTAATGTTATCATACCCTTTAGGGCCATTGAAATGATCTTCTTTATTATTCAAGTTTATTAGTTGTTACACAAAGCAGTTGTATAGCAGTGTAGAGAGGTCATATCCTCCTACGATTATATCACGAAACCTCATGTAACATTATACTCAACATCATAACAATTAACTAAACTAAAATCATAGTGTACGATTTAGATGTATCATAAAGTTTAAACAATAAAACATGATTTAGATGCTCCATAAAAGTAACTGTCTTAGCTAAGTAAGCACTCCTAATTAGTTCATCACACAATTTGTATGCTACAATTCTGATGCAGTCTATTTATTTGCAAGTTTCAACATCTAGAGCCTTAACCTTTAATTAAGCTATTACTAGCCTTACCAACGTTCTATAAAACATTGTTTCACTCCCAATACTTTGACATATCCAATTACATAACTCATCAATGATACATCTACTAAGGAAATTTCAATATTTTCCTACGTTATTTATGAAAATTGACTTTTTATAGAGAGTTTAACAAAAGTTGATCGATTATTTCATACTTTTAGTTGCATCTCATGATTTTTCCTTATCATTGTTAATAATGTGGAGCATAAAATAAAACAATGCAGTAGCACAATATTTACATTATTTAGTGCATTAATTATCCATATAAACACAACTTTCTTATGCTAGTTACCAGTGAGCAGATGTAGAAACTAAACATCAATGGATATAGAGTAATCAAAGATCAAGGAAATCATTTGCTTCAAGTCAACCAATATATTATTTTACCTTTTTCTCTTCTTGAGAATTTTGTATAGTCGACAAAGAAAAGCAGTGACTCCTAAATAAAGCGCCAGTCATTTGAATTCTTCAGTAGTTACCCATAAATCACTAAACCACCCACTAGAATATATTTTAGACTATGAAAATATTAGCATAAAATAAATCAATTCAGGCAACCATCCGAAGAAGAACATCTCCTTCAAATTTTAAAACCAAATGTCACATATGTATGGTTGTAATTTCCGACGCAAAACAATAGTATTAAGAGAATTATGCCCTAAATCAAATTTGAGACGATCTTCTAAACGAAGAAAGGAAAAAGAAAATTCCCAAGAAGACCGAAAAATGTATGACCCTTTGTGATCGTGATCCTGAAGTCTTAATAAGGTTCCAGATCTGAAGATTACTCAATGAGACCAATTCCTTCAAATTTTTGAGAAGTTGAGAAGTCACTATCACCAGATCTGTTGAAAGGCCTAGACATTATCTTATCTCTGTAAGACTAAATATTATTTTAGAAAGCTTGTTATAAAATAAGTCCTTGTTGGTAAGAAATGGAACAATGTTTTAATAATCCAAGGGTTCTCAGAACCTGTTGAATGACCGAGAAGCCTCAGGAACTTCAGATCGTATCTAAGAGTTATGGAAGCGTCTGCCTTCAATTTGTGTTTCGCTTGTATCTCACTCTTGTAATATATTGAAGTCATTGCTTTTGCTTATTCTAAGGACATTCAAAAGATGCGTTGTATCAGAAGTGCAAGTCTAGTTGAAAATCTCAGAAATGGTATAGAGGCTGAAAACCTCAGATCGAACCTCAATCAAGGATTCCTCAGTCACTTATATTAAAAGGGAAAGTAACCAAGAAAATTTTCAAACAATACGGTTTGTTTTAGTTGACCAAGTCTTTGTGACTGGGACATTCTTGTTTTTAAGAAAACATGGCATACATGTGCAATATTTCTTATCTAAACATGCTATAACTAAGGATCGAGAACTTAATATGAATCTAAATACAAATTCAAATGATCAAGACATCCAGAGTTAGAGCAGCATCGATCTCCATGCATACAGAAGTTAATTCATACTAATGCGCACAAGATTACGTCTCAACCGTTAATTTTGGGCCATGAAAAAATAGTTAAGTTCCCGATTGGACCAGATCTATTATTACTTCCAGATGAAAATAAAATACAAAATTATAGTTCGAAGGAAATATTTCCAAACCATCAAATCCTGAAACCCATTTCAAAATTTGGTTTACTAAAGGATTCTCAAGTTTAGAACTCAGTCAATATAGGACATTCTGCCTCACCCTAGGAAATGACAGTCAAAATCACTCCATTTTTTGATGATCTTTGGGTTTTTGACCAGGACCTAGAATAGTGGAACCAACTTCAACAGAAAGTGCCATTTTCTCCACGGCATACCATACTGCAACACTTATAGGTGATCGAGACTTATGGGTTATAGGTGGAAGTGATCAGGGTACAATGTTTGTTGACGTTCATGTGCTCAACACAAACACTTTAAAGGCTTCTGTTGAAGTTAGATGCATGAGCACTCATGCTGCAGTTTTGCACCCTTTAGAGAGCAGAGCCATTATGATTCATGGAGGTTATGGAGATTATGGAAATAATGATCCTCACTCGTTGGGGGATCTTTCTCTTCTTCATACAGATTCATTGGAGTGTGTGCATTGAATTCCTTGACTACTGTTGGAGCATATGGTATTCTATCGGGGAAAGGTGATGCTGGAATTGTCAAAGAAGATTTCTTGAGCATATATGATGTAATGAAAAATAAATGGATCATTCCTAAAGTTCAAGGGGATGTCCCATTAGCACGTTGAAATCATGCAGCCATTCAGTTGACACTTAAACAAAAACATTATTTATTTCATTGCCATTCTCCAAAAAGAGAGAATAAGATGTCTAATTAAGCTCATAAACTGTATTCTAGACAAGTTTGCTGCCCTGGAAAATATCTTCTTTCGAGACTTAACGGATTTAAATATAAATATCAATTCCACTTCTCAACAATGGAGAAATTTCAAGCTAGAAAGCGCAAATTGTAACGTCTATTTATGAAAACTGGATAAATTTTTAAGCCAAGGTTAGCATATGATAATTTTTATGTATTAATAATGAACAAATTTTAAGCTTGGAGCTGCACAGAGTAATCTTTATTCTGAATCACGGGACACTGCGGTTAAGTGATACATGTATTTTGCAGATTCCTTTGTCCCCAGCTTCTAGCATATCAAATTTGTATTTGAAATGGCATATTTTTGAGAAGACAAAGACATTGGTCAGGCATGTGGCGCGGCAGGATACGAAAATCTTGATCGATTGGGAAAATGTAATTTACAAACTCTGTTCATTGCTCACCCTCACTTTCAGGAAAATGTTTCTAACATATAAACAACCAAGCACACGCAGCAATAATACTAGCAAAGGTGACCGAGCTAGGTCTCAAATCTGATCGTCTTAACTCCCTATAAGTCCCTGGATCAAATCCAATGAACAACTTTTGAAGATTTTTGTTAGAAAATCGATTAGTGATGTAAGAAGAAAGGACAAGTCGGCCCAAAATCTGACGTAGTATCGTTGCAATCCGACTCGCGGATCTGAGACCATAAAAGTCAGGGGAAAGCGATCTCTGCCATTGGTCATTATGTCCTAACCAATATTTGCATCCAATCGCAAATGAAACTGTAAATTAAAAGGATCTTTACGCAGACAATGTGTATTGTATTATCAATTTATTAGTAATAAGACAAACTGTTTGAAAACAATATTACACATTGTGAGCTTACCCAATTAAGTGATACACAGTGAACCTGAGAAATAAAAATGATAAACTTTATGAACAGTTATGTCAAATTGGGGTAGTTATTACCAGACTAAATTGAAATGTCCAAATGTTAATCGCAGATTCACTTGTTCTTTTGACAATGCTATAAAGCTGAGAGATGAAGCATACACAAGAAAATGAGAAAATATACACAAGAAAATAAATGAATGGATACCCGTCCAAAGAAGTTTGATGTTAAATAACAGCATAGTCCAAAATTAAAAATTGTCCCTTGAAGGCTTTGGATGACCAAATCTCTATCCTGAAAAGTCACTTCAAAGACCTAACTTATTTTCCCCTGCACTGACATTTAATTAAAAACATTCCAGATGCATCTCACTGCTCTCTAAATCCTCTGGATACAATTCCGGCAAATGAAAACAAAGATCTGCTAGTATCTATGCTAACTTGATTTACATTTTGCCTGCAGTATTTTGGTATTTTGGAACTCAAAACAAACCAGATAGCATATGGATATATTCCCAACAAAAACAATTTTTTTTTTAAGATGCCCATAGGCCCTAAGGGTTGAGCCTAGCTCTGATACCATATGTAACAGTCCAAAAAATAAGTATCTAATTTAACATTAATTTAAAGGAGAGTGCCACTTACCTAGCCTAATAACCATGATTTTAATTAACTAAATGTTACTTGAATGAATAGTGCTTACATGTTTACCTGTGGTCGAAGTAGGCTTACCGCAACAAGGTTTTGGGGACGACTCTCCACCCAATTGTAGGCTCAATTGTGCAACGTCTTGCTACAACTGGCCACCCCCGAGCCCTCAATCAATGTTCTACTGCCAGTGACTCCTAGGTCTTAGTATACCATTCTCCCAAGAGAATGAAAGACAGAATCTCGGAAAGATGGAATGCCGGAATCCCTCTCATCTTCCTCACCCTCTATTAAAATAGAACAAAACATTGGAAGGGGAACCACATGCACACACTCCATGCGTCTGCATGCAACTTTTTTCTTATTTTATTTCTTTACTTTTCTTTTGATTTTTAGCTTTCTTGTTTTATTTCCTTCTTTTTGATAGTCTTCTTGTTTTATTTCTATTTATTCTTATTTAGAGCTTTAATATGGTTATTACTGTTTTTATTTTTATTATTTATTTCTTTTTATATAATTTTTAATATCATTTATTATTTAACACTTATGATTTATTATTTTTATTATTTATTATTAAGTGATTTATTTATTATTATTCATTATTTTTATTGTTAATTATTATTTTTGTATTATTTTTATTATTTATTATTATTTATTATTTATTATTTATTATTTATTATTTATTATTTATTATTAAGGGGAGGGATATTACATATTTCATGTTTCTGTATTAAGACATTATATAGCTGATCAATCTCATAACCTTCAATGGAAGGAATTGCAGGTATCAGACGAGGGAGTCGTATCGGTCGAACCATTACGTATACTGGAACGTAGGGTTCGACAGCTCAGGAATCGCCTGGTGGACCAAGTTAAGGTCCAATGGGACAAATATAGTCCTGGATCAGCTACTTGGGAAAATACAGAGGACATATGTCAAAGATACCCTAATCTATGTCAATTTTGAAGAAATTTTAAACCATGTTTAATATATATTTACTTCACTGCAATCAGAGACTCATAACAATTTTGAATGATTATATATAAACGTGAAATTTTGTGACATAATATATGTTTAACTTCTGCTGGTACATGGATACCAAAACAATATATGTTGTTGATCTTACTAAATTATAGTTGTCAGAGTAAAGTTTAAGACAGTTAAATTATTTTATTTCTGATAGGAATTAAGATAGTATAAATCTATTTTATTTGTACATGTCAATATGATCAATGGAATAGAAATTAGGGAATAATTATGTTTTAAATGAAAGTCAAACGACATGCATAGAATATGGCAAAATATGTTATACTGAAGTGACATATGTGAATAATACATGAGTTATTTTGAATATGTTGATGCACATTTTACGAATGCATGGATAAGTGTATGATTGCAGATAATAAACAGTTACCGGGATGACCACATGATGACAAAACCTCAGAACAATTAAAGCTCAAAGTGATTCTATGATAGGGTATTAGCCCTAATTCTACTGGGAGGGGTGGAGGTGTTGCCCACCGTTTATCCTCCGAACCCTGGAGTCATGGGAGGACTGTGCGAATCACGCTCCCCTAGACGTGCGATGATGACTGTCGGATGCCTACTGGGAATCAGGTCGGTATAACCGACGCTGTCACCTTAGAGTTTATGAATGGTTAGGTCAGTAAAACTGACGCCATGGCATACTCCAGTAGAGGACGGATAGGATGGGAGCGGAAGAGATTAGGAAGGATAGGATGATTTTAGAATAGCTTGGGAACCTGGATAGGGCAAGGCATGACCATTAAAATCATAAACCTAAAACTCTAATTTTATAGTCTCTTTATATTAAAATAAAAATTTAAAACCTAAGAAGGGTGTACTAATTACTATCATAAGTAATCAGATAAGATAAAAACTCTAACTTCGGGACGAAGTTTTCTGAAGGGGGAGTGTATGTAACGACCCATCTATAAATACAAAGAACGCAAGCATAATAGCAGGTATACGGTACATGCATATGATAGCTACATATGCATGTGTCGCATACACCGCACTAGTATTTTATACTAAATTGATTATAAGTGCTAAATACCATGACACTTCTTGGAATAGAAGTTCTACTCGTTCATCAATACTGCGTAATGCATTTTTAGATCTTAAAAGAGGACTATACATATTATATGTTCCAGATTATTGATAAAATTATATTAATAAATTAATAAAATAAATGTTAAATATTAATATAAGTAATTAATTAAAAAGGGGATCCAAGTATAAAGTTTATAATGTTATATTTAAAACAAATATATATAAAACAAATGTGATCTGTTTTAATGTTATAAAGTTATAATGATACGTTATAAAGTTATAATGATACGTTATAATGTTGATACATGTATAATGTTTTAAACGTTATAATGTTTTAAATGATACACGTATACACCATGTATTGGTTATATTAAAGGAATGATTAATGAACACCATATGGTTTAAAAACATAAAGGGGCATTCATTCACGACTGGAAAGAAGACTGGGAAGGGATACGTATGCACAAGCGTGTCCTCAGTAGGGTGAGTGGTGGTTGCAGATGGAAGGGCGGCCACCGCCAAGCCAGAGCATAAAAATCACGGGACATGGAATTCGGAGGGACACAAAAACCAGAAGGAAGAATTCGGAAGGAGAAGGGAATCAACCATAGGAAGAGCTTGAGAGTTCTGAGGTTCTGGGCACGGGGAACAGTCAGCTTCTATTAAGAAGCTTACTGGATTGAGCAACCAGGCTCTGCTCAGTCTGGCTGGGTGGATTCAGTCTCTCGGTAACTGTAGCAGCATAGCCGGAGGCATCTTCAACTGTAGGAGTACAGGTAGGTATCTCAACAGTCCCGTTAATTGATTTTGTCAGGTTTCTATTGAAAATGTTACAGGTTCATGCTTTAAATCCCTTACTATTTTCTGTACATCTATTCTCGGCTCTTACATTGTGTTTTAGTATATTGCATTATCAGGTGATCTACAATGAGAATTTCTACAGTCCATGTGCTTTATGTGATGTTGTTGGGCATGCCACCAATAATTTTCCTAAGCTTCCTCATATTAAGAATGTGGTCTCTAATACTTTTCCTGACCCTAACATTCCTTAGGTCCATGTTACCATACCTGAGTCCTCCAAGAAGAGCAAAACCTTACGCATGAACCACCCTTCTACTTTGTGCAATAAGTATGCACATTATTCCCATCATTGTCCCCATCTTGAAGACTTTAATGATACACTTCAAGTGCTTCGCTAGTTAGATGCCACTCATAGGGATTCCACTTCTCCTCTACTTCTGGGTTCTGGACCTAGTTCTTTGCCAGCATAGGAGGTTTCTCAACCCACCATCATCATTCCCCCTCTTGATATTGAGATGATGGATAGTTCAACCCTTATTATCTACCCGTCATCATCCATGAGATCTATATATTCAAACTCTTTAGTATTTTCTTATTGTGCTTCTTTCAAACCATCTTTGGAAGGCACTTCAATCTCAACATTAGTGGACCTTGAATCCACTTTTCATCTATCTCCCTTAGAGATTTTGCGTATGTGAACCATGTCTCCTGTGATGATGCGTGGTTCCATAGCCCCTTAATTCGAACCCAATAATTCTAACCACATCCACCTTGTGACCATTACATTGCACACTATGTTTGCGTAAGGGGGCATCAACTTTTGAGAGTCCGGGAGAAGTATTTCTCCCCAACCCTCATCGTGCATCTAGTAGTGTCGAATCTAGTACTACTATTTTTCCCCATGCTAAACAACATCTAGAATACCATATCAATCTAGATCACCCTATGGATGATCCACTTAATCATCCCTCCTTCTTACATGAGAAACCTAATCCCTTTGACATTATTTTTGTTCAACCACTGTGTCGTCTAAGTGAGCATCAATTCATTATATTCAAAGACAATATTTTGTATGGTGACACCATGTATGTGAACCCATAAATTTAGTCCCTTTGACTTACACATATAACACCAGACGATATTGACAATCCAACATTTCTTTTCTCCAACTGTATATATCTATTCTTCCCAAAAGAAGGCAACCATAACAACAAATGGCGATGACACCACAATACCATGCATAACCATATTATGTATCAAAATACCCATCATACAGTGTTTTGAGTCCACTACTCTAAATACATCTAACATTCCCACTACATTCTATAACAATACATACAAAAATGGTGGTGTCTAACCCCTATATCTACTCATCATCCTCTAGAGGATCTCGTGCCAGTAAGGCTGGATGATCAAATCCCTTATTTGAGCACTTTGAACACAATGGCGCTCCACAAACTCATCTGACTAGGGGAATTATTCCCATTTTTTCATACTCGATTAATCCCCTCCAACATCATATGTTGGGGGGCATTATCTCATTCCTGGGGGCATGATGGCCCCTGGTCACCTTCTCACTTGATTAACATAAGTCTCGGCTTAGACCTCAACGATCTAGGTATGGTAAATTTTCCTTCATTCCCTATATATTTTTTTCCTACCAGTCACTTCAGTGAGTCATATACACATCACATATTGTATATGCTTGATATCATATCTTCAAATATTCTATCTATGTCATACCACCCACTCCCCATGTTTGACTTGGTGGGCAGGGATGATCCTAGACCTCCTCTAGTAGTTCATTCTTATATTCCTTTCTTACCTTGATTCTTCACCAAGAACCATCCTTCTTAGAAGCATTAAGGCCATTTTTAGACAAGTAAGGTCATCTACCTGAGAGTCAGAAATCCATATTTCAACCATCAGTTTGTCCACTATGGGCTCGCCAATATTTAGGGCCGCCTCTTCCTCTCCAAATTCTCCAACAACTCAATGTGCAAATGAATTGGATTTGGGGTCAAGAATCCCTTTTATAGGAAAAAACATATTTTTCATGTTAACCATTACGACAAAATCATAGATCAGTTTGATGAGTCGTAAGCATCATTGGAAAGCTCTCACCGAGCACTATAATGAGTCTCTCTTCATTTCTGATAATTCAAAACTTCACCAGCAATCCATTTTTTCCATGAGGTCTCACTTTGTCACTTATTCAAATCAAATCTCTTCATATGAGTCACATGTACTCTAGTACCTTTTTTCCTTTGCATTTGTTGACTTATGTGTCCATTTTCATCATGAGTAACCATTGTTTACTCATGTTTTCATGGTCCCCTTTGGGCCTTTTCCACATGGAAACATCATAGAGTCACCATTGTTTAGAGTATCAGAGATAAGTCGCCCCTGCATCTATGGAGTTTGCTCAGAGTCTCACCGAGTCCTGTTACATTACATTTGTAACACCCTCCTCCCACATCTACCCAAGAAATTGACCAGCTAGGGTAAACATGTGATGAGAGACTACTATGATATGATTTGACCTCCTAAGTCACATTAAGGAAGTGGAGCTGACAGAATCACACCATACAGACATCCAACATCATCAACAGAACCCACAAAGGAAAATTCATCCATTCAGATAGCTTGTCCCTGGATCCCACTGTTGTTTTAGGTCTCTTGGGCCATAGTCGCTCTCATGATATGGGTAAGGGAGCAACCAGACACCTAAAGTCACTCTCACGGGCCTACCTGCCAGCGACTATGGAACAAAATTGTCAGTGTTGTGCCAGCGACCCTAGGATTTAAGCCACTTTTTCAGGCTTAGAGCCTAAGACACTGCCCAGAACTGATCCATCTCTTCAAATTAGTAAAGTAACATGGAAATGAAAGAACTAAATAAAATACTTGTTCAAGACCTTAATTGGATCCCTACTAGCCATGATAGGCATTTTGTCAAACATATCATCGACATGTAACCTATAGGTGTAAACCACAGAATTGAGTGTAGGGATCTCATATTTATCTGAGAATCATTATGAACCATTGTTCCCTCATGTCATTTTCTGAATTATGATCTATTGGGTCATAGACACATTATCCATTCACATACAAGTAAAAACATGTTGAAATCCATACGTAACTGTGGTCATAAATTGTGCATATAACCAGCATAATACGAACATAAATACAATAAACATGATAGCCATCAAATCCATAAATTCATCAGTACCTTTACACATGGAAATCAAGGGAAAGGATTTCCCATTAATGAATGCAATGAACCAACCAGAGATGGGACTACCATGTTCCACCTGACCGTAGAATGGGTGAGCCAAATCTCTCTTCATCCATTCACCCCCATGCCATATTCCAAGCATGAATGTGGGATCTCATAGAACACATCAATCAAAATTCATTGAGGGCTTCCAAAGGCCATCCACCTCAACCCATCAAACATTGATTCCACCTCACGATTAGAAATCACAAAACCATCATCAGATCGGTCTATATCCAAGCCTTCCAGGGCTCTAGAACGTTTGTCCAACCAAGGCTCTAGGACTAGTAACTCAACCCACAGCCTTTATCGGGCTCCAGAGCGTTTTTCCAACCAAGGCTCCAAGACTAGTAACTCAACCCACCAAGGGCTCCAGAGCGTTTTTCCAAGCAAGGATCCAAGACTAGTAACTCAACCCGAGATGGTATAGTGCTCCAGAGCATTTGTCCAACCAACGCTCCAGGCCTAGTAATTCAACCCAAGCAAAGGAACATGAGAACCAATAAAAAAACAATCCAAGTAAACCGACAATCACCATGGCTATCTAGGAAATGGCGGGACTAGGCAATCCATTGTCAATCCTAGCCATCCTCCATGCCAATGATAGATCATAACCAAGAAATCACATGCATGTGCCATGCAAGCCAAAAATAGTGAGGAAAACATACTTGCAACTCAGTACGAAGGCAAATCCGTTGTAGTTTTGATCCCGATGCCCTCTTGCACTTTCCTACTCTCCCTTTGCCTTCTTGATCCAAGAATCCAAGTATGCTACCCCTCTAAGAGTGCTCCAAGAAAACTCTAAGTATCCAAGATTATGAGAGAGAGAGAGAGAGAGAATAATGAGAGAGCTCCAAAACTGAACTAACCAAGTCCTGCCCACTGATACTGAGAAGCCTTATCAATGAGGCCGCTATTTTCTTCATTTTTCGTTATTTTTCTTCATTTTCCTCCTCACATGCAACCTATGACCTTTCACCTTCCTTTTCTCCTAATTTCCATTATTTTCATAAATAAATGCCAATTAATGCCTCATGCCTTTCCAAATCCTTAGTCATTATCTTTTCTTGTTTCCTTTATCAATAATAAACCGAATCAACACCCATTAGGATGTTTCCCCCACCATTCAACTTGGAATACATGTCCCATCACAGTTGCCTTATATATTTTTACATGAGTTTTTAACCAGAGTTGTTACAGAATCCTCCCCCTTGGGGGAACACCATCCTCGGTGTTCAATGACACCTATACCAACAAGACTGTTGTAAACAAAACATATTGCCCATGGAGCTTTATAACACAACTCGTTGCAGTATTTACAATGAAACACCTGCTCAAAAGCAAAACATCATGACAACATATCGCATAGTGTAGTTTTATAACACAACTCATTACGGTATTTATAATGACCACATATACACATACACATTTTCTTCAACTAGCAAATAACCATACTATCTATGGAGCTTTATAAATCGAGCTCGATACAATATTTACAATAATGTACGCATACACATATATATGCATCTGCTCAACTAGCAAATAAAAGTATGTGATGTCTGCATCTGCAACTGTGGAATCCAAAGGCTCACACCTCCACCCTCAATGTAATACTAGGATTCACCTCCTTCCCAAGAAGTCCAAAATCCATTGCAAAGTCAAATTTCATCAAATATCCAACACCACAATCTTGCGCCACTTGTCCTCTCAGTGAACAGTTATTGGCTCATTGTTCCAGGGTGCACTCCCAATGTGCATATGATTCCATTTGGAAATGCTAATTATGAAAACAAATCTATCATCGGCCTTCCCTTCTCTGCTACACAGTCCCTCAGGCAATCCGGTCAATCCCTTCTATGTAGTCACTCACCTTCCAAGTTCCGCTGGCACCCCCATATCGAGCAGTCCATCCTTGGCAAGGCTTCCTCACATTGGAAGATATGAAAACCAAGGCATATACCTACCTTGAAACCATCATTACATTCATAGCATGCTCATGGAAATCAATGGACATTATTGGGTACCAGTGTCCGATAATGGCCCTGTTCCTGAATGCTTTACTAACATACTGCTGTGTTTTCCAATTCCTTTTGTTGTTGTAATTTCTTGCAGTCGATTTCAACTACCCAACGGAGCATTTTCTTGTTTCTTGTACCAATCACATAACTTCCATTAGATTTAAAATAAGTTGAAATAACTTCAAATCATACCTCATTGGTAGCTCATCAATAAGGTACACTTGTAATCTTGTTTACTTTTTGTCACAACAAGTCAAACTAACATCATGTATAAAAACATCACATCAGGTTAGCTCAAAACATAACCATCATAGATCAAAATCATCAATCACATGTAACCATCATAAACCAGAATCATAGATCACATGTAATCATCATAGACAAAAATCATAAATCATATGCATATTAAAATTGAAATACAATATTTATACTTATCCTTCATTGATCCTTACTTCTGCCTTTGTTCTTTTGTACACATATCGGATTGGTTTCCACACCTAGAAAACACCCAGTGCCTTCTCCTCCACCAGGTGCACATATGTATAGTGTACATCACACACAAACAACCACACACACCATACAACACCATGCAACGCATGCACCTATACCTGACATACAACACATACACCTACACCTAGTGTACAACATAACATAATACATATGCCTATATCCGGTGTACAACACAATACATGCACCTACACTTGATATACAACATAACACAAATATGTTTCTAGAGTGCAACACAATGAATGCATATGTCACGATACCATGACTACACAATGCACATGCATAGTACCGCATACTCACAACATAGCATGTACGACATGCACTCAATCCCACATGTACACCAGTACCACATGTACCAAGCACCACCTACACAACGTGTGCACATAATCACATGTACACAATACCACCTGCACAACGTGTGCACAACATCACATGTACACGGCACCACCTACACAACATCATATGTACATTGCACCATTGTACAACATGTACAAAATACCACATGTACATAGTACCACATGCACGACATGTATGTGAAACCACATGTACACAGAGCCACATGCAAGACATGTACATAGCACCACCTACACACAATGCCACTTGTACAACATGCACACATCACCACTTGTACAATCATGCACACCACACCATATATACATAAAACCACATGTACAACATGCACACAACACCATTTGTACATAGCACTGCATTTCCAACATGTACATAGCATCATCTATACATAGCATTGCATATCCAACATGTACATAGCATCATCTATACACAACATTGCATATCCAACATGTGCACAACACCATATGCACACAATGTCACATATCCATCATGCACATAGTACAATATGTACACAATACTGCATATCGAACATGTACACACACTAAATATACACCACATTGCATGCACACAACATCACAGGTGCAATAATTACAACATATATGACATATGCACAATAGTTGTACTACACATCCAAAACCACACTAACTCTTTACCAAGAAACCTTGCTTCCAGTGTCTTATATATGCTTGTCACAGCATGCCGCGGACCACACTGCTTTCATTTTGTTGATGTATCCCTCGGTATAACCTATCCATAACATAATCATATGCATAATACAAGCATACAATGTAAATGCATATTCACATGATATTGACCTCATATGTGTGTCATGACTACTCTTCCCATTTGATTCATCATAGACTAGGAACCTCTTCATGTCATTTGCATGCGTAAGCAATCATTCCTCCACAAGAATGATTCTTGATGACCCTGTCAGACAGTGACATAGATACATGTACACATACATACATCATAAAATAATAATGATCTCGTCAGTCAATGTCATACATACATACATATGTACATATAAACATTAGCATAAAATAATCATGATTCATGATCACCCTGTCAGACATGACATACATACACGCCTACATGTATATATATATATAAACATCAACATAATCATGAACACAACACAATTAACAAATATTATAAGGTCAAGGTTAAGATAACTTCCTTTATTCATGCAATGCGTGTGCAATCTTGAGAACAACAGTTCCCAATATAGTCAAGGCATATGATGCCTCCAATCCATTCACTTTACTTTTCTTGATTACCTTTCCCATGTCTGTACTACCACTGTCCATTTACCACAATGGACCAACTAGCCCAACCAACTGTCATAGTCTAACCTTCCGCTGCACTTACTCATACACCGAGCTTCATCAATGTCTTACATTACATGTTGGGTACTGTTAGCTTTGCTGTGCAAAAGCATCAAAAAATGCATTCAAACACTCTCAAAGGCTGCAAACACACTTATAATCATGCCAAAGGAACCATTGATGCTGTCGAAATCCTCAAATTTTGGCTAAAAGTCTTCCACCGATAAAAAAATTTGCAAGAGGAAAGCCCTTTGGAGGGCAGAAATACACTATCGGGAGGCGAAAATACCCCAAAAACCATGTAAAAATCAAATCACAGGCTTAAGGATCCGCATTAATCTCAGTCGTTGGATCTGGTCGATCAACGGTCCAGATCGCGTCGGCATATCGCAAGTCGGGGGAGGCAATGACATGAGACATCGCCGATGAGCGATCGCCGATATCGCATAGGCGTATCGCAATGGAGGACTTACAATAGGGGCTTTATTATTGTGCGATGAGCGATCGCCGATGGGCCAGACCCGATGGATGTACAACGCTCCATTTTATAAAATTTCAAGTCCGTGCCCGTCGCATTTTCAATGTTTTTTGTGTATTTTCAATATATAAAGAAAATACAAAGGAGGCCTTGGGCAAGTGCCGATTGCGATGGAGTCCGGACCCAATGGGTTGGACCCGATATTTTATGAATCATTTCTTATAAAATTTCAAATCCGCGCTTAAGCCATTTTCAATGGTTTTGGGCGCATTTTCTCTGTATAAAGAAATATAAAGAAATACAAAGGATGGGCCTGTTTTAATATGAATTGTGACCCTAAAGGTGGACCCAATAGTTGAATGAACCATGCATGCACCTCTTAAAAGTCAAAATTGAAGCAATGATGGGCGGGAATGAACAGTTTGGGCAGCGTTTCACTATTTTAAAGCAGCACAGTCATAATGGAGCCGTTTTTAATGATCACCAGCAAAAATTAATCAACAGTATGGCCGAGGAGGAAGTAGGACACCTCTGGGGAGTTCAGAGCATTCAATGGTTATGGTTCCATTGGTATTTCATGCCACCTGCTCAAAGGAGGACTGCAGAGCACCAGATGGGTCAAATCCATTTACAACACAGCCAGAGTTGTATCAGCAGCCCCATTTCTGAATGTAAATGTGGTTGGTGGCCATTTATGAGCTCCTCCACGCATAGCTAACAGGGAGATTGTGTAATGAGACACCATATATACTGAAAAAACCAATGTAGTGGGATTGATGAGTGTTTGATAAATGAAAGTTTTGTTGTTGCCTTTAACTTCTGGAGACTGTAAATACTATGAGACCTGCAGCTTCTGGTCTTGATTTTCAACTAATACAAGCTTCTTTTGCTATCACCTGCTCACTTTCCACTTCTCTTTCTTGTTCTAGGTTGTGCCTGCTGGCATTTATTTGATGTGTTGTGAATGTTTAATATCAGAGGGGTTGTCATCCCACCTTTGTATTATAATTTAGTGGTTCATTAAAATTGCTTGCAGATTATTGTTGTTTAACATCAGGGAGTTGTCATCCTGTCTATGTATAAAACAATAGTTCTACAGATCTTCTAACTGGTTGCAGCTGGCCATCACAGGGTTCTATGTATCTGCTGGTGTAATTAGTCTTCTCCATCATCACCTTTACCTTAAACTGTGAGTAGTTGGTAGTTGAAAGCCTTGTAGTTTGGGGATCTTCACCCAGGTCTAGGGATAGTCATAGTAGGAGTGGTTATCTGGCTTAAATGTACAGCATATCTCCATTTATCCATCATCTTATCCAACCATAATTGTTGAATTTGTAATGTTCCTGAGCATCACTGATTTACAACCTAGGTGAGTTTCTTGGGGTGATAACATTAATTGGCGCCGTTGCTGGGGAGAGGAGAATTGGAGCTCAAGCTTCCTTGGGAGAACGACATAGTTTCAAGCTTTGATGACAGACAAGGTTTGAACATAGTATTGGTTGTAATCTTCTGTCTGGCGACTCCATTGGTGGAAGACCATCCTTTGGTGACTCCACTTTGAAGTTCTGGCTCAGTTTATGAGGCATACTAGAAGAAATCCACAGAAATCTCCAGCTGAACCATTGCATGACCCTGAGAAAGTTGTTAAATCGAAGAAATCATCACAGAAAGGGGCATCAGGATCAGGTAAGCCTAAAAACTCCAATTTATCTCTAAAAGATGAGTTTATAACTGAAGAATTACAACTTGAAGTCTTAGAGCCCGGCACTGTTAATAAAGAAATTCCTTCAAAGATTAGTTCATCCCCTTGTGCAGTTAGTTCCCCTTTGAATCTCAGTCCAAAGAAAGCTTCCCATACTGTCCAAAACATCCCAATATCTCTGCCATCCATTACATTATTTCCTACTGCTCCATCTGCTAGTGTTCTTCCACATATTCCAAACATGGCAGGACAGCAAGCACCTACTAGGATTGAGAGGATTGTTGCTGCTAGATATGGACCTTTGGTATTGCCTGTGCCTCTAAATCCTATGCCTGTGGGAGAATATCAAAAATATATGCCTAAATTTACTGGAACAAAGGGAGTGACAGCAGAAGAACATCTTGAAGCCTTTTACAGTTATGCTGATAATTTAGATATAAATGAGAATGATGTATGGATGAGAGTTTTTGTCCAAAGCCTTGATGGAGAGGCTAGGAAGTGGTTTAGAGAATTACCCCAAAGATATTTAACAGATATTGAAGCATTAGATGATGCATTTTTGAAGCAATGGGGAGATAAGAAGGACTTGCTATATTATCATACAGAGTTTGGAAACTTGAAAAGAGAAAAGGGTGAGTCTTTGCCTGACTTCAATAAAAGATTTAATAGAATGTATAGTAAAATACCAGCTGAGGTAAAGCCTACCCCCACTGCCGCCAAACTCACATATGCCAATGCTTTTAACTCTGATTTCTGCTTATTGTTGAGAGAAAGACGATGCGCTACTCTGGGTGATATGCAAGATGCAGCCCTGGAGGTGGAATCCAATATTATGGCAGCAGAGAAGTTAAAGAGTCAAGTTGATAGGAGAAGGCTGAGAGGTGAGGCTTCTTCTTCCCCTGCCTCAACTTCAGAGCCTAAATTAGACAAAATGACTAAGATGATTGAGTCATTGGCTGCTGAAATTTCTAAGTTAAAGGTCGAGCAGACTTCAGGGAAAACAAGGCAGCAAAACGCATTTGCTCCAAGAAATCCAAACCTTTTCAGAAAAGCAAATGAGCAGTTACAAATTATGCAAAGGGGTGAAGAAAAAAAAGAAGATCATAAAGTTAAAGCTCCCTTTCAAAATCTAGTCATGGAGGAGGAACAATTTGAAGAAGATGAGGATAAAATTCACTGCTTGGAAGATAAAGGCAGCGTTGCATTTTTAACATTGGCCGAATATGAAGAGTCATTGCTGCAAGAAAAAAACAGTCAGAGGTGGGACATTGGTGCTGTTCTGCAATCTGGTGAGCAACAGCAAAAATATAATCTAAGATCCAATGCAAAGGATGTCAAAGAAAATCTTGCACAAGAAGCAGCTGCTCAAACAATGCCACAGAATAACAGGCAAAAAAGACCAACAGCTAATCCTATCACCCTCAAAGCTCTAGTTCAAGAGGTAAAAACTGCTGATAAAGTATTCTCTTCTTTTAGTTTTGAGTCAGAAATTCAGAAATTGAAAATATCCATGCCTCTGGCTGAATTGGTGAAGAGTGAATTATTCAGAAAACCCATCCTTGAGGCCCTTGAACTAGAATCTAAACAAACCTCCATTGACTCTATCAATTTGCAAGATGACAAGCCTGCTATTGTGCTTAGCCCCATGATTGAACCTGCTGATAATAGTTCTCCATCTTTCTATGTTTCATTAACTATCCATGATAAAATCCTCCACAATTGCCTGCTAGACACAGGGGCCAGCCACAATCTAATGCCTAAAACTGTCATGGAAGAGTTAGGCCTTAATATCAATAGACCTTATCATGATTTGTTCTCTTTTGATTCAACGAAGGTAAAATGCCTTGGATTAATTAAGGATCTGGCCATTACCTTAACCCAGCTGCCCATGAAAAGTATGATGATGGATATAGTGGTGGCTGATATTCCTCCAAATTTTGGTATGCTGTTGTCTAGAGGATGGATTAAGATACTAGGTGGGACATTGTAGAATGATCTATCTTATGCAACTGTTCCAGTGTTTGGAGGAGAAAGCAGGAGGTTATATAGAGAAGCACAGCTGGCATATATCATTAGTGATGAGAAGAATCCTACAAACCATCCCATATATGCAGTGGACACTGATTTTGGAGCTTGCATTCTCCAAATAGAAGAATCTTAGAAGGCTGCATTGCATATCAGGAAACCAACAGCTCAGGCTGAGCATGATACAGGTGGTCAGATTTGGGAGATGTTCTTTGATGGAGCATGTACCAAGGAGACTGCAGGAGTAGGGGTGGTGCTAGTATCTCCACAACAAGAAACAATTCAGTTGTCTCTAAAGCTAGTTTTTCAGGTGACAAACAACATAGCAAAATATGAAGCACTGCTGTTGGGCCTTCATGAAGCCAAAGATAGAGGAATAAAAAATCTGAAGGTGTTTGGAGATGCTGATCTGATAATTCAGCAAGTAAATAAAACATTCCAAGCAAAGCATCCAAGGTTGAGAGCTTATAGAGATGAGGTATGGAGAGTCAAAGAGTTCTTTGATTTTTTTGCATTTCATATATTCCTAGAGCCCAAAATCAGCTTGTTGATTCCCTTGCTGTCTCTGCTAGTTTGTTCATCCCTCCATCGCCTCCCAAACTAGTTTATGAGGTACAAATGAAGTATAGACCCTCTGTGCCTGATAATGTTCACCATTGGAAGGTTTTTGATGATGATGATGAGTTAAATAGGTTCCTTCAAGTCATTGATGAGTTCTCTGAAATGCATATTGACCAAAATAATGATGCTTTGTTAGAGGATCCCAAGGCCCAACTTAGAAATAAAATTGGCAAGAATAGCATAGTCCAACTTCCTAGTAACCATATCCCTAAGGGTCTAATTCCTCTTGAGAGATTGTTTGACCACAATGATGTGCCTTACAAAGCTGCCCAAAAAGAAGATCAGTCTGCAGTTTGTAAGCATGATATAGGAAATCCAAGTCAGCCCAAATTCATAAATCTGTCCACTAATTTATCTGCTGATCAGAGTGTTGAATATTGCAAATTAATGAGGCAATTTGCTGATGTGTTCGCTTGGGAATACAGTGATCTGAAAACATATGACAGGAATATAATTCAGCATAAAATTCCGCTTGAGAAAGACACTATTCCTTTCAAACAGAAGCTGAGACCAATGAATCCTATGCTCCTTCCTCTGGTTGAGAAAGAAATTAAAAAGCTGCTGGCTGCTAAGATTATAGTGCCTCTCAGATATTCTAAATGGGTGGCTAATCTGGTTGTTTTGAGGAAGAAGAATGGAGAAATCAGACTGTGCGTTGATTTCAGGAATCTAAATAAATGCTCTAAAAAGGATAATTATCCCTTGCCAAAAATGGAGCATTTGTTGCAGCAAGTCTCAGCTGCTAAATTAATGTCTTTTATAGATGGATTTTCAGGCTTTAATCAAATCGTTGTGCATCCAGATGATCAAGAGAAGACAACATTTACCACTCCTTGGGGCACGCCAAAATGCCATTTGGGTGATGAATGCTGGAGCCACCTTTCAGCGCACTATGGATATTGCTTTTGTGGGTGAAAAGGATAAATTCGTGCTAATATATCTTGATGACATAACTTTTATTCTGGCAGCCATCATGATCATCTACAACATTTAAAGAAGGTGTTTTTAAAGTGCAGGAAGTTTGGAATTTCACTCAATCCAAAAAAATCCCAATTTGCTTTGGAAGAAGGCAAACTGTTGGGGTATGTAGTGTCTGCTGCAGGTGTTCAAACTGACCCAGAAAAAGTCAAAGAAATTCAGGCCTTGACTTTTCCAAGATCAAAGAAAGACATACAGTCTTTTCTTGGCAAAATTAACTTTGTAAGGAGGTTCATTCCTAATTTTGCAGAGCTGGTTAAGCACATAACCTCCATGTTGAAAAAAGGAGCAGAGGTAAAGTGGACTGATGCGGCTAGAAAATATTTTGAGTCCATTAAGATGGCTATTGTGGAAGCCCCTACTTTAATAAGCCCTGACTATAGCAAGGAGTTTCACCTATTTTCATTTGCCTCTAAGGATACCATTGCAGTTGTCTTGTTGCAGCAAGATGAAGCAAGTCAAGAGCATCCAGTGGCCTTTTTCAACAAGAATCTGAGGGATGCTGAACTAAGGTATGATATTATTGAAAAGCAGGCTTATGATCTTATCAAATCTTTGAAAGCTTTCAGAGTATACATATTGCATTCCAAAATAGTTGCATATGTGCCTTCTGCTACAATAAAGGATGTCTTAACGCAGCCTGATGCTAATGGAAAAAGAGCGAAATGGATTGCAAAAATGATACAGCTTAACATAGAGTTGAAGCCCACCAAGCTGGTAAGAGGTCAGGGGCTTGCCAAGTTATTGGCTAAAGAAAATTGCAGGTCTTTGGACATTGATTTCTTGTTCACTGTAGCAGAAAATGGTCAAATAGAAGAGCATGAAACAGCTGAATCGCAGAGAGGACAGTCAGTGGCCGAGAACTTAGCTTCATGTAGCTGGTATGCTGCAATAATTAATTTCCTTCTAAAGCTAGAAGTTCCTTCAGAATTTTCTCAAAGTCAAGCAAGAACGTTAAAGCTCAAGGCAACGAAATATTGCATCAATGATAGCTTGCCTTATTGGAGGGATCCATCTGGAGTGCTTTTAAGATGCGTGGACAAACAACAGTCAATAGAAGTTATGCAGCAATTCTATAACAGCATGTGTGGAGGACATCATTATTGGAGAACTACAGCCCATAAGATTCTCAGAGTTGGGTACTATTGGCCCTCTTTATTTTCTGATGTATTTTCTTTTGTTAAATCTTGTGACAGGTGCCAAAGATTTGAAGGTAAGCAGCAGTTGAAATCCCTGCCCCTAAAGCCAATAATTGCAAAAGGACCTTTTCAGCAGTGGGGCTTGGATTTCAATGGTGAAATCAACCCACACTCCAGTGGCCAGCACAGGTGGATATTAGTTGCCACTGATTATTTTACAAAATGGATTGAAGCAATCCCAACAAGGAAGTTTGATCATAATGTGGTCATGAAATTCTTATCAGAAAACATTTTCAGCAGATTTGGTTGCCCACATAAGCTTGTAACAGATAATGCAGCAGCCTTCAAGGCAAAAGAGTTGGTGGAAATGTGTGATTCAATGGGCATTAAACTTGTTCATTCCACCTCCTACTACCCCCAAGGGAATGGTCTAGCAGAATCCTCTAATAAAAGTCTGATCAGGATTATTAAGAAGCTGTTAGAGGAAAATAAGAAGAATTGGGATGCCAAGCTCAAATATGCGCTTTGGGCAGACAGAGTGACTATCAAAATATCTATAGGTTGCTCTCCTTTCAAGCTGGTATATGGTACTGATGCTATTTTTCCAATTCAACTTACCCTCCCTGTGGCAAAGTTGCTCCAAACAGCGCAGAATGAAGAAGATGTTATGGCCAATAGAATCACTGATTTAACATAATTATATCAGATCAGAGAATAGTTGATTGAAAAAGCTACAACACATCAGCAAAGGATCAAGGAAGTCTTTGACAAGAAGAAAGGAATAATTTGCAGGTTGGGGATTTGGTTCTGAAATGGGATGCATTTAAAGAAAAGAAAGGCAATCATGGGAAATTTGATGCTCTCTGGACAGGCCCTTTCATCATTTCACGGATTCAAGGGAACAATACCTTCATACTGAAAAGTATGGAAGAAGAACCAGTTTTTGATGGCCCTGTTAATGGGTGCTTTTTGAAAAACTATGTGATTTAAGGTCTTTTGGCCTTAAAAGCTGTAAATATTGTGTTTTTATCAGTTTTTAGTATAGTTGTAGTAGACTCCATGCCCAATGGAAAACTAGGAATTTTGGCTAATCTGTTTGTTGCTGGAAAGGCATTGATCTGCAGGTTCTTGAGACCTCACAGGGAGGATCTCATCCCAGAAGGAGCTAGTGTTAGCTTTGTTGTGCAAAAGCATCAAAAAATGGATTCAAACACTCTCAAAGGCTGCAAATACACTTATAATCATGTCAAAGGAACCATTGATGCTGTCGAAATCCTCAAATTTTGGCTAAAATTCTTCCACCGATCAAAAAATTTGCAAGAGGAAAGCCCTTTGGAGGGCAGAAATACACTATCGGGAGGCGAAAATACCCCAAAAACGATGTAAAAATCAAATCACAAGCTTAAGGATCTACATTAATCTCAGCCGTTGGATCTAGCCGATCAACGATCCAGATCGCGTCGGCATATCGCAAGTCGGGGGAGGCAACGACATGAGACATCGCTGATGAGCGATCGTCGATATCGCATTGGCGTATCGCAATGGAGGACTTACAATAGGGGCTTTATTATTGTGCGATGAGCGATCGTTGATATCGCATCAGCGTATCGCTATCGGCGTTTCCAATGGAGCATGGCCTTTTGCATATATATGAGCGATCGCTGATGGGCCAGACCCGATGGATGTACAACGCTCCATTTTATAAAATTTCAAGTCCGCGCCCGTCGCATTTTCAATGTTTTTTGTGTATTTTCAATATATAAAGAAAATACAAAGGAGGCCTTGGGCAAGTACCGATTGCGATGGAGTCCGGACCTGATGGGTCGGACCCGATATTTTATGAATCATTTCTTGTAAAATTTCAAATCCGCGCTTAAGCCATTTTCAATGGTTTTGGGTGCATTTTCTGTGTATAAGGAAATATAAAGAAATACAAAGGATGGGCCTGTTTTAATATGAATTGCGACCCTAAAGGCAGACCCGATAGTTGAATGAACCATGCATGCACCTCTTAAAAGTCAAAATTGAAGCAATGATGGGCGGGAATGAACAGTTTGGGCAGCGTTTCACTGTTTTAAAGCAGCACAGTCATAATGGAGCCATTTTTAATGATCAGCAGCAGAAATTAATCAGCAGTATGGCCGAGGAGGAAGCAGGACACCTCTGGGGAGTTCAGAGCATTCAATGGTTATGGTTCCATTGGTATTTCACGCCACCTGCTCAAAGGAGGACTGCAGAGCACCAGAGGGTCAAATCCATTTACAACACAGCCAGAGTTGTATCAGCAGCCCCATTTCTGAATGTAAATGTGGTTGGTGGCCATTTATGGGCTCCTCCACGCATAGATAACAGGGAGATTGTGTAATGAGACACCATATATACTGAAAAAACCGATGTAGTGGGATTGATGAGTGTTTGATAAATGATAGTTTTGTTGTTGCCTTTAACTTCTGGAGATTGTAAATACTATGAGACCTGCAGCTTCTGGTCTTGATTTTCAACTAACGCAAGCTTATTTTGTTGTCACATGCTCACTTTCCACTTCTCTTTCTTGTTCTAGGTTGTGCCTGCTGGCATTTATTTGATGTGATGTGAATGTTTAATATCAGAGGGGCTGTCATCCCACCTTTGTATTATAATTTAGTGGCTCATTAAAATTGCTTGCAGATTGTTGTTGTTTAACATCAGGGAGCTATCATCCTGTCTGTGTATAAAACAATAGTTCTACAGATCTTCTAACTGGTTGCAGTTGGCCATCACAAGGTCCTGTGTATCTGCTGGTGTAATTAGTCTCCTCCATCATCACCTTTACCTTAAACTGTGAGTAGTTGGTAGTTGAAAGCCTTGTAGTTTGGGGGTCTTCACCCATGTCTGGGGATAGTCATAGTAGGAGTGGTTATCTGGCTTAAATGTGCAGCATATCTCCATTTATCCATCATCTTATCCAACCATAATTGTTGAATTTGTAATGTTCCTGAGCATCACTGATTTACAACCTAGGTGAGTTTCTTGGGGTGATAACAGGTACCACACAGCTCTCCTCAAGCTCCATTAACTTTCCTCTTTCCCAACAAATTCCCCAAACTCAAACTATAAAAGGAAAGAATGGAAATAATAACAAGAAGAAAACCATGAAAACCAATAACAACATGACTCCTCAAACGAAGTGGTATGGCCATACTCTAGACATAAATAAATCTACAAATCAAATTGAAACAAATCACAAAGACCAAAAGCACAAGACTAATAGCAGACACCATGACTCAATCCCCATGGTTCCCAAGGAAACTCAACCTGATCCTTTTTCAATATTTCATGGCAATATGTTGCCATGCAACTTCCTACATCAAATTATCATCAATACATAACTATCAGTGCATAAATAAACATAACAATACACCAGTTATGTTATCTTGTTGTGCCGAGCACATTTCTTGCAACTAAACACATCCACGCCATCTCTCAAGGGACTCCAATCCTTTGACAGATCCACCTATAACTAAAGACTAGCTAATATACATGTCAAGTACGTTTTCATGAATCTATCACAATTCCACATAATTTCAAACAAAATCAAGGTTAAGAAGACTTCATGTATGTGAGGCACTCATTCGTTTGGAATTAGGGTTTCCAAACATAGCCAAAGAAATTGTTGTCCAATTCCTTTCTTTTACCCTTTTTACCTTGTTGCAATCGACGCTTATTATGTACTGTCACATCACCCAATTTTTAGTTATGTAAACACATCAACTATTACCTTGTCATACTAATACCAGGCATGTTACCCTGCAACTGCTCACACATGTTAACCACATGTTCCAATTATCAATACAATCATATATATCAATTTGGAATCAACATTTATAAAAACTAACAACCATGTTATAATCCATAGTCAACTCATAATCATTAGACATAATGCTACAACTGTCACCTACTACACTCAATTACATATCAACTATCTCAACACATATGTATTAGTACAATCATCTTAAAACAAGATCATTGGAACACATACTTGTATTATGCAATTCATAAAAAATTCAAACAACTTAAAATCATACTATGTTAAATAAATCAACTAGATGACATAATAGACACCAAACACTCAACATCAAATAGACAACATAATAAAGAATGAAGCACCAAGTATACTACATAATAAAACTCATACCTTAGTGTACCTCAAGGGTGGCAATCTTGTTTGCATGATCAATCTAGGTTAGCATGATACAACTTCACAACATATCAACTCAAACATAAATCATGATATCCATAACAATAAGCAACTAACATGTTCACGTAAGAGGCTCATAAGCATTTGCTATTCATACATAACAATCACATATGTAAAATCAATCTAGATTAGTACGACACCATATCACAAACATGTCGGCTCATATCTGAATATCACAACCATAACCATCTAGATAGGTCAAACAAGGTTAACACAATACATATAACATCAATATCTTCAATGCAATTAACATAACCATCACACGTATGACCAATCCAAATTACAACATCAAGGTCTCAATGAAATAACCCTAATCATCAAGTTAACTATCATATATCAACAAGAAGTTAACCAATTACATACTCAACAACAATACATAACACAATCATAACAATCACTAGCATATAACAACAATAAGCTATATATCCTGTTCATCAACAACATATAACCTAATCATTAATTTACTAGCATAAAACCACAACTACTTATATATTAATCTCATCGACAACATATAGCGTAATCATCAACCTATCTAACATAACACAACAATAGCAATGCATACTACCACAAGTTACTATCATTCATGACTATCTAACACATGGGCATAAGACTACATTAATCAACTAGCATCTATCATGTATGCAACCATAATATCAAAAGACATGTACATAAGCCTAGTCCATATGAAAATCCTTAACTTACATACTTGCATGCCAAACATACAATACATGTATGACAATCTTCTCTTACCCCAAGGTCCAATGTTGCAATATCATTATGATGATCTGCATCTCCTACTCTATCTCAGCCAGCACATTAGCATCATGACAACCAATATCTCCATGATGACCTAAATTGCATATAATGACTTCACAAGTCATTTTTTCCCTACTATTCATGCATAACTATAACCAAGACCATACATGCATAACAACTACATAATCAACCATTCACACATGAAGACATACTCCATGACAACACGTTCAACATTCACATGGAGACATCACTACAACCACGATCATCAACATGAAAATGCAACAAGCACATGGACTATATGCATAAGGAACACATATGCAACCAACTTGAAAGCATAACCAAACCCACAGCCCAAGGAGAGTGCAACCATGCTCTGATACCACTTTGTAACACCCTCCTCCCATGTCTACCCAAGCAACCGGCTAGTTGGGGTAAACATGCGACAAGAGGCCACTATGATATGATTCGACCTCCTAAGTCACATTAAGCAAGTGGAACCAATGGAAACAGACCATACAAACATCCAACATCATCAACAAAACCATCAAAATACAAATCAACCACTCAAATAGCCTGTCCATGGATACCACTATTGTTTTAGTTCTTTTGGGCAATATTCACTCTCATGCTATGGGCAAGGGAGTGACCAGAAACCTAAAGTCTCTCTCACAGGCCTACCTAATAGAAAATGTGGACCAAAATTGTCAGTTTTGTGCCAGCGACCCCAAGATTTAAACCACTTTTTCAGGCTCAGAGCCAAGGACACTTCCCAGAATTGATCCATCTCTTCAAATCAGTAAAGTAACATGGAAATGAAAATACTAAAGAAAATACTTGTTCAAGACCTTGACTAGATCCCTACTAGCCATGACAGGCATTTCGTCAATCATATCATTGACATGTAACCTACAAGTGTAAACCACATAATTAAGTGTATGGATCTCATACTTATCTGAAAATTACCATGAACCATTATTCTCTCATGCCATTTTTTCATTATCATCGATTAGGTCATAAACACATTATCCATTCACATACAAGTAAAAACATGTTGAAAGCCATACATAATTGTTGTCATAAAATGTGCATATAACCAGTATAATAGGAACATAAATAAAATAAACATGATAGCCATCAAATCCATAAATACATCAGTACTTTTACACATGGAAATCAAGGGAAAATATTTTCCATTAATGAATGTAATGAACCAACCAAAGATGGGACTACCACGTTCCACCCAACCATAAAATGGCTGAGCCAAATCTCTCTTCAGTCATTTTCCCTCATGCCATATTCCAAGCATGAATGTTGGATCTCATAGAACACATCAATCAAAACTCATACAGTTCTTCCAGAGGCCATCCACCTCAACCCATCAAACACTTATTCCACCTCACATTCGGACATCACAAAACCATCATCATATCGGTCTCTATCCAAGCCTTGCAGGGCTCCAAAGAATTTTTCCAACCAAGGTTCCAGGACTAATAATTCAACCCATAGTGTTTACCGGGCTCTAGAGTGTTTTTTCAACCAACGGTCCAGGACTAGTAACTCAACCCACCAAGGGCTCCAGAGAGTTAGTCCAACCAAGGCTCCATGACTAGTAACTCAACCCAAGCTAAGTAACATGAGAACCAATCAAAAACAAACAATGCAAGTAAACCCACAATCACCATGGCTATCTAGGAAATGACAAGGTTAGACAATCCATTATCAATACCAGCCATCCTCCATGTCAATGACAGATCATGACCAAGAAACCACATGCATGTCTCATCCATGCCAAAAATAGTGAGGAAAACATATATGCAACTCAGTACCTGCAAGAAAATATTTTTGTAGATGTTGATCTTGATTCTCTCTTACGCTTTTTTGCTCTCCCTTTGCCTTCTTGATCCAAGAATCCAAGTATGCCACACCTCTAAGAGTGCTCCAAGAAAACTCTAATTATCTAAGAGTATGAGAGAGCGATAGAATAATGGGAGAGCTCCAAAATTGAACTAACCAAGTGTTACCCACTGATCCTCATAAGATTTTTATTAATGAGGCCTCTATTTTCTTCATTTTCCATTATTTTCCTTCATTTTCCTCCTCACATGCAACCTGTGGACTTTCACCATAATTTTCTCCTAATTTCCATTATTTTTGTAAATAAATGCCAATTAATGCCTCATGCCTTTCCAAATCTTTAGCCATTTCCTTTGACATCTTCCTTTAGCCATAATAAACTGAATAAACACCCATTAGGATGTTTCCCCCACCATTAAGCTTGGAATACATGTCCCATCATCGTGGCCTTATATATTTTTACATGAGTTTTTAAACAGGGTTGTTACAACATTATCCCTCTTTATGTCACATTATTATTCTTTTGCTCACACTTGGCCTCTAGTTATTTTGATATTTCTTTGAAAAGCCTATGTTTGAGTAGTTGACCATCCCCTCTTGAATTGAATCAATCACTTTGTTGAAAAATGGCAACAAGAAATTCTAGTTTAATTTGTCCTTGAATTAAACTGTGAATTAAAATAGAATTCTTTTCTCATAGCAATTTGAACATAATTAATTAAGTTTAATTAACTTAATTAATTTAGGTAATTCGAATTGGAAGTCTTTTAGGAGACATGTATATGTTCTCCCTAACTTATAGGGGCTAAGGATGAGTTATGAATGAGTTGTAATTAGTTAACTCAGTTTATTGAGTTAATTCCAGTTAAATTAGTTCCAATCAGTTTCAGGAACTAATAGTGAGTAAACAGTCAGTTGGGACACTAGTGACCTAATTAGTGCTACTCTAGTTAACTGAAGATTCCACCATTAGAAAATCATGCATGTCAATTCTTAGAAAGACCCAATTTATACTAGAGTGTAGGGACAATGTACTATTTGTTTTAGATTTTTCTAAGTTGCACTGACAATGCATGCAATCAGAAACTGATCCTTGAGGGATTCAACTATTTTTAGAGGCTTTATGTCCCTTTAAATACAAGTTATCCTTCATGGGAATTATACATTGGAATAGAGACTTGGAGAGCTTGTGAAGAGGCTAATTTTTGGCCTTGAGCTTGCTTATGAGTTGGAGATTGAATTTGTTGAGTGCTGGGATTTTTTTAGAGAGAACAAGTATTGTAATTTCATCTTGATTTTCCATATTAATACAAAACGGATAGTGGGGTTTTGAGTTGCGGCTTTCCCTTAATATTTATCGTGTTGTGTGCCTTTGATTCTCTTCCTCTATTGATTATTGTTTTCTTGATGTTTATGGGCTTCTGCTATAAAGAGTAGAAGTATATTCTTGTCTCTTGTTTTAGCAAATTGTATTAGCTTGTGAATCTACAGATACATGGTATCGGAGCAAGATTGATTTTTGGGACGAGAGTTTGTAGAGAAGTTATGAGAATGTCTGTGAAAAATTTTCAGACACAAATTTCAGATTTGGATTCCTTGGGAAAAGATACCCAAACTCAAAAAAAAAATCAGCCGAATCGGAGTTCAGATGAGGGAGATATCACTAATTTAAAATCAGCTCTCTAGAGGAGATTTCGAAGTTTTGAGTTTCTAGGTTACAGGTGAAAATCAAATTTTCATACATACTTCAGGATCGGCAGATGGCATTCCATGGGTTGAGGCTTGAGTATGCCTTGGAAGGTAGCTCGAATTTTATAGCCTAGAGGGACAGGATGGAGGTTGTGCTAGAAGATAATGGCTTGAAGGAATTCATTGATCAAGAAGTCCCCAAGCCAGCAGCTACAGATGCATAGAACTTGGCCGAATGGAAGAAGTGTGTGGCAAAGGCAAGGTGGATAATCCTTAAGGGAGTTCGAAACCACATTGTCTTGAGTCTCCATGGAAAGGAAACTTTGCATGCTATGTGGAAAACATTGACGGACTTGTATCAGAATAGCAGTGATCAAAGGAAGTTGGCACTGAAGGATAAACTTCATAAAATCAAGATGGAGAAATGCGAGACGATTCCAAAGTACTTAACCAAGTTCACTCAATGTCGATATGAACTTGGAAGTTTTGGAATCACAACTTCTGAGGAGGATATGGTGAGCCTTTCTCTTCTTGGACTCCCAAAGAGTTGGCCAAGTTATCAGGACTCTGTTAATGGTCGTGAGAAGCTACCAGATTTGGAACAACTATGGTCATATTTGATGCAGGATGAGATCAGGAGGAACACCAGGGATGGCTCTTCATCAACGACTAATGATGAAGAGAATTGTGCCTTAGCAATTAAGGCAAGGAAGGGGAAAGGTAAAATTTCTCATTCCAAATCAAATTATTATCACGGAGGTAAGAAGAAGGACATAACAAAAGTTAAATGCTTTCATTGTCACAAGATGGGTCACTTTGCTACAAATTGTCCATTGAAGAAGTCCAAGGGGAAGCCTTGAGGAGGAGCAGTGGGTAAGACTTTGGACTCCCAATTCGAATTTGACTTTTCCCTCATTGCATGCATGGTGTCTTCAATGATGGGGAAGTGTTTGGTAATTAGACAGTGGAGCTTCTTTCCACATGACTGGCGATAAAGAGTTATTCAGTGAACTGGAGGAGAAAGATCTCAAGATTCATATCGAGATGGGTGATGACAGTAAGTATAGTGTTACTGGTGTGGGCACTATTACTTTTCAGAGGGAGCATGCGGCTCCACTCACCTTGAAGAATGTTATGCATGTACCCGGATTGACAAAGAACTTGGTATCCATTTCCATGCTTGAGGATAGAGGTTGTGACATGATCTTTTTGAAAGGAAAGGCATTCCTATGACACATAGCCACGGGTCAACTAAAGAAGATAGGGATTTGAGTTCAAAATCTCTATAAGATAGAGGTAGAGGATTGTGCTGCTTTGAGTTCAAAAGCAGAAAATATGTTGAACCGAGACATCGGCGAGTTGTGGCACAGGTGATTGGACCACTTGAATCATGGGGCTTTGAAGATATTGCAGCAAATCTCTACCGATCTTTCCAAAGGTACACTTGATCAAGTTGATACATGCAAGGGTTATTCTTTGGGAAAATACACCAAGTCTTCCTTTGGAGATAGAGACGGTCAAGCAGAGTCTATTCTAGAGAGAGTCCATTCAGATGTGTGTGGACCATTCTCGATAGTATCTACTGCAAAACACAGGTATTATGTTATATTTGTAGATGACTATTCTCGTAAATGTTGGATATTTTTCATGCAGAGAAAGGATCAGACATTCACAAAGTTTTGTGAATTCAAAGCATTGGTCGAGAAAGAGTCAAGCAAGAAGGTGTTTTGCTATTCAACAACCCCCCCATTTGTTAATAAAATAGATAATATTCTATCAATAAATGGGGACCCTTAAAAAAAATATCCTTCCAAAAAACAAATTTATCATTTAAACACTTTCTTTTAAATTTTTTGAATAAAACAAGATATCAAGTCAAAACCCTTTGTGAAAGCTAGAAATACTCACCTTTTCACACATCACTAAACCGAGTGTGTGAAAATCCTTATTAACAGGAAAAAATTTTGAAATGCGATCTAAAAGAAACATCACGCTTAACCTAGCTACCATTAAGCTTTTCATTAAAAACTAGGTCCTAAGGCATTTCCTCTCAAAATAAAGCCTATATCGCAATTCACAAAGGGTACACCCTCACGAAGTATGTTGAATCATGTGAAATGTGATAGTTAACCTTATCGCATCGCATCGGAAATACTTAAGAAAGGTTTGAAATCTTACAAACCACGCGATGTTGCGAAATGCGATAAAAGCCCAGACCCGACTAGAGCCTATGTTATAAAGTAACACTTAAGTCCATTATGCAAATGAAAAATGCTTTATAAGGTAAATCCCGTTAAATAAGCTACGATTTAAAAAACAATAAAGAACGTCCTGAATATCACATCCCACAAAAACCAAAGGAACTTTAAAGAAAGCGCATAATCAAAATGTGATAATGTGATTTTCGATATTGCATCACAATCGCAAAATCGACATTTTTGCAAATCAAAGCTCGTAACCTTAAAAAGTTTTATTCCTGTTTTATGATGTGGAACATTAATGAGCAATAAAGGTAGCGATAACAAATCATTAGTGGGAATTTAACATGGGTTAATGGCATTTATGTTTGAAAAGCAGCTCGATGTGATATGATATCTTTTCATCTGCGTTTAACTAAAACTCCTTTCTTGTCACCTTTTCAAGGTTATCTGTATCATTCATTCTCATTTTCATTCTCAATATGTCTATCTAATAGCTTCTTATTTTCTCCATTTCAGGAAAAATCCGTTGCAAGAATCGTTAGGAGCAATGGCGAAGAAGGAAAAGGCAACCGCGTCTGAAAAGTCAAAAATGATCCCTCTATTCTCTAGTACTACATGCAGTAGAGATAGAGGAACTTCAACATGGGAAGCCATGTATTATTTATTAGAAGAAGAGAAACCAAGCCCTCTGGTATCAAAGGCCACAATCGATACTCATATTTCCTCCGACGCCTCTTACTTCAAGACAGCATGCTCGTTTCTACACCGCATAGCCGCAAGGTCGAAGATAACCCCATACATAGATATGGTCAAGTGGATAATTGATGTGGTGGACGTCTCGGACAGAGAGTTCAAGAATAGCAGGCATGAGGTTATGGGAAGGTTTTCAGTAGACAGCTTATGGCTTATGTACAATCTACTAGAGCCATAAAAGCTCTACAATAAACAATTCCTCGAGAAATTTGCTAAGGAGAACGAAGAACCAGTAGACATTACGCGAGCCTAGACATAAAACGAAAGCAATATCAAATGTGATAAGATGGGTATGTATTCTATGGCATCTATTTCTCCCCCTTATAGTTTTTCAGCAGCCGTGCTATGTAGATTGTTCGGTAAGCCCGATAGTACCAAATTTTCCCTGAAGTGGATGCCATTAATAGAATCATTTGCGAACACAAAAATAATGAATTGGGCTCAAATTTTATCTGATAATTTGGCAAAAGCCATTATGGAGTATAGGAGAAAGAGGAGTCCCTCTTTAAGGATTTATCCCCCATTTTTCATGAGTGCCTTTGTAATGGATGCAATCTGTATTAGCTCTAAATTTCCTATTATTGGATGGAAGTGGATTGTGCAAAACTCGCTTCCTATCCATGTGTACAATAATATTTTGTGAGAGTCTCAGTTTCACCCCCATTTTTACAATATTTTTCAAGGATTTAAGTTTCCCATCCATAAACAAGTCTACAATGCAATGCCCCTAGGTTTTCCAAAGAAGTTGAAGTGGATATCTTACCTGTAGCTAGATGGTTTGGGGAGCAACATTTACCTATATCAGAGTATTTGGTAGCATTGCTTCACCGCATGTCCTCCCATACTTTGTCCCCGACAAGTTAATGGCCAGGAAGATAGCCTACCAAACGGCTGGGGAAGGTGGCATGGGCAAAGGGTTGAAAGAATAGAAGAAGGCCATTTGGCCTACATTTCCATTGCAATGTGGTGTGTTTTCACTACACGATTTTGGACATTCATGCAAAGAGGCATAGACTATGAAATATCTAAAATTAACTACATTCCTAGGAAGGCAGCATGACCCAAATGGCATGTTAAGGACTTCACTACTATGGTGAAAGTGAAACCATTCACCCATGAGGAAGACGCCTTCGATGACCTCTTTCTACAAAAAGAAACATTTTCAGATGTGATGCATATGGCATCACTACTTTTTGCCCCAGATGATGTTGAAGCTTTTCATGTGTATAGAAAGAGTAGATTAAAGAAGGTCCCATTGGACCTACTACAGATTGAACCAATAAGAGAGCCAACTCCTAGTGTAAGCTTGGAGGAAAGCTCCAAAGAAAATTGCGAAGAAAATTCTGAAGCAAAGACCTAGGAGAGATCTGCTTATGAGTCAGAGCACTCAGAGTAGTAGTCTCAAAATGGGGGGGGCAATAAAAATAAAGAGTCCGAAAGGGACACAGTCGAAACTACAGAAGAAACAGTCGAGAAAACCCCGGCAAAAAAAAGGCAGAAATTCACTCTACTTCCACTCAATTGGCACAGCCCCAGTTATTTATTTGGAGAACGAATGGGAGAATTTCAACAAGAAGCTTCATACAGATGAACAACCATCTGAGATACAGACTCCATAGCTCAATTCAACTCAAGAAATAATAGTGGAGAAAACTGTAGGCACTAAGGATGTTGAGCTCATTCCTGCCACCCCCACTTCAGAAATCATTTGAGAATTGAGGAAATTCCTCCATTAGATGTGTTTGATAGCCCTACTCACAAAGTTTTCATTAAGAGATAGAGGAAGAAGAGGAAGCTAGATGTTGCAACTAATACGACCCCTGACAATGAACCAATGGACATTGTATGGAAAGACTCTCTCATGGCCCCATCTGAAAACCTCACAAGCCTATGCTATGAACACTATTAACAAAGCGACAGAGGTCCAAATGTTTCTTAGAGAAAAGGAACAAAAGATTCTACTATTGGAACAACAATTAGCTCAGGAGAAATCCAATCAACAAGCAGAATTACAAGTAGCCCAGCTCTAGCAGGAATTTGAACAGATGCAAATACAACATCAGGCCAGCCTAGCGGAAAGAGATGTGTGGATACAAGCCATGACAGATAAGTATAAAGACAATCTACAAATCAATGAGTTCATAAAGGAAGCACTCAATCTTAACTCCCAACTAATGCAACAAAAGGAAGTTCTATGCCAGAAAATCTCGCAAATAAGTCCTTATTGTGAGATCAGTGATAAGCTAACAAGCCAAGTTGTCGACATGAGACTTGAGTATGACGAAATCCATAAAAGGGTTTCTGACTTTATCACCTGGCAAGAATCAGAAGAAGGGATAAAGGCTGATTTTTTTAAGCTAGAGGAATCACATAAAGACATATTGTTCACATATTGGGATTCACGGCTCAAGCAAGCAGAAAGGGAAATGATGGTCGCGGGAGCAACAACAAACAGCGTCATAGAAGCCATCAACGAAAAACTGCATGGTGCCAACCTAGTTGCAGAGTCTATACCAGGATTTCTTCCAAATTCCAAATAGTTAGAGCAGTATTGGAGGCAGACAGGAAAAGAAAAGGAGGAGGTAATCAGACAAATGGGCAAGCTAAACTGGGAAGCAAATTGGCAATTTTTGGTAAAACCACACAGTCGGTGAATGACCTTGTGATTCTTAACTACCTCCACACAAAAAATGGTGCCAGCACTGACAAACGTTATATTTGTTGGGAAGTTGAAATCTGCGATCGGCAAACCAACACAGCAAGCCTATGACAAATATTTGCGATCTCAAAGATCAAATGCAAAGGAGTTAGTCACTTAGTTTTTTTTTATTTTAGTTTTATTTTTGCATAATTTGAGGCAGGTCTTTTAAACCTCCTCAGCTATTTTTGTAATGATCTATTTAGGACCTATAGTTTAGTATTTAAACCCCTCTCATGCATTTAGAGAGGGGTCCAAAAATTTTATCAGAAACATTCTTCAAAACATGCACTTTTGTACCTTTGAGGAGGTTCTGATGGAATGAATGGAATAGGGTCTATTTCCTCTTATATGTCTAGCATGCTCTACTGAAATGAACTTTTGTACTCTTATAATATGTTAGACTGATTGGAATTAGGTCAATATTGTTGAAGCACATGAGAAGGACTCATCATATATGGTACTTTTATCTTATGATCTTGTTTTATTTATGTATCAGGCAATAATTCTTCTTTCAATTGTTTTATGTCTGAAAGTTTGAATTACAGTTAACATTATTGCACTTTTGTATGATGTTGCCTTTGACTTTATTCTCAATACATGAACAATTTATATGTGATATATCTTTCATAATTGTTTTGGCTAACTATTTATCTAGAACGATTATTATTAAACGATTTCACTTCTTATTGCAGTTGAATGATCTTTATTACCAATTGCTATTGACATTATTGTAGATCGCATACTTTATTTAATTCTCGGGTATATTTATATTCAAATAGTATTTAAACTAAGATATATGCATGTGTTTAGTATTTTAGATTAGATTACACTTAGCTTAATCATTCCCTCGTTACATCATATATCACCCCATCAACACTATCAAAATCTATTTTGGGAAACTGGTCCCATTATCCCCAGTCGGAGCCACTACACCAAACGGAAAAGGAGTTGCTAACCAAGGTCTGGACCAGGTGGTTTTCCCCCATGTTGTAGCAACGATTTTCGAGGCTTCAACATTTTGGCGCTAGAAGGAGGGCCTAACTATGAATGGCAAGTAAATTCAAATCAACAGGCCATTCTAAGAGTAAAACTCCCTCACCCTCACCTCCAACTTCTCGATCGCATTCCAAATCTCCGAATCCTAAACAAGAAGTTGTAAAGAACCCTTTAGAATCCACTACTGTGATTTCAAAAAAGTCAGATCAATCTTCTTCTATAGAAACCCCTAAAGTCCAGTCTTTGATCCATAAGTTACAAGGGATTTCAATATCTCAAGAAGAATTTGAGTTATCCCAAGCTAGTGTTACTTCTCAGTTCCCCTCATCTCAAAGGTTGACTAGAGCACAGAGTGAAAAGCTTGGGATATCCCCATTTGAATTTCCTCTACCAAACCGTAAGAGAGCTAAGAAGACACAATCTGAATCCCATAGTGAGGTTCTCTCATCATCACCTCAAACATCTTCATTCATTCCATCCATTTCATCACAAAATCAACCATCCGCCTCACAACTCCTGATCATGGTTTACACAGGTACTGGAGCACAAGACTCCTCTACCTAATCACCTTAAACCACTAGAACATCTTCCTCTACACAAATACCTAGATGGCTTAAAACCCTCCAAGGCCATGGAAAAATCCAGGAATTGTATGATGGAAACACCCTTACATCAATTTCCATCCCATCTGGATAAATGGTGACCAAAGTTCAATCCTGATGATGGCCTACCAGCTGAGGAACACATAAACAATTTTATGTTTTTCATAAACCTAAACGAAATGGTGGAAGAAGTTGCAATTGTAATATTATTCCCTTATACCTTACAAGGATCAGCGGGATCATGGTACTTTTCATTGCCATCAGGTTCTATTAATAGTTGGGATGCCTTTCAAGAGTAGTTCCTAACCAAGTTCACAAAATGATAGATCAACAGCTACTCTTATCAATGATCTCTCCAACTTAAAAGTTGAACGTAGAGAACTGATAAAAGACTTCAATTTTCATTTCAATAATTTATTAAGTAAAATTCCAACGGCATCCAAGCCCAACGATGAAGTCCAAAATGAATGGTACATTTCTGCTCTCCCTTCAAACACAACTATTTTCATAGATAGAGCTATCAAACCAACTTTGGCAGAAAACATGAAAGAATCCCTAGTTGTAGGAAAACGAATTCTAGCCTTAGATACGAAAAATGCATTACAAGAACGAAAAATACAAGAAACTGACTTTTAGGGACGAACCTAAGAAAAAACCACATAAAGATCCTATTGATCTTGAAGGTTTACAAAAAGTCCTTAAAACCATGTCCAATGAAATTATTGATATCAAGAAATGGGTAGCAAAGACTTCCTCAAAGAAACCTTTCAGACCATACAAAAGAAATCCCCCCTCTGATACTAAGCCTCCAAGCACCATATCAAATGCTAAATCAGATGTGGAGGAAGATGAAGTCTCAACAGCTGAAGAGAAAACAGATGATGAAGAGGTAGTCGAGTTACAAGGAATGTGGGATTTTATCCTCCCCAATGAAGAAACACAAGAAGCATTACCTATTGCAACCAGGAGTAGAAGCCCTGTTGATTTGCCACAAACAAATTCAAAGCAGAAGGTATCAACTCCAGCTCCCAAAGACAAAGCAATAGGTAAGAAATCTTCATCTAAATCCACTCAAACTGCTCCTCCTCAATCAAATGCTCCATCTCCAACTAAAACCCTTATAGTCTCCGATGAAATGGAATATAACATAGTGGAAGATATGAAAAATACTAGGGCGAACATTACCTTTCACGAGCTTAGCAAGCTGAAACATCAGCAGAAGCTATTACTCAAAGAACTAAAAGAATTCCCTACTTCTCCTCTTCCCGTTCTTGTAATCTCGCAAGATACCCAAGAGATGGGAAGGCCTCCTAATACCTCATTAGACAAAATCGATCCTACTGATATTGCTCTAATTGGAGGAAGATCTAAATCCCATACTCCTCCATTTCTTTTGACTTTTGAAGTTTTCAACAAAAATATACACAACTGTTTAGTTGACTCTGGAGCTTCATCTAACATCCTACCACAAACGATTTGTGCCAAATTGAATGTTGAACCCCAAAATTCTATTGTGTGCATTGTGTAGTTAAACCGTTCCCAAGTCGAAGTTATAGGAGAGCTCAATCAAGTCACTATTAGACTCTCATCAAATCCTAAGGTTTGTAAAGTCATTGACATTGTTGTGGCTGATATCTCCGAGTTCTACAGTTTAATCCTTAGCAGAGACTGGTCAGAAAAGCTTCATGGCTATTTTGCAACTGACTGGTCCCACATGTGGCTTCCCTATAATGGCAAGCCAAATCAAATAAGGGTTGACCACAAAAAACATCAAAAATACATTGTTACAGAACTTGAAGGAGAAAATGAGCCAGTCACGTATAGCAGCAATATCATCAGAAACTACTCAGTTGAATCATTTCTAGGAAATTTTAATGCAAATACTTCACCTTTCTTGGAAAATTTTGTTGTATCCCAAGTTGAAAATTTTTCTCAAACAGATACTTCTAAGTGTGTAAATTTTGTAGATAAGCCTGTAGTTAGCTCTTTATTTTGGAAATTATTTTTTGATGGATCCAAATCTAACGATGGAACCAGAGCAGGATGCATATTAGTTAGCCCAGAAGGGGAAAAGATAATGTTAGCATGCAAACTTGAATTCGAATTCACAAACAACACTTTCGAGTATGAGGCATTGGTTCAATGGTTGTATAAGGCTATTGGCCTTAATATCAAACATCTGCAAGTGTTTTGAGATTTGGAAATTGTGATAAAATAGGTAAGAAATACTATAAATTATTTGTCTGGACATTTGAAACATTATCAATCATTAGTCCAGGACCTTACTTCTCACTTTATAGCATTTAATATTTCCCCTATCCCAAGACTCCAAAATGCGAGTGTCGTTCTACTGGCTAATGTTGCATCCAAGCTTATCCCATTGGGAGATTATAGTCCCAATCGCTTTTCTATTGAATTGATTTCTAGGCCTTCCATTCCCGACAATATCACCAATTGGTGAGTCTTTAATAATGATCCAGATATAATAATCTTTCTGACATCTAAAGGCTTGTATAATGACCAGATAATTGATGAAGATCAACACGACAACCAGCTTAAGCAAGAAGCAACTATAAATGCCATACCTAAGTCTGTGGTTATGCTGGAAGACTTATATGATCTTAAGGACAGATTCAAGAAGCCCAGCAACTTAGAACTTCAAAGTTCAACTTTGAGGTTTGAATTAGTTCATCTTGGAACTGACCTTAAACCTCAAAATATCAATCTAGGTCTGGGTCTTATGCCGGATGAAAAGTCAGCCTTCATTCATTTGTTGAATAACTACAAGAATGTCTTTGCTTGGAACTATGAAGATCTAAAGACATATGACACTTCTATAATTCAACATACCATCCCCATGATATCTGATGAAAAACCTGTGTAGTAGAAGCTAAGAAAGATTCACCCAAATCTAGAAAATCAGATCAAATCTTAATTGAATAAACTGCTCAAAGTCAATATAATCTTTCATGTCAGGCACTTGAGTGGGGTTTCTAACATTGTTCCTATCAAAAAAAAGAATGGTGATATTCGAATATGTATAGACTTTCACAATCTCAACAAATCTTGTCAGAAGGACAACTTTCCATTACCTCCCATGGAACAGATACTACAATCAGTTGCAGGCTCAGAACTAATGTCTTTTCTGGATGGATTCTCAGGTTACAATCAGATTCTAGTACATCCAGATGACCGACTGAAGACTACCTTTCGAACCAAATGGGGCACCTATGCCTATCAAAAGATGTCATTCGGGTTAATCAATGTTGGTGCCACATTTCATAGAGCCATGGACAAAGCTTTCAAAGGCTTGGTCAATAAATCAGTGGTAACCTATTTAGATGATATAATTGTGTACTCAAAAAGATGTGGTAATCATTTAAAGGATTTCAAAAAAATCTTTGAGCGTTTTTAGAGGTATGGAATTTCTCTCAATCCCAAGAAATATTTCTTTGCTCTAAGTGAAGGAAAGATCCTTGGATTTATTGTATCCAAAGAAGGGATCCACATTGACCCTGATAGGATAAGAGAAAATTCTAAAATTCCTTTACCTCATAAAAAAAAATCAATGCAACCTTTCCTGGGTCAGATAAATTTTGTCAAAATATTGTCCCTGACTTTTCATGAATTTTTTTGCCTCGTCAATACATGATTAAGAAAAAATCTCTTGTTAAATGGGGACTTACAGAGAATGAAGCCTTTGATCTGATTAAACAAGAAATCTTGAATGCTCCCTCACTAGAAACCCCAAATTTTTCTAATCATTTCATTTTGTATGCCTTTGCTTCTGAGAAATCATATGCAGTCATATTAACACAAGTCAATGATGATAAAGCCAAAGCGTCGATTTCTTTCTTTAGCTCCAATTTGTAAGGGACTGAATTAAACTATTCAGATGTTGAAAAATAAGCTTTTTTTGTTTTCAAATCAATAAAGCATTTCAGACCCTTTCTCCTCAAAACACACACCAAGGTAATATTCATGTTATCAGCATTGAGAAATTTGTTAATACAAAGGGATGTAGGAGAGAAAAGGGCAAATTGGGTAACATCACTGCAAGAATATGACATAGAAACTAGACCAACCAAAATTGTCAATGGTCAAGGTTTTTGCATAATGTTAGTAGGAGCATCCAACTTACCAGCACTACAAGATTCAGGTGATGATATACAAGTATATGAGGTAAGCCTCAATGACACTGAATCCAGATATGCTGATATCATTTTTTATTTAAGAAATGGATATTCCCCTACGCAACTAAGTTACAAAAGAAAAAAGGCTTTGAGGCTAAAAGCTAGACAATACCAAATAATCAATGATGTGTTGTTTAGAATAAATTATAATTCTGTTTTTCTGAGATGTCTTGAAAAATCTGAGGCAGAAAAGTTTTTGCAGGAACTCCATGATGGACCAACTGGTGGAGATTTAGAGGGGACACAACCACACATAAAATCCTGCATGCTGGCTATTATTGGCCAACCTTATTTAAAGATTCACATGATTATGTAAGGAAATGTAAAGTTTGTCAAACAACTGTTGGGATACAAAGGAAACCCGCATTACCATTGCATCCAGTCAACATTGAACAGCCATTTGAACAATGGGGACTGGACATAATAGGTGAGATCATTCCTCACTCTTCAAAGCAACATAAATATATCCTTATGGCAACTGATTAATTCACAAAGTGGGTAGAAGCAATTCCACTTAAGGTAGCCAATTCTGAAAACATCATTGGATTTATTGACCAGTTTATTATTACCAGATTTGGTCTGACATCTTCCCTCATGTTTGATAATGCATCTTATTTTTCAGGCAATGCTATGACATATTTTTCTCTTAAAAGAGGTTTTAAACTTAAATACTCTGCTAACTATTATCCTCAAGGAAATCACTTGGCCGAATCTACAAACAAAAATCTTATAAGAATTATTAAATGAACCGCTGATCAAAGTTAGAAAAACTGGCACAAATCTCTAATGTTTTCTCTATGGGCAGATCAAATAACACAGAAGGTCTCAATAGGCACTTCTCCTTTCAATTTGGTCTATGGGAAAGAGGCTATCCTACCTAGAAATGTAGTTATTCCCTCTCTAGCCCTAGTTCAATTTATTGAAGAAACCCCTTCCTTTTCTATGCAAGTGAAACAATCACAAATCCTTAAGCTCGAAGAAGAAAGGGAAAAGGCCAAAATCACACATGCACATCATCAACAATTAGTCAAATCTTCTTTTGATGCAAATTCTGTAAGTTCAAAATCCTTCCAACTCGGAGACTTTGTATTGAAATGGGATAAAGCACACGAGGAAAAAGGTAAGCATACCAAATTCCAAAGGATGTGGCTTGGACCATTTTAGATTGTGGAACAAGTAGGCCCATCAACCTTTTTATTGCAAGATCTATCAGGTAAGAGGGATTTTATGCCTGTTAATGGGAAAATCCTGAAAAAAATATTTTTCAAAGAAGATAACCTCTTCTTTTTCCCCTTGGAAAAATTGTAATTTTATTCATAAGACAAAATTACATGTTGTAGATGTTAAATAGCATATGCAAAATGAGTTGATTCTGTTAACATAGAATACATAAAAGAACCTAGAAATTACAGCAACCTATTCTTTTCTACCTTTCTTCTTTTGCACTTTTCTCCAACCTCCTGTGTTGGGAGTGGAAGTTATAATGGACATTTGATTTTCATATGTGTGTATAGGATATTCTTTGTCAGAATCAGATCCCTCTGATCCATGAGTTCGTTTGCTGCTATGTACTTCCATTCCTAATTTTTGGGACTCCTAGTGCGACAAGGGGTTGTTGGGCCTCAAAATGCAGGCAGTGGTATGGTCTGTCTCCTCCTTTTGTGTGTTGTTCTGGTCCTTCTGTAACTCCTTTCCTGCATTATTTTCTGTTTCTTCTGCTTGTCCTGCTTCTTCTCCCAAAATGTTTGTGCATTTCCATCCTTTTGGTTTTTTGGGTTGCTTTTTGTTCCTTTTGGGATCTTTTTTTGCTTGTGGGTAGGCACTGTGAAGGTGGTCTATCTGCAAACATCCACGGCACCGAAAAGTTGTATTTTCGTAATCTAGAGGTTGTGTCCAATGTGTATCATTGAAGATCAAAGTAATGTTTTTTGGTAGTCCTTGACTAAGGTCTACTTCGACGCATATCCTGGCGAAAGTGAATATGCCCCTTGTGAATCTGTCATCATTGATCTTTAGGAACTTCCCCAGGGAGTTCCCTATACCTTCTAACACTTGATGATGCCATAATTGTAATGGGAGATTGTGTAATCTGACCCAAACTGGCATTTTTGATACCACCATTGTGTTGGCATGAAAATCTGGGAACCAATGGGTCATGAAGAGCCCTGCGTTGCCTTAGAACCATGGTCCTTTATTAAGTATGTATTCCTTTTCTTGAACTGTGGTGAATCTGACAATAAAAAACCCTTTGGAACATGAAAGGATTTTACAAGTTGGTGACCAAGCAACAAATATCCATTGGTGAAAAAGATCAGATTTGGATCAAAACCCATTAAATATGCATATGACTGCTTTTGTAAGAAAATCATAGTACAACCCATTTACCTCAGGTATTGAGACTGTGAAGGCATGATTCTGAGATTTTTTCTCCACTATGTAGGGCCCTGGTAGTTCAAGGGATAATGCTAGTTTAGTTTGGGCTTTTTCCTTTCCTCTGACTGCATCCTTAAACGTGTCTGGACCCTTTGAATTGGTACCAGAGCATCCACCTCGCAGCCGCAAATTGACTATGATATTCGAGTCTATGTCAATACCATAATCCTGTAGTGTGTGGTTATCTTGTAGGTTGTGTCCTGAGTAAATCAGGTTTTGCATGCTTGCTGGTATGCCTAAGTGTGTCTGGATTTCGCATCTTAAATCTTGGATCGTCTCCCTCTCGTGATTCTCCTGCAGATATTCTTTCCTTCTGGCGTTTTTATGAAGATTTGGATTAGATCCAGGTCAAGATTGACTGGATCTGCCTGGTGTAGGGCTCGATCTGCTGCCAAAGTAAATGAGTCTGTTGGATCTAGCCCGATCGATGCCCCAACTGGTCCTTTCTTCTTCAGATCTGGGCCAAGGACATATCTCAAAGTAGCAACCGAGGAAGGGTAGTTGCGTGGGTTAGGGTCGGGGCTGGATCGAGCAGCTTTGTGCTCCTCCTTAGCAAGTTGCCACTTGAGCAGCCTTCGGCAGTCAGTTAAGCTTCCTGGGTACCGGGGGCTATGAGTGTTGAATGCCTCCTTCCTGTCCAGGATCGTCAATGATTCTCCCCATCTAGTAAGCTTTCATTTTTTTAGACTGTAATTCTAAAATATGCTTAAACTTAAAATATAAGAAGTATCATCAAGAGCCGACTTACCATGTTCATAGGGAAATAGCTAACTGACATTACCAATATTGCATATCAAAACAGGGTAATGTCTTGAGATTGTATCAATCAAAAGAAAAGGGGTCTCATCAAAATCTATCTTGTTTAGTTATGTTACAACCAGTGAGTGGTGTTGTTAATTTTGGTCACCAAACCAAGGCAATTGCCTTTAAGGAGAAAAATGAAAATTTTCAAGGAAAGAGAATTATTTAGAAAAAAGGAAAAGAAAGTAAGTATAATAATTTGAACTTATCTTTAAAAATTTGCATTCTTGCCTAGATGGGATACTAAATCATTGTTGGTTAAAAGGTAACCCTGTCAAGGCTATGGACGCCTGCTGGTAGCAGAGGCTCTACCTATGACAACTGAGTACACCTAAAAGCTGATTTGTGAGAGTCCCGTGTTTTTATCTTTAAAACCCATTAATGGCTGATGTAGACAAAGAAATTTTCATATTGAAGAGGATAATCAAATGGATGATAATTAAGTAGATTTTGTTTTTATTATTTAGAGAAATGTTACTTATCTTATATTTCATGTATTTTATTTTCTGAACTACCTTTATTTTGGAAGTTTTTAGAAATTTCAAAAAACTGTCAGAGATAATTTATTCTTCCAGCGAATCACCCATTTTTATGCTATCCAACAACCCCCCCATTTATTAATATAATATCTAATATTCTATGAATAAATGGGGACCCTTAAAAAAATCCTTCCAAAAACAAATTTAGCATTTAGACAATTTCTTTTAATTTTTGGAATAAAACAAGATATCAATTCAAAACCCTTTGTGAAAGCTAGCAATACTTTCCTTTTCGTATATCATTGAACCGAGCGTGTCAAAAGCCTTATTAACAAGCAAAACTTGTGAAATGTGATCTAAAGGAAACACCATGCTTAACCTAGCTATCATTAAGTTTTTCATTAAAAACTAGGTCCTAAGGCATTTCCTCTTGAAATAAAGCTCGTATCGCATATCGCAATTCACAAAGGGCACACCCTCATGAAGTATGTTGAATCATGTGAAATGTGATATTGTGATGCGACGGTTAACCTTATCGCATCGCGTTGAAAATACTTAAGAAAGGTTTGAAATCTTACAAACCACATGATGTTGCGAAATGCGATAAAACCCCAGACCCAATTAGAGCCTATGTTATAAAGTAACACTTAAGTCCGTTACGCAAATGAAAAACTCTTTATAAGGTAAATCCCATTAAATAATCTATGATCTAAAAAATAATAAAGAATGTCCCACATCTCGAGGAAACCAAAGAAACTTTAAATAAAGCGCATAATCAAAATGTGATAATGTGATTTGTCATATTGCATCACAATCGCAAAATCGACATTTTCGTAAATCAAAGCTCGTAAACTTAAAAAAAATTATTCCCGTTTTACGATGCAGAACATTAATGAGCAATAAAGGTAGCGATAACAAACCATTAGTGGGAATTTAACATGGGTTAATGGCATTTGTGTTTGAAAATCGGCTCAATGTGATACGATATATTTTCATCTACGTTTAACTAAAACTCCTTTCTTGTCACCTTTTCAAGGTTATCTGTATCATTCATTCTTATTTTCATTCTCACTTGTGTCTATCCAATAGCTTCTGCTTTTCTCCATTTTAGGAAAAATCCGCAACAAGAATCGTGAGGATCAATGGCAAATAAGGGAAAGGCAGTCGCATCTGAAAAGTCAAAAATGATCCCTCTATTCTCTAATACTATGTGCAGTAGAGACGGAGGAACTTCGACATGGGAAGCCATGTATTATTTGTTAGAAGAAGAGAAACCAAGGCCTCTAGTAGCAAAGGCCATAGCCGATGCTCATATTTTGTTATGAAACCAGCTCAAGAAAAGATAGAAAAGATAGATCAACGCCTTAGAATTCAGCCTCTTCGAGGGGGCAACCTCCTTTACATTACATAAATGAACAATTCTTGTATGATACAAATGACAAAGCCTCCTTTCTATATATAGGAGTCTAAGGAGTCACAATATAATCCAGCCGACCTAAAAAATAATATAAAAAGCCACAAAAATAACAATAGAGGGATTCTATAGGGCACAGAAATAACAATATGGGGGTAATAGGGGCACAACAATATAAATAAGGGGTATAACTACAATAGTAATGGGGTAATCACTAGTATTATAGGGACCCAACATGCCCCTCTCCTTCAAAAAAGTGTTGTCCTCAACGCTTGAGTAGTTCTGGATACTTCTGCATAAAATTCTCATCCTCCCATGTGGAATCTTCAGCGGATAAGTTCTTCCACTTGATAAGATACTCTGAAATTGATCGATTTCGTAGCTGTCGAGTTCTTGTTTCTGTGACTGCTTCCGGTTCCAATATAATTTTTCCTTCCTCATCAAGTTCTGGCAATATTGTTTGAATTGGGAGCTTGTCACCTATAACCTTCTTTAAACATGAAACATGGAAAACTGGGTGCAATCGAGAAGCTGCAGGAAGCTCCAATTTGTATGCCATAGTACCAATCTTTTGCAACACCTTGTACGGACCATAATACTTTGGTGATAATTTATTATCCTTCTTAGCTTGCTTTAGGGACATTTGCTTATATGGTTGTAGCCGTAGGAATACCCAATCACCTACATCAAAACTTCTTTCACTGCGATGTTGATCTGCCTGTTGTTTCATTCTATTTTGTGCCAACACGAGGTTATCCTTTAAGAGTTGGAGGACTTGTTGTTGATGTTCGATGTGATGTTCCACTGCCTGAACCTTAGAATTTTCTCTTAAATATGATGTGATGGATGGTGGTTGATACCCATAAAGTGCCATAAATGGGGTCATTTTTGTTGCTGTATGGAAGGAAGTGTTATACCACCATTCAGCCAGAGGCAACCATTTGACCCATTGTGTCTGTTTATCAGATACAAAGCAATGAAGACATCCTTCCAAACATTTGTTTACTATCTCAGTTTGCCCCTCAGATTGAGGATGATAAGATGAGCTATGAGCTAACTGAGTACCAAGACAAGAAAATAATTTTGTCAAAAAATTTCCAGTGAAAATAGGATCTCTGTCACTTACAATAATCTTTGGGTTTCCATGTAGCTTTTGAATGTTTTCCATAAATGCAGTAGAAACTGTACTGGCTTTAAATGGATGTGATAATGCATAAAAGTGTGCATACTTGGTAAGTCTGTCAACTACCACCATGATGACACTCTTTCCCTCAGACTTGGGTAAACCTGTGATAAAATCCATTGAAACCTCCTCCCAACGTTGGCTTGGAATGGATAAAGGTTGTAATAGACCCGGTGTCTTAATTGTTTCAACTTTATTTTGTTGGCAAACCAAACATTCCGCCACAAACTTTTGAATATCTGATTTAAGGCCATCCCAAAAAAATTCCTTCTTAACCCTGTGGTAAGTTTTTAAAAATCCTGAGTGCCCTCCTAAGGGAGAAGTGTGCAATTCCATAAGAATCTTTTGTTTTAGCTGGGAATTCTTACAGAGGTATAAGCGATCTTTGTACCATAACGAATCATTTTGCCAGCTAAATGTATCAGAAGTACTGGAATCTTGTTGTAGCTTTCGAATAAGTGCCCACACTTCTTCGTCATTCTTCCATTCCTCCCTTGCTTCGTTTATCCAATCTGGTTGGATAATAGAAATGGCACACAACAATGCTTCCACATCCTCATCCTTTCTTGAGAGTGCATCTGCCACCACATTTTGCTTCCCTTTTTTGTAGATGATTTCAAAGTCATAACCCAACATCTTTGTGACCCACTTTTGTTGCTCTTCAGAGGATAATCTTTGTTCTAAAAAGTATTTAAGGCTATCATGATCCGTTTTTACCTTGAAGTGTCTTCCCATTAGGTAGGGTCGCCATTTCTTAAGTGCATGGAGTATTGCCAACATTTCCTTCTCATAAATAGCTTTGCTTAAAAACTTTCCCTTGATTGGACGACTTTCAAAAGCAATGGGTCTTTCATCTTGCATTAGAACAGCACCAATTCCATTTCCTGAAGCATCACATTCCACAATAAAGGTTTTTGTGAAGTCCGGTGTAGCTAAGACCGGTGCTTGGCACATTGCCTCTTTAAGATGTTCAAAGGCCTTTGTTGCTTCCGGAGTCCATGAAAATGAATCTTTCTTCAATAATGTTGTTAGAGGTGCTGCTATTCTCCCATAATTCTTAACAAACTTGCGATAATACCCTGTCAACCCAAGAAATCCTCGCAGATGCTTTATGGATGTGGGGATTTTCCATTCCTTAATGGCTTTAATTTTGCTAGGGTCTACCTTAACTCCTTCATGAGATACAATATGACCCAAATATTCCACCTCCTGGACTCCAAAGAAACATTTGGATCTTTTTGCATATAATTGTTTCTCCTCCAATAGTTGTAGCACCTTGTCAACATGTTCAACATGATCCTTCCAAGACTTGCTGTAGATTAGTATATCATCAAAAAATACTAACACAAATTTTCTAAGGAATGGTTTGAAAATTGAATTCATCAAACCTTGAAATGTTGAAGGTGCATTGGTAAGGCCAAAAGGCATGACCAAAAATTCATAATGACCCTCATGAGTTCTAAATGCCGTTTTTGGAATGTCTTCAATCTTCATTCTGATTTGATGATATCCCGAACGAAGATCCAACTTGGTGAAGTAAATTGATCCATGCAATTCATCCAGTAATTCATCAATAACAGGAATGGGGAACTTATCTTTAATAGTGAGCTTGTTGAGCTCCCTATAATCTGGACACATGCGCCATGATCCATCCTTCTTGTGCACCAATACTACTGGAGCTGAGAAAGAACTTTGACTCGGTTGAATTATACCAGCCTCTAGCATTTCTGCAACCATACGTTCAATTTCACTTTTTTGGACATAGGGATATCTGTACGGCCTGATGTTTGGAGGAACACTTCCTGGAATCAGATGAATAGCATGATCATGATCACGCATAGGTGGGAGACCTTTGGGAGTCTCAAATACCTTGGAATGATTGTCCAAGACTTTTTGGAGATCTGGAGAAATAGATGATTCCAATGTGGAAACATCTAGCGAACATAATTGTGCAATTACACCTCTTTGCTCCTTTTTTAGAAGCTTTGTCATACCATTAGAGCTGATTATCTTTCCTGGTTTCCCTGCAATACCCCTTAATTCAACTTCCTTTCCTTCCGAAGAAAATTTGATGAAAAGTTCTTGAAAATTAAAAGCTATTGTACCCAAGGATTGTAGCCATTGGACTCCTAGTACAACATCAGCACCTCCCATTGGAATGGAAAGCATTGGGCTAGTCAATACATATTCTCCCATGGATAGCTTGATATTATGGCACTTTCCAGAGCAATTTATTGTTCCTCCATTTGCAATCATCACTTGACACTCTGGTGCTGGATATAGGAAGCAATTCAATTCTTTTGCTACCCTACAATGAATAAAATTGTGGGTGCTTCCTGAATCAATCAACACTATTACCTTTTTCTTCTTGATTTGTCCTTCTATCTTGATGGTTTGAGGAGTGGTAATTCCCGCCAATGCATTACAAGATATGGTCGGATTTATTTGTTCTTCATCTAGGCTTTGTTCCTGGAGTATATCTTCTTCTTTTGACCTTTCTTGCTCCTTTTCTTCTTCCTCTTCACAATCTATGTAGAATAATTTCTTCTCAGCACACTTATGACCTTTAGTGTATTTGCTATCACAACTGTAACAAAGCCCTTTTGCTCTTTTTTCTTCCAATTGTTGTGGTGTCAACCTTATAGGTTGTGGAAGACTAGGGGCAACAACACTTCCGTCTTTATAGTTGTGAGTGGTATGCTTCCTGGTTGCCATAATTTTGCTTTCCATTTTTCTTGCTAACCTGAATGCCTTCTCTAATGAATCAGGTTCCCAAAGGCGAACATCATGTTGGATATTATCCTTTAAAGACCCTATGAACACATCAATCCTATGCTCCTCTGGAATATCTTTTACCCTTATGTTCAATTTTTGGAACTCCTCAATGTGCTCCATTACTGAACCCTTTTGTTTGAGACTTATCAATTGGCTAAAAAAAGTGTTGCTTTTTGTATCTTCATAATGTGCTATCAATTCTTCCGTAAAAATTGCCCAAGTGATAAATTGTTTACGAGAGCAAAGCCATTGATACCATACAAACTGATTTGGTTCCAAATATACAGTTTCCATACGTACCTTTTGTGCATTTTGCACATTATTGAGATCGAAGAATTGCTCCATCTGTAATATCCATGTGGCAGGATCCTTGCCATCAAACTTCCTCATATCGATTTTTGGAATATGGTGATTCTTCGATCCAACATTAGCGTCTATGGAATCATGATTAACATTTTTTTGTTCTCATCATGAGTTTCCTTTACTACCTTTTCACCATTAGTGACCCTTTCTTGTAGCAACTTCTTCAATTCTTCCATATCTGTCTTCAAATCTATCTTCAAATCTGCCATGTCTCTCTTCAAATCTGTCTTCGAATCATCCACCTTAGCTTCCATGCCCTTTATCTTAGATTCCACGCCACTTATCTTAGCTTCTGTTAGCTTTTGTGAGCGTGACATTTGTTGCACTTGTTCTTGTAATTTTGATATATCATGTAGCATTTCTTCTTCTTCTTCATGAGTCATGCTAGAGCTTTCAGGTTCCTTACTAGGTATTTGAATTTTCTTTCCTCGGGGCATCAGTTACCGATAATAATGCTTTACTATGCCCTTTGAATTCCGTTAAACCAAGCTTACACAAAAATTTAAAAAAAACTACACACCTTTTTTTCACTTTATAGAAGCCTGATATTGAATCTGATGTATCTCTGTAATTTCAGATCATCCAGTTCTGAAATTGCTACCTGTAGTATCCTTCTGTCTCCTCTTTCCAATGCCACAAGTCTGAGCCAAATTGGATTCTCCAAGGAAGCGTTATGTGAAATCTCCCATAGTGACTTGCTTTTAGACTGGTTCAGTAGAGCGAACTTGTACGACGTGCCACGAGTCACTGTTTCAACCTTTGAATCTGAAACACACACACAAGAAACTAAAGTCCGTCCTCTTTCTGTACCTTTTTACAAAATTTCAATCCGATCCTCAGAGAGAGAGTTATGACGATTTTCCCCAGGTCACCTGTTTTGAATGCAATTCAAGAGTCTGCAAAAAGGCCAACTTCCTCAGATCATATCTCCAAAAATATCGCGTGAAAAGCTATGAAATTCGGACCCAAGGTTTAGCGCCAATTCTTCTCAAATGGGTTTTTTTTGCGACTTCTGACACATCACAGAAAAAAAGTTATAGCGAAAATTCCACGATGACCTATTTGGAGCAACGAAACCCTAGAATCCAAAGCTCTAATACCAAATGTTATGAAACCAGCTCAAGAAAAGATAGAAAAGATAGATCAACACCTTAGAATTCAGCCTCTTTGAGGGGGCAACCTCCTTTACATTACATAAATGAAAAATTCTTGGATGATACAAATGACAAAGCCTCCTTTCTATATATAGGAGTCTAAGGAGTCACAATATAATCCAGCCGACCTAACAATAATAATATAAAGCCACAAAAATAACAATAGAGGGATTCTATGGGGCACAGAAATAACAATATGGGGGTAATAGGGGCACAACAATATAAATAAGGGGTATAACTACAATAGTAATGGGGTAATCACTAGTATTATAGGGACCCAACATATTTCCTCTGACGCCTCTTACTTCGAGACATCATGCTCGTTTCTACACTGCATAGCTGCAAGGCCGAAGATAATCCCATACACAGATATGGTCAAGTGGATAATTGATGTGGTGGATGTCTTGGACAGAGAGTTCAAGAATAGCAAGCATGAGGTTATGGGATATTTTTTAGCAGATAGCCTACGGCTTATGTACAATCTACCAGAGCCACAGAAGCTCTACAATAAACAGTTCCTCGGGAAATTTGCTAAGGAGAACGAAGACCCAGCAAACGTTATGTGGGCCTGGATAGAAAACGAAAGTAAGATCAAATGGGATAAGATGGGTATGTATTCTATGGCATCTATTTCTCCCTCTTATAGTTTTACATCAGCCATGCTATGTAGATTGTTCGGTAAACCCGATAGTACCAAATTTTCCTTGTAGTGGTTGCCATTAATAGAAGCAATTGTGAACGCAACAATAATGAATTGGGCTCAAATTTTGTCTGATAATTTGGAAAAATACATTATGGAGTATAGGAGAAAGAGGAGTCCCTCTTTAAGGGTTTATCCCCCATTTTTCATGAGTGCCTTTGTAATGGACGCAATCTGTTTTAGCTCTAAATTTCCTATTATGGGATGGAAGTGGATTGTGCAAGACCCTCTTCCTATCCATGTGTACCATAAGAGTTTGTGAGAGTCTCAATTTCACCCCCATTTTTACAAGATTTGTCAAGGATTTATGCTTCCCATCCATAAACAAGTCTACAACGCAACCCCCCCTAGGTTTTCCAAAGAAGCTGAAGTGGATGTTTTGCCTGTAGCCAGATGGTTTGGGGAGGAGACATTTACCTATATCAGAGTATTTGGGAGCATTACTTCAACGCATGTCCTCGCATACTATGTCCCCAACAAGTTAATGGTCAAGGAGATAACCTACCAAACGGCAGGAAAAGGTGGCATGAGAAAAGGGCTGAAAGAATAGAAGAAGTCCATTTGGCCTACATTTCCATTGCAATGTGGTGTGTTTGCACTACACGATTTTGGACATGCATGAAAAGGGGTAGAGATTGTGAAATCTCTGAAATTAGCTACATTCCCAAGAAGGCAATATGACCCAAATGGAACTGTATGACCCGTTCACACATGAGGAAGACGCCTTCGATGACCTCTTCCTACAAAAAGAAACATTTTCAGATGTGATGCATATGGCATCACTACTTTTTACCCCATATGATGTTGAAGCTTTTCATGTGTACAGAAAGAGGAAATTAAAGAAGGTCCCATTGGACCTACTACAGATTGAACCAATAAGAGAGCCAACTCCTAGTGTAAGCTTGGAGGATAGCTCCAAACAAAATTTTGAAGCAAAGACCCAGGAGAGATCTACTCATGAGTCAGAGAACTCAGAGCAGCAGTCTCAAAATGGGGGGGGGGGAGGGGGGGGGCAATAAAAATAAATATTTCGAAAAGGACACAGCCAGAACTACAGAAGAAACAACGGAGCAAACCCCCGCAAAGAAACAAGTAGAAATTCACTCTACTTCCACTTAGTCAGTAAAACCCCCAATTATTGATTTGGAGAAGGAATGGGAGAATTTCAACAAGAAGCTTCATACAGATGAACAACATCTGAGATACAGACTCAATGGCACAAGTCAACTCAAGAAATAATATTAGAGAAAACTGTAGGCACTCAAGATGTTGAGCTCATTCCTGCTACCCGCACTTCAGAAATTATTTTGAGAGTTGAGGAAATTCCTCCATTAGATGTGTTTTATAGCCCTTCTCACAAAGTTTTCGTTAAGAGACAGAGGAAGAAGAGGAAGCTAGATGATGAAGCTAATACGACCCCCGACAATGAACCAATGGACATTGTATGGAAAGACTCGCCCATGGACCCATCTGAAAACCTCACAAGACTATCGCAATTTGCAGGAGCCTATGTTATAGAACTATTAAAAAAGTGACAGAGGTCCAAATGCTGCTTAGAGAAAAGGAACAAAATATTTTGCTGTTGGAACAACAATTAGCTTAGGAGAAATCCAATCAACAAGAAGAATTACAAGTAGCCCAGCTCCAGCAGGAATTTGAACAGATGCAAATACAACATCAAGCTAGCCTAGCGGAAAGAGATGTGTGGATACAAGCCATGACAGATAAGTATAAAGACAATCCGCAAATTGATGAGTTCATAAAGGAAGCACTCAGTCTTAACTCCCAAATAATGCAGCAAAAGGAATTTCTATGCCAGAAAATCTTGCAAATAAGTCCTTATTGTGATATCAGTGATAAGCTAACAAGACAAGTTGTCACCATGAGAATTGGGTATGACGAAATCCATAAAAGTTTTTCTGACTTTATCACCTGGAAAGAATCAGAAGAAGGGTGAAAGGCTAATTTTCCAACGTTGGATGAATCACATAAAGACATCTTGTTCACAGATTGGGATTCACGGCTCAAGCAAGCAGAAATGGAAACGACGATCGCGGCAGCAGTAGCAAACAGCATCATAGAAGCCATCAATGAAAATTTGCATGGCGCCAACCTGGTTGCAGAGTCTATACCAGGATTTCTTCCAAATGCCAAACAGTTAGAGCAACAGTGGAGGCATGCAGCAAAAGAAAAGGAGGAGGTAATCAGACAAATGGGCAAGCTAAACTGGGAAGCATACTAGCAGTTTTTGGTAAAACCATACAGCCAGTGGATGACCTTGCAATTCTTAAATACCTCCACACAAAAAATGGTGTCAGCACTGACAGAAATTATATTTGCTAGGTAGTTGAAATATGCGATTGGCCAACTGACACAGCAAGCCTATGACAAATATTTGTGATCTGAGGCAAGTCATTTAAACCTCCTCAGCTATTTTTTTAATAATCTATTTTAGGACCTATAGTTTAGTATTTAAACCCCTCTCATGCATTTAGAGAGGGGTCCAAAAATTTTATCAGAAACATTCTTCAAAACATGCACTTTTGTACCTTTGAGGAGGTTTTGATGGAATGAATGGAACAGGATCTATTTTCTCTTAAATGTCTAGCATGCTCTACTAAAATGCACTTTTGTACTCTTAGAATATGTTGGATTGATTGGAATTAGGTCAATATTGTTGAAGCACATGAGCAGGACTTGTCATATATGGTACTTTTATCTTATGATCTTGTTTTATTTATGTATCAGGCAATAATTCTTCTTTCAATTGTTTTATGTGTGAAAGTTTGAATTACAGTTAGCATTATTGCACTTTTGTATGATGTTGGCTTTGACTTTATTCTGAATACATGAACGATTTATATGTGATATATCTTTCACAATCGTTTTGGCTAACTATTTATCCAAAATGATTATTGTTAAACGATTTCACTTCTTATTGCAGTTGAATGATCTTTATTACCAATTGTTATAGGACATTATTATAGATCGCATACTTTATTTAATTCCCGGGTATATTTGTATTCAAATAGTGTTTAATCTAGGATATATGCATGTTTTTAGTAGTTTAGATTAGATTACACTTAGCTTAAATCATTCCCCCATTACATCATATATCACCCCATCAACACTATCAAAATCTCTTTTGGGAAACTGGTCCCATTATTCCCAGTCGGAGCCACTACACCAAACAGAAAATGAACTACTAACCAAGGTCCAGACCGGGTGGTTTTACCCCATGTTGTAGCAACGATTTTCGAGGCTTCAACAGAAGGTTAAATCTCTACAAAGTGATAACGGTGGATAATGTGTCTCCAATGAGTTTAACAACTTATGTGCAATGAAAGGGATTAAACGAGAGTTGACAGAACGTCATAACCCTCAACAGAATGGCGTTGCTAAGAGTAATAATAGGAGCATAGTAGGGGCAGTATGCGCGATGTTGCATGATTAGGGCCTACCACTACACTTGTCGGCTGAGGCATGCAACACAGCGGTTTATGTTCAGAATCGTAGCCCACATTGGATACTTGAGAGTAAAACACCAGAGGAAGCATATTCCAGCAAGAGGCCAGATGTTGGTCACTCCACGATTTTTGGGTCATCGGTTTATTACCTTGTGACCAAAGATGCATGGAAGAAGCTTGACCCAAAAACAAAGTTGGGGATATTTTTGGGGTACACTGATACTCCCCACAACTATTGGGTTTACATGCAAACCAGTCAGATGACAATGGTTCATTGGGATGTCAAGTTTGATGAGGAGAAGGCCATGAGAGTATCCCTTGAGATAGAGCTTGAGCTACCTGCGAAGGAGGAACTTTAGTTCCTAAGGTTTACGAGCCTCATATTTATGTGGAGCAACCACATGCAGAGGTTCCGAGAATGGAGACATCCACTCAGGCATAGTCTTCAGAGAGGGAAGAAAGTGCACTAGAGAGGCTGACAAATTGTTGGAAGATGCACAGGAGAATGTGGGAGAACCCTCTTCTCAGCGCAGATAGAGGAGGTCACCAGAGAGGTACACTAGATACATGGCACTTATGGGTGCATGTGTTGTGATAGAGTCATCTTCCTTTCAGGAAGAAGTGTAGCAACCAGTTTGGTTTGATGCGATGGTGGAGGAGTATGACTCCATAGTTTGAAACAATGTTTGGGATGTGGTCCAGAGATGGGAGGACAAGTCAGTTGTGAGCTCCCATTGGCTTTACAAGGTAAAGAAAACTGCAGATGATAGTGTTGAGAAGTATAAGGCCAAATTTGTGGCCTGTGGCTTTTCACAGGTAGAGGGGATTGACTATGATGAGACCTTTTCTCCTGTTTCAAGGTACTCATCAATCAGATCTATTTTGGCACTGTCAGCACAAATGGGTTGGAGTATCCATCATATGGATGTGAAGACTACCTTCCTTAATGGAATGATTAAGGAAGAGGTGTACATAGAGTAGCCCGAATGTCTTGAAACCTTGGACCATGAGTCGCATGTGTGTCGACTCAAGAGAATGTTGTATGGGCTGAAGCAAGAACCTTGTGCTTGGTACACCAGGATAGATAGCTACTTCACTGGGTTGGGCTTCTCGAAGAGTGAATCAGATGCGAACCTGTATCACATAGTTGTGGAAGGTAAGCTTTTGATCATTGTACTTTATGTAGATGATCTCATACTAACAGGTGATGAGAAGCTCATCAAATATTGCAAGGAGGACCTTGGAAGAGAGTTTGAGATGAAGTACATGGGGATCATGCATTACTTTCTTGGAATGGAGGTATGGCAGGGAGATGGGGAGTTGTTTGTTTCTCAAGACAAGTTTTCCAATGAGATACTTAGGAGATTCCACATGGAGAGAAATAAACCCATGGATACTCCTCTAGCTAGTAACTAGACGAAGGGGGATGCTACTTAAAGAGAAGTAGTGGAAGCTACTGTTTACTGGCAACTTGTGGTTTCACTCATGTATTTGGTGAAAACACGACCTTATATGTGTTATGCAGTTAACCAGCTTTGTCAAGCGATGGTTAGGCCTACCAAGCTGTATTGGAAGGCGGTAAAGCATGTATTGAGATACCTCAGAGGCACTACTTAGTTTGGGTTGTGGTACAGATGGAAAGAAGGAGTGAAGCTTCAATGCTTCACTGGTGCAAATTGGACGGGGAGTCCATCTGATAGGAAGAGCACATCAGGAGGGATATTTAGTATTGGGTCAGCTGCAATTTCTTGGTATAGTAGGAAACAGAGATCGGTTGCACTCACTTCAATAGAGGCAGAGTACATGGTTGCAAGTCAAGCATCATGTGAGGCTATGTGGATGAGGAAGATCCTGGTTGGTTTGTTTGGTCAGCAGATTGATCTGACAGTGATTTATTGTGATAATCAGAGTTGTATCAAACTCTTTGAATATCCAGTTTTTCATGATCGATCTAAGTGTATAGATATCTGGTATCATCATCTTAGAGATTGTGTCTTGAGGTGGATCATGTTGTTAGATTACATTCCCATGGAGGAGCAAGATGTTGACATCTTGACAAAGGTATTGCCAAGATGTAAATTCGAGTTTCACAGAGACAGGATCAGGGTAGTGGATAATACCTTTCTTATTAAGAGGGAGTGTTGAGAAATGGCAACAAGAAATCCCAATTTAATTTGTCCTTGAATTAAACTGTGAATTAAAATAGAATTCTTTTCTCATAGCAATTTGAAAATAATTAATTAAGTTTAATTAACTTAATTAATTTAGGAAATTCGAATTGGAAGTATTTTAGAAGACATGTATATGTTCTCCCTAACCTATAGGAGTTAAGGATGAGTTACGAATGAGTTGTAATTATTTAACTCATTTTATTGAATTAATTCCAGTTAAATTAGTTCCAATCAGTTTCAGGAACTAATAGTGAGTAAACAGTCAGTTGGGACAATAGTGACCTAATTAGTGCTACTCTAGTTAATTGAAGATTCCACCATCAGAAACTCATGCATGTCAATTCTGAGAAAGACCCAGTTGAGACTAGAGTGCAGGGAAAGCATACTATTTGTTTCAGATTTTTATGAGTTGCACTGATAGTGCATGCAATCAGGAACTGATCCTTGAGGGATTTCACTATTTTTAGAGGATTTATTTCCCTTTAAATACAAGCTATCCTTCATGGGAATTATACATTGGAATAGAGACTTGGAAAGCTTGTGAAGAGGCTAATCTTTGGCCTTGAGCTTGCTTATGAGTTGCAAATTGAATTTGTTGAGTGCTGGGATTTTTCTAGAGAGAATAAGCATCGTAGTTTCATCTTGATTTTCCAAATTAATACAAAATAGATAGTGGGGTTTTGAGTTGTGGCTTTCCCCGGATATTTATTGTTTTATGTGCCTTTGATTCTCTTCCTCTATTGATTATTTTTTTCTCGATGTTTATGGGCTTCCGATGTAAAGAGTAGAAGTATATTCTTGTCTCTTGCTTTAGCAAATTGCATTAGCTTGTGAATCTACAGGTTTTTCTACACACTTCCAAGTCAACATTGCATAGTATGCTCTGACAGGGGAAGTCATAAGCCCATAATTCTCTTCATTCCTACATCATTATCCCTAGTGTCAATCTATCTCAGTGACATTACTATATCCCCCGTTGTTGAGGACTCTTCATTGCCTCAACACTGGTGGGCCCTTTTCTATTGACATTAACACATCGTTTCCAGGAGACTGATCTAGAGGGCAGTGTACCTTGGTTCCAACCTTCATCATTGTTTAGTGCATCAGATCAAGTAAATGGAATCACCCTTGCCCTTTGACTTGGTTGTTTCTTGCATGCTCAACTCTAACTCATTATTGCACGATCAAGAATCAAACACATGATGGCCTAGTGATCTATTAGATTGTACCTGCATTTCCTGGATGTATGTGATATGTTCCAAACCTTATGATGGGGTGGCCCTTCAGGTAGCCCCCCACATGCCCGGATGTCAACAAATCATGATCCAACCTCAAATGCAGTTTTGTAGATTTTACTAGTTCGGTCTTCGTCAATCACAACTCTCACAGCATGGTCGCCTCCTTCAAACGATACACTCAGATCTTCAAAGCCCTTTCTTTTTCAGCAGGGCTTCTTTGGTTGTGATATCCCCTCACCAATTCGTATTGAGGGGCATTATATCTCATGTACTCATATCAATAGATTTCATTATATCAATCCTGGATTCTGTCTTCCAGGAACTTACGTATATGGGACTCATTGTATCGTTGTAACATTTTCTAGCCCATTGATGCCATCTTATCATGTATCATGTAATTTGTTACTCAGACCCACATTGTTAGGCACATCATTATTTGTACTCAGTTATCTCGGCGAGTATGGGTATGACTCTCATGACTCATTTGAGATTGTGTACTTACCTATTAAAGGAGACTTCTATCACATAAGTAGGTCTCGCCCCCTCCATTATCAGTCGTTCCTTGCCTTGCTTCAACTCTCTATCTCTCTCTTCCCCCCCCCCCTTTGGTGTCTCATGAAAGTGCAAGATACAACGTATTGCGGTCATACGATTTACTCCTAACTCTCTTACATTGGGGGGGAATCTATTATCACCCAAAAAATGTTCACCTAGACATTTCTTACTAGGAGGATCAAAATACTCCATGTAGGATCAATTTTACCATGGTAAAACCAACTTTCACCATAGGAAATAATTTAGTAAACCATTTTTCTAAATTATTTCTCATTAAAATCCAAAAAACCCCATAAGAATAGTTAAATAAATCATTATTTATTTATTATTCCTTATTTATTCCCTATTTTTCTGTTGAGATAATTGTTAAATCATTATTTAATAATTATTTCAAATTCATGTTTTTCTTAATTCTCACAAAGTGATTAATAAATCATTTTTATTTGTTAATTATTTCAACCACTTTCTAAATAAAGATATTTGACCATTTTTAATATATTTTCACAATGACTTTGTCAACAAAAAATACATGTCATTTGCGCAATCACTAAAGAAAAATATTGAATGTTCCAAAAGCAATAACTATGGTCATATAGCTTGTGATAGAAAGTACAATATGGAAACATCCATGAATGACAAACCCAACATTGAATGTTACAAATGTCGCAAATATGGGCATATAGATCGAGATTGCAGGGACAAGATGGAATCTTCCATGGATGACAAGCCTAACATCAATATTTGGAGAAGAAAATAGATGCAAGAGGAAAAAGTAGATAAGAAAGTCTCAATAGTCATGATTTCAGGTTTTGTAATGGAAAAAGGTCATGATGAATCATCAGGAACATTGGACGATGACCTGATTCAAGATGATCCAGCTAAAGAGATGGGTAATACATTATTTTGAAGAATCTAGCGTGATGACTCACTGAATATTGAAGAGGGGGAGTCTAAGCAGTAATGGTTGCGCGTTTGAAGATCGATATTTAACAAGTTGACAGTTGGAAAATGTAAAGAAGTGTCATGGGTAGTTTTAGTGGAATAGTAGTTTTGGCAGGTAGAGTCAACACTGGTAATTCATATGAACCTTGTTGTAGCGAGTATTGAGGAAAGCACTTCAAAGACTAACAGATACTTTGTAACAAGACAAATAAGGTACTTCATCATGGCGAGCATAGGTAGATTACAAACTCACAATAAAGAGGAAGCACAAGCAGGTTATAGGTCCACAAGAAGAAGGCAGGTTGTCAGGGGGAGTCACCCTTTCCATTGGTGTCAAAGGGGAGAGAAATCATGATAAGGATATCAAAGCATGAATTAAAGGGGAGTTGTACTTGAAAAAGGATTACGTGTGTTGCCATCAATGATAAAGGGGGAGATTGTTGGATGATGTTGCCATTGATGTCAACCCTAGGGTTTGACTTTGACTAAAACACTTGTCATTCATGTCAAATAATTAATGAACACTTCTTATATTTGTCTGGATTGGATCAAGTTGGAAGCTCCACTGTTGGATGGCTGGAAATCCTAAGTTGTAGTTTTGGGTTCCCTAGTTAATGGACATACCCCAATTTTTGTATGGGTTTTTTAAGTGGAAAATCAATAATTTTACCCCGGAGATCATTCCTAATGGATTCTCCTCATCAAAATGTTTCTGGTGGTATGTGGCATGCCCCGAGAGGCCTCTTGGTTTGAGAGATATTCACAATTAAAGTTAAGGCCTCGATCTTCTAGGCTAAAACCCCAAAGGGTGACCATATGATTCCTTCACCATTGGTCAAGTCAAAAGTTTACATTACAGGATCTCCCACCTTAGATTAAAATAATTATTCTTATGGAAAAAGATCACTTATAATTTAACATCTTCCAAGATCAAGGGTACATGTGGGTTTTGAGTTTATTAAGTCAAGTTAAATTTAATTTTTAAAAAACCTTAAATGCTTCCCTCCGTATGTCAATAATCCATAGCTGAATTTAATTTTAATTATATTTCCTCCATAATATCCTCCAATGATCATCTTTGGAAGCCCTCTCTCATGTCAAAAGAAACTATATGAGAACATTAATTAGTCCTCTTCATATTGCACCAACAAACTATATATTATGAGTCTACTCTGAAATATTTCAACTTGTGTAAGACAACAAATATCTAAGAAATGGTTTATGTTTTATTTTTTTGTTTGGGTGTAAGGATTTGTATGAGGCCAATATTCTAAATAGATCGATCCTCCTTAACCATAGTTCATCTCTGTACAAAGTGCGGATTCATGTACAAAATCACAGATCAATGAAATTTCTTGAGTTTTAATTGTTTGGGCCTATTGTAAATTTTCAAAGATAATCACGTCTCTTACTTGTATTCTTTGGCCCGTTTAACTTTGAATATAATACCATAATCAAACCAAAGTTTATTTGAGTAAATCAAATTTTGTTCAATCCTTAATCTTGTACTTCTATGCCTCGGCCTCACTTTAAAAAAGGAGCAAAGTTTGTTGAATTTCTAGATGCTCAAATTTGGGTCTTCACTCCTACGATCATACCCTAACAAATCAATTGAAGAACCAAAAAAGTAGGCAATTCTTTCCTTTGATCTCTTTGTCTTTGTTGAATTGAGGCTTATGTGATCCATATCGATTTTATGAGAGATTTCTTGGCGTAAATCACATGATATTTCATTTGTCGATGCGTTTCAAACCAACCAGTGTGGTTCATCGTCAAGACAAGTTCAATGAACAAATCACTCTTTGCATGTTAAATAGATAGAGCAGAACCTCCAACGGCTATATTCCTTGACCTAGTAACGGCTATATTGACAACAGCTAGATTTGACCGGTTAGTTAGGACAGGATTATAACCATTATTTAATTAAACAAGTTACCCCGGTTAGTTATATTCTTATTAAAATAAAAGTAAATGGACCCTTTTTATACACTTACAATTATAAATATATATTAAAAAATAAAAGTATAACATAATTAATTTAAATTAAATTAAGGGTTTCGGATTTCCTACACAAGCTGCATTCTAGGGCATCAAAACTGCACAAGCGTTTGTCATCTCAGAGGCTGAAGGGAAGTGATTTCGAGTGTTGTTTTGGGCTTGGTCCTTTTGATTTCAACCTTTTTTTGGGGCTTCATTCTGACACAATTTTAGGGGATCGAAAGTGTTTGGATTCATTTGTTGAGACTTTCAAATTTTGTGAAACCTTGAGGCTTGGAATAGCCATACATTTGTTGGACAATTTTGTTTTAGATCTTACTCTTGCTCACTACTTGCAAACAAAACAAAGGTCCCCTTGTCAATATGTGACAGTGATTCTCACAACAATATAAGACAATGGCAGTAATCTCATTGTGTATTAGTGAACAACTCCAAGGACCAAATGCACTAAGCCAATCATTGATTTCAAATTTTGTTGTGATTTGATTCAAAGGTATGTTGTTATTGTTATACTTTCATAAATCATTTATTATAAATTTTTTGAGTAATTCATAGGAGCCTAAGAGCTCATTAACAATAATAAGATTGTCCAAACAATAAGAAGGTTGTTTTGGTATAGAAAATAAAAACTTACAAAACATAATTGAGTTTGAGGTACGATTGTAACTTGATTGAACCTGAGCATCTAAACAAGATATCATAAGTTAGTACAATTTGCATGACACTTAAGGGTTTCATCATTAAATGCATTGTTGAAATAAGAGTTTAATTTGCATATGAAGTAATACATAAATATTCTAGTATTGAGACTAGATCTGCACATCAATAAAGGATCAGGAGACAAGCATTAGTGCAACTTTAAAATATGATATATAGATTCTTGAAGCTAACATCCCTTATCAAAAGCCTATTCGTGCCTCAGCTAGAGGTATTATTTTAGGACATGATCTTTATCAAAGTATATTCTTTGTTCCTTGATCTGGAAGTGTCATATAGTTTTTGTCATCTCAATTAAGGTCCTTATGTACTAATATATTTGGATAATAAGCTATCCTAGTGTAACAAGAAAATATTTGTGTCAGAGATTGTCATATATGGTTAGGCGGTTTGCGAGTTGTTGAAGTCTTGTTCTTTCTTTACTAACAAATATGATAGATTGGTTCATCAACATCACTCTAAGAATCTGTTAGCATAAGTCAAGGGAATATATATATATATAAACAATAGGTATAAGGGTAGAAACATTGACATAGTTGGAAAATCTCTAAAAATTTGTTAAAGCTCTAGCATCAAAGGAAATTTTTCTCTTGGAAGCACATCAGCATTTGAGTTTGAAATTAGGAAATAATTGCATATCTGAGTAGCTATAGGATATATGCTTGTAGGTCTCCATGGGAAAAGTTTGACACAGTTACAAAAAGGTCATAAAACATACCTAATACATATAGGACTGAGTCTCAACACTAGCAACATATTAATTGATCCTGCTCCATGAACTTTCTAACACATATTTATTCATGAGCATTGTAGTGTTTTCATTAGGGCATCAGTGGTTCCTATATAGTGACATTGACCATTACAGGTTACATGAATACATGACTGACTGATACAAAGCTCAAATTGATTATTTATTGTAGATCAGTGAATTGGTTGAGGTTAATGCTTTGACGCAGCTAGGGTTTAAAGCGCACATTGTGTAGTGGTTTGATTTGGCATTGTGTTTGAGCAAAGGAAGGTTTTAGTTTGACAGTGAATATTATTGAGGTATGATTGGATAGTTGTTAGATTGACTAGAGTTGAGTAGATAGGTTGTCAGGACTTGAAAACGATATACATACCGAGTAGATCAGCAGAACCTTCATTATAGTTTCTTTATATTGACTTTGATCACAAGGGGGTCCAATCTGAAAATTGCGAAACATGGTATGTTTTTTTATCAGGGTGGCATGGTGATGCAAGGAAGGTAATTAGAGTCACCTTTATTTTGAAGCCTAAGAACACTTGAGGGTGGAAAGGTGGTGCTACGACAGGTTCTAGCCTACACAGCGCATTGGAGCACCCGTACAGTTGTAGCTGGTACACAGGTGTTGTAGAATCCATCAGGTTGGAGCTTGAGATCTAGGGCATTGGAGAATCCTCCAAGTTGTAGTTGGTAAATAGGGCATTGGAGCATCCTACAGGTTGGAGCTTGTAAATCAAGGGGTTGGAGCCTCCTTTAGTTGGAGCTGAAAACTTGATGTAATTATTTTTGAAAGAAAAACATTAAGAAGCGTTTGGTGGCTTTTGACCCGAAGGGGGTTTTCCACCTAAAAATATTTGTGTCTATTGTCTTGATTATTATGCATTGTTGAATGGTGTTGTTTACTTCTTTTGATATATGTTACTAGTTAATGTTAAATATTGTTGAAGATTAACTAATGTTATGAAAAGATTAATAATTTTCTAATTCTAAGAAATTATGATTCACCCCTCTTAGTATTTCCAATAACAAAGTCTCCCAATAATTCATCTAGTTTCAATCTAAACTCATTGATCTTTTTAAACAAACTTTGACAATCATACTTATCAAAAGCATAAGGAAGATCCTTAACGAACTATTCAAAAGAATGGATAGATGTAATTGGTAAGGTTTTACACCATTCCTTGATGCGACCTTTAAGAGTAAGGGTGAAAACACTACAAGAGACATATTCACAATATACCTCATTAGAATGATAGTCTTGAGGGAAACAAAGTGTTTGTTCTAGCACCAATATTTCACAATCACCATCAAACTTATTCTATGACAAGCAATAAACCATTTTTGTGGGAATTGAAATATTTAGACGTTTAGAAAAAAAAATCTAGGATAAAGAATTAGGACAGAGTCGTTTGAAGATATGATGTTAAGATAGGGGCACCATGGGTTCATCTTGTCATCTGGCCTTCCTTCTAGTGCCAAATTTGTTTTCGGTGAAAAATGTCCTGCCAACGTTTAAGCGGTCTCCCTGGAGTGAAGTACCAATCAAATCTCACATCATTTAGGATACAAGCCCATCTGATATGTCAGCCCAACTGCAACCATGTATGTTTTTCTCATGGCTATCAAATGTGGAGATGTTAGTGCAAGGAAAAGAATGAAATGCTAGGAGAATGGGGAAGAGATCATCCAATGATTGATGAACTCACAAAGAAATGTATAATAATAAGGAAACAAAATAATAAGAAAAATTACATCTCAAAGAGGAATATGTTAGCCAAAACCATTTGAGACACACAATTAAGAGAGTGATAGAGGTTGACTGCAAATTAGTTTGCAATAGGTTATTAACATTAATGTGGAATAAAAGAGAAAATATTTGAAAGCAAACAAATGTGAAAAAACTATGAATTAGTTTGTAAACATATCGCCTGCATGAAAGAACATATACAAACACAATGGAAATATCAAATATCCAATACAACCACTATGAATATGCACATGAATCATTGGTAAAAGTGAGGAACTTCTTATTCTTCATGCCACAAATTAAATTGCATTTCCAGCAAGCCCATCAAATCCCTGCAGTGAAACATGGGTCGATATACCATCTTCAAGGCAAAACCCTAACCTCACCATAGCTCACCCTATAGTCTGCCAAGAATTGAGTGCCTCTAGCTCCTTAAGCACAAAAAAACTATCTAATTCCTAGCCCTAGATCAAGTGCTAAAATTAATTTTCTTAGAAGCATGATGACATATTTATACAAGTGATTCAATGACTTTTCACCTTCCCCATGACTCCTAGACTTCATCATGGCTCTTCTATTCTTAATGACTTTTATAACTTACATGGATTTTACATAATTTAACATTTTTACAATTATAACCAAATAATAAAGTAAAAATAAACATGATGTGAGAGGTAACTCCTTGTACTGGTTCTCCTTTTCTATTTTAGCAGCCTTTTCAAGTTCCTTAATTGGTGTAAATAGCTTCGTCGAGAAGTTTGGTCCTTTCATGAAAACATGACTAACTGAAGCTAACCTAAGAAATCCAATATGGTAAATAGTGGCACTTTAGTCGAATAACAATCGTGTAATATGTTGAACAAGATCTTCTTTCTTGCCACCTACTATTGTCTTGTTCAGACTTAGAAGGCTTTTAAGTTCTGGAACAGTCAAGGACATAAGGTTGACATAGAAGATATCAATCTTGTCTTTTGTGCCAGAGGATGTTTTCCTTTTTTCTAAAATAGTTCTCTTTGTATTGGATGCCTAAAAGTTTGGTTGCCTATGTTGCATCCCTCTTAGAGTCTAGCCCTTCTGATAAATCCTTAGCCTCTTCTTTCTCGTTGAAGCACTTTTATGTGTTTTTCTGGAATCTTTTGTAGAAAACCTAGAACAATATTTCTATCTATTCCAGTTGGAATTTTCTCTGAAACTTTAATTTCACCATGTATCATTATGGTTATCTTTATCAACATATTCTTGATTAATTGTTCTTACTTTACGGTTTGTTGGCTAAAGAATCTTTTTAAAATATGGAGCCTTGAGATGAATCTCTCTAACTTCAGTACGTATTGATAGAGTGATGTAGTTATTTGCTTCTACATTTTTTTTTTTGACATGGAAACTAATTCCTTGGTTAGGATGTCTTCAACTTAGTGTCTTGTTAGTAGATGCCCCAATTGTGTGCTTGAAGACTCATTTTTCCCCTAGACATCAAGACGAGCTTTAAATTGTGGTATAAATTTTGTAGTATTTGTGGTATACCTCTATAGTTTGGAGGACTACGATACTAATTCATATTTCCTTCAATAAACTCTTTCATATCTTTGTTTTTGGGATCCACCAATGTTGATACAAGTTTGGGCCTTTGAAATTTAAGACTTAAGAAGAATGTTACTAAAGAACAAGGTGCACTGACATTTGATATGCATAGATTGTTCCTGTAGTTCTTCTTGAAATAGGGGGGAAGTAGACAAATGGATGAAAATCAACAAGGATGAATTAAAATCATCTAATCTTGATGCACCTGCAGAACCTCAACGAATTTCCAAAATAATGACTTGTAATTTCCTGAAATAAGTTGAGACCTAATACTACAAAAGCTAGACATAATACATGATAACACTTTTTAATTGAAACTTTAAGTGAGATCATTTCACTTTCATGTGTCTAACCCCTCAGCCTTCTACATCTACGTAGCCACTTTCTAGACCATTTTGGTTACCACAAATCAATTTTTTGTTGAAGAGTGCAATGTACGAATGCATTTAGCCCATAAGAAATTGAATTAAACAAACACATAAAAGTTGTTGTTCCAACATCAAGAAAGAAAACAAGAAAACCTTTGGTTTTTTCGATGAACCAAAATGTGATTATTTTTTCAAAAAGTTTCTTAATGAAAGAAAAGTGTTGAAGCGCAATTCTTGTCGTGGAGAGCTCTTTTAATCACAAATCACTGTCATCAATAACACTTGAAATTTCATCCAATTCATCAACATGCTAAGCGACTTGTGATTAGTGTGATTTCACAAAGTAAGATGAAGTGTCTTTTAGTTTTCCCATATCCCATAGATGGAATGCGAGTACGTGACAAAATTGGGGCTGCTATACAACACTACTTCCTTACACAACGATACTTTTGAACATGTGTGAGACACAACGTGTGTTCTTGATCCCATAACAACAATCTATCTCGCATCTTTATATGATAATGCTTGATGCTGTAAATATGACCTTGGCATGTTGCATAGCTCCACAATAAATTATTGCATTACATTTCTTATGTACCTCTATTTTTAATCAAAAAGAGTGGTGCATCTTGAGTCAAAAAAACAAATTAACACCTCCCTTGCATTTGTTCCAATAATTGAGAGATCAAATTGTTGGGATATGTTATTTGTGGCGAGTAGTGGCGCTACGATAGTCTGCGAAGGAGTGAAACTACATGACATGGTGGAGGTGAATCTCCTCAACGACTTGGTGGCATATCTCCATGAGCTCTCCATTGCTTCACAAGACTTTGGGAATCTCTCCTAGCACTTTTGATGTAACAGATGTTTGGCCACCATGCTAGTCTAATTAACAAACAAAATGGTCTTTTATTCCTCCCCTTAATGACTTGGCTCCACTTCAAGAGACTACCCTGTGGAGAAATTACAAAATGTTATTTTTCATAATATTCATGAAACCTATTTTGGTATTCATTTTATCACACTATCATAGTATTTCCTTCACAATTATTAATATAATCCTTACCTCAACGCTTGATCATAATCTTCTTGTGATTGGTTCATTTAATTTCACAAAGGTTAACCATGTCACAAATCAGGATTCTAGTCTCAATGACACTTGCAAATGCAACTTGTGATATTCAGTAGTAATGCTTCCTATACAAGTTTCCCATCGCACTTATAGATTATAGGGTTATCAGGGTATACACTGCAAGCACGATTTGTGACTTATGTGGATGAGATCCTTTTCTATTGCAAATATCAAATTCAGAGATCAAAAGAGACATATGAGACTCGAATTACATAAGGTGATTGAGCAACAACAATCTAAGCGATCAACGTGATCAAAATATGTGAACATGCTCTTGTAAGGAGTAGTATGAGAATCAAATGGTCTATGGGACTTTGATTCATAAATAAAATGCCAAAACAATTAATTAATGAATGTGAGATTCGAATCAAGGGGAAAAACCCCTTGAGATCATGTGAACAATAAATCACTAGAGAATCAGGCATGAGGTTTTTTATAAGATGTGTGCCATAGAGAGAGCGAGTGGGTGTATATCATGGCCAAGAATCGAGAGGAGTAAGAGGAAACAAGTAATACAAGTATAATTATTTGAAGGCAAAGTAAGATGAATAAATCAAATGCATAAACATAAACAAAACGTAATGATGGTGTGTGAGGGGGTTGCAGTTAAAAAGTGTGACTTGGATTTGTTGCATGTGATAATGAAGAGTTTGGTCACAAATCACACTTGCATAGGGCAGTCATAAGACACTAGGATATAGAAGTGTTATTTGGAACTTAAGAGGATGAGATTCATGGTGTAAGTTGAAAATCAGGCAAACTAGCACTACTAGTTGTGATTGTGACTTGTGGAAAATGCAAAAAAATACAAGTTTTTCAAGGCTAAAGGTAGAGCCCATTGTTGCCTCTAAACTCATGTGTGGATGAAGCCAAGTTGATTCTTGCAAAAATATGCCAAACTTGAACCACAGATGAAACTTGATGCATCTTATAACCTTATTGACATAATAGTATCAGCTTCCCATTAAGAGTTGCTCCTAGTGGTATTAAGCCTCATGGTCTAATTGTTGCTTTGTCCAAACCCTGGGCATACAAAATGTGTGCATAAGTATAGCTTTAATAGCTTCTTAGAGAGATAATTATTATAAACTACATAAACATAAATGGAGATACAGCGGAAAAAAAAAAAAAAAAAAAACAAAACAAAAAAAATAAAATAAAATAAATAATATAAATAAATAAAATTAAAAAAAAAAAAAAAAAAAAAAAATCCTTTGCAAAATGAATGAATGCAAAATGTCATAAACCCTAATGTCAAGGATGAAGCAAGACAGTAAATCTTAGGCAATGTGCCTCATGAACATATAAGCACTTGTAGCATCGATGATAACCAAGTTATTAAGGAGTTTTGACCATTACAATCGATAGTGGTATCTATTAAGACCTTGAAAAGCACAGGGGCCCAAAAATTTAGATATAGAAGCTAAAAAATTTGGGCATTGTTATATCCGCCACAACAAAACCATCATAGAAGATAAAGATATGTCCCTCTTAATCTTAAAGGAGAGAAAATTATTTTTTGGTTCTTCCACTAGGCATTCTTCTTGTATTTAGCAGAAATGATGTTATAGATCCAAAGAAATATCTGATAAATCTCTAATACTAGATCTCATGTATTTATGCCCTAACAATTATTTTATAGCCATAAATTATTTACTCAATAAAATCTCAAAACTACACGAAAATAAAATCATTGGTATTTTAACTTTCAAAATTAAAATGCAGTAGAAATAAAATATGGAAATAAATTAGTCACACTACAATATAGAAATTCTACCCAAAATGATATTCCTTCAATTCATATTACTCTAGAAAATTAGGGCATAGACCCATCGAGTATATATAGAAAAATTGCAACTGTTAGAACCTAGAAATCGCCCCCTCTAGAAAATTGACTTCGAGGAATTTTTCCCTCTAGAAATTGTCCTCCCTAGAATATTTTGGCCCTAGAAAATAAGCTTCCTTTCACCAGCTAATTATCCCCTGTTTCTTAGTTCGTACAACCCCTGCACACTAGAGAAAATTGGCCTCTGGATAATTTGTTCCTGCAAAACTTGCCTATCCTTTTCAATCATTTTCCCTCTTTATTCTAGACTCAGCCTCCCTAAAAAATGCTCCTAAAATTCCCTTTCCAAAATCCTTTTCCTTTCTCTCTAGTCCTGGAGTCTCTCACTCCTTGATAAAATCACTCTATCAACAATACACCTATAATGTGTCTTCATGCTCTCCCATAGGTTCTCTTTATAATTTTTCCACGGTCCAAATCCATGATCTCCAAAGTGATTGAAGGTTAGCATTAAAACCTATTTTTATTTATCAATTGTGGAGATTAGATTTAATTCACTTAAATAATTAATTATTTATCCTTAGAAAAACATTAGCCCAAAGTCAACATTAATTAAATAATTAATCAATGTAATTTTTCCAAAGTTAAAACTATGAAGGAGATCATATTAGTTTATCATCTTGAACAACCACCTAAAGAGGATTTCTACTCTTTCATGCTAGACACAGGCATATATAAAATACCTTCTGAAGATACACAATCAGCACTACCTCCTAATAAGGACTTCTCCACCAACCCCAACTTGTCCCTGTAGAACACAAGATTCCCTTTCACTAGGGGCTTGGTGTGAATATATGCTACTTGCTCCCCTGTGGAAATGTATTGCAACCTCACAACACCTCTCTAGACCCTATCTCTATTGAAGTGGTACCTTATCTCTATATGTTTGGACCTATCATGAAACATTGGATTGTCTAAAGTCTCGACGCAACTTTGATTATCACAATGAATCATCGTAGGCCCCATATCAAGATAAAGAAACTATGAGAACATCTTGAAAATCCATATGGCCTCACAATTTTCCAAACTTATTGCCATGTACTTGACCTCCATTGATATAATTAAGTGCCACTAAGTGATTCTTCTTGCTAAACTATGAGATCATTGTTGAATCAAAGCTAAAACAACATCTAGATGTACTCTTCATGTCCACTACACTCCCGACCCAACCTAAATCTATATAGACCTACAAATACACTCCACCAACTCTAACATATCTCATTCCATATTCCATTGTACCACAAAGATACCTCAACACATGCTTCACTACCATCCAATGAACCCTCCTTGGCTCCACCATAAATTGGTTGAATACATTCACTGCAAAGCATATATCTAATCTAGTATTAACTAGATAAATCAACAGCCCGATTGACTTCCTATACAATGTGGGATCCACCAACTCAATCTCAGAAAACATTGACTTTCCTTAAGTTGGTAATCATTGTTGTAGACATCGTCCTACAATCCTCCATCTTGAATCTCTTGAGGATATCAATTGCATATTTGCCCCACCCTAGGAAAATATATCTTGGTTTTTTCCACACTTCCAGTCCCAAAAATTAGTGAATCAATCATATATCCTTGACCTTGAACTTTGAAGCAAGTTCCTCCTTGCAAATACCTATGAGATTCTCTAATCATGTCAGAAAGAGATCATCAACATACGATATGAGCATATCACCATCAACAAGTACATAGTACAACTTGGAGTCTTCCTTACTCTTGGTGAAACCCAGTCAAGGTAGGTACCTATCAATCCTAAAGTACCATGCACAAGGTTCCTTCTAAAGTCTTCATAAGGCATTCTTCAATCTTCATACATGGGATTTCCTCCCATTCACCTCAAATCCCTAGGGCTACTTAATATACACCTCTTCCTCAATTACACCCTTGAGGAAGGTAGTGTTCACATCATCTAATGCATTAGCCACCCCATCTATGAGGCAATAAATATAACTACCTTGATATATTCATATCTAGATATGGGTTTAGATGTCTCCTCATAATCCATCCATCCTTATGGGAGAACCCTCTCGCCACAAACCTTCTTTTTACTTCTCGATACTACCATCTGTTGCATGCTTGATCTTGTGGATATATTGAAAAGTGACCACTAAATTACCTTGGGACCTTGTTACGATCTCCCACACATTGTTCCTCATGATGGAAATATACTCTTCCACCATAGAATCCCTCCAAACCTACTCATGTGTTGCCTCCTCAAAGGTAGAATGCTTAGACTCACTAATGTTGTTCATCAAGGCCATATAACTAAAAAAATTGGTTGGTGGTATAATCTCCTTAAATGTCCTATTAGAAGCATCCACATGCTCCTCTACATCCCTTAAGGTATTCTTGGCCCATCTTGGCCTGCTCCTAATAGAGCTCAAAGGAACATCTCAACTCCTCATCCTTATCAAAAGGTTGTGATCCCGCTATCGGTGTGACTAGTCCCTTCTCAACCTTCATATCCTCTTGTTCACGATCCCCTCCCACTATTAGAGTTGTCTCATGAAACCTCCTAAAGGTTATAACCTCTTCAAATCTGACAACCTATATGACTATTATTTTCCTCTTGCCCATAATGTAGACCCTGTATGTCTTTGATATCTCATTGTATCTAACAAAAATCCCTCTCTCAATGAGGGCTCTATCTTATTCCTCTTCTCTAATTCAATGTGGACATACACTAGGCTACTAAATATGTTAATATGGCTCACCTTTGGTCTCACTCCTATAAATTCCTCCTCAGGAATCTTGTCCTCCACTACCCTGTTAAGACCCATATTTTGTAGCTACACTATTGTGTTACAAGCCTTTTCCCACAAGAACATAGGAAAGTCTTAATCATGGATTATTGCCTTTGATTCTCCATTTATAGTCTTGTTATTCCTCTCTACCACTCCATTGTGCTTTATATTGTAGGGGGCTATTAGTTATTTCTTGATTCCTTCCTCCCTATAGAAGCTTTTGAACTCATTGGAGGTATACTCACCCACATTGTTTAATCTCAGGACTTTGATCTTCTTCCTAGTCTGGTTATCCACAATATCATTAAACTCTTGGAACTAATCAAAGACCTCATCCTTAGCCTTCATGAAGTAAATCCATGACCTCTTGGAATAATCATCTATGAAGGTCACAAAATAAGTACACCTAGAGATATACTCTACTAACATAGGACCACAAATATCAGAATGCACTAAATCCAACACTCCCTTGGACTGGTCTCAATGTTAGGGAATGCTTCTTTGGCATGCTTTCCAAGCACACTTCCTTTGCACACACCATCTTGATCCATATCTAACTCTAGAAAACCATTAACGATATATTTTAACAATGGTAGAGCCTTATAATGTAGATTTCCCATCTTCTTGTGCCAGAGATTACTATGGCTATCATTTTCATGTACAGAAGCGTTCACTGGTTATCCTCTCAACAAATATAAGTTTCTTTCTCTACTTCCTATCACTCGCCTCATGCTAGGATTAAATCCTTTTTGTCTAATAGATATCTCACCTCTCATAAAATTGTACTCAAGTCCTTCACTCCACATAGCCAAAATCAAGAAAAAGTTATTCTCCAACCAAGGTACATACAATAATTTCTTCACCTACATAGACATCTAGAGTCCAAATGGAATTGTATGTTACCAATATCCTCCATTGCATGTCTAGCATTATCACCAAACTCTGCATGAAGATCATAGTGCTTCTTGGCCATATTAGTAAAGAGATCATCAGATCTCATCATATATCGAGAAGCTTTGATGTCCACAAACCATACACCACATGTCATGGTGCCTGAAAGATATGACAACAATGCAAACTTCTCCTCTAGTTTCTTGTGTATTTTTACTTGTAGATTCAACAGCTTATGTGATATGCTAAAACACAAGACAAGAATCTACGCTACTCTTCAGCAGAAACCAAAATTGATCAATGAAAGTAATAAGCAGAAAAGGAAGAATTTCATTTTAATCGCACTTAACACAATAATTTTTATGGGAAAGAAACTGCTCAAAACCCTGACTATCTATATTGCATTAACCAGAAGATCTAAGAAAAAAATACAATGCTTTTTCAACCCAAACAATTCATGCACAAGTACAATCTATCTCTATGCTTCACAAACCATCTCAAGACAACACTTACCAAATTTGTTGCTTGCCAAGCCCCTACTTCCTTACGCAATTCCTGAGAGAATTAGCCCATATTTAATTGCAAAATTCTCTCTCCATAAGTGTGCAATCCATCCATAGACCCTCAATTGATTGCATGCACCATATGTACAGCTCGGAAATTTATACAGCTGATAGTACATTGTCCCTGGACTCTAATCTCAAATAGGCCTTCCTTTGAACCGACATGCATGAGTTATTTATGAGTGAATCTTCAGTTAACTAGTGGAGCAATGAAGGTGCATTGGTGCTCGTCCCCACTACTATACCTCCTACTAGTTCCTCCAACATTGAGAACTATTTTAACCGAATATAAATCAGTTAGACTGAGTTAATTAATTATAACTCAAAATAACTCAACCTGGGACCCTAAAATTTAGGGATCTACATGAATCTAGATAGAATTCCAACTCGAATTTCCTAAGCCAACTAAGTCAAATTAACTTAGTTAACTATTACAAGTTGCTATGAGAATATAATTTCAATTTAATTCCTAATTTAAGTCAAGTACAAACTAAATTAGGATTTCTTGTTGCTATTTTTAACACTCCCTCTCAACAAGAAAGGGATTATCTGCTACCCCGATCCTGCCTCTGTAAAACTCAAATTTGCTTCTTGACAAAGCCTTTGTTAAAATATTTGCATCATACTCATATGTGGGAATGTAATCAAACAACATAATTCTCCTTTACACACAATATCGAAGATGATGATACCAAATATCAATATGCTTGGACCAACCATGAAAAATTGGATTCTCGAAGAGTTTGATACATCTTTGATTGTCATAGTAAATCATAGTTGGATCCATCTGTTGACCAAACAAACCAACAAGTATCTTCCTCATGCAAATAGCCTCACAAGTTTCTTGACTAGTAGCCATGCACTTTGCTTCTGCTAAACTGGGTGCAACTAATCTCGATTTCTCATTGTACCAAGAAACAGTTGCTGACCCAATACTAAAGATCCCACCTGATGCTCTCTTCTTGTCGAATGGACTCCCTACCCAATCTGCATCGATGAAGCCTCGAAGCTTCCCTTTGTCCATCTGTACCAAAGACCATACTGAGTAGTGCCTCTGAGGTATCTCAACACATCTTTGGCTACATTCCAATACAACTTGATTGGCTTAACCATTGCTTGACTAATCTGGTTAACTGCAAAACACATTTTTGGTCATGTGTTTACCAAATACATGAGTGAACCCACAAGCTGTCTATAAATAGTATCCTCCACTACTTCACTAGAAGTAGAATCCTCCTTCCTCCATTTACCAACTAAAGGAGTCTCCATGGGTTTATTGTTCTCCATGTGGAACTTCTTGAGTATCCTGTTGGCATACTTTCCCTAAGATACAAATAGTTCCTCGTCTGCTTTCCATACTTCCATCCCCAAAAAGTAGTGCATGAGCCCCAAGTCCTTCATTTCGAACTCTCTTGCAAGATCCTCTTTGCAATACTTGATCATCTTATCATCACCTGTGAGAATCAAATCTTCGACATATAAAGCAATAATCAATAACTTACCTTCAACCACAATATGGTAAAGGTTCATATTTTCTTCACTTTCGGTTAGGCCCAACCCGGTGAAATAGCTATCAATCATGGTGTACCAAGCACAGGGTGATTGTTTTATTCCATACAGCGCTCGCTTGAGTCTCCACACATGTGACTCTCTATTGAAGGTCTCAAATCCTTCAAGTTGCTCAATATACACCTCTTCCTTGATCATGTTGTTGAGGAACGTTGTCTTTACATCCATCTGATGTATCTTCCATTCCATATGCATTGATAGTGCTAGAATGGATCTAATCAATGAGTACCTTACTATAGGAGAAAAAGTCTCATCGTAATCAATCCCCTCCACCTAAGAAAACCCTTGGCCCCAATCTCAGCCTTGTGTTTCTCCACACTACCTTTGATGCTTGCTTTACCTTGTAAAACCATCTAGAACTCACCACTGACTTGTCTTCTGGTCTTGGGACCACATCCCAAATGTTGTTCCTGACAATGGAGTCATACTCCTCAACCATGGCATCAACCCAAACTGGTTGCTACACTGCTTCATCAAAAGAAGATGGCTCAATATCTACACATCTTCTCATCAAAGCCCTGTAGCCATCGTATCTCTCCGGTGACATCCTCTTCATGTGTTTTGATGTGGGTGCTCCCACATTCTCTCTAACATCATGTAATAAGCTGTCAGCCTCTCTGTGCACTTTCTCCCATCTCTAGAAGACTTTTCATGAGTGGGTATCTCCACTCCCTACTCCTCTACATGTGGTTGCTCCACATCATCCTGATGTTCCTCCTTTGGAGCTAAAATATCCTCAAATACATGTAGTTGAAGCTCCCTCTCAAGGGAACATCTCATAGCCTTCTCTTCATCGAATTTTACATCTCTGTGAACCACTTTCATCCTATTGGTTGGCAAGTACACCCCGTAGTTGTGAGGTGTATCAGTGTACCCCAAAAATATACCCAACTCTATTGTTGGCTCAAGCTTTTCCCATTCATCTTTGGTTACATGGAAGTAGACTGATGAACCAAAAATTATGAAGTGTGCCACATCTGGTTTCTTCCCTGAAAAATCCTCTTCTGGTGTACTCATCCTGAGAATTCAATGAGGGATTTTGTTCTGCAAATAATTAGTTGTGTTACATGCTTCAGCCCACAAGTGTAATTTTATGCCCTGATTATGCAACAGCTCCCATGCCACTCCCACAATACTCTTGTTCTTCCTTTCATCCACCCCATTCTGTTGTGAGTTATGAGGTGCTATCAACTCCCATCAAATCCCTTCTAATTCCTAGAAGTTTTTGAACTCATTCCACACATACTCTCCATATTTATCACTCCTGAGAGATTTAACTTTCTTGCCAATATCTTTCTCGACAAGTGCCTTAAATTCAAAAAACTTAGCAAAGTCTGATCTTTCTTGTGCATGAAGAAGATCCAACACTTAGAAGAAAAATCAACAACAATTATCACATAATACCTGTGCTTGACCATGGATGCTTTTGAGAATGGTCCACACACATCTGAGTGAACTCGATTGAGGATTGCCTATGCTCAACTATCTTTGTCATGAATGGAAGCTTTGGTGTACTTTCCCAATGTACACCCATTGCATGTGTCTACCTCCTCTAGTGTACCCTTCAAAAGACTGGTAGAAATTTTTTGCATGATCTTCAAAGCGCCATGGTGCAAGTGACCCAATCTCATGTCCCACAACTCACTGATGTCTTGGCTCTACACCTTCTCTGCTTTAGTTCTCAACACAATCTTCTACCTCCAACTTGTAGAGGTTTTTCACTCAAACCCCTATCCTCTTCACCTGTCTTATGGATATGTGACAAAGGAATGCCTTTCCCTTACTAAATATCACATCATAGCGTCTATCCTCCAACATGATAAAACATACCAAGTTCTTCTTCAAAATGCGAACATACATAGCATCTCGCAAAGTGAGGGGAGAACTTGACTCCTGAAAGGTAACTATACTGATGTCGATAGCGCTATACCTCCCATCATCACCCATCTTGATATGCATCTAGAGATCCTTCTCCTCCAAGTTACTAAAGATCTCTTTGTTATCGGTCATGTGGAAAGAAGCTCCATTGTCCAGATACCACACACTACCCATCATCGATGACACCATACAAGCGATGAGGGTAAAGTCCAGTTCAAACTTTGACACAAGAGCTTCACCTATCGCTCCTCCTGAGGGCTTCTTATCGGCCTTCTTGAGCGCACACTTTGTAGCAAATTGTCCCAGGTCATGACAGTGAAAGCATTTAACTTTCAACATGTCCTTCTTCTTGCCGCCCTGACAAGAATCTGATCTAGAATGGGATGACTTCCCCTTCCCTTTCTTTTCCTTACCCGCTAAGGCACAATTTTCCTCATCATCATGCTTTGATGAGGATCCATCTCTAGTGTTCTGCCGAATCTCATGTACCAAGTCAAAACACAATCGCTCCCACTCTAGTAGCTTCTCCCTCCCATTAACTGAGTCCTAGTAACTGTGCCAGATCTTAGGAAGTCCTAGAAGTGCTAGGCTCACCAGATCATCTTCGTCAACAATAATCCCAACACTTCCAAGCTCATCCCGACATTGGGCTAACTTGGTCAAGTACTTCGGAATTGAGTCGCCCTTCTCCATATTGATATTTCTAAGTTTGTCCTTTAACGCCAGCTTTCTGTGGTCACTACTATTTTGAAATAGGTTCGTCAATGCCTTCCACATTGCAAATGGAGTTTCCTTATTGTGGATATTTGAGACAATGTGATCTCGAACTCCTTCTAGGATAATCCTTCTCGCATTTTTCCACACACTTTCTCCATTCAGCCAGATCTTTAGCATTATATGTTGGAGGATTCAAAATATCATGATCTATCAATTCCTTGAGCTCATTTTCTTCCAACGTTGCCTCCATTTTTTCCTTCCAACCTATGTAATTTGAGTTTCCCTCCAGGGCATACTAAAGTCTCAAACTGTAGAATGACATATTGCTGACTCATAAGTATGAACCTGCAAATTCGATTTCACCTACACAACAAACTCAAATTCTCCTCTTCTTTATTGTCTTATGCTCTAATACCATGTATATTTTTACTTATAGATTCAACATCTTATGTGATAAGCTAAAACACAAGACAAGAATCTAGTATACTCTTCAACGAAACCAAAATTGATCGATGAAAACAATAAGCAGAAAAGGAAGAATTGCATTCGCACATAACACAATAATTTTTCTAGGGAAAGTAACTGCTCAAGACCCTAACTATCTATATTGCATTAACCAGAATATCTGAGAACAAAATGCAATGCTTTTTCAACCTAAACAATTCCTTCACAAGTACAATCTATCTCTCTGCTTCACAAAACAGCTCAAGCCAACACTTAGCCAAAGTTGTTGCCTGACAAGCCCCTACTTCCTTGCACAATTCTTGAGAGAATTATCCTATATTTAATTGGGAAATCCTCTCTCCATAATTGTGCAATCCATCCATATGCCCTCAACTGATTTCATGCACCATTTTTACAACTCAGAAAACTATACAACTGATAGTACACTTTCCCTTAACTTTAATCTCAACTGGGTCTTCCTTTAAGCTGACATACAGGAGTTATTTATGAGTGAATATTATGTTAACTAATGAAGCAGTGAAGCTACATTGGTGCCCATCCCCACTACTAGACCTCCTACTAGTTCCTCCAATAATTGGAACTATTTTAATTGATTATAACTCAATTAGACTAGGTTAATTAATTACAACTCAAAAGAACTCAACCTAAGCCCCTAAAATTTAGGGATCACTCTACATGACTCTAGATAGACTTCCAAATCGAATTCCTAATTTAATTCAAGGAAAAATTAAATTAGGATTGTTTGTTGTTATTTTAACATTTCTTAGCTAACTCATCCATTTTCACAGTTCCAGTTGTTGATGTCTTCCATTTGCCTTTTTTCTTATTAGGGAACTTTCCAACATAGGGACCATATTTGTGACATTAAAATCACTTAACTTTTCCCATGTCCTTCCTTTTTCTCTCCTTGTGAAGATCCTCCTCCACTGTGGTTCTATTTGGCTCTACCCTTGATCCAGGTGGCTCCAGAAAATCTCAAAATAAAAATTCTTTGGATTGCAATGAAATTGGGATCAGATCAAATATAATTTTGTAAGCTTTCCAACGGTGCAAACGACACCTCAATCCGAGTTCATATGCAAAAGTTATGGCCAGTCAAAGTTTTGGTCAAACTAAGAAAAAGTCAAAGTCAACATTCTGTCATGTGGCAAGCCATACAGATGACACATGGCAGAAAATTCAATAGGCCTAGTGGTACCCATAGAGATAAAGTGGCAGCCCAGTCAGCAAACTAGGTGGACCCATGAGCAGGTGATGTGGCAACACCACAAGTCGACACATGGCAAGTAGGTGACAGAAGTGGCATACGATGTGGACCAATGAGAGCCTACCACATGGACCAATCACATGGTTACACATGGCACCTAAAATTAGGCCCAAGTAGCCTTGGCATGGTGCACCTTTCAATTTTGTCTTATTCTCATGGTTTGGGGAGTCGTTACAATATGGACATACGTATACCATATATTATATGGTTTGAAAACTATATTAAAACCAAAATTAGGCTCTAAAACCATATTAAAGAAAAATTGGGAGTCCATGGGTTTTGAACCCAAAACCTTTCCAACAACAAGTAACTTAATATAATTATGCCAACCATTGTGCCAACCACACACTTTGTCTTATTCACCCCTATACTTTGTTATAAAATGTCATTCAAATGGTTCAAAGGGAACCATAGATAATACATGAGAAGTGAGGGTGCATGCAAACCAACGAATTCATGAATCTCAAGAAGATTATGAGAATATTGTTAAAGCATATGTTAGGGAATATTTCAAAGAATATTCTCTATGAGGAATCTTTGAAGAATCTTTAAGAATCCCTGGGGGCATAAAGAAGGTGTCAGAACTATGCTGAGTCTATACTCAAATGAACTAGTTTTTCGCTAGGATTTTAATGGTGTAGTCCATTTCTTCATCTTAGTAGCAGCATTTTTTCCCATGTCGAAGAAGAGAATCCTGTGAGGAATCTTTGAGATTCCTGGGGAGCCCAGATTTGACCAAGTCAGAAAGGGGTCGATTTTACAGTCATATTTAACATATTTTCACAAGGAACGTGATGGCGCAAGAAGTTTCTTCATCTGAGTAGTTGATTTTCAAGTCATCCCTAGACTTGGAGGTATAAGGTGCATTGTTTCCATGTCCTTATTTGACTTTTTTTAGATTATGAGATCCATGTATGCCACGGTGTAAGAGGATATTTATATGCCACTTTATGTGAAATATTATTATTTTTCCATACTGAAGGAGAGATTTTATGAGTGAGTTCTTATAGAAGAACGTCTCCTAGGAGAGAGACATGCCACTGTAGTTAAGGGATTTCTTCCTTGTATTGACAAAGATTGCATCATGTACTCATCATATTCCTACAACAACTAATGAAGCGGCCTCCCCACTCTTGACACCGGGCCTAGAGATGTAGTCCACACTGGATAAACTCCGTTATCATATCATTGAGTTATGGTTGTTCATAATTATGGATTATTTTTTGTTCCTTATTTCATGTGGATGATTTGATAAAGTGTTGTTAGAATATGCATTGCTCATGATTTCACAAAGCAAATGTAAGCATTAGTAAAATGTCATGTATAATGGGGATTTTTGTTTGAAAGCATTCACGAAAATTTCCCAGATAAAGCGATATCAGAGCGGTCTGACCTTTTTTCCAGGGATTGTGAATTGAGTGTGTAACAAGAAGGAAAATGGAGGATCACAAAAATCTCTACAAGACCTTCTATATGATGGAGAACATGGTAGATATAATGTATGCAAATTATGAGGAGAAAATGGAAAAGAACAAAGGAAGGGAGAAAGAGAGAGCAGAGGTTGATGCTCCATCTCCATATTCAGGTGAATATTCTTTTTCTTCATCTTCTTCTCATCATTCAAATGAAGATATCAATGAAAGCAATTGGAGAATGCGGAATTGAGGAGACTTATACAAGAAGCAGAAGAGGAGAAGCAAAGAATAGAGCTTCAATTACGAGCCATGGAATATGCCTTGGAAAATTTTAAGTGAAAAGAAGGCTCAACAAAGCCATTATCACCTGCTTCAGAGGTAAAAAGTGTTTGTAATTCTTCAGTTTCACTTTCATATGATGATGATATTTTGGGTGCTTTTGAAAAACACACTACAGGAATTGGTTCAAGATTAATGAAGAAGATGGGATATGAAGGAAAGGGCCTAGGAACTAATGGCCAAGAAATGATTCAGCGATTGGAGGTTGTACAAAGGCCTCGATTTGTAGGATTGGGATACATTGAAGGAGGGTGTTCAAAGGTAGTAGAAGGTTCCAAGCCATTGTTGAAGCCATTGAAGAAAAAGGATATTGAAAGTACATAAAAATATTCCTATGACAATGAGCATTGCAGGAGAAGAGCTAAGGCAAGATCTCATCGCTAGGCTCGCACCAAAAACAACCAAGCAAGGTATAATATGTCTCATTATGTAAATGTTCCTTTTGATTACAAGAAAAACTTTAATGGTGAAAAAAAATTGTGGCATAGAAGACCATGTACTTTTTGTGGCTTGTATAACCATGTTGTTGCCAAGTGTTGGAAGATAATGGCAGCCAGGAAAAGTAAAAGACATGTAAACCTTTCTCCACTTCAATGAAGGAAGAAGGTCAGACAGGTCTAGAGGAAAAATAATTTTTACAACCATTATAAGAAGCAAGGACATCAGAGAGCGTTGGGAGCTCCATCTAGAGAAGCGACCGAAGGAGGACCAGAAAGAACCTGTGAAGGAAGAAGGACATGTTAGTGAAGCAAATAAACAAGAAATCCATCTATAGGAAGAGAGCCCATCAACCTCGTTGGGTAAGAGATGGGTAGCATTTTTAAGTAGTTGAGCATGGCCACATTTTGTAAATCATATGTTGTGAAATGATTGTAAAAGTGATGAAGTGTTTTCCATCACTTATGAAAGCAACACGATGACGTTTTTGGCATTTTTCTTGATAGTTTGGATATTGGTTTTTGTCATGATTTTGATGTAAACTTGACCAAAGAGTGTGTTATAAACTCTTGGCAAGTATGGAGTTTTCTTGGGTCATGATAGGTCATGTAATTGAACATGTATTTTTCAAGATGTACTACAGGTTTGCATAGAGTACAAGTGTTGGTTCATCACTTATGGCTCAGAAGGATAAAGGTGAAGGAGAAGGAAGTGTTTCATGTTAGGGCACTTGTTGTGCATATGGGGGAGTACATCAGATTGCATATTGTGTTTATGCTTTTGGAGGACCAAAAGCTCCTCAGTGGGAAGGAATGATAAAGGTGGTTCTAAAAAAGATCAAAAACCAAAGTCCTCTGAATGTAATTAAACTAGGATCATATTGAATATTTCATCATAAGATTTCCAACGGCACAAACGACACCTCAATCCGAGTTCATATGCAAAATTTATGGCCAGTCAAATTTTTTGGTCAAACTGAGCAAAATTCAAAGTCAAAGTCAACATTCTACCACGTGGTAGGCCGTACATATGACACATGGAAGAAAAGTCTCAAGGCGTAGTGGGACCCATATATCTAATGTGGCATCCTAGTTAGCAAACCAAGTGGACCCACAAGCAAGTGATGTGGCAGCACCATAAGTCAACACATGGCAAGTAGGTGGTAGAAGTAGCATATGATGTGGACCAATGAGAGCCTGCCATATGGACCAATCGCATGGTGCGACATGGAACCTCAAATTAGGCCCAAGTGGCCTTGGCATGGTGCAACCTTTATTTTTGTCTTATTCTCATGGTTTGGGGAGTCGTTACAATATGGACATACGTATACCATATATTATATGATTTGAAAACTATATTAAAACCAAAATTAGGCTCTAGAACCACATTAAAGAAAAATCGACGGTTTTGAACCCAAAACCTCTCCAGCAAAAAGTAACTTAATATGACTATGTCAACCATTGTGCCAACCACACACTTTGCCTTATTCATCCCCACACTTTGCTATAAAATGTCATTCAAATGGTTCAAAAGGAACCATGGAGAATACATGAGAGATGAGGGTGCAAGCAGGCCAATGAAGTCATGGATCTCAAGAAGATTCTAGGAATATTGTTAGAGCATACGTTAGGGAATATTTCAAAGAATATTCTCTATGAGGAATCTTTAAGGAAACTTTAAGACTCTCTAAGGTGAAAATTTTGAAGATGTCATAACTATGTCGAGTAAATACTCAAATGAACTGGTTTTTTGCTAGGAGTCTAATGGTGTAATCCATTTCTTCATTTGGGCAGCATAATTTTTTCTCGTTTCCAAGAAGAGAATCTTGTGAGAAATCTTTGAGATTCTCGAGGAGCTCATATTTGACCAAGTCAAAAAGGGGTTGAGTTTATATTCATATTTCATGGATTTTCACAAGGAACGTGATGGCGCGAGAAGTTCCTTAATCCGAGTAGCCAATTTTCAATCCGTCTCTAGACTAGGAGGTATAAGGTGCATTGTTGCAATGTCCTTATTTTATTTTGTTGAGATGATGTTTTGATTCTAATATCCATGTATGTCACATTATGGGAGGATCTTTGTATTCCACTTTATGTGAGAGATTGTTATTTTTTCATACTTAAGGAGAGATTTTATGAGTGAGAATTCTTATAGAAGAACGTCTCCTGGGAGAGATACATGCCAATCTAGTTAAGGGGTTCTTTCTTGTATTTACAAAGTTTGCATCATGTACTCATCATCTTCCTACAACAACTAATGAAGCAGCCTCCCCACTCTTGACACCGGGCCCAGAAACGTAGTCCACATTGGACGAACTTCGTTATCATATCATTGAGTTATGGTTGTTCATAATTATGGATTCTTATTTGTTCTTTATTTCATGTTGATGGTTTGCTAAAATGTTGTTACAATTGCATTTCTCATGATTTCACAAATCAAATGTAAGCGTCAGTAAAAGGTCCTGTATAATGGGGATTTTTGTTTGAAATCATTCACGAAAATTTCCCAGATCAACCCTTGCCCTTCTTTACTTTCCCAACAAGAGAAAGTTCCTCATTTCCACAACCACATTTATGTGGTCCATGATATATCGAACACTCCCATATATCCTTTCAGTTGAATTTATCCCACAACTCCTCTTCATGTCAATTATTCCAATGAATAATTTTTTAATCGTCCTTTGCATGCTTTCCATGTCCAAGGTATCCTTATCCTTGCCTCTCGTTGGATATGATTTCATTCTAGGTGGGAGCAATCCTTTTCTGGGTTGTGTAACTTTTGTCTTCCCAAGAGTTGTTTGACCTTCCTTGCAACTCATTATTTCAAGCTCTACCTTTTTCAACATCTTAAAAAGTTGATGATAATGTACTATTTCATACTCATTTGACAAGCATGGTAATTGTTGTGGGTAGAGCATTAGCATAAACTTTAATTTTAAGTTTTTGTGCAAGATAAGCTCCATATTTGAACTTGTTTAGGGCTCTGGTAAATCTTCGGTTGAAATTCTTGATTCTTTCCATCAAATATGTGACACATGACTAATAAGAAAAACTTAACCATCAAGTCATTGTGGCATTTTCTTCCCTAAATTTACCTAAAAAAATTTGCTAAAAATCACCGCATTAGTGATCAATCCTACAACCAAATTGAAGTACCAGGTAGATGTTGTGTTTCAAACATATAAGGGAAGAGCATGCAAACCACATCTTCATGTTGTACATTAATTAATATGATGGATAGAATTAACTTCTTAATATGGTCCTATGGTGGACCGACCACTTCAATACCATACTTAGGAAACAAATGATCTAGATTCTTAGGAAAATTTTGCATTTGACACAGCAAAGTGAAAGCATCCTAGGCCAAAAAGGATTGATTAACATTCTAATTATTGTCCATGTCTAAGTTGTGTGAATTAATGGTGTGAATCCAAATTTGATCCCTTTAAGTAATTTGAATCACAATCCAACTTTGCATGCCGATCAAAATACTCATTTGTATTCATGGTTATAATAAGGTTAACAAGAGTTGGATGAACTAAGCCAAAAGGTTGTGAGATTTCTTATAAAATCTATTCCACTAGATTGTCTACCATATGAACCAGAGTATCATTGGGGGTTGTGGTAACAATTCAAGTTGTGTTTTTATGTCAAGGAAGCAAAGGAGTTATAGGTAAAGCTCGAATTTTCCTTGTGTAAGCATACATAATACCTCTTAAAGCATTCAACTCCTCATTTGATAGTGTGTGAGGAACCAAAATCAATGTTGGGTCAAGGATTTTCCAAACCTTGATGTATTTGACGTTTAGGGTATTGAACTTTAGGATATGTAATATTTTTAGAAAATTAGACTTTTCTCTAATCTTCCATACAAAAGGCCTCCTTCTAGCGCCAATTCTATTGAAGGGACTAAATTTCCAAAAACTCAACAATAGGGATGAAATCCAAGGAAGAGACCCAATTAAAATCTTCCTTGTTTGGGAAGGAATAATCCTCCATATTATGGCCTAACATCCATTTCAAGGGATTTATAAATCAATTCGAATGTAATTTCCATGTTTTTTAAATGTTTTGTTCATGCACTCGATGCAAGAAATAAACCTAACCTAAAGGAGCTTGAAGAAATAAGTTTATAAAAGATAACCCATAGGAATAGTGAATGAAAGCAACACGTATCTGTACTTCTCTATGAAATAATCCAATTGAAAAATATTGCTACAAGCTAACTCTTGGGAAATATAAAATTATTCTAAATAGATGAAATCTATGGAATAAGACATGTACATTCTCTATCTAACATATTTATTACAAAAATAATTCCACAACATAACATTATACTAATCAAAACACAAAAAAAGGGGAAACTATTTAATAAAGCACATGTGACTTCTTCACCAAAAATTTATCCAATCACACAATATAGCTTGGAAAATTTTAAATCCATAATAGGCCCTTGAAACATCAACAGAACAATGAAATAATCCACAAGCTTGAATTAACACACAAAAATCTTTAGCAAAATGTTACTTGACTCAAGGAGGAGTTTCTGAATTAATCCTTCAAATAGTTCTTAGATATACTCTTCTATCAATCACCTTTAATCCAAAGACCCTTTCTAAGAAGTCAATTTTCTTATTTATAAGCAAAATTAGATGCAAAATAAGAATAAAGTAGAAAATCCAAAAAGGCATAAAATCCATACAAGCTGCCATGACTCTAGTGAACTACCATTTCAACCAATGCATGTTTAACATAAAACTTTTCTCATTGCATGAATAATTCATCCCACAAGTCTTGGTAAGTTAATACATATTTTTCTATACGAACTCTCAATGTAGTGATCTCTTGACTCAATCTCTTGATGTATTTTTCTAATTTTGGAAAATTTGGCTCTAGGAAAGTGGTCGATATCTCCTTCACTTCTTTCAATACTTCAAAAAACCAACCTAAAACCCTTGAAAGGGACGAAGTTTGGCAATTGTGTGAAATATCATCTTCCACTAGATCCCATATTTTGATACAAGCCATCCACTCAACCTAAATTTTCCCTTGGGATCCTTCGACTAGCTTACCCCAATAGTTTACTACTTGTTCCATTTTGGACTCTTCTTCTTAGGTCAGCATTATAACTCCATGGTCTTCACACCCTTTTCTCTTGTGGGTTTACCCAATGAATTCAACTTGATCTCATATATTTGCTTGTTTCTCTCTCCATATGATATTTTTGTTACATAGCATAGATAACTTTAGGCCCAATTCCTGCAATTCTGATTACCTTGCCTATGAACTCCTCCCTAATCTTTCCATTCACTTTATCATCTTTTAATACTTCTTTGACAAAATTATCTACTCCACTCTCAACTCCCTTATAGTATTCTACTTGATTCTTGTTTACTCATATTCTCAACTTCATCTTCCCCAACTGTAGCTTTGCCATTCATGGGATTAGAACTCATGATCCTAGTTGATAACAAAACACTAAGCTTTTCCTTATTTATATCTAACATGGACTCTAATATTGCAAATAATGGTACCATCTACATCTACCCATTCCCTTTTCTAAGACCTCTTAACTATGGCTTGCTCGTGCCAATTATAAGTTATAGTTTGAAGGTCTACAACCTCTTCCAAGGGCTCTGTAATAGATTGATCACTCCATGACAATATATTCTCTTGATAATACCTAGAGTATGAATGTGTTTAATAGTTGGGTATTTTCCTTTTTCAATGGCTTTAGGTACATCTTCGTCATCCCCTATTAAACATATCACATCATTGGGAGGTGTTGTAGCCTATTGCATTTGTTGTTAGACTAAGGTCTACTTTAATTGTTGTTTTTCATCGCCCATGGTATCACCACTATCTAAACCCACTACAATTTCTTCCTAGTATAACCTCTCATCCTCTTTCTTTTTGTTTTCCTCTTCTTTTCTTTTTTTTCTCTTCTCCTAGCTTCCAATTGTTCTTCCTCTTATTTTCTTCTCTTTGCTTGAGTTCTCTTTCTTCATTCCTCCTCATTTTTCCTTAATTTTTCCACTTTCCTCAACCTATATTCTTCCTCTTTTCTTTTATTTTCTGCTTCTCGTATCTCCTTTTCATAGACATGCTTCAATTACTTTTTTCTCTACTCTACCTTAGTGGCCTTCCTTTTCTCTTTTAAATACAAATGTGTCCCTTCGTCTTGCCTTTTCCTCACTTCTTCCTTGCTTTTCCTCTTTAATTATTCTTCTCATTATACCTCATCTACTCATCCTGAATTGATTTCCTCTCGGTGTCCTCTCTAAGTCTTATTTTCGGGACTCCTAGTTTCTTCCCCTTCCTTTTTCATTACTTTTATTTCAATTAACCTCTTATTTATCTCATCAAATTTCTCATCTGAGGTCATGATAGTGAAAGTAACCAATTTTAGGGTAAATGCACACTTAGGACCTCATTCATACATAATTAGGTCCACATATGACTACTTTTCTTCATCTACTAGGTATTTCCTACCATTTGGGATCATCTTCTATTTTTTAAATTTTGTTATTTTTAATATGTTTATTTTTAGTATCGGGTACAACATAGGATCACATGTAGCAGTGACTAGGAACTCACAGAGTAACTGTGTGCCTATTTCTTATGCATTATTGTACATTACCTTATCCATAAAAAAATTTACCGATCAAACAAGAACTATTACCTCAAAACGAGAACTCTAGCCCAAAAACAGAAATTGTGTATGCCAAAACAATGTTTTTTTAGGGTAAATTTTCAACATTTTTTTAAAATGGAAGTAAAAACCATTTTGTTTTTTCAAAATGGATTAAAAAAACACCCTCAAAACAATAAGTGTTGATGCTAGAACAAAAAAAAAAATCGGGTTACAATTTTGACACTTTTTAGCAATGGAATTAAAGATAAAATATCAGACTTTGAAAAACCATAAAATTCCAACAATTCTCAGACATGATGTTAAAGATAAAATATCATGTCTCAAAGCCTTATAATTCCAACAATTTCCATCCATGTTGTTAAAGATAAAATATCTTGACTCTAAAAAACCCTAAAATTGTAATTGTTTTCAACAATAGCATTAAAGATAAAATATCATAACTCAGAAAAACCTTAAGATTTTGACAAATTTTCAACCATGGAATTAAAAACCTTAAGTTTTTAACATATTTCAACCATGAAATTATGGACAAATTATATGACAAACTATTTTTTTAAATGAACAAGTAAATAAAAGATCCATTTTTCCAAGAATAATTTTTATTTTAAAGGCTAAAACTATAGCTATTTTAAAATCTTATCCTAAGACAACTTATCCTATTGCAATAAAAACGTAAAAATCAACCATCAAAACGAAGTGTCCCCTTTTAATGAGACATTAAAATTTCAACGTTTTTAAAACTATCTTATACCAAATGATAACAATAAATAATATCACTGTATAATTTTTAAAATCAACATTAATTTCTAATATTTATTTGCTTTTAATCAAAATATCAACTTTGGTAGATTGAATATAACATAAATTATTTTTGTAATTCATTATTGCATTGTGGATATTCTAAAGAGATCAATTCTTCGTAATTAAAACATATAATCCAACAAACATAGAAATGACTCATGACTTCATGTAAGATCATACGGAAGTCAAAATATTTATTTCAAGTTACCATGCAAACATCATCTACATAAATGTCTTAGGCATTTACTCTGAATCACTCATAGGTTTTGGCACACCACCAAAATATACATCTTTAAATGAATGAATGGATGCAGATGAAGATGACCCATACTCTTCTCTTTCATCAACTAGATCCTCATTTGAGTCAACATGCATGCCCACCATTTAAGGTTTCAAAAGTCTTATAGATCTACAACTAGGTTCAACAGACTCCCACCTCAACATTGTTTCTTCTCGTAGCAACTTCTTCAAAATATCTATGGTCCTAAAGTGAAGAGTTCATCTCTTTGTTAAATTGAATTCATGAACAAGTATGTCAACATCCTCCAACTTTAAGATGTTTGCGACAATTTATATCTGTACCCTTTCTTTTTCTCTTTCTTCCAATTTGTTTATCAATTACCATCTCTGGTTTGTACACACCAATGAATGGGTGGGTATTTGTGGCATACCAATGTACTTGAACAATTGTAATATCTTCATTTTCTTTAATCGCCTTTATAACCTTGGAAACCCATTATGGATAGCCAAGTGGATCTCCATCTGCTAATACTGCTATCATGCAACCCTCCTTAACATCCTACACAAAACCCCTGTATAGTTCTTCCATGGCTTCACGTTGTGCATGTAATCTTTTAAAACCAATATAGATTTCCCTTTCCTCTACCTCTAGAGAATTAATAATACCTTGAGATTATTGTTGCTCAACAATGTGTCTTTCCTCCTATTCATTTGGAATATTTTGTGACCAAATAAATGGAGTCTTCAAAAGTGTATCTTCATTTCTTAATATAAAAAAGATATCACTTTGATTATTGAAAAAATACTTCCACCAAACAGTATCAGCAACATCAAAGTACTCATATGTATCTCTAATACATATTTTAATTTCTTCCATTCATTTAGAATAATTTATATATCTCTTATGCCTTCGTGCATTATGGAGTTTAACAACTGATTGTAATAATAATATATTTTATGCAAATATTGGATGATTTGGAATGAACTTCAAAAATGCTAAACCTGATGATGGCCTCCATTCTACAACAGTTGAATACTTCTTGCCTCATATAAGTGTTTTCCCGTCAATTTTTTGATACGAAATTGATACTGGAAGTTAATGTCATTAAGTTTGTCAATGTATTTCTCTTCACCATGTGATCCCAGAATAAACCTTCGCATGTCAATAGTCTCTTCCAACACATGAAAAACAGGCTCTATAATGTAAGATTTCTTAATACATTCAATTAATGATGGCAGGCTCCCAACATCCTTCCTCCTCAATGTTACTAAAGAACAATTGAACATATGATCAATATGGTCATGAGTGTGCCCAAGAAGAAGGAAACCAACCTTTAACTTTTTAAAAATTCTCAAGTCAACAAGCATGTTTAGATATCCTAAAACAACTTGATTTTTTTTTCACGGCTTGTGTTGTCTAATTACAGATACAAAACTTCAGGAAGAATACCAGACCAATGAGAAACCACATCATGGATTATAGTTATGGTCATATTTGAATCATTATGAATATTTCGAGTTGTGAAGTAAACCCTTGGCAACATTTTCCCATTAAATGCCATACAACCAACCAAGAGAAATTGAATAAAATTTTCTTCATGTAAATTTTTGGCATGTAGACAAAATGTGGCAGAAGTGTTTTATTTTGATCCATACCATCAAATGTCAAAACCAAATATTTATTTGGATTATCATAACACTTCTTTCTATGCTTATAAAAATTTTGTCTTTCACTTATTTGTTGATTGTGATGCTCTTGAAGGGTTTTGACAACGGAATCTTCACATAAACTAAAAGAAACCTACTAATAAATATATTTTCATAGTTGATAATTATCCAATTTTTAACAATAGCGTTATGAATGCATACCTCTTTCTACCCCTTGAAATTTATCCTTTTTTTTATTTAAGAGAAGCACATGTACTGCAAACCCCCATCCTTCTAACATTGTTGAATTCATTCTTCCATATCCTTGTAAAATATGAATATGCAATAAAATTACCATCTCCTTCAACACATTTTGCATATTCTCTGTATAAGCTATAGATTTCTTGTCTTGATAAATTATCTGGAATATGTATTATGTCTTTATTTGGCATACACTCTCCATGCTTTGAAAAGAAGTCTTTCATCCATGACATTGCAGTAATTGTTGATGGCCTGACCTCTCGTCTATAACGTACTTCTGAATAAAATGTAGGATATTTTTTCGGTCTTTCTTGGATTCTTGACAAATGAAAATTACCAATTGAATGCAACATTTTGAAAGCCTTTCTATAGAAAAATACATTCCGAATATGATAATCATAACCTGCTAGTGTAGATTGCATGAAAACCACTAAATATGAATTTTTCATGCTTTTATTCATTGAAAAATATATCTTCCTTTGCTCCAAAGAAAACTTGAAATCCATATGTTTCAAGCAATCCTTTCAACAACATTCACTTGAAATTGGATCACCGATAGAACTTCTACTTGTGAGATATTATGTCCTAAGCCTTGTATAACTGGAATATTTTGGATTGACATGAAAAGGTCTACTCCTACTCCTAGATACAATATTTGTTTACAATGTCTTCATCATTTCATTATTCTCTATAAAAGCATTTTCACACCATTAGGAGGATATTATCCTCACTATGATCATTCTGAACATAGTTCGAAAATTCATCACCATCATTTCTTGGAAAATATTCATTGCCATCCTCACCTAAAGGAAATTATTTACTACCAATATTTGCGCTTTTGAAATCCTCACTTGGACAAAATTCTTCACCATCTTCATCCGTGCTTTTGAAATCTTCCCTTGGAGGATTCAATTCATCATCACCATGAATGTCTTTGAAACACTCACTTAGAGAAAATGCATTATTCACATTTGTGCCTCTAAAATTATCATTTGCAAGAAACTCTTCATCCTCCCCTTCATAACTGGTGCTCTCATAATCCTTAGGATTAGGACTAAGTGGAAAATATGACTCTCTATTCATAGTCAAATTTTTCATTTGCAGGAAATTTTTCATCCTCCCCTTCATCAGTGGTAGTCTCATAATCCTTAGGATTAGGATTAAGTGAAAACTTTGAATTTCTATTTAATGGAAATTTTTCATCCTCCATTTCGTCAGTGGTGCTCTCATTATCCTTAGGATTAGGACTAAGTGGAAACTTTAAATCTCTATTTACTAGAAATTCTTCATCCTCCCCCCCCCTTCCTCAGTGATGCATTCATAATCCTTAGGATTAAGACTATGTGGAAAATTTGACTCTGAAAATTATTCATCCCCCCCTTCATCAGTGGTGCTCTCATAATCCTTAGGATTAGGACTAAGTGGAAAATTTGACTCTCTATTTACTGGAAATTCTTCATCCTTCCCTTCGTCAGTGGTGCTCTCATAATCCTTAGGATTAAGACTAAGTAGAAAAATTGACTCTCTATTCACAGGAATTTCATTTTGTTGCCCTTCATCAATGTTGCTTTCATCATCCTTAGGATTACGACCAAGTGGAAAATTGTCTCTCTATTCATAGTGAAAGAATTCATGTTATATTCATCAATATGAATAGAGTTGTTGCATGACAAAGATGATGTTGTAGAAAGAAAAACTTCACTGTCAAAAGAATCCATGAATTTCAACTAGAAAATGTTAAATGATACAAATGCACTCTCTCCCAATGACAATTTATAGCTTAGAGACTGAAAATTTCCTTCTAAAGTTGCCCCCAAAAAAAATTGCCAAAAAATTTCCCTCCAAAGTTTCCCCCCAAAAGTTTTTGCCGAAAATTTTCCCTCCGAAGTTTCCCTCCAAAAAATTTTGCTAAAAATTTCCCCTCCAAAAATTTCGTTTGAAATGTTTCCCTCCAAAATTTTCATCTAAAATTTACTGGAAAACATATTACTAAATTTTTGGTCTTGAAAAATTTCACCCTACTTTCTATTCAAAATATCCACAAAAATTTTCGTTTAATACATTCCTTCGAAATTAAATTTCTTTTTATTTAAATTATTTAACATTGACTACGTAACTAAATTAATTTTTATAATTAATATTTTATTTATTATCCCACAATGAATAAAAGTTAATCTAAACCTATAATACTAACTATATATCAAATTTTGTCAAGTCACAAGGTCAATTCTCCTCGATGCCCTTGGAGTTAGGCCCTGCTAGTCTAGCCGATGAGCTTTAAAAGATTCCCTTCAGGGTTTATCTACCCAGATTTTTCCAAGGAAAAAAAACTATATATTATTTTTTTTAATATTAATTTTTTTATTTTAATTTTAATCGCACATTCGAGAAACGCTAAAGCAATATCACAATCTTCGCTATGTAATAACATTCATTGTTTCTATTCATCACATCACATCGAGTCATTCGGGTTTTGTTAAAAATTTTGGAGCAATTTTGTAAAGGAGCTGCATTGTCATCGATAACACATTCAACGGAAGTTTTTCGCATTTGAAATGTTACTTTCTATTTTGACTATTTAAAAATGAATTTGGGGAAAGTTTGTTGTTTTATTCTCTTTATGCTCCAAAATTATTATTTTTTTATTGTATTTCTTTTTTCTCGAAGTGTGTTTTGCACTATCATATTTTACGAGAAAACCCACATAAAAAACTCTAATTTTTTATATTTTTATAACAAAGAAGACGGAAAAAACTCAAAATTGTGAGATTTTTAGGAGAGAAATTAAGAAAAAAAATATATCTTTTAAGGCTTTGAAATGAAAAAACCTGTGTTAAATTTATTTTTTGTAATTTTTTTTTAATTTGGCCTTAGGGACACTTCAATTCTTGCAAAAAAAAAAAAAAAACTATTCCATTAAAAAAGAAAAGTTCCATTTATTGTATTTTTTTCAAAAATGCAAAAAAAAAAAATATATATATATATATATATATATAAACCATATATATTGATTTAAAAAAATATATATACATATATATAATTTTTAATTTTTTTTAAAACCATATTTATTTTATTTTATTTTTAAAATGCGGGTCGAACATCCCCGCACTAGGTTGAGGAGTCGATTGCCAGAATCGTCCCCTCGGCCCAGCGGGGCGCTAAAGGCCCATGGTCAGGCCTGTCGGGCCAATCAATCCCTCGGCCCAGTGGGGGCTGATGACCCGTGGGTGGGTCTGTCGGGTCGGCCCGTGGGCAGGTCTGCCTGGGCTAGGCAAGCTCAGCCATGGGCCTTTGACCCAGAGGGCGGCCTTGCACAAGCTCAAGCTCGATTCCGAGAATCGACCCCTCGACCTAGCAAGGGGGCTGAAGGCCCACGGGCAAGCCTGTTGGGCCCGGGCAAGCTCATCCCTAGGCCTTCGTCCCCCGATTTTAGAAGAAAAAAATGTAAATTTTTTGTTATTTTAATTTATATGTTTAAATTTTTTTTATTTTGTTCATTTTGTTTAAAAAATAAATATTTATTTTATTTACAATTTTTTTAATATAAAATTTATATTGTTGATTTTTTTTTTTTTTTATTATTTAATTAATATATTTGTTTTTCTAATTATCTAATATATATATATATATATATATATATCAAGAAGAGGACTTCAAAGAATGTCTCTATGAATGTTGTTAGAACAAGGTCAATAATTCCATCATGTAAAGTTGCAATTGGACGCTTTATGAATATTGTTAAACATACCCGAACTAAGAAACATTATAAAAGTCAAGCAATTCGCCCGTCAAGTACATTCAAGATTATTTTTGAATGGAGGAATTCACGCTAAATAAATAAAACAAAATTTATATGACATGTTAAAGATATTGAAAGCAATGAGAGTACACATATCTATTTATATTGTAGTATGATTAACTTTGGTGAACCATATGAGGTGATAGACAGAGTACGAGACATATCTTTGGTGCCGAATGCAGACACTATTTATGTTCTTGCAAAACTGCCTAAGGCACATGAAAATGTTAGATATCGTTTCTCAAAGGTCAAGTATGACACATGAAGAATCTACACAGTAGTGTGAAGAAGTCGCAGCCAACATTTCAAATAACATTGTAAATATTCTTATTTATATTTATATGTTATGCATTATTGTAAGAACCATTAAAAATTTTATAAATTATTGATCATTGACATATTGTATTTTGTTTGATAGGATTTTGCTGAGTCTTTCAATCATGTTAGAGGATATTTATTATCTAGAGCCAAATATTATGAATGTGATCAGTGGTTTCCATAGAGAGACGGAATAAGAAAGGAGAAGGAAGCAAAGAGTAATAACTCACGACACTGCAATAGCACATACAGGGGAACAACAAATAATCCCTATGGTGGGTCAATCTAATAAAACTAAACATGTTGCTTTTGAAGATGTGGAAACTAAACCTCAAGCTGAAAAATATGTTACCACTAGTGAAGAGGATATTAGAATTGTTGCTCAAAATGAGAAAAGAAATAAAACACAAAAAAGAAAAATTACCATGAATGTCTCTCTTCCAGTTGATGAGGACATTGTTTATCTAAAAGAAGATATGTTAACAAGTAAGAAGAAATCAAAAGTTGGTCAATCTGTAAAAATCATGGGAAATAGTGAAGATCAAAGTAAAAGTTCTAAAGGTAGCAGAGAAATCATAACATCAGGTGCTGATTTAGAGGATAACATTATTAAAACAAAACAAAATGTCATTCGAGATCACTTGATGAAGAATAAATTAATTAATGGTGGCAAAAAATTTCAACTTCATGTCAGTCAATTCTATACGCCAAATGAAAAACAATCTCAATATCAAATTAGAAAAGCACATCACCTACATGTCCATAATTTGAAAGCATTGTTCAGTTACAATGTATATGTACATGTGGTGGATTATATGGTTTTTGTTGATCCAAATCAAGTTCCCAACAAAGAGGCATTTGATAGAACATGATGTTTTGAATACAAATATTATGTAATTGGAAAGAACCATTCAGCAGAGGTCAAAAGACAATTAATCGAGGAATATCCCAATAACTCCTTTTTTTAAACAGTGAAATGCATCATTTATGTTGGTTTAATAGAAACAGAAGCAAAGGTATTAGCATGGGATTAGATGCAGATAATGAGTATAGAATGTCTATGACTTTCATCTAAAGGGTCAGATTTATTCATAACAAATTTGTAGAAAAATGTGGTGGGGATAAGACAAAAGTCAATTTAAGCTTTCAGAATGAATGTTGTATGGAGACAGGTTATCAAATTGAGGATAAAATCAATTCAAAATGTGGCAAAGTAAATTCAAATTTATTGAGAGGCATGGACAACATTTTCTAGTTGGCATTTTGAACTGGGGAGATATGGAAATTGATTGATGATATTTTCGACATGTGAGAGAATATTGTCATAAAAAATCTTAAGGTTAAAAAGTCTAAACCCATAATATATACCAATAGTAAGACAAGTCCTGAAATAAAGCAACTTCCAGATGATATGACTATCCCACCTTATAGAACATTGCAAGGAGTGAAGGATGGCAAACTAGTCAAACCAATACTATGTCGTGTGAAGTCAAGTGAATTGTCATTGGACGAAATGTGCTCTGACTTTCAAAAATAGGTTTGTTGAATTATTTTTATTTTTTCTTGGATTATAATTTTATTTTAAATGTATCATGTTGTTGGTAGTATTTGTTATACATATCACTATATTAACATTTTTTCTTTATTTATTTAATTATAAGATTTATATGAAAATACAAGAACATATAGTTAAAATGTTGAATGAAGAGAGTTGGGATGATGTTGTATGCAACCACCTAGAATCAAGTTTTACAACAACATTTAAATACTTTTATCTTTAAGTATTAGGGGGTTTACACAGTGCATTATATTAGATATCATTTTTGAGATTCCACTGCGTTAAGTAAGTCATTCACGTATGACCATTTCCATGAGAGGTAGTCGTAACTAACTAATTTCTCATGATTTTTGAATAGTTCACTTAGCACTCATTGCATCGAGTGATGCTCACAAGGGTGAAGAAGTGGGATTGAAACTAGTGAAATGAATCACATAGCGTCAATCATCACTTCCAGGGCTTGCACCCAGTAACTAGGACTTCCCAGGAAGTCAACCATCCCAGATCGCCTCTGGCACAAGCGCGCTTAAATGTGGTGTTTTTCCCCACAATCAAGCCCACTTAGCTTGCTACCCCATTTGCAAAACCTTATCTTGAATCACAAAAATGATATTTAATATAATGCACTGCGTAAACCCCCTAATACTTGAATTCAAAAAGAGTGAAGGGATCTCTACTTGAATGGTTCATGAGGCACAAAACTTGCTAAGATTTTGCAAATAGGGTAGCAAGCTAAGTGGTTTAATTGTGGGGAAAAACTCCATATTTAAGCGCACTTGAGCCAGAGGTGATCTGGGATGGGTGACCTCCTGGGAAGTATTAGTTACCGGGTGCAAGCCCCAGAAGTGATGATTGATGCTATGTAATTCATTTCACTAGTTTCAATCCCACTTCTTCACCCCTGTGAGCATCACCCGATACAATAAGTGCTAAGTGAACTATTTAAAAATCATGAAAAATTACTCAGTTACAACTACCTCTCATGGAAATGGTCATACGTGAATGACTTACTTAACGCAGTTGAATCCCAAAAATGATATCTAATACTTTTATCTTACATTCAAAAAAGTATGTTGATTTTTACATTCATTTTATTCATATGTAAACTTTTTTATCTTATTACTTATATATATGTGTGTGTTTATTTCATTAAAAATGTTGAAGAAGGATGCAGATGGAGTACCAAATACTTTCAAAAGTTATGTTGAAAAAATTAAATTGGAAAGGCTGAGAAAGAAACGTCTTAGGAATGTTGAACTTGATCTTACTCTTACTAATTTCATTCGGAATAGGTTGGACATTATCCAATATCGAATAATTCAAGATGATTGTGAAGACATTGCAAAACTCGTACCTAAAAAAGAATATGCCCTTCTTATTGCAGGCATTCCTTATGGTTTCAATTTCCCAGACATTGGATATGATAGTGAGACTTATACTTATCAAGCTTTTAATAAAGTGGTTACGGGATTTCAAGAAGTCACAACATCACCAGTTTGGAGATTTGTGACATTTCATTTAGACACACAATTTGCAATGTTATTAACAAGCTTCAAGGGAAAATCAAACTCAAGAATGCAACTTACATGGTAAGATATTGAAATTGTATGTTTGATTAATGTTTAAAAAAAAATATGTACAAGTTAATTGAACTTTTACTATGTCATGTTACAGACAAAAATCAAATCTTATTTATTCTAGAGATCAACCAATTATAAGTGATTGTGAATTCATCCATGTTGAATGTTGGACAAATGATGATAGCTATAAGTTTATTCTTCTTAATCGAGTAGATGGAAAGAGTCATAGCCAAGTACTGGTTCATGATGTTGTCGTAAGAAAATTAACGTATGAGGATAAAGATGCAAAAGGAGAGATAGTTAACATTTATCAAACACCGTTAACATTGATTAACTATCTTATAGATTTATGTACAAAAGAAGGAGATTGGGTTTTGGATTTATTTTTAGGTTCAGGTAAGTTTGGTTATATAAAATTGAATTTTAATATTTTATTTTTTAGTTTTTATGTATTTATACTAATCTACTTACTTTTTTCTTTTGTGCTTGATGATTAGGTACAACACTAGCATGTTGCCTACAAAAGGTAGAAATTTCGTTGTCATTGAAAAAAACCCACTACAATGCAATTTTATTCAACAAATAATTAATGCTCTTCAATTTCTTCCAGATGCAATGTAAGAAGTTGGTTTGAAGAAAATATTTTTTAATTAATCACGTGTGGCAAAAAAGGCAAAGGAACCTTAACCATCGTTATATGGAATGATTGAAAAATAACACTTTGGGATATTTGCATACATGAAAGATCCATTAGAAAAGAAAATTAGGAAACTGAAGCAGAAAATATTGTGAAAGAAGAAAATAATGAAGCTCTAGAAGATGATGAACATGGATTATATGATATTGTTGATAAACTTTAAGTTATGCGGGCAAATCAAACTCAATTTTGAGAGATGTTTATTAGTTGTACTTGTAATGTTTTGACTTTTAGATTTTATGAGAAGAATGAGTATTTGATTATCAATGTTATATGTTTAATATTTGTATTATCTGATTTTCACTTTAATTTTTATGTGAATCATTTTTTTTGTAAAAGAATTGTAATTATTATTAATTTTTAACACAAAATTCATTAAAAAAAATGTTATTTTTTAATTTTTTTTGTTAGAATTTTCTCATAAAAATTGTTTATTTGACATGTCATTTTTAACAAGAAGTCTCAAAATGTGTATTTTTTCCATTATATTTATATTGAAAATGTGTATTTTTTTGTCAAATGTTTAAAATTATTGTTTTTTTAATGACATATTTAATGTGCATTGAAATATTTGTTAACAATACATAAACATATATAAAATATTGACCCTTTTTTTATTTTTAACTATGCGAAAAAATTAAGATTTCTTTACAAAAAAAATTGAAAAGAAAAATAAAAAAACACAAATACATAAATACACTTAAAAATAAATATCTTAGGGATGAAGACATTATAAATTTTAAATGTCAAAAATAAACCCTCTAAAAAAAAAGGTTGATGTTGCATCAACACTTTTTAAAATCATCATGAAAATCACACATTTAGAAAAAAATGTTCATACTTGATACATAAGAAAATTTAAAGTGCCAAAATATGCTCTAAAAAAAATGTGTATTCTGAATCACAACTTTTCAAAATCAGGTGATTTTTTCGCTACCTCAAAAAAACGAGTAATCGGTAATTTTCTCATTTGATCAATAACTATGTTCCATCTCGCATCCATCATTGTATCATACCTTGTAGAATGGGTCATGCTATCTCGATAATGTATTTTCCTCATCAAACCCTGAAGATCTCGAACTTCCATAGGGTTTCTCCCTTTGAAGCTAAACCCCCTCTAAATCTACACAATATCCATTGGCTCAACTTGTTTCCATTATGCGCACTTTGATCTACTGACCCTTCAAAGTAGCTCTAATACCATGTTGAGTTTCCACAGAACACGAAAATATAGGTGTTAATTTTTCTTAGGGATATATTGTTATTTTCTTTGATAATTTCATTTCATTATTTCCGTATTAAATTCACCCCATAGCATCATAACATTATTCAGATTTACATCATTATTCAGCAACATATGAAACTATATAGAAACAACAATATCATCATCAATGAAGCGGAACATAAAGAAAAGAAAAAAAAAAATTAAAAAAAAATTAAAAAAAAAAAAAATCACACATAAAGACACTAGGATTGGTCGGAGACCAGGTCAAAACCCACTATGGGGAAAACCCTTTCAAATTCTTCTTCTTATTAGATTGTCATTTAATGATTCTGCAAAAGAGAGTACAATGATCCATATCTTCATCCATACAACTTCCAACAAAAATCAACTAAAAAACATCATGATATGAACCCAATAATGCCAATAATCAAAACCCTAATTCAGAAGTTTGTGATCAATTGTCATTGTCTGCAGTCAACTGTCGAACTTTGTGATCAGCGAGTGAAATCTTTGGTCAACTATAAAATTCAATCCTTAGGTACCAACCGTCGGGATGGCGTGATGTGTGTGCAATTGAAAGGCTTCATCTACACTAATGAAATTCCCTGCATGTGGTTGCAACCAAAAATTTCTTGTGACAAGACTGCGATCAGAAACCAAAAACCCTAGCACACGTGCGAGCTTCGAACCCTGCAATCTCGAACCTGTGTGAGAGTGAACTTTCCATGAACCATCTCAGACTTGTGCAAGCCAAACCAAAGAAATAAGAAGAATGATCATAATGATGATGTCCAAATGAGGTTGAGGTCACTTGTAGTTATAGCCTTCCAAGGGTGTCCAATTTTCTTTAGGGTCGAGCTAATCAAATATACACGTGGGCTTTAATTCAAAAATACACTTTCCCTTGTCCAAATCGAGCGCTTCAATTGTCAAAATTGATCCTCTCGAAAAGAGGAATTGCATCCCATGGTTGGAATTTGTCACTAAGTTGTCAAATTAACATTGGGTTTGGTCTTAGAATCTCTGACGCAGACACAAATGCCACTTAAATCGTACTTTGTACAACAGAATAAACACACATCAATTAATCAACTGGTGCACACAACCATTTTTTTAATTTTTTAAACCCTTCTTAGTTATATTAACAAACTATAATACAATTGTCTTAGGGCTCTTATACCATGGATCATTTCCCTCATACAATCATCCTGATACAAAAATACAACTAGGGCTTGGTGTCAGTCACTTTGACAACCAATCTACCCTGAACAAGACAATACTTGACCTACTTGTTGATGGTGGCCAAACATAGCCCTTTCAATCTATGTGCCATGAACACAACTGATGGTCCTTTTTCTTCCCAATCTACAGCTCCTCAATCTTCCTATATTAGTGAGCACAACTCCTTTAGGTCACTAAACTTGCGTCCAAAAAATACTACCCTCGCGCTGCTCCTTTGTCCTTTGAGTCATCAGCACATAGGGTCTTTGATCCACTATTCACAACTCTGTTTGTGAACATCTCTTGGTATGCCCACTTTTGCCTTCCCCTGCTACTACAATGATGGCATACTTAGGGCTTGGAGGTTTCCCTTCTTCTCACTGAATCAACACAATGAACTAAGGCTAGTTGTCTAACCCTCTTGACTGCTACTTTAGTCCTTCAAAGTCTAGATATCCTTAGGCCCAATACACCTAACCTTCTACCAGACTTGTTGTCCTTCACAAGTGCTAGACTTAGGGCTCTTTTGAACAACCTTCTAAGATTTCTCCTTTCTATAATTAGGATATCGTAAAACTATCCCAAATCTGGACTATCATCCACTAGCAAGACATAAAACACTGAAGAGTGCAATATGCACCTTACCTAGTAGACTTCCTTTGCTTCTCTTGGTCTTGTCCATGTAAAGTTGTATGAGTTTTTTGGCCCCTCTGATTAGGGCTTCCTGCACCCGCATCAGCCCTCAATCTATGCCTTAAAACTCCTCGACTTTTGTGTTAATCCTCCTCTTCTAGACCTTATACAATACATAGTTTAGTAAGGGTCTTGGTACTTGTCTTTAGGGACTCTGCTTTAGTACACAAACCATGCTCATATCTAGACCTAACAGGACTCGTTCCTCCCTATACCAAATCAGAATCACTGTGTCCCCTGTCATAGAGAATAAGCCCACAAAACTTACACAAAAATCTACCCAAATTGCATCACCTCAATGTTTCCTGCTCCTCCAAAGGTTGTAACTAGATCTATGAGGTATTCTTCTTCTCATATGCTTGCACTTCGGATGTTTCCTTCTTGTATGATGCCCTAAGCTAGGGCTTAATATTTGTTGTCCTAAATACTTTAGGACTAGCCCTCCATCTCTTGGCATTTAATCAACTTGAGGAACAAATCAAGCTCACTTCATCTAGATGTCCATATCTGTCTAAAGTAACTCATTGTTATGTGCATTATTGAGGCATAATAGTCCTCCATTAGGGCTCCTACAAGATAGCCCTAAACCTCGGCCTATTCAGCTCCTCTTCAGACTTCGACATCCCTTCAACAAGGCCTCATGCACATATGTTGGTCCATCAAGGTGTACAACCTTCTTTCCTGTCCAATATTAGGTCGTATGGCCCTCTAATATTCCATGCACAAGTGTCTCGGCCCTTACCTTGAGTCTTATATAATTGCAGCATGTAATGCAGGGATATATTGCCCAAAACTATGCCCATAACACATCACAAATTTGGTTGCCTCATATTTGATCCTCCTCTTGACTAAAAGTATCCTTGATGAATTACTTGGCCTCTCTTCATGGACCTACTAGGCCATCTCAACCTCCTTTAGGACTACATCTCCACAAGCCTACTTGATCAAGATTATCTCCCTCTTTCTTGATTACCTTACGCTATGTCTAGGGCTCTTTAAATAGTTTATTTCTTAGCCTATTATGAACCCTCTAGATCTCAGGGTTTTGGTCCTCTAGATTAGGAATTAATTTTTCATTTAAATTTTCTTTTTAATTTCTTCTTTAGATTTTAAACCCCATCATGGGTCTAAAACCCCTTCGCCTGGGTGCTTTGCCCACAGATCTTTTAGTGGTTCAAATTCACACAAATCCAACTCCTAGGGTTTTGTGGAATAGCTCCTGAGCTACACAATTCAACAAAATTTTCACAATCTAAGATTTCATAATATCACAAGATATATTGCAACAAAACTATTTCAGTGGAATATCCACAATAGCTTATATATCACCCAACTTTTCCAAATAGGAATTAGTCCCAATGTATGGTCTCCATGCAAGTTCTTCAATCTTGAATGTAGCATGGCAAAAGCAACATCTTATCCAATCTCATTGCTTTTGGGAAGTCAGACAGAGTCACACAACCTTAATTTAGGATGATTTTCCAATAACAAACAAAATGGAGTGCACGAGCAGACTTAAAAATGCTACAATAAACTATGTTGATTCAAAGCAAAGCTCCTAGACCTATCATATCACACAACTAGCCCGGTTGCAATCGAATTGTACATGGAGATCATGGCTACCTAAAGAGCATAAGATCCATGTAAACATACCCCCTTACCACCCATGGTCCACACTAAGGTAGAAGGAGGTAGCTACTATAATTGTCCATCTCCATTGTTCAAATATGGAAATGGGGTCTCCAGAGTTAACAATGAAAATCGAAGTTACAACTAGAACATATCATGTTAACAGAGATTCATTAAAAATCTCTCTTGGATCACACGAGATCACTTGCCATGTACCTCTACTAAATTTAACCACACTTTCCAAAACTTGATTTTCATTTCTCATACATTTTGTAAAGCACTTTGCAAGTAAACCTTTCTTCAAATATTGTTATATACAAAAAATTGAATGGTGTCTCTCTTGTATATCTTTTGTCAAACATTTTGTATGGGATTAAATCAGAAACATTTCACGTATTCCACTTGTAACATATTAACTGAAAAACATGCCACATAAGCATTCCATTTTTCCATTTATTTACATATAACTTTTCAAATTCCTTGCATGCAAATAGGCATACACCAGCTACATTATTATTATCATACAACAATATTATCCCATTCACAAAACAACATTTTCTTGAAACAATAATTATACTATTACATTTTCTTCAAAACAATTACTATATTATTACATTTCCATTTAAGCATTTCTTCAAACACTTTGCATGCAAACTAATGTAGTAAACTCCTTGCATACAAATAACTGTATATCAGCTACAACAATACTATTACACGGCAATACTATCCCCAACAACAAAACAACTTACTCATTGAGGCATTTCATCAAATGATTTAGTGCATATATCCTAAATTGCAGCAGTACATGTGATAGAAACTGAACTAGATGATTAGTGGGAGTCTCCCTCCATATGTTTCAACTTTCAACCTCTGGAACCTGTTGACATAGAAAATTTTCGTTGTGCCAACGAGGGGAACTAACCCGATCGCAAGCCCCAATTAGACCTACTTTCATTTGGAATGGCTAGTTCCAATGGGTTTTAGGTACCCCGTAAACTATTAATATGAGTTGAAAGATTGCTTCTGGGAAGAAGGCTTCAATTACATCAAAAAAATAAAACAACTAACCACTATGTATTGAATCCTATCTACACTTCTTCTAACTACTCTAGTCTTATGTCCTAACTATCCTAATCTATCCTGTAGGAGCATGATAAAGAGAGGTTAAACATCATATAGGATTTCCAAGTCTAAATGAATCAATTACTAGTTCACATAAGACAAGGCTACATTAATTCTTAATTGCAATCCAATCATTCATATAGGAATACACATTCCATTTTATGGAAGAAAAGCTTGCAACTGATGTCTAACATAGTTTTGAATCAGCAACCTTTCATGATATAACCATGATGTTGAATCATATTCAAATAACCAGGCATAACCATGAACTGTAAGTTATCAATATGCACAAAAAAAACAAATATACATTTTCATTTATGCCAGCAACAACATTCTGATCAAAACACCTAAGGGAGGAGGAAATTCAGTCTGAAACATAGGCTCCTCATTCAACCAAACAGTCTTTCATTATTCACAATAAATCAAAGTTGTTCTTTTCGAACAAAAAGCCCTCTTTTCCTATCTAGAGGGAACATTTATGCAACTGGAAATGACTCTTGGTCTCCCTTTTCGCCTTTTCGCCTTCCCTCTGTCCTCTTTCACTATACAGATCAAAATACACAGATGAAGACAATCGATGTCAGTGCTGACACATAGAGGGTGTTTCCTGTCACTAGAGCGCTTCATTTCCTAGGGAAATAAAAGGTTGTTGATTAGAAGGGGATGACTGTGTGTCATCTCTTCATTATGAAATCTGGGCCAGTTTCGCTTTCATAGGAAACACCTAGAAATATGACCGCCAACGCCTAAATCCCAATCTTCAAATAGACATATCCGCATGGATAAACTCTTCGGGTTCGCTTGCCTTCTCTCGGTTCTCGCCTACATAAATAGCTAACATCAATCACACTTATACAGATATGATAAAAATGCTTTAAAAACACAAATATTGCCTTCATGAATCATTTATAACATCAAGAGCAACAATCGTGAAAGAATCAACCCCTGGTCTTTAATCTACGCATTGATTTGGTCTCACAGGCGGAAATCCGATTTACACTGAAAATCCTCGCAAAACACATAACGGAATCTGAGATTCGGACTTGAAACATCATATACGGGAACTCATATCTTATCGGGTCCAGAAGACAGGATTTTCCATTAAAAATCATGACCATGGCATTTTATTGAATATACATGAAAACTCGCAACCGACCATACAGCTGGACTTCAAAATTATACACCAGAGCCTATAATTATCGACGGGTCCGCCATATCGCAAATCGACTTATATATAAACCACGAGATCTGCCGATTGCGATAAGCAATAGGGGAGGTGGACCCGATATGCATATGAACTATGGTCAATAATCCTTTCGAATCCACGACGTAAGCCTACCCTTTGAAAAACCCCAACTTCATTGTTTTTCGAAGAATACAAGGATATACGGGAAAACCGTGTCCAGCCATAAGGCCAGACTTGAAATACTATATGCTCGAGTTCACAATCATCGACGGGCCCGGTAAACAGTGGTGTGCCTTATACAAAAATCCTTGGACCGGGGCGATTGCGATAATGTGATATGGCTCTAGACCCGATATATATATATATATATATATATATATATATATATATATATATATATATATATATATATATATATATATATATATATATATATATATATATATATATATATCGTGGTTAATAGAGCCATTGGGTCTGGAAGATGGTAGCGTGCTATATACACATAAGCCCTGGGCCCCCCGATAGAGATAAGCGATGGGCTCCGGACCCAAAATATGTACATTTCGGTTAATAAAACTATCGGGTTCGGAAGCCATGTATTCGATGTGTTTTAATGTTGATTGTGGTAAGCGAAAAGGAGTGATTTATGCATATTTATGAAGGATTTCCTTTGTAAATGGTTGTAAACGAGTAAGGTGCGATAGGAGGTTTTTCTTTGGGTTGGAAAGGTCCCGATAGAGGAAATGAATGGAGGGTTAAGAAGGGTGATGAGAGGATTGTGCAACAGGGGTTAGGTAAAAAAAGGGGGGCGTCTTGGCCATTAAGAATTGGAGACTTGGCTCGGTAATGAGTTGAACTCTCTGGGACTAAACAGATCATTCGGAGAGGTAGAAGACCAACTTTTAGGGGACCCATTCAAAATTGTTGCCAAGGCAAGTTTTGATAGGGTGGTGGTTGTGGCCACAACAAATGGCGAACTGCTAGGTGAACCAGTTATCTCTGTTTCCAAATAAACCTTGGATCAATAGAACATCAGGGTGTTAGGATAAACTTGAAATGCAGACTATATAGATGGACAAGCATGGGTTCCACTTCAACATTAATTGCTTCAGGTGGGATAGAGACAAATAGCTTTTACTTACTGATAGGATTTTGACAGGCATTCTCCAATGGCAGTATTATGGGGTTTATTGACCTCCCTTTACCTATTTCCCACTTTCAAAAATCCTTTTGGGGCCATCACTGGTCTATCCATACCTGTTTAGGTGTGTACCTCAACACTTTATTGTTCATCAAACTTGATATAAATATGTTTGTTTGCACTTTATATAAAAATTTCAGTGCTGTATTTCCATATGATTGAATGGGGTGCAGTCATGGATCTTGCCATATTTTTAAACCACTTAAGCAAGGTTGGGCTTGCTATGTTAACCGGTACTCTGAGCCCAGCAACAATCCCTACTCTAACCGGCTTCCCAAACAACCTGTCCTTCCAGGTTGACACAAGGACCTAACATTTCATTTTCTTTTTAAATAATTCCTTCCAGTTTCAGGCACAAGGACTAGAGCACAATTTGATTTTCCATAGGTATATGACAGTGAGTTTAGCCCATGAAAGGAGGTTTACTTGTATATGACAGTATCGGGAAACTTAGTGTGGTGGATGGAACCAATGGAGAATGACTGCAAACCTTACAGCTAAGTATAGGCTAGGTCTGAGTGGGGATTCATTCAAAATGCAGCTTCCCTCCATGCCAGTCCAGCTGTAGTTACACATTTTTGTTTTATAAAAATGCCCCTACATGCTCCAGATATCCAGGTTATCAACAGATGCCAATGAGTGGCTTGGTCTAAATTCCACAGCTGATTTTCAAGTTCTCATGGGCTGATTGAAAATTTGTTTGATTTGCAAGGAAATGATGGATTTAGGAACAGCATAATCATCAACAGGTTAATGAGGAAGGGAAAGGCTGAATGTGGTGAATGAGGACAAATCTGAAAGGTAAAACCACGCTGGAGGACCAAAATCAGTTGGCTGAAAAGGGACTGTAATTCAAAACAGCAGGAAAATAAACTTTGCAGAAAACAAAAGGAAACGACAGAAATACAAATAAACTAACAGCGAAATGAAATGAACCCTAACCTACTCAGGAGGTAACCACCATGTGGTCGCTAATAGAAGTATCTCTTCAGACGCTGGCCATTAACAGGGAGCTTTTCAGTCTCTCCTTGTAATGTTTTCAACCTGTAAGTTCCTCGACCAATTTTTTCAACAACTTGGAATGGGCCTAGCCATAAGTGTTGGAATTTCGTGTGTTTACCTTTTGGCTCACTTAACTTGTCCCATTTCAGGACTAGCTCTCCTATTTGGAAGTCTTTATCTCCTGCCAGATGATGATCAAACAATCTTTTTACAATCATTTGGTGATTCCTAAATTTATTTCTAGCTTTATCTCTCAATTCCTCCAACCTCATCAGTTGGTTGATCCTCTCTTGAAGTAAGGCAGAGGGGTTCCTCTTGAAGCTTGGGAGAGTTGTAAAGAGAGAAGGGTAACGTTGGGAGGCGGGATGGCTTCCTATCCATAGACGAGGAAGTATGGGGAGTTTCCTAAGGCCACTTTTGGGGTGACCCTAGAGCGTTGTGCCAGTTCCTCTGGTTGTCTGCGACAGACTTACGGATTATGCGTATGAGGTTATTATTTGAGGACTCTGCAACTCCATTTCCCTAGGGGTAATAGTTTGTTGCATACCTTATGTCGATTGATTTATCAATAGAAAATTCAGTCAATTGCAGTGATGAAAAGTAAGAAGCGCTATCAAATATGAGAGCGTCAGGGATGCCATACCAGTTGATAATGAATTTCTCAATGAATGATATTACCTCATCTTCGTTCACCTTCTGAAAGCGGGATGGTTTCGGTCCATCTGGTGAAGTAGTCAATCATGTTAGTATATACTTATGTTGTTGCGAAGAGTTTTGGGTGATCTCACCTATGACATCTATGCCCCATTGTTGGAATGGACGACAAATCATAACGAGCCTGAGGGGGACAATAGGCTTTCTTTCTCGTCCTGCGACGGTTTGACACACCCTGCATTTGCAAGCATAGGCATGCGAGTCTCTGAACATTGTGGGCCACTAATATCCGACTCTTAGTATTTTGTGAGCAATGGTCTCTCCGCCATAGTGACCACCTATTGGGTCGTCATGCATTTCTTTCAAGACATGGTCGGCATCATCCTTTTCCAAACATCTCAGCCAGATTCCATCATAATTTTTTTGTATAATATGTTATTGGCCAAATGATATTGATTGGATTTCAATCTGAGTGCTCTCCTTTGTGATGCATCCATGTGTTCAGGACATGATCCCCGTATTAGATAAAAGTATATGTCGTAGTACCATGACTCAGGGTCCAAAAGGGCTTCCGACGTTTCTCGCTCATACATCAAGGCTTCGTTAATCCATAGCGGTTCCTCCTTGAATTCCATTTGTGCATATTGCATGCTCTTCGTTTCTGGTTCTTCGGATGTTGCTTCTTTATCTACCAAGGCTTCTGCTGCTAGCCTGCAAAGTCCCTACCCTCTAACTACCTATGCCAGCTTAATCTCGAGGTCAAACTCTTGAAGGGCAGTTATCCAATTCCCTCTCTGTTCACCCATTTCCTTCTGCGAAGAGGGCTCTCACAGCAGGATGGGGAACGATTACTTTGGTCCTAGCCTTTAGTAAATAAGGGTGGAAATGTTTTACGGCCTTGAAAACTGCAAAGCCCTATTTCTCCACATCTGGGTAGTTGAGTTCTACCCCTTGGAGATTAGAGCTCATATAAGAAATAGGGACTTTGTTTCCTTCGTTATTTTTCTGAGTGAGTATTGCGGCATATGAAACATCAGAAGCAAAAGTGTACAAGAAGAATTCTCGGCCGAAATCGAGGCTGACCAATGTAAGAGCTTCAGCGGTGGCTTCCTTGATTTTTTGAAACGCTTTCTTAGCTTTATCGTTCCATTTATACACAACGTCTTTCTTCATCATCAGCTGCATGGGGCACACTATTTCTGCGAACCTTGAGACAAATTTTCTAACGAAATTGATCTTCCCAAAAAAGGATTGCATGGCCTCCTTATTTGCAAGGGGTTGTATTCTCATGATGGTCTCTATTCTTTCAGGATCAATAACAATCCCTTCTTTAGAGAGGATATGACCCAGTAGTTTCCCTTCTGTGACTGCAAAGACGCTCTTCTTGGGATTCAATGATATTCCATACCTTCTGCATCTTTCGAAAATCTGTCTCAGGTGATAAATATGATCCCTTCTATTATATGAATACACAGTGATGTCATCCATGTAAACCACTACTGATCTGTTAATCAACCCTCGGAAAGCTATGTCCTTAGCTCTCTGAAATGTGGCACCTGTGTTAATAAGTCCAAAAGGAATTTTACGATATGCGTAGGTTTCCCATTTAGTGTTGAAGGTTGTCTTCAGCTGATCCCCATGAGATACCAATGATTGATTATATCTCTAAAACCCATCTAATAGGGACAACATTTCAGACACAGAAACGCACTGAAGGATGTGTTCCATAGAGGGGATAGGATAGTTATCCTTTCGCAGTGCTTTGTTTAGGTTTCTAAAATCGATACATAACCTGATATCTCCATTTTTCTTCCTTACTAGCATGAGATTGGCTACCCAGCGTGGGCGTCTGACAGGAAAAATGATTTTAGCATCCAGCATTTTGTTTAATTCTTTCTTCACCAATGTTTCTAGGCTTGGACGCATCTTACGTAGCTTTTTTCGGTAGGGCTTAGCCTCCTCTTCTAAAGGAATCACATGCTGCATAACGCTGGTATCAAAGGTTTTTAGGTCTCCATATGTCCATGAAAAGACATTTAAATATCTTTACAAATACAGGCTTTTCTTGTCGAGAGCAACCAAGCCCAAATTAACAGTTTTTAGGTCTTCTTTGGTCCCAAGGTTGACCAATTCATACTTCATGGATGAGCTATGCGTTTTGCAATTAGTTGGCTTCTTGAATTTATCGTACAGGTCATACAAGTCCTCCATCTTAACAATTGCTTGGCGATTGTATTGAACTGATCCTTTTCCTCGCCTTCCCTCTCATTCATAACCCTGTCATGTTCTTCTTCATCGATCACTGCATTCTTGAAAGTATTCTCACAATGCAAGAACTCAAGGATTTTCTCATCATATTCGAACATCTGCCAGTTTGAGATGTTATCAGGCACGGATGGTCTGAAAATCAATTCAACATAACATTTATTCTTCTTCAATCTAAAATCAGGCAAAAATTTAGCAGCCATACTAGCCATCATAAGGCATCTTGGTTTTGCCCCGAGGTATGTTGTGATAGTAAAAGAATCAAAACTGTCAATTAAGCCCCATACCTCATGTTGGTACCTTACCAGTTGTGGAGAATTGCAGTGTATCCTCTTCCTTACCTGATCCATGATTATTTGTGAGTCACCAAAGACTTTAAGATTTTTCACCTTCATATCAATGGCTTTCTTCAGGCCCTACAGCAAGCCTTCATATTCTACTGTGCTTTTGGTGCATGCAAACTCCAACCGGCTGGCCATCAAATGTTGGTTCCTTTGCGGGTCAATAAGAATGCTCCCAGCACCTGCACCTTCAAGGCAGTTAGAACCATCAAAATAGAGTGTCCAAAATAAAGAATCTAATGTTACATCAATTGAACTGTTATCCACGAAATTAGTCCTATCATCTACTATAATACAAGATAGTTCATCAGTTGGATTATGGGAGGGAGTTTCGAACTATGTGTATGTCAAAGTTTCTTCAACTGTTTCTGCATGGAATTCTCCAAAACAGGTTTCTGTAGCATAAACATTGAAACTAAAGTTCCCAAGGATGGAGTTGGTAAACATTATAGGTTCATTGGGACCATTTAGTTTTGTTACCACATAGTTCATGTATCTTTCTCGATCAACTCGCAACATATCACCTTTTCCCTTCTGAGGCAGCAAGAGATGGGACCAATCAGTTCAGAAATATCCATAGATTTTTGTTGACCAATCCCTACTAAGCAGCATTCCATAAGCTTCGGGTATATCAACTACCACTATATCAATGACTGGGGTGCACTGTGGTTTAGCAACCATCCAAATCAACACATCTTTCAATTCCCCAATCACTTTCACATTTGTCCTGTCTAATTGCATAATTCGAGTCCCAGTTTTCTCGGGTATCGCATGCAGTCTTTTGGCAACAGCATAAGGCATCACAATGGACGAGGCACTGGAATCTACCAAGCAATTGTGTACGTTCATGTTGAGGATTTCAAATGTGATAAGGAAAGGTGGAGTCATGGATTTAGATTTCCTCCCTATCATGGTTGCACTGACATCTTGGGGGTTTCGATTCATTTTTGATAGGGTGGCTTCCATGGCTATTGGCTTTTGGGCTGTGCTGGGAGTACTAACAGGTCTAGAGACTGACTTTTGGGTTTGGCTGCTCCGGATGGTGCGAGTTTTGCAGTTCCGCTCATTCATAGCTTTCAGGAGAAAATCTCTTTGCTGCGTTAATTTCAACAAATCAAAGTATGTGATATTAGCCCTAGATTTCTTAAGATCATCCACAATATTGTAATTAATGTTATAAACAGGATAGGGTAGAGTGAACATACCGTTTTTTCCATTCTTAGGAGGGAGCTTACCATTTTGAGTCACCTTTATTGCAGCGAGAGATGCATTTTCTTTCTCTCGATGGTTTGTTGCTAGGGTATTCTTGGACTGACCACTAGATCTACCCTTCTCAACAAGGACTTTGGGAGCGGGTGCCTTCACAGGGCGAACATCTTTCTTGGTCTGATCTACAGGCTTCATCACACCCGTAAGTGGCCCCTTGCTTCGTGTGTGGATTTCATTAGTGTGGATCTCTGCCATACTGTCTCCTTGGTCATCATCGTTCTCGTTTGTATAGAAATCCCACAGTACATTGATTTGAGATTCTTCTTCCAAGGGCTCCTCTACTTGGTATTCTTCCTCATCTTCTTGTTCTGGCTCTAGCTCCACTATAGGTTCTTCCTGGTTAAGGAGCGATCCGATAAGAGCCAGCTCTTTTGTATTTAAATTCCCTTCATTGGGTGGAGCAGGCAGTGCAAGTGGACCATGACCACCTTTTGCCTTCTTACGATAGAAAGGTTTGAAAGGTTTTCTGTTGTTATACTCTCCTCCACTCTCGCTTGTACTCTCTCCAGAATTCCTTTTCATATCAATGACTGTATTTGTCAACTTCTTAATGATCCGATGCAAACCTTCTACATCTGTGGTATCATTTTCTTTGGTTTCAACCCCTTTGTTATCACTCCCATTATTCTTCTTGGATGCTTGAGAGGCTTTCTTTTCTCCAGTTGTAGGGTGGCACGTTGTGAGACTAAGCATTTCATTCTCGACTTTTACTGCTTCATCGATAGCACCTTATAGGGTTTGAGCGTTACTCCTCTTGACCCACATCGCAGTAGGGACAGGGAGAGCAGTGATGTAGAACTCCATGAGAACCTCCTCAGTAGGTCTAGCGATGGTCGGATTCTGTTGAACAAGTTGTTGAACCAGATGTTAAAATCCTTGACCTTTTCTTTGGTTTCCATTTCAAACGGGATAGTTCTAGAACTAAGTCTGCAGGGGTTTTGTCATCGCCATACTTATCTGAAAAGGCATGTTGAAAGGCAGCCCACGAAGTGATTGATCCTATTCTCAAGCTAAAGTACCATGTGGAAGCTGCACCAATCAGGGTAAAAGGGAATAGGTGACAAACTATATCTTCATCAGCTACCCCCAGCATGTGCACAGCCAGGAAGAACGAATTAATATGGTTTTCAGTGATGTCTGCTCACTCAAGGTTGAATTTAGGCAGTGCTCTTTTTGCATTCTTGGGTAACGGATGTCGTTGCCCAGGTATCACCACGACATCCTAAGCGAGCCAGGGAGGCAGTGCTCCTGGAGGAGGTGGGAGTTGGCTTCCACCCAGTTGAGGAATATTAGCCATATCGAGGATAGGGATGTTTTGGTTGAGGGTTTCGTCGTTATGATTTTCCAAATTAGGCCAGGGATTGCCTTCAGACAGGGAATCCTCAGGGATTTCTTCCCAAGGAGAGTTGATACTCTACAAAGAATCAAGCACAATATCTTCAAGAGAAGAGGTTGCAGATGTCTCTTCGTTTATGTGATAGACCCTTGGTTTTCTTTTTGTTGCCAGAGGTAAATATTGAAAGATAGGTAGCTGTGATAGGGAATGAGCATAAGCCTGAGTAACTCTTCTGACTGGTTGTTCCTGAGTGATAGGATACTCCCACAGTGTCTCTTCTTTGAAATGAGGTTTTTCCGAATGAGAGGAAGAGCCTTTTCAACCTTCCCAATCCATGTATTAATCATTTTGAATCCATGTGTGGAACTTATAGATGAAATCTTGAAAATTTGTGGGCGGCGGTTCAGGCCCTCCTTCTAGCACCAATTTGTTGACATAGCAAATTTTCGTTGTGCCAGCGAGGAGAACCAATCCGATCGCAAGCCCCAATTAGACATGCTTTCATTTGGAATGGCTAGTTCCAACGGGTTTTAGGGACCCCATAAACTGTTAATATGAGTTGAAAAATTGCTTCTGGGAAGAAGGCTTCAATTACATCAACAAAATAAAACAGCGAACCACTATGTATTGAATCCTATCTACACTTCTTCTAACTACTCTAGTCTATGTCCTAACTATCCTAATCTATCATGAAGGAGCATGATAAAGAGAGGTTAAACATCATATAGGATTTCCAAGTCTAAATGAATCAATTATTGGTTCACATAAGACAAGGCTACATTAATTCTTAATAGCAATCCAATCATTCATATAGGAATACACATTCCATTTTATGGAAGAAAAGCTTGCAACTGATGTCTAACATAGTTTCGAAACAGCAACATTTCATGATATAACCATGATGTTGAATCATATTCAAATAACCAGGCATAACCATGAACTGTAAGTTATCAATATGCACAAAAAAACACAAATACACATTTGCATTTATGCCAGCAACAACATTTTGATCAAAACACATAAGAGAGGAGGAAAGTCAGTCTGAAACACAGGCTCCTCATTCAACCAAATAGTTTTTCTTTATTCACAATAAATCGAAGTTGTTCTTTTCGAACAAAAAGCCCTCTTTTCCTATCCGGAGGGAACATTTATGCAACTAGAAATGACTATCGGTCTCCCTTTTTGCCTTTTCTCCTTCCCTCTGTCCTCTTTCACTATATAGATAAAAAACACAGATGAAGACAATCGGTGTCACTGCTGACACGTAGAGGGCGTTTCCTGTCACTGGAGTGCTTCATTTCCTAGGGAAATGAAAGGTTGTTGATTACAAGGGGATGACTGTGTGTCATCACTTCATGATTAAATCTGGGGCAGTTTCACTTTCATAGGCATCACCTGGAAATATGACCGCCAACGCCTAAAGCCCAATCTTCAAATAGACATATCTGCATGGATAAGCTCTTCGGGTCTGCTTGCCTTCTCTCGGTTCTCGCCTGCATAGATAGCAGACAAATCTTGCCTTCATGAAGCATTTATAACATCAAGAGCAACAAGTGTGAAAGAGTCGACCCCTGGTCTTTAATCTACGCATTGATTCGGTCTCGCGAGAGGAAATCCGATTTACACTGAAAATCCTCGCAAAACACATAACCGAATCCGAGATCTGGACTTGAAACATCATATATGGAACTCATACCTTATCGGGTCCAGAAGACAGGATTTTCCATTAAAAAGACCACAGCATTTTATTGAATACACATGAATATACGTGAAAACCCGCAACAGGGCTATACAGCCGGACTCCAAAATTATACACCGTATCGCAAATCGCCTTATATATAAACCATGAGATATTCCAATTGCGATAAGCGATAGGGAGGCGGACCCGATATGCATATGAACTATGGTCAATAATCCTTTCGGATCCACGACGTAAGCCTACCCTTTGAAAAACCCTGACTTCATTGTTTTTCGAAGAATACAAGGATATACGGGAAAATCGCGTCCGATCATAAGGCCGGACTTGAAATACTATATGCCTGAGTTCACAATCATCGGCGGGTCCAGTAAACAGTGGTGCTCCTTATACAAAAGCTTTGGACCGGGCTGATTGCGATATTGCGATATGGCTCCGGACCCGATATATATATATATATATATATATATATATATATATATATATATATATATATATATATATATCGTGGTTAATAGAGCCATCGGGTCCGGAAGATAGTAGCGCACTATATACACATAAGCCCTGGGCCCCCCGATAGCAATAAGCAATGGGGCTCCAGACCCAAAATATGTGCATTTCGGTTAATAAAACTATCGGGTTCAGAAGCCATGTATTCGATGCGTTTTAATGTTGATTGTGGTAAGCGAAAAGGGGTGATTTATGCATATTTATGAAGGATTTCCTTTGTAAATGGTTGTAAAGGAGTAAGGTGCGATTGGATGTTTTTATTTGGGTTGGAAAGGTCCCGATAGAGGAAATGAATGAAGGGTTAAGAAGTGTGATGAGAGGACCGTGCAATAGGGGCTAGGTAAAAAAAGGGGGGGGTCTTGTCCATTAAGAATTAGAGATTTGGCTTAGCAATGAGTTGAACTCTCTAGAACTAAACAGATCATTCGGAGAGGTAGAAAACCAACTTTTAGGGGACCCATTCAAAATTGCTGCCAAGGCAAGTTTTGATAGGGTGGTGGTTGTGGCCACAACAAATGGCAAACTGTTGGGCGAACCAGTTATTTATGTTTCCAAATAAACCTTGGATCAATAGAACATCAGGGTGGTAGGATAAACTTGAAATGCAGACTAGATGGACAAGCATGGGTTCCACTTCAACATTAATTGCTTCAGGTGGGATAGAGACAAATAGCTTTTACTTACTGATAGGATTTTGACAGGCATTCTCCAATGGCAGTATTATGGGGTTTATTGACCTCCCTTTACCTGTTTCCCACTTTCAAAAATCCTTTTGGCTCCATCACTAGTCTATCCATACCTGTTTAGGTGTATACCTCAGCTCTTTATTGTTCATCAAACTTGATATAAATATGTTTGTCTGCACTTTATATAAGAATTTCAGTGTTGTATTTTCATATGATTGAATGGGGCGCAGTCATGGATCTTGTGATATTTTTAAACCGCTTAAGCAAGGTTAGGCTTGTTGTATCAACCGGTACTCTGAGCCCAGCAACAGTCCCTTCTCTAATCGACTTCCCAAAACTTGTCCTTCGAGGTTGGCACAAGGACCTGACATTCATTTTCTTTTTAAATAAGTCCTCCCAGTTTCAGGCACAAGTACTAGAGCACAATTGGATTTGACACGGGTATATGACAGTGAGTTTAGCCCATGAAAGGAGGTTTACTTGTAGATGACAGGTATTGGGAAACTTAGTGTGGTGGATAGAACCAATGGAGAATGACTGCAAACCTTACAGCTAAGTATAGGCTAGGTCTGAGTGGGGATTCATTCAAAATGCAGCGTCCCTCCATGCCAGTCCAGATGTAGTTACACATTTTTGTTTTATAAAAATGCCCCTACATGCTCCAGATATCCAGGTTATCAACAGACCTTACCCAATTCTTAACAGATGTCAATGAGTGGCTTGATCTGAATTCCACAGCTGATTTTCAAGTTCTCATGGGCTGATTGAAAATTTGTTTGATTTGCAAGGTAATGATGGATTTAGGAACAACATAATCATTAGCAGGTTAATGAGGAAAAGAAAGCCTGAATGTGGTGAATGAGGGCAAATCTGAAAGGTAAAATGAGGCTGGAGGACCAAAATCAGTTGGTTGAAAAGGAACCGTAATTCAAAACAACAGGAAAATAAACTTTGCAAAAAACAAAAGGAAACGACAGAAATACAACTAAACTAACAGCAAAATGAAATGAACCCTAACCTACTCAGGAGGTAACCACCATGTGGTGGCTACTGGAAGTATCTCTTCAGATGCTGGCCATTAACAGGGAGCTTTTCAGTATCTCCCTGTAACGTTTTCAACCTGTAAGTTCCTTGACCAATTTTTTCAACAACTTGGAATGGGCTCAGCCATAAGTGTTGGAATTTCTTGTGTTTACCTTTTGGCTCACTCAACTTGTCCCATTTTAGGACTAGCTCTCATATTTGGAAGTATTTCTCTCCTGCCAGATGATGATCAAACCATCTTTTTACAATCATTTGGTGATTCCTGAATTTATTTCTAACTTTATCTCTCAATTCCTCCAACCTCATCAGTTGGTTGATCCTCTCTTGAAGTAAGGCAGAGGGGGTTCCTCTTGAAGCTTGGAAGAGTTGCAAAGAGAGAAGGGTAATGTTGGGAGGCAGGATGGCTTTCTGTCCATAAACGAGGAAGTATGGGGAGTTTCCTAAGGCCACTTTTTGGTGACCCTATCGGCCCAAAGGGCATTTGTTAGAGTGTTGTGCCAGTTCCTCTGGTTGTCTACGACAGACTTACGGATTATGCATATGAGGTTCTTATTTGAGGACTCTGCAACTCCATTTCCCTGGGGCTAATAGTTTGTTGCATACCTTATGTGGATTCATTTATCAATAGAAAATTCAATCAATTTTAGTGACGAAAAGTAAGAAGGGTTATCAAATATGAGAGCATCAGGGATGCCATACCAGTTGATAATGAATTTCTTAATGAATGATATTACCCCATCTTCGTTCACCTTCCGAAGCAGGATGGTTTCGGTCCATCTGGGGAAGTAGTCGATCGCTGTGAGTATATACTTATGCTGCTGTCAAGAGTTTGGGGTGATCTCGCCTATGACATCTATGCCCAATTGTTGGAATGGGCAACAAATCATAACGGGCCTGAGGGGGACAACAGGCTTTCTTTCTCGTCCTGCGACGGTTTGACACACCCTACATTTGCGAGCATAGGCATGCGAGTCTTTGAACACTGTGGGCCAATAATATCTGGCTCTTAGTATTTTGTGAGCAGTGGTCTCTCCGCCATAGTGACCACCTGCTGGGTCGTCATGCATTTCTTTCAAGACATGGTAGGCATCATCCTTTTCCAAACATCTCAGCCAGATTCCATCATAATTTTTTTTGTATAATATGTTATTGGCCAAATGATATTGATTGGATTTCAATCTAAGTGCTCTCCTTTGTGATGCATCCATGTGTTCAAGACATGATCCTCGTATTAGATAAAAGTGTATGTCGTAGTACCATGACTCAGGGTCCAAAATGGCTTCCGATGTTTCTCGCTCATACATCAGGGCTTCGTTAATCCACAGCGGCTCCTCCTTGAATTCAATTGTGCATATTGCATGCTTTTCGTTTCTGGTTCTTCGGACGCTCCTTCTTTATCTGCCAAGGCTTCTACTGCTAGCCTGCAAAGTCCCTACCCTCGAACTACCTATGCCAGCTTAATCTCGAGGTCAAACTCTTGAAGGGCAGTTATCCAATTCCCTCTTTGTTCACCCATTTCCTTCTGCACGAAGAGGGCTCTTACAGCAGGATGGGGAACGATTACTTTGGTCCTGGCCTTTAGTAAATAAGGGCGGAAATGTTTTACGGCCTTGAAAACTGCAAAGCCCTGTTTCTCCACGTCTGGGTAGTTGAGTTCTACCCCTTGGAGATTAGAGCTCATATAAGAAATAGGGACTTCGTTTCCTTCGTTATTTTTCTGAGTGAGTATTGCAGCATATGAAACATCATAAGCAAAAGTGTACAAGAAGAATTCCCAGCCGAAATCAGGGCTGACCAATGCAAGAGCTTCAGCAGGGGCTTCCTTGATTTGTCGAAACGCTTTCTTAGCTTTATCATTCCATTTATACACAACGTCTTTCTTCATCATCAGCTGCATGGGGCACACTATTTCTGCGAACCTTGAGACAAATTTTCTAACAAAATTGATCTTCCCAAAAAATGATTGCATAGCCTTCTTATTTGCAGGGGGTTGTATTCTCATGATGGTCTCTATTCTTTCAGGATCAATAACAATCCCTTCTTTAGAGAGGATATGACCCAATAGTTTCCCTTCTGTGATTGCAAAGATGCTCTTCTTGGGATTCAACGATATTCCATACCTTCTGCATCTTTCGAAAATCTGTCTCAGGTGATAAATATGATCCCTTCTGTTATATGAATACACAGTGATGTCATCCATGTAAACCACTACTGATTTATTAATCAACCCTCGAAAGCTATGTCCATAGCTCTCTGGAATGTGGTGCCCGTGTTAATAAGTCCAAAAGGCATTTTACGATATGCGTAGGTGCCCCATTTAGTGTTGAAGGTTGTCTTTAGCTGATCCCCATGAGATACCAATACTTGATTATATCCCGAAAACCCATCTAATAGAGACAACATTTCAGACCCAAAAACGTACTAAAGATGTGTTCCATAGAGGGCACAGGATAGTTATCCTTTTGTGATGTTTTGTTTAGGTTTCTGAAATCGATACACAACCTGATATCTCCATTTTTCTTCCTTACTGGCATGAGATTGGCTATCCAGCGTGTGTGTCTGACAAGAAAAATGATTTTAGCATCCAACATTTTGTTTATTTCTTTCTTCACCAATGGTTCTAGGCTTGGATGCATCTTATGCAGCGTTTGTTGGTAGGGCTTAGCCTCCTTTTCTAAAGGAATCACATGTTGCATAACGTTGGTATCAAAGGTTTTTAGGTCTCCATATGTCCATGCAAAGACATCCTTGTATTCTTTAAATAGCTTGACAAATGCAACCTTTTCTTGTCGAGAGCACCCCAAGCCCAAATTAATAGTTTTTGGGTCTTCTTTGTTCCCAAGGTTGACCGATTCGTACTTCATGGATGAGCTATGCGTTTTGCAATTAGTTGGCTTCTTGAATTTATCATACAGGTCATACAAGTCCTCCATCTTGACAATTGACTTGGGGATTGTATTGAACTGATCCTTTTCCTCGCCTTCCCTCTCATTCATAAACCTATCATGTTTTTCTTCATCGATCACTGCATTCTTGAAATTCTTCTCGCAGTGCAAGAACTCAAAGATTTGCTCGTCATCTTCGAACACCTACCAGTTTGAGATGTTATCAGGCACGGATGGTCTGAAAATCAATTCAACATAAAACAGGTCAAGAAAGCCATCATGGAAACAAACCTTGATGATAAAATAAAATAAAAATAAAAAAGAAGTTGATTCCCTCCTGTGAGGTTATTCCTAGAATCTATGGATTACCAAAAATACATAAGGAAGGGGTCCCTCTTAGACCAATTGTTAACACCATTGGTTCCCCCACCTATGAATTGGCTAAGTATGTAGCTAAGATCCTAAAACCTCTAGTTGGTAACACGGACTCTTTTATAAAAGACTCAAATGATTTTGTAAAGCTTATCAAGAGTAAAAGGGTGGATAAAGATGATATTCTAGATAGTTTCGATGTGGTTTCTTTGTTTACAAAGATTCCTCTGGATGAAGCGGTTTATGTTATAAAGATGGCCACCGATCCTGAAACAGCAAAGCTTGCAGAAATTTGTTTGCAGTCCACTTTTTTGAGTTTTCAAGATCACTATTATGAACAAATATCTGGAGTCGCCATGGGTTCCCCACTCTCACCCATTGTCGCCAACTTATACATGGAGTACTTTGAAAGGAAAGCCCTGGACTCATACCCTCTGAAGCCAGCATGGTGGAAAAGATTTGTTGATGACACTAACCTGAATTGGACTCATGGTAAGGCGGAACTGGAGAAGTTCTTCAATCATCTTAACTCTATATCTTCTGAAATCAAATTTACTATGGAGCTTGAAGAGAATGGTAAGATCCCTTTTCTTGATGTTCTGATCAGTAGAAAGGAGGATGGTACTTTGGGACACCAGGTCTATAGGAAGAAACCCCATACTAATAGCTATCTTCATGCTGACTCTTACCATCATCCTTCCCAAAAATTTGGTGTCTTAAACACTCTAGCTGTTAGGGCTTTCAGGATTTCTGATCCTGATCACCTAAAAGAAGTGATTGAACACTTAACCTCTGTCTTCAAAAACCTTGGATAGAGAGAGTGGAGTATCAAGAAAGCTATAAGAAGAGCTCAGGATAAGGTTCTCTCCAGACGTCCTCCTAAAGACAAGAAAGAAAGTTATGGAAAGGTTTACCTTCCATTCATCCAAGGGGTTACAGATAAGATTGCAAAAATTTTAAGGAAGAATAACATAAACACTCAATTTACAACATGTGGAACTATAAGACAAATGATGAGGTCAATAAAAGATAACATTGATCGTCAACAACTCAAGGGTGTGTACAAGATTGACTGCTCTTGTGGCAAGAGTTATATTGGGGAAACCGATCGATCTCTGAAAATAAGACTAAAAGAGCACGCGGCTGATATAAAGAATGAGAGATCCCGTACATCAGCGCTTGCAGAACACTCGTCCAAAACAAAGCATCATATGTGTTTAGAGAACGCTAAAATAATTGCAAGAGAGGAGAATTATCATAAAATAAAAATCAGAGAGGCCATTGAAATTATGAAATTTCCTCATAACCTCAACAGGGACAATGGGAGTGAAATTAGTGGAAAATGGCTTCCCCTGATCAGACAAATAAACCCCTCCAGTCCTTTGGAAGCATAGTATATGGGTTTTCATTTTAATTAATTAATTAATTTTAATTAAATAATTTAATTAAATAAATAAAAATAGAAATTAAATAAATAAAAATTAATTTATTAATTAGTTGGACAAATTATTAATAACAATTATAAAATTAATATAAAATAAATAAAAAACAATAATAAAATAAAATTAATCAAAATTAATTAAAATTAATTAATTAATAAAAAAAATATTTTAATTAATAAAAAAATTATTTTAATTAAATAAAATAGGAATTAAATAAAATAAAATAAAAATTAATTAATTTATTAATTAGTTGGACAATTATAGCTCAATAGGTTAAATCTTGAAAAATGATTAATAACAAAACAAAAACAAAATTAATTAATTAAATCAATGAAAAACTTTTAAAATTGATTAATTAAATAATAATAAAAATAAAATAAAAAACCATAGAAAGAATTAGAATTAATTATTCAACTAAATTTAAATTAATTAATCTAGATAAAAGCAATTGAAAGAATTATAAAATGATTACTTGATTAATTTTAAAATAAAAATTAGAATTATTAAACTAATTAAATCAAAGCTTATTAATTTAATTTAATCTAATTAAATTAAATTACATCCATTTTAATTAATTAATTAGATTCTAATAAAAATTTGATATAAAATAATTAGTCAATTAATTAAACTAAAACAATTATTAATAAAACAAATAAATTAAAGATTATAAAATATAAATTAATTAATTAATTAATTGATTGATTAATTAGAAAACTAGGGCTAAATAATAAATAATAAATATGGTAAATAACAATAAATAAATAAATAAAAATTATGAATCAGATTAAACTAATTAATCAAACTATAAACTAATAAATTAAATTATAAACTAATAAATTAATCTTTGAATAAATTAATAAGAAATCATACATATGAGTGTCGGCTTCTTTAAAAAATTAGGGATCTAGGTTTATTTATTCCCAGGTCATTTGACTCCTCTCAATAAGCTTTCATTCATATTCTATTAGTCCTGATGATGGACCCTCTTTGGGGTTTGAAACGTCGACAGAATGAACACAAAACTGTGGATAATCCGGATCATACCACTGCAGAAAACTTCCACAGAAGCCTAAAATCTAACATTTATTCTTCTTCAATCTAAAATCAGGCAAAAGTTTAGCAATCGTACTAGAGATCAAATCGGCATCTTGGTTTTTCCCTCAAGGTATGTGTGTGATATTAAAAGAATCAAAACTATCAATTAAGCCCCATACCTCATTTTGGTACCTCACCAGGTGTGGCGAATTGCAATGTATCCTCTTCCTTACCTGATCCACAATTATTTGTGAGTCACCAAAGACTTTAAGATTTTTCACCTTCATATCAATGGCTTTCTTCAGGCCTTGCAGCAAGCCTTCATATTCTGTTGTGTTATTGGTGCATGCAAACTCCAACCGGCTGGCCACCAAATGTTGGTTCCCTTGCGGATCAATAAGAATGCTCCCAGCACCTGCACCTTCAAGGCATTTAGAGCCATCAAAATAGAATGTCCAAAATAAAGAATCTAATGTTACACCAATTGAACTGTTATCTATGAAATTAGTCCTATCTTCTACTATAATACAAGATAATTCATCAGTGGGATTATGGGAGGGAGTTTCCAACTGTGTGTATGTCAAAGTTTCTTCAATTGTTTCTACATGGAATTCTCCAAAATAGGTTTCTGTAGCATAAAAATTGAAACTATAGTTCCCAATGATGGAGTTGGTAAACATTACAGGTTCATTGGGCCATTTAGTTCCATTACCACATACTTCATGTATCTTTCTCAATCAACTCTCATCATATCACCTTTTCCCAGCAACAGATGGGACCAATCAATGTAGAAATATCCATTGATTTTTGCCGACCAATCCCTACTAAGCAGCATTCCATAAGCTTCGGGTATATCGACTACCACTATATCAATGACTTGGGTGTACTGTGGTTTAGCAGCAATCCGAATCAACACATCTTTCAATTCCCCAATCACTTTCACATTTGTCCTCTCTAATTGCATAATTCGAGTCCCAATTTTCTCGGGTATCGTATGCAGTGTTTTGGCAACAGCGTAAGGCATCACAGTGGACGAGGCACCGAAATCTACCAGAAATTGTGTACGTTAATGTTGAGTATTTCAAGTGTGATAAGGAAAGGTGGAGTCATGGATTTATATTTCCTCCCTATCATGGTTGCACTGACATCTTGGGGGTTTCGATTCATTTTTTATAGGATGGCTTCCATGGTTGCTGGCTTTTGGGCTGTACTGACAAGTCTAGAGACTGACTTTTGGGTTTGGCTGCTCAGGACGGTGGGAGTTTTGCAGTTCCGCTCATTCATAGCTTTCAGGAGCAAATCTCTTTGCTGTGTTAATTTTAACAAATCAAAGTATGTGATATTAGCCCTAGATTTCTTAAGATCATCCACAATATTGTAATCAATGTTATAAATAGGATAGGTTAGAGTGAACATACCGGTTTTTCCATTCTTAGGAGGGAGCTTACCATTTTGAGTCGCCTTTATTGCAGTGGGAGATGCATTTTCTTTCTCTGGATGGTTTGTTGCTGGGGTATTCTTGGACTAACCACTAGATCTGCCCTTCTCAACAGGGACTTTGGGAGCGGGTCCCTTCACAAGGTGGACATATTTCTTAGTCTGATCTACAAGCTTCATCACACCCGTAAGTGGATGCTTGCTTCGTGTGTGGATTTCATTAGTGTGGATCTCTTCCATATTGTCTCCTTGGTCATCATCATTCTCGTTTGTATAGAAATCCCACAGTACATTGATTTGAGATTCTTCTTCCAAGGGCTCCTCTACTTGGTATTCTTTCTCATCTTGTTCTGGCTCTAGCTCCACTATAGGTTCTTCCTGGTTAAGGAGCAACCTGATAAGAGCCAGCGCTTCTGTATTTAAATTCCCTTCATTGGGTGGAGTAGGCAGTGCAGGTGGACCACGACCACCTTTTGCCTTCTTATGATAGAAAGGTTTGGAAGGTTTTCTGTTGTTATACTCTCCTCCACTCCCACTTGTACCCTCTCCAAAATTCATTTTCATATCGATCACTGTATTTGTCAAATTTTTGATGATCCGATGCAAACCTTCTATATTTTTGGTATCCTTTTCTTTGGTTTCAGTGCCTTTTTTATCACTCCCATTATTCTTCTTGGATGCTTGACAGGCTTTCTTTTCTCCGGTTGTAGGGTGGCACGTTGTGAGACTAAGCATTTCATTCTCAACTTTTACTGCTTCATCGATAGCACCTTGTAAGGTTTGTGCATTACTCCTCTTGACCCACATCCCAGTAGGGACAGGGAGAGCAGTGATGTAGAATTCCATCAGCACCTCCTCAGTAGATCTAGCAGTGGTCGGGATTCTGTTGAACAAGGTGTTGAACCGGATGTTAAAATCCTTGACCTTTTCTTTAGTTTCCATTTTCAAATGGGATAGTTCTAGAACTGAGGCCGCAAGGGTTTTCTCATCGCCATACTTGTCTAAAAAGGCATGTTGAAAGGCAGCCCACGAAGTGATTGATTTTATTCTCAAGTTAAAGTACCATGTGGAAGTTGCACCAATCAAGGTAAAAGGGAATAGGCGACAAACTATATCTTCATCAGCTACACCCAGCGTGTGCATGGCCAGGAAGAACATATTAATATGGTTTTCAGTAGTGTCTCCCCACTGAGGGTCGAATTTAGGCAGTACTCTTTCTGCATTCTTGGGTAAGGGATGTTGCTGCCCAAGTATCGCCTCAGCATCCTGAGCGAGCAAAGGACGCAGTGCTCCCGGAGGAGGTGGGAGTCGGCTTCCACCCAGTTGAGGAATATTAGCCATATCAAGGATAGGGATGTTCTGGTTGAGGGTTTCTTCGTTCGGATTTTCCAAATCAAGCCAGGGATTGCCTTCAGAGGGGGAATCCTCAGGGATTTCTTCCCAAGGGGAGTTGATACTCTGCAAAGAATCAAGCACAATATCTTCAAGAGAAGTGGCTGCAGATGTCTATTCGTTTATGTGATAGACCCTTGGTTTTCTTTTTGTTGTCGGAGGTAAAGATTGAAAGATAGGGAGCTGTGATAGGGAACAAGCGTAAGCCCAAGTAAGTCTTCTGACTAGTTGTTCCTGAGTGATAGGATACTCCCACAGTGTCTCTTCTTCGAAATAAGGCTTTTCCGAATGAGAGGAAGAGTCTTTTCGACCTTCACAATCCATGTATTAATATTTTTGAATCCATGCGTGGCACTTATAGATGAAATCTTGAAAAGTTGTGGACGGCGGTTCAGGCCCTCCTTCTAGCGCCAATTTGTTGACATAGCGAATTTTCGTTGTGCCAACAAGGGGAACTAATCCAATCGCAAGCCCCAATTAGACCTGCTTTCATTTGGAATGGCTAGTTCCAACGGGTTTTAAGGACCCCGTAAACTATTAATATGAGTTGAAAGATTGCTTCTGGGAAGAAGGCTTCAATTACATCAACAAAATAAAACAGCTAACCACTATGTATTGAATCCTATCTACACTTCTTCTAACTAATCTAGTCTATGTCCTAACTATCCTAATCTATCATGTAGGAGCATGATAAATAGAGGTTATCATATAGGATTTCCAAGTCTAATTGAATCAATTACTAGTTCACATAAGACAAGGCTACATTAATTCTTAATTGCAATCCAATCATTCATATAGGAATACACATTCCATTTTATGGGAGAAAAGCTTGCAACTGATGTCTAACATAGTTTCGAATCAGCAACATTTCATGATATAACCATGATGTTGAATCATATTCAAATAACTAGGCATAACCATGAACTGTAAGTTATCAATATGCACAAAAAAAACAAATATACATTTGCATTTATGCTAGCAACAACATTCTGATCAAAACACATAAGAGAGGAGGAAAATCAATCTAAAACACAGGCTCCTCATTCAACCAAATAGTCTTTCTTTATTCACAATAAATGAAAGTTGTCTCATTCAACCAAATAGTCTTTCTTTATTCACAATAAATGAAAGTTGTTCTTTTCGAACAAAAAGCCCTCGTTTCCTATCCGGAGGGAACATTTATGCAACTGGAAATGACTCTCGGTCTCCCTTTTTGCCTTTTCGCCTTCCCTCTGTCCTCTTTCACTATACAGATCAAAATACACAAATGAAGACAATTGATATCACAGATGACACGTAGAGGGCATTTCCTGTCACTGGAGTGCTTCATTTCCTAGGGAAATGAATGGTTGTTGATTAGAAGGGGATGATTGTGTGTCATATCTTCATGATGAAATCTGGGGCAGTTTCGCTTTCATAGGCAACACCTGGAAATATGACCGCCAACATCTAAAGCCCAATCTTCAAATAGACATATCCGCATGGATAAACTCTTCGGGTCCACTTGCCTTCTCTCGATTCTCGCCTGCATAGATAGCTAACATCAGTCACACTTATACATATATGATAAAAATGCCTTAAAAACACAAATCTTGCCTTCATGAAGCATTTATAACATCAGAAGCAACAATCGTGAAATAATTGACCCCTGGTCTTTAATCTACGCGTTGATTCGGTCTCGCAGGGAGAAATCCAATTTACACTGAAAATCCTCGCAAAACACATAACCGGATCTGAGATCTGAACTTGAAACATCATATATGGGAACTCCTACCTTATCGGGTCTGGAAGACGGGATTTTCCATTAAAAATCGCAACCACGACATTTTATTGAATACACATGAATATAAGTGAAAACCCGCAGCCCGGCCGTACAGCCGGACTTCAAAATTATACACCGGAGCCTATAATTATCGACGGGTCCGCCATATCACAAATCGCCTTATATATAAACCATGAGATCTGTTGATTGCGATAAGCGATAGGGGAGGCGGACCCGATATGCATATGAACTATGGTTAATAATCCTTTTGGATCCGCAACGTAAGCCTTCCCTTTGAAAAACCCCGACTTCATTGTTTTTCGAAGAATACAAGGATATACGGGAAAACTGCGTTCGGCCATAAGGCCAGACTTGAAATACTATATGCCCGAGTTCACAATCATCGGCGGGTCCGGTAAATAGTGGTGCGCCTTATACAAAAGCTTTGGACCAGGCCGATTGTGATATTGCGATATGGCTCCGGACCCGATATATATATATATATATATATATATATATATATATATATATATATATATATATATTGTGGTTAATAGAGCCATCGGTCCGGAAGATGGTAGTGCGCTATATACAAATAAGCCCTGGGCCCCCCGATAGCAATAAGCGATGGGGCTTTGGACCCGAAATATGTGCATTTCGGTTAATAAAACTGTCAGGTTCGGAAGCCATGTATTCGATGCGTTTTAGTGTTGATTGTGGTAAGCGAAAAGGGGTGATTTATGCATATTTATGAAGGATTTCCTTTGTAAATGGTTGTAAAGGAGTAAGGTGCGATAGGAGGTTTTTCTTTGGGTTGGAAAGGTCCCGATAGAGGAAATGAATGGAGGGTTAAAAAGGGTGATGAGAGGACCGTGCAACAGTGGTTAGGTAAAAAAAAAAGGGGTGTCTTGGCCATTAAGAATTGGAGACTTGGCTCAGCAATGAGTTGAACTCTCTGGGACTAAACAGATCATTCGGAGCAGTAGAAAACCATACTGCAATAAATACGATTGCATGCTAGCCACTGCCAAGATTGAATCATTTCTACTACATGTTGTTCCAACGCCTTTTACATAGTAATAACAACACACTGGTATTTATAAGCTAAATAAATCTTGAACCATGCCATTAGTAAACATCATTTCAGACTAGTAATGAAATAGACACATAGATGTACATATGTATAAAATTATTGATTTCTTGAGAACATGAGAGACACTTATCTCAAAAACTAGTGGGCAATCGAGTGTGCGACTATGACTCTCCACCCAACTATAAACAACTACAACCAAGTATCACTTGTAGCTATCACCCCCCGAGTCGGATTCCAAATGTTGATGGATCTTTTTGTCAAGACAAACACAACCATCCCCTGCATCAGGCACTCCAGAGAACCATCCATATCCACTCACCAACTGAATTGAAATTCAACACCATGCATAGGGATTCCAAAGGCCAATGGTCTCCACCCATTCAAAACACACACACTGTGGTTCCACCCAAAACACAAGGATTCCATAACTTACAGTAAAATCAAAAGAAAACAAGGAAACATTCAAAAATCCTCCAGGAATTTTCCAGGACCAATTCCTCCACCCCAACCCATTGGGATTTCCTAAGAAACACCATCTCCACCCTCCAAGGAAACATGGACTTGAGAGATAATTAGTTCCACACCTGGGATATCTTCTTTCTCCCTTTCCAACCGAAATAACTCCTTCCTCTCTATTGTTCCCTCCCTTGGAATCCAAATTTTCTCCAAGAAAAAGCCCCTCCAATGTTTCTCAAATGCCTTTTTATTATTATTTTTTGGTGTCTCTTCATATTCCTCTTATGTGTCTCCTCACATTCTTCATTGAATTTTCTACATAGTAATACTATTTTCTAGCAATAATCATCCCAGCCCTTTGGAATATATGTCTCATAACTCAACCCATTTTATTTTATCATAATGTTTACATTGCATACATAATGTAACTACTTGGGGGTTGTCACAAATCCCTCCTTCTTGAGGAAACACCGTCCTCGGCGTTCAATGACACATATACAACCACAAAAGACACACTTGAAAATAGTCAGATTGTTTCGTTGAGCTTTATATACCCAACTCTTTACAATATTTACAATATTCCATGCATTTGCTTCAACCAGCAAACAAAATATATGATAAACATCAAGTTATAATTCAACGATCTTTGAATTATGGTCCTATTTGCATTTCGTGGATTCTTTAGATGTGTTTAATCCAACTTGGATTTGTCCTTTTTCTTGGAGTGTTTCCTACCTCCAATGTCTAGCACCATAATCTTTGCACTCCTTGTTCTCTCAAAGAACAGTTATCAGCTCATTGTTTCTGGGAACACTTCCAATGTGCTTATGATTCCAATGAGCATTGCTAATGACCAAAACAAATTTATTCCCCGACCTTCCCTTCTATGCTTCCCAGTCCCTCGGGCAATCTAGTCACTCCCTTCCATGCGGTCACTCACCTTTCAAGTTCATACATCCCCTTCTCTACTTCCCAGTCCCTCGAGCAATCCATTCATTGGCAAGATTGCATCGCATCAGAAGGTTCCAAAACTAAGGCATACCCTGCCTCAAAACTATTACACTGGTCACAGCATGCTTCATGGTAATCAATGGACAATATTGGTTACCAGTGTCCCAAAATGGCCTCATTTCTAAAGTCTTTTACCAGAATACGGCTTCATGTTCCAATTCCTTTTGTCGCTGCTACTAACACTCTTGTAGCTAGCTCCAACCACCTAGATCGGGCAATTTCCATGTTTTCCAACATCAAGCACATAATTTCTATTAGACTCACCAAAATGAATTGTAATAAATTCAAATCATACCTCATTGGTAGCTCATCAATGAGGTGACATTTGCAATATTTGATTCTTGTCACAACAAGTCAAGTTAGCTCCTTAATCAAATTATCAATTATAAAAATATCACATCTGATTAACTCAAAACCCAGCCATCATAAATCAGAATCTTAGATTATGTTCATAATTTTGAAATTCAAAATTGAATAAAATATTGATACTTATCTTCAAATTGTTCTTTACTTTTGTCTTTATACACACTGGACCAGTTGTCCAACCAGTAAGCATCTGTTGGCCTTCGCTCGTTCCATATACACACTAAAACTGTTGCCAAACCCAGCAAGTACCCAGTGCCTTATCTTCTCTTCGATCACATACACACATTGGATCGGTTATCAAACCAGACAACACCAAGTGTCTTCTCTTGTTCCATACGCAAGATTGGTTGCCCAAAGCAACAAGGGAATCCAAAGGTTATCTTCGATCACATACACACATTGGATCGGTTGTCAAGCCAGAAAGCACCCAGTGTCTTCTCTTGTTCCATATGCAAGATTGGTAGCCCATAGAAACAAGGGAATCCAGAGGCTCACCTCCACCCTGTGATATATATATATATATATATATATATAATCCCATTTGCTACCCTTCGAGTATAGACACGACCAAACCAAGTAGTATTCTGTCGACAAAGTATTATAATCGAGAATCCATAGGTTCACCCGTCTCCACCCGACACATCACGCAAAAAAAGGGCCCAAGTAGTCTCATACATGCATGCCCCAACCACATTATATATATATATATAATCCCATTTGCTACCCTCCGAGTATAGACACTACCAAACCAAGTAGTATTCTGTCGACAAAGTATTATAATCGAGAATCCATAGGTTCACTCGTCTCCACCCGACACATCATGCAAAAAAAGGGCCCAAGTAGTCTCATACATGCATGCCCCAACCACATTACATAATACAACATAACATGTACACAATACACAAACATATGGTACATTGCCACATATATATAACACATGCACATATACATATGACTCAACACATTGTAACATAGAATCCAGAGAACATACTATCTCTATTTATGTGAACCAAGCCATACTGCCTCTAGTGTCTTTCCGGCACTTCACCACATGCATTCACAATGCAAATCCATGATTTGTGGTGTTTTTAATTATTCATGCTTATCCTAGCATGGCACAGATCACACTGCTTTCCTTTTACTGATATATCCTTAAGCATTTTATGCCTATAACATAAACAAGGTCACAACATCATAATAATATTCACATGATATTAAAATCATAGATCTTCCAAGGCTATTATTCCCACTTGATTCTTCATAAAACCAAGAACCTTTTTATACCATTCACCTACATTAAACAAATCAAAATAGTCATTCTTCCAAAAGAATGATGCTTGATGACCATGTCAGACAATGGCATATATATATATATATATATATATATATATATATATATAGGCATCAACATAATCATGATTACAACACAATTACAAGCGTTCATAAGGTCAAGATTAAGAGAACTTCATTTATGTGTGCAAAGCATGCACCGCATTGAGAACAACATTTCCCGACTTAGCCAAGGTGTTTGTTACCTCAAGCCAATTTACTTTACCTTTCTTGGTTACCTTTCCCATGGTTGTCCTGCCACAGTCCATTTATCCCTATGGACCCAAACAACCCAATTGGTTTTCATATTCTTTCCTTTAGTTGCCCTTTATTCATGTGTTAGGCTTCATCTGGGGCTTACATTGCCTATTGGGTTCCACTCAGCACTCCCCGAGCTCCATCAGTTTTTTTTTGTTCCTCTTTCCCCACCATATTCCCATGACTCCCAAAACATAAAAGGCAAGAAAATGAAAAAAACATAAAAGTCCAAACAACAATACAAAACCATAAACAAAGTGGCATGGTCATACACCAATCAATATTCAAAAATGACATATCAAACGTAAAGCCAATAAAGGAACACAAAACACCAAATGATCGACAACCATACCCACTCAACCCCATGAGTTTCGGTATTTTCAACATTTCAGGGATAAAACTTAATCTTATCCTCCTTCAAGATTTCATGGCAGCGCTTTTAAGCTTACACTTCACTTCCAATTTCTGCTAGAAGGGGTCCTTTGATACTTATCAGAGGGTCATGAGGGAAAGCCCCCTCCTTTACCTCTCTTGCAATAATGAATTTTACTGCCTCAAATGCTTGAGAGCTCTTGCCAACTGCTCTTCTTTTTGTTGTGCTAAAGGTTCTTAATAAGTTGTCATTCACACATGATTATTAGTGCATTAATAAATATAAACAATATCCCAGTGGCTTTTCCCTGTTGTACCAAGCACATTGCCCTGCAACTGAACACATATCTCAATCCACATATTAATCACATGTCTCAAAATCCATGACATAAATAAGCATATTTTTATCTCAACATAAATTTTCAAAAACCAGAATTTCTACATGCACATATCAGCTCTCAAAAGATTTCAATTCTCTTGACGAGTTCAACTATAATTAAAAATTTGTTATTGGCATCATTGATTTTATTTAGTCTTTGTACCGAGACCAAACAACCATTTAAATCCACCCTTTATACCAGGGCTAGTAATCAAGGCGTCTATGATCTTAAAGGAATTAATTAGAGACAATATATCATACCAACATTAGCTCATGCCTTTACAAGATTAGAACTCAGCCTCTTACCTCAAATATCAGCCTTAAGATAACAACATGTCAAATATAATGGAATTGCATATACTCATTTAATCATCAATATGTTCATGAATATAGTACATATCCACATAATGTCAGACAAAATCAAGGTTAAGAAAACCTCTTTTATTCGTGCAAATCACTCATTCATTTGGAACTGCAGGTTCAAAACATAGCCAAAGGAATTCCGGCCCAATTCCTTTCTGTTACCTTTTTACCTTACTGCAATTGAGTCTTCTTATGTGCTATCACACTCACCCAGCTGTTAATTATATTAACACAAACAAATAAACCACTATCTTTCCATGTTAATACCAAGCATGTTGCTCTGCAATTGTTCACACATGTTAATCACATGTTCCAAAGATCAAAACATCATGTTTATTAATTTGAAATCATCAGTTTACCAAGACTAGCATCATCACACTTAAAATCAGTGTTTACCAAGACTAGCAGCCATGACATACTCTGCAATCAACTCATAGTCACTAGCCATAGTGTTACAACTAACACCCACTTGGGCTCGTGTGCATATCAAAACTTTGTCACAATATGCATATCAACAAGTGTAGGTGTCACTTGTGTCATTCTTTCATCAACACCTTATTTTCCATAACATTGGTTATTAGAGGCTACATATAATATTCTCATTAGTTGCTCAATCGTGTCGTCATCCTACTCATGGTTACCTGCTCATCATTAACCACTCTTAGTCATCTAATCGTGTTATGACAACACACTGAGAATCTTTATGCAAGCACATCCATTCTTTGTATGCACTTAGCATACATTCATGCATCTAGCATGTCATTATTTAATAATTATTTGATGAATATGCATCTCTAAACTAATTCATATCTGGCATTTTATTGTGCATATGTTATTATTATTCATCATCATATGACTTCTTAAAACATCAAATAAAATTATAAACTATCAAGAGCTAAGTTGAGAGACTCCCCCTCATAATTTTGCGTGCATCATTCAGTCATGAACTTTTGTGATCCCTGTTGGGCTGCTTGTAATGTATTGTCATTCACATGCAATTGTTAGATACATAAAAAAATAAAAAATAAAATAACAATGGTTCATGCTATGAACTTGTTTTTACAGCGCTGTCATAATAAGGCCAGTTGTAACAAATAACCATGTAAGCACCAAAGTACATGCATGCATTTCCAACATAACATTTCTATCAACAAAAATTATTAGCTCATCAATAACAGTAAAAACCTATCAATCATGCATGCATTCAAACATTCACATAATCAATTAAACATTATGTTTTCTTGCTCATGGAAATACCCATCTAGTCCAAGTGATGATCCTAGAAGCTCTGATACCACCTGTAAACATACCCCCTTGCCACCCTTGGTCCACACTAAGGTAGAAGGAAGCAGCTACTATAATGACCCAATCTCTAATGTTCAATTATGGAAATGGGGCCTCCAAAGTTAACCATGCAAAATCAAAGTTACAAATATAACATATCAGATGAACAGAGATTCATTACAAATCTCTCTTGGATCACATGAGATCAATTGTCACGTACCTCTACTAAATTTAACCACACTTTCCAAAACTTGATTTTCATTTCTCATACTTTTATAAAGCACTTTGCAAGTAAACCTTTCTTCTAATATTGTTATATACAAACAATTAAGTGGCATATCTCTTGTATATCTTTTGTCAAACATTTTGTATGAGATTAACCCAGAAACATTGCACTTATTCAACTTGTAACATGCTAATTGAAAACATGTCACATAATCATGCCACTTTTCCATTTCTTTGCATGCAACTTTTCAAATTCTTTGCATGCAAATAGGCATAGACCAACTATAGCAGTATTATCATACAGCAATACTATCACATCCACAAAACAACATTTTCTTCAAAAAATACTATACTATTACATTTTCTTCAAAACAATTACTATACTATTGCATTTGCATTTAATCATTTCTTCAAACAATTTGCATGCAAACTAATGTAGTAAACCCCTTGCATACAAATAAGCATATATCAACTACAACAATACTATCCCAACCACAAAACAACATACTCATTGGGGCATTTCATCAAACAATTTGTATGCAATGAATATTTTAACCCTTTAAGTCTTTCATCAAACACTTTGCTTGCAAACTAATATAGTGAATGATTCAGTGCATATCTCATCAATTGTCGCAGTACATGTTATGGAAACTAAACCAGATGATTAGTGGGAGTCTCCCTCACTATGGTTCAAGTTTCAACTTCCGATACCTCATAGATGAAAATTTGTAACCAAAAATACTAACATAATCCTATTTGGTGCACAATTCTAGGAGCATTCAGGAAGCTCGACTTCCACTAATCATATCTCCAAAAATATAGCGAACCAATATCTGAAAATTTTACCACATTATTAGTGGGATTTCCCCTCAATGTGGATAAATTTTCAACTTTCAAAACTCCACCAAAAAAAACAAAAAACAAAAAACAAAAATTATAACAGAAATAAAAGCAACTGTACCCATTGATCCCTACATCCAAAATATTAGTATAAGGCCATGCATCCCATATTGCAATAAAGAAGATTGCTTGCTAGCTACTACCAAGATTGAATCATTTCTACCACATGTTGTTCCAACACCTTTTACATAGTAACAGTAACATTGGTTAATTCATAAGCTAAGAAAATCATGAACCATGCCATAAATGAACATCATTTCAAACTAGTAATAAAATAGGCACATATAGATGTACATATGTATAAAATTATTGATTTCTTGAGAACGTGAGATATACTTATCTCAAAAACTAGTGGGAAACCGAGTCTGGGATTATGACTCTCCACCCAACCATAGACAACTACAACCATGTCTCACTTGTAGTTGTCACCCCCGAGCCAAATTCCAGAGGTTGAAGGATCTTTTGCTCAAGACATAAACACAACATCAATTGGACCAAGGACTCTAGAGAACCATCCATCTCCACCCACCAACTGAATTGAAAATCAACACCATGCATAGGGATTCCAAAGGCCAATGGTCTCCACCCATTCAAAACACACACATTATGGTTCCACCCAAAAACTAGGGATTCCATAACTCACAATAAAATCAAAAGACAACAAGGAAACATTTAGAAATCCTCCAAGAATTTTCCAAGACCAATTCCTCCACCCCAACCCATTGGGATTTCCTGATAAACACCATCTCCACCCTCCAGGGAAACAGGGACTAGAGAGATAATTAGTTCCACACTTAGGATATCTTCTTACTCCCTTGCCAACCGAAAGAACTCCTTCCTCTTTATTGTTCCCTCTCTCTTGGAATTCAAAGTTTCTCCAAAAAAAACCCCTCCAATGTTTCTCAAATGACTTTTTATTATTATTTTCTGGTCTCTTCATATTCTTGTTGTGTGTCTCCTCATATTCTTCATTGGATTTTCTACATAGTAATATTACTTTCCAACAATAATCATCCCCACCCTCTAGAATTTGTGTCCCATAACTCAGCCCATTTTATTTTATCATAATGTTTACATTGCATACATAAATGTAACTACTTGGGGCTGTCACAAGCCCTCACCCTGTAGATTTAGATTAGGAGAGTTTTTGGAAAAGCCCTGATAGCCAAAAAAAAAATTACATGAAGACGAGGACAAACTACAATGGGGCTATCTACCAAGTGGTCACTTCAATCTTCAAGAGGCTTAGCTTTTCACTGCAAGGCATTCAAAGCTCCCCAAATAAGAAATATAGACCAAAATGTGAAAGCAAAACTTGTGTCTGAAAATATCATTGTATCTTTGGTTATAAGCATGAGGAAAATTTCAAACTTCAGACAAATTAGCCAGCAGACAAATCGTAAAAATGCAATGGAACCATATGCCCTAGAGTTTGGCCTCCATGTTGTCGCCCAGAAGCCTTTACTAAGTTGGTCGTAAAGGGTGACTTAAATTATACTACAAATGCTCACGAATATGCAGCAAGGCATTACCATTAGCGAAATAGCCAAAAAGCTAGCAATTGGAAGGGGGCTTAGAACGCATCCAAGCCCTCCTCCCCCAAGTTCTTGTCATTTTTCCCTCTCACATTGAAATATCGGTAACAAAATGACAAATAAGCAAGCAAACGAAGAAATCACTTACACTCAATTTCTGTTAGATCAAACATGGGATTGAACCATCCTTGGTCCTCTAACTAAGACATGTTTGGATCAAGTCCATGTGGATGCTCCTCCCTAGATGGGGTGATAGGGACACAACAATTCGACAGTGATGGCAATTGCCTGCTTTTGATCTCCCTTCATTAGAGCCTTTTACAAGACAAGTGGATACAGTAGACCTTCTCCGCAATATGCATTGAATTATGGATAGGACTACTCTATTAAGATTTTAATGGTCTCCTTTAAATTCCTTAGAATGGAAACTTCTTGTATCCTACAACGGTTAAAGATGATTTGTTGCCCACACTCTACAACAATGCTTGATCTTGAATAGATCCATCATTACCATCCATTGCATTCCATATGAGTTAGTTTGTGTTGAGAATTACAGTTTTATATTATGGTTGGTTTTCCGTTGGTGCTATTTTTTATCCCTTGGTTGCAAGTATCTCTTCTTCGGAGGGAGCTCTATGCCTTCCTTTTCCTCCCTAAATCTACCTTTTCTGATTTGGCTTTTCTAACAAGACAAGAGCTCCACCTTTGAATATAATCCCCTCTATTCCTACCCTCTCCAAGCTTGATGTTATGGAGAGGAATGGCTCTAGTCAATGTCAAGGACATCGTCACCAACCTTACAACAATGCTCACCAAGGCATAGAATATTCTACTTGAGTGTATTAGGCTTAGACACCTCTAGGGGTACATGTTGAAATTGATATAGTTGAAGCTAAGCAACAGGTAGAGCAACATTGCATGGCAGTTGAAATGATCTGGACTTGTGCAAGAAGCAACAAAATACAAATATATACATAAACACATAGAGGTAGTAGAAATAAAATTTCATCTCATTAATATCAAATAATTGAAATATGCTTACATACAGAAATGGAAATAAACTAGCTCGGGTGATGGTAGTTTATCTCTGAGAAGAGATGTGGCAGTCACATGTCTTTGAACTGTGTTACAATGAAGTTCAAACATTTATTTATTATTAAACAACAAGGGAAAACCCTAAACAACCAAAATCCTAACCCCAAGAGATGGAACACCAAGAGTTCGTGGGCCCCATTGGGGTTAGTTGGGCAGTGAACTTCTCAGGGTCATAACTTGGTCATATTATCTCTGTTTGGCGTGTATGATACCTCGTTGGAAAGATCTCTTTGAGGACTATAAGATTTGTAGCTTGTTGCGGACCTCAGGAAAACATTGTTTAAGGGGTCAAAACTGCTTTGGAAGTTCAAGACCTGAAAAAATGCTAAAAATAGTAAATGTTGCTATAAAGGAAACTGATGAAACCAACTGGAGGTTTAGGTGGAATAGGCAGGTGGCCACCAATATCCACCTGGATCAAAGGGACTGTGAACCCAAGGGAAGAATATTAAACCCAAGGGACTAATATTATAAGCCCAAGGTATATAAACCCTAAGATAAATATTATAAACAATAAAATAAACATGCTTGACCATAGTTAACCATGGTTGATTTTCATATTGAGACAATCTTTGTGACCATGTGACGTTCGAACATGGTTGACCATGCTTGACCATGGTTGATTTTCATAATATTATATATACCCGAGGAATATGAACCCTTAGATTGATAAACCCAAGTGATTGACATTATAAAACCAGGTGATTATAAGCCCATGAGGTGAGGAAATTTATGTTGAACTTGATCCCTGGTGAACCACTTGCCTTGGTGAAAGAGTTGGCTCGCTTTGACAACTCGATATAGTTGGATTTTCTGTTGGCAAGTGTTCTTGGTCTACGTGTCCATGATCCGATCAGTTGCGGCATGTTCCATGTAGTCTGAGTTTAACTTTGTTGGTCTGAGTTGTTCTGCAATGTCGAATGTGTCCAGCAATGGTGGAAAGTATAGTCAAAGGCGATCCACATTGAATACTGGGTGCAGGCCAAGGAGCGAAGGAATGTTGGGCTCGAAATCATTGTCCCCTACAGCCTTAGTGATGATGTATGGCCCATATCAGAGTGGGCGAAGCTTGCGGTGGGGCCCAGCAAGGCATTCCTTCTGCGGATGGAGCCAAACTTTGTCGCCCACCTGGAACTTGTGTGGCACTCAATGTTGATAATGTCACTACTTGTACTTAAGATTGGCTCTGTCCAATATGTCATGGACCTGTTGGCGGATGTGTTGAACGCGCTTAATGAAGTTGTTAGCCCTGTCAACTTCAGACTAGACATGAGCCGAATCTGCTAGAGTAGGTGCAAATGGTATGGCCACACCAATGGGACATAGTGGCTGGATTCACAATCCCACCTGAAAGGGGCTATGGCCAAAACTAAGAAGAGCTCTGTTGTAACTGTGTTGGACATAAGGGAGGCTTTCATCTTATGTGCGTGGATGATTCAAGTTGTACATGCACAAAATGTGTACGATCATCTTGTTGACGACCTTTGTTTGGTCGTTAGTTTGGTGTGGAAAGTCGTGGACTTAGTGAGCTTGGTATCCAACGATTAGAGACTTGACCAAAATGTACTTAGGAACTTCTTGTCCCGACCTGAGATAATGGATTCTGGGATCTCAAAGTGTACCCACACTCATTCAAAGAAGAGCTTAGCAGTGGCTTCCGTTGTGATACTCTTTTTACACGCCGCTAGAATGGTCATCTTAGAGAATTTGTTAACGACCACAAAAATGCAATCGTTGCCATGCTTAGTAGAAAGAAGGCCCGACATGTAATCCATGGAGATGGATTCCCAAATTCAACTAGTAGGCAGAGGAGTATATAGGTTTTGCTTCTTGATAGTCGGTTTAGCAATGGCGCAGTCAGTGCGGTATCTGATGTACTTCCCAGCATCTTGTCGAAGGTTCAGACAATAAAAATACTTCTGCAGCACTGCCATTGTTTTCTCTACCCCGTAATGTTCAACGACCCTACTGTAGTGCGCCTCCTAAATCATTGTGGCACGCTCACTTGAAAGAACACAAAGGTGCCCCAGGCGGCATAACAGTGCATCCTAGAGGTAAAAATTTGGAACTTGATTGTCTTCCAAGAGCGTATGGTATGTGTTGTCGAATTCTGGATCGCTATTGTAAAGATGCATCCACCCCGCATTCTCGTGCCCACAAGAGTCGAGCACAGTGTTCAGCGCCATGACTAGCGGTCGGCTGAGACAATCTGCAACATTGTTGGTGTTGCCCTTCTTGTACTTAATGTTCAAATGGAACTATTGTAGGTATGTGGACCATTTATGATGGCGATTGTTCTGAAACTTCCCATGTGTCTGTATGAACTACAAGGGTCGGTGGTCTGTGTGGATGATGGTTTCCTTCCCCAAAATGTAATGTTTCCATTGTCAGCAGACCTGCATAATGGAATACATCTCTTTGTCATAAGTGGGATACTTTCGGACTGTATCTAAAAGTGTCTCGATGTGACATGCCATTGGATGCCCCTAATGAGTAAGAACTGCACCAATAGCATAGTCGGAGGCATCTGTCTCAATCTCAAATGCTTGTTGCAAGTCTGGTAATGTGAACATTGGTGCATAGCAAAGACAATGCTTCAACTCAAAAAACGCCTTCTATTGGGATTCAGACCAAAAGAACTTTCATTTCGCTCATCCCTTGGTGACTTGACTCAAAGGCTAAGTGATATGAGAAAACCCCAACACGAATCTGCAGTAGAAGTTGGCAAGACCCAGAAAGCTACGGAGCTCTGTTAGAGAGGTTGGGGTTGGCCAATCCCGAATGATTTGTATCTGGGATAGGTCCACATGCACACCCTGCTCATCAATGATGTACCCCAAATATTGAACCTGGGTCATACCAAAAGTGCATTTCTCCAAATTAACACACAACTTGTGTTGTCGTAGGGTTTGGAGGACCTGACAAATATGGTGGAGGTGTTCTTTCCAACTCTGGATGAAGATCAAAATAACATCCAAATACACCACCACAAATGAGTTGGTGAAGGGTCGCAAGATGTCGTCCATCAGCCTCGTGAAGGTTGTGGGGGCATTCGTCAACCCAAAAGGAATGACCAACCATTCGAAAAGGTCCTCCTTGGATTTGAAGGCAGTCTTCCACACATTAGAGAGTTCGATTGGTACCTAGTGATAACCGAACTTCAAGTCAATCTTGCTAAAATATTTGGCCCCCTCGAACTAGTCTAGAAGGTCATCAATCTATGGGACTGAATACCTATTCCAAATAATGATCTTGTTCAGCACCTAATAGCCAATACAGAGTCTTCAGGTCCCGTCCTTCTTATGTACCAACACGATTGGGCTCCCACAGGGTGATGAACTTGGCTTGATGTGCCCATTCTGCAACAGCTCCTGAATTTGCCTCTTGATTTCATCATTCTCCATAACAGAGCATCAATAGATCGATCCATTGGGTAGTGACGCACCCGGGGTTATAGATTGATGGAGTGTTTGACCTAATAGTGTAGAGGTACCCATGTGAGTGAGGTGAAGATGTCCCTGTACTCCTCCACAACCTTGTCCATCCGTTGTTGTCGTGCGAAGGAGCCGTGTCTGGAGGTCGTGGCCACAATCTTTTTCTTGCCCTTAAAGCAAATGATAAGGAAAACAAATTTCTTGGACTAGGAAATGATCTTAGTGCATTGTTTCGCAGTAATCAAAGAAATGGCGGTAGGTGGTGCTACCTCTAGTATCCTATATAACTTATTGCCCAAAGTAATAATAATAGTGCGAGGTCTAGACTCATACACAAGATGTCGCTTCCACAAGTATGGTTGGCCTAATAATACATCACAATCTTCAAGAAGAGCAACATCACACAGTACCTCATCTGTGAAGGGCTTGATGTTGTAGGGAAGGCGGCACTGTTAGCTAAAGCGGAGATCTCACCTTGGTGAAACCACCGATGGTGTACGGTTGCAGGTGTGGTGTGGTCAATAGGCCCAACCGCTTCACGGCCTCTGCTGAAACGAGGTTCTTTTGGCTCCCGCTGTCGACAATAAACTGTAGCAAAGAACCCTTCACCCACATTTGTGAGAAGAAGAGTCTCTCCCCCTCCTCTGGATCTTCAGACTCATCCTTCTTGGTGATAGCAATGGTGGCACTCAACTGCGCATCAATAATCTGCTTCCCTTTGCCATTCCCCTTGCCTGTTTCTGACCCAGAGTCAAAACATGCGTCTGATTCGAAAGCCTTCAACTCAGCCACCAATGACTGCTTGGCTCGACACTCACTTGTGTTGTGAGTGGGGCTCTTATGGAACTCACAACATTTCTCTATATCCTTCTTTGACTTCGTGATGTTGTTATTTACTTGCAGCGTTGGTGGGTTGTCCTAGGTTGCCCCGCCTTGGCTTTGTCCTTTGTTCTGCAGTTTGGGGGCTTCTTTCCCTTGCTTCATATTCGTAAACGCAAAGTCTCGCTTCTTCTATTTAAATTTATGTTCGATCTTGATAGCATATCGATAGGCGGCGTCAAGCGAGGAGATGTCCAGGAACTCTATCTCGTCTTGGATGTACTTGTGTAGACAGTCGTTGTACTTGAGTACCAAATGTAGCTCAGAATCCTTGATACCCAGCTTCGTGCGAAGAATATGGAAAACATTTGTGAACTTCGGCATATCTTGGTCCCTTCCTTGCCGTAGCGTGGTCCACTTTATGTATTTATCTTCATAGCTCGCAATAGGGTAATATTATTCCTTGATAGCGTCTTGGAAAAAATTCCAAATGGGTGTAGCTGAAAACAATGAGCATTCTCTCTCATCCTTTTGTTCACAGTAGGTTTTCCACCAGTCCTTGACATGTGGGGCGGCTTTGAGGAGTGCAAAAGTAATATTTTCCCAATTGGAAAATTCATGAACTAAAAAATATCATTCCAACTTATTTAAGCATCTATCTACGTCGTTTGCATCTATCTGCCCTACAAATATGGGAATGTCAAAGTTAACTTGTACCTTAAAAGGAGTGGCACCTCCAGAGTGGTTGTTGGATGAAGATGTGTCTTTTGTGTGTAGTTGTCGAAGAATCTGGGTGAAGTTATCCATCATCGCGTTCTTTTGTCACTTGAGGGCTTCCTCAAGCAATATTTTGAAAGGATCTCCTACCCCCTTGTCTTTCTTTTCTTCCACCATTGAAGGTCGTCGAGGTTTGTGAGGCTGGTCTTGCAAAGGTTCAACCAGTTCAAGCCCTAACTCCTTATACCCTGACCTCATTGGGGACATGCAAACAAAAACAGAGAAAAAGCAGACTGCTCTGATACCACTGATCCAGAACTATGCAGGAATGCAACAAAATACAGATATACACATAAACACATAAATGCAGTAGAAATAAAACGTCATCTCATTAATATCAAAGAACTGAAATATGCTTACATACATGGAAATAAACTAGCTCGGGCAATGGTAGCTTATCTCTGAGAAGAGATGTGGCGGCTACATGTCTCTAAACTGTGTTACAATGAGAGTCAAGGGCCTCTTTGTTATTGAACAACAAGGAAAAACCCTAACCCCAGGAGATGGAACACTAAGAGTTTGTGGGCCCCGTTGGGGTTAGTTGGACATCCAACTTCTCAAGGTCGTAACTTGGTCATATTATCTATGTTTGGCGTGTACGATACCTCATTGGAAATATCTCTCCGAGTACTATAAGATTTGTCACAAACCCTGCTTACAAATACAAGCCTGCTGCGGACCTCAAAAACACCATTTAGGGGGTCAAAACTGCTTCGGAAGTTCAAAGCCCAAAAAACTGCTAAAAATAGTAAATGCTACTATAAACAAAGAAACTGATGAAACCGACTGGAAGTCTAGGTGGAATAGGCAGATGGCCACCAATATCCACCTGGATCGTGAAATTGTTGAGGAAATTGAGCAGTGCATTATAGACACGAGCAATAAGAGAATAAAAAAAATTACTAAATATTTTCATATAATGGATATGTATTGGTAAGATGAAAACCATTATGTACAAAGTCTTGGCAGAAAGGAACCAAGCTCGCCATGAGATTATGCTCCTTCTAGATGTGTTATAACTCTAGATGAAACAGGTGGACTATAAGGTTGAGATGTTGGCAAGGAAGATCCCTACTTTGGAATTCAAGTCTAAGGGTGTTGCTAGGCACACTACTACTGAAGCTAATAATTCTCCATTTAATTGATATGTACAAGTCTCTGATCTTTTTGTCTCTATTTATTTATATCAATAATAAATCCAATTCATAGTCTATAACTAGATTGTTTGCTACTTTTACTTTCAAACATATTTGTGTTAATGATATTCCTCTTTTTGAAAGATATTTGTGTTAATGATATTTCTCAAACTCTATCACAAAGGATCTACTTTATTTCTATTGGTTTGGTTTTCCTAGTAAGAAGCTAACAATTGTTGACAATGTATAATTTTACCCTATTTTAATATAAATATCAAAGCTAGTTTACAAAAATAAAAATAAAAACTATGCCATTTGGGTGGGTTAGGAAATGCTCCAGTGAGTAATGACTTGAGCATATTCCAACTCTTTTACTCATTATCTACCTAAACTTTATTTTAGTAATAGTGAATAAGGTTAGAGATTTCACATTTTACTTTTCATGATCTTTTACCAAGGCAAAATAACACTTCAAAGATTGATATCTTCAAAAACACAAATAGTGTTCTTTCAAATAAACCTGTAAACATAATTCATTTGGGTGGATCATGCAATGCCACAGCGAGTAATGATTTCGCACTATTCCTACTCTTTTACTCATCATTGGCAATATTTTAGTGTTAGTGGATAAGGTTGGATATTCCACATTTTACTTTTCATTATGTTTTGTCAAGGCAAAAGAACACTTTGACCCTTGTATATCTTCAAAATAAAAAATAAACAATTTTGAACATTTGCTCAAAAAAATTATAAATGTAACCCTTCTAAGATTACACTGCGACTAGGGGTAGCATCTATGAGACTAAAAGGTTTATATGGTACTTGAAAGCACATGACCCCATAGTTGTAGCCTCAACAATGACACTAAGGGATAATGACTTTCATGTGGATATTATCTAGACCAAAATCAACTTTTGGTCCTCATGAATGACCTTAAATAACTTCTGATTGGATATGAGCTCATCATATTCAAATATAAGGAAATAGGTTAATAGCCCAACACCTGAAACTTTTGATAGGAGTGAAAATCTGTCCCTTTACAAAGCAATAATAAGTCTGGAGATTGACTTGCTTCAAAACCCCGCTGCTGCTGTGCGCGCGCGCGCGCCTGACCATCGAACCCTTCTGCTGCTTGATCGATCTGCTCCATGGATCCTCCGGATCCGCCTGGTGGGGATCCGGAACTACAACAGGCTTTCTCCAAACTGGTTAAATCTCTCCCACAGCAAAGACCAAGGCCAACAGCAACCAAGTTCGTGAAGAAATTAGATGTTTTACAGGAAGTTCATCTGCCTCCGACTATCCCTCGCATGGCAGCCATCTCCTTAGCAGAGAAAGGCTTAATAGGGCAATTTACAGGATTATGGCCCTCGCCCAAAACAGTGCAAGGTGGGTTGAACGAAACTGGGCAGACAAGACCCAAGGGAAAATATCCATCAGATTCTGTGGCAGAGGATATTTTACCTTCCACTTCGAAACTAAGGAAAACAAGGACCTTATCTTCAGAAATGGGCCTTACTTCATGGATTCCAGGGGTCTCTACCTCAACAAATGGACCCCGGATTTCGATCCAGAGCTAGACATACCAAGCGCAGTTCCAGTCTGGGTCAGACTGCCCCATCTCCCTCTTCACTACTAGGGTGATGACTCGGTTAAAGCAATAGGAAACGCGGTCGGAAAATACATAGATCGCAGCGAACCCAAGGATAACATGCAGGCTTGTGCGCGGATTTGTGTTGAAGTTGATCTGGGACGTGGACCACCGGAAGCAATCAAACTGAAAGTAGACGAATGGTGCCATATCCAGCAGCTGGACTACGAACAGATACCCTTCAAATGCAAGGTATGTCACGAGTATGGCCATTTTGCAAATAGATGCCCTAAAATTATTAATGTAGAACCAGAAGAGCAAGAAGGGCAATGGGAAACTGTTAAAAGAAAAAAAACATCTCCTCCTCTGAAACCTTCGGAATCTGAAGCCCCTAATCCTTCTCTCCATCATCCCATCCATCCTCATTCATCCCATCAGCACCCTTCTTCGTCCTCTCAGCAGCCCCCCCCTCATCATCCCTCCTCACCCCCTCAACCCTCAGATCCTTCCATTCCTCCCTCTTCTAACCCCTTTGCGGCCCTCTCTGAGGAAGAAACCAAGCAAGATACTTCTCCATCAGATCCTCATCTTCATCCCTCCCCCCTTCATACCTCACAACCTTCCCCTGACACCCCCTCCGCAAGGATTACCAGAAGTTCATCGAAGGACCATGGAGCGCCCAGTGATATACCCAAAAAACACGGGCCAGGCAGAAAATCAGCTAAACAGCATAGAGAAGAAAGTGCGCAGAAAGATATTGCCATGGGATCTCAGACTCCTATAGAATCCTTCATTGTTGGACATTCGGATAAAGAAAACAATAACAAAGGCAAAGAGAGGCGAGCACCTCTCCATGCTTCCGGTAAATCATGATGAAAATGCTATCCTGGAACAGTAGGGGATTAGGGCACCCCTCCGAGATAGCAGCCCTTAAGGAATTAATTAAAAGTGAAAAGCCTGAAATCATCCTTATTCAGGAGACAAAGCAAGATCAATCCGAATCCAACAACATCATCAATCAGCGAAAGCATTACAACGGTTGTGCCAGTGAAGCAAGAGGAGCTTCGGGTGGCATCCTAACAATGTGGGACAACAGTAAATGGAGCTGCAGCTTTGCCAAAATACATCAGAACTGGATCAGTGTTAAACTAGAAAGCAAGGAAAACGGAACAACTGTTAAAATATACAATATCTATTCACCGAATCAATACAGGGAAAAAGAAGTGTGCTGGAACACGTTGGAAACAAATATAGAAGAAGACCAAGACAACAATCTCATTCTCGCAGGGGATTTGAATCTGGTTCTGCATGCCAATGAGAAAAGAGGGGGCATCTTCAGCCCAGACCCATTCAGAAACAGACTTGAGCACATTATGCAGGAGCAAGACTTGGTTGATATAAAACCCAAGAACTGCAGGTACACCTGGAGCAATAGGCGACTAGGAGCAGGCAATATCATGGAGAGGCTTGACCGGTTCCTCATCAATATCGCATACCTGTCCTCCTTCTCTACCGGCCAGTCAAACATCCTCAACATCTCCGCCTCGGATCATTATCCAATAACACTCACCTTGCACAGTCATTGCCAGTTTGGACCTCTTCCTTTCAAATACTGCTCCCTATGGAATCGAACCCCTGCAGCTAAAGACGTGGTGGGGCAGGCTTGGACCCAGCATGTGGAAGGCTCCCCGACTTATATCTGGGAAACAAAATTAAAGCAAACTAGACAGGCTCTTAAAGCCTGGGCAAAGAATAATTACCAGGAGCCCAAGTTGATTAAAAAGGACATCAAGAAAAATCTTGAGGAAGTCCAGCAACATATCAAAGTTGTTGGTCTCTCCCAGCAAGCCAAAGAAAATGAGATAAGACTGTACTCCCAGCTGAGACAAACAATAAGGGACGAAGAGACCAAATGGAGACTAAAGTCAAGACAGTTATGGCTGCACGAGGGAGATAAAAATACATCTTATTTCCATAAGCAGGCTACAATCAGAAAGACCAGGAACACTGTGAGCACAATCAAAGATAGCGAAGGAAACAGCTACGACACCCAGGACTCCATAAAAGAAGCAGCCACCAATCATTTCAAAAATCTCCTTACAGAGGACAAAAGTGAGGAGGACTATTCAAGTATTCTTCAATACATGACTGCTGAAGTCACTCAAGAAACGAACAGCAAGCTCACTCAAGATATAGAAGAGGAAGAAGTTCAAAAAGCAATTTGGAGTCTTCACCCAGACAAAGCTCCAGGACCTGATGGGTTTCCAATTAGTTTTTACAGAAAATACTGGCAGCTGATCAAAAAAGACCTCCTAAAGATGATACGCTGGGCTCTTCGGAAAGGCAAACTGGGGGGATACACCAACTCAACCCATCTAGCCTTAATCCCAAAAGAAAACAGACCCTCTACCTTCTCAAGATTTCGACCCATATCCTTATGCAACTCAGCATACAAAATAATCACCAAAATTCTGTCAGCAAGACTCAAGCCCCTTCTCTCCTCTTTGATCTCAGAAAACCAAGGAGGCTTTCTGCCCAATAGACACATCTCTGATTCCATCCTTCTTGTGCAAGAGGCCATTCATTCAAGCATAAACCGAAAGGAGAAAGGATTTGTCCTAAAGCTAGACCTTGCCAACGCCTTTGATAGGGTTAGACACTCCTTCCTGTTTGCAGTGCTTCAAAAAATGGGATTCAATTCTTCCTTCATTAATATGATCAAAGCCTGCATTTCGAATCCTTGGATCTCCCCGCTGATCAATGGTCGACCTGGTGTTGTTTTCCAATCCTCTCGTGGCCTAAGACAAGGCTGTCCCCTGTCCCCCTACTTATTTATTCTTATGGCTGAGTCTCTTAGCAAAGCCTTGGATTACAACCGAAGAATTGGCCTTATCACCGGCATCCAGTTTGAGCAAGGTACAAAGAACATCAATCACTCCCAATTTGCAGATGATACCCTCTTGATGGGAGGGGCGTCCATAACCATAGCAAGGCGCTTCAAAAAGATTCTAGATCAATTCATGGATTTCTCAGGAGGGAAAGTTAATCAGGTAAAGAGTTGCATCTATGGATGGAACGCAACTGCTCAAACCATCCACAACATTGCAAACACTCTAGGAGTCTCATACAAGCTAAATTGGAGCCACTTTACTTACCTAGGGATGCCGGTGAGTATGGGACTTATGAAAGCCGATGCATGGAATGAAATCCTTGACAAAATAAAGAGAAAAATCCAGCAATGGGGATCTATGTGGCTGAATCCAGCTGGACGCCTTGTTCTCCTAAAATCTAGTCTGTCCTCTCTGCCCATTTATCGTTTTTCTCTGTACCAAGCTCCAATGGCTTTCCACCAAAAAATGGAAAGAGCTCTTAGACACTTTCTCTGGCAAGGAGGAAAAACGGAAAGAAAAAAGTTCAATCTGGTTAGCTGGAAGAATGTCATTCAGCCTCATGAGAGAGGAGGGCTTGGAATAAGATCTCCAAAACTGCTGAACCTAGCTCTTGGAGCTAAAATAATTTGGAGACTGATTTCAGGGGCCTCAGCATGGTGGAAAACAGTCCTAGAGGCCACGTATCTGAACAGCACAAGGCATCAACTCTTGGACACCAATATTCCCAACAGAGACAGCACAAAAATCTGGAAGCTCTGCAAGAAAGTCATACCATTTATGTCCCAAAACATATCAAAGGTCCCAGGAGGGGGGAGCAGCATTAATTTTTCCACTGACAGAATATTAGGACAGCAACCTATGGGAACCAATATAGAAGCAACTCCTGCCATTAGTTGGCTTAATGACAGAGGTATATGGTGCTTAGCTCAAATAATGCAATGGGGAAACCATTCCCAAGCTTGGGCAGGTTGGAAACTCTCGGATTACCCTAGAGAGTTAGAAACAAGCGTTGTAGCTTTCAAGAACCTTCTGCAAAGTAAAGCTCCGGTCCAAAGAGGCAAGCAAGATGGCTACCGCTGGGACCCCACGGGAACTCAATACACAGCCAAGGCAGGGTATCAACATCTTTGCAACAGCGCCTTCCCACAGGCCATATGGAATCAATGGAAATTGGTTTGGAGAGCTGAAGCACCCCCAAAAGTCAAATTCTTTTTCTGGCTTCTCCTGAAAGGGAAGATTCTAACAGCAGAAAACTTAAATAAAAGGGGCATTATGGGTCCGTCCAGGTGCCCAAACTGCTGTCAAGCTGAAGAAACAATGCAACACCTGTTCATAGACTGCCAGGTAGCAGATGATTGTTGGAGACAGATGGCCTCAATCAGGGAAGTCACTTGGGAACCAAAGGCAACCATTGCAGAAACTATCTACAATTGGAGGAAAAATTGTCCATGGAAAGGAAAAAAGAGCAAATTAACGCAAAGGATATGGAATACTATACCCTTAACCCTTGTTTGGCGCATCTGGCTGGTAAGAAACAGGAAGGTATTTCAAGACAAAGGATGCAATACTAGAGTCATGTGTCAAAAAGCTAAGAATTTAGCGGTGGAAGCAATTATAGTTCACACTCATGACAAGATCGAGACCACCAATTACAGTGTTGAAGAGAGGAATTTGATCAACTGTGTACAAGGAAACAACAACAGCATCCAGGCTCCACGGCAAGGAAATCCACGATTGAAGGAGGCAAGCAACGTTTGGAAATTGAGGCTCAAGGAAGAGGAATTCGCACTCTGGCTGAGCAATTGCAATAGGTTCTATATGTTCTTTGACGGCGCCTCAAAATCAAATCCCGGCCTAGCAGGTGCAGGGGGTCTTATATGCAATGCCAATGGTGAGACTATTCTTCAGTTTGAATGGGGGTTGGGTGAATTATCCAATAACAGGGCTGAGGGATTGGCTTTGTTCCAAGGACTCACCCAACTGCTCAAGATAGGAATTAAGAAAGTGATTATCTTCGGGGATTCAGCAATTATCATCAAGCTCATGGTGCAAAAGCGGAGCACGCCAAACACCCTTCTGCAGCAAATCAACTGTAGGAACCAAATCCTTCACGACGTGCTGGAGGAGGTCCGATACTATCATATATTACGTGGACTAAATAAAGACGCTGACAAGTACGCCAACAAGGCCTGTGATCGCCCCAAAGGCATCCTCAGCTGTAATAACGTCTCATCCCTCCAACCGTTACCATGAGAACTCCGCAGCCAGTCAACGCTAGGAGAATCGTAATCAAAAGAATCCATTACTGCAGGCAAATCAACAGTGCAAGGGACAGTGTAGATAAGGCAGAAAGGACTTGCATCAGAAACCAGATTAGGAAATCTATTCGGAGCATGGGAATCAGACATCATGCAGAAGGAAATCGTCCTAAACATCAGGTCATAGATACTGGTCAAGATATGCTTTGGAAGGTGCGGTGGAACATTGGGAAGCACAGATCTTCCCCCCATCACAGCACTCTGAAAAAGGCTTTATATGCCCCTGGTGTCCAGAGTTATCTCCCCACAGGTGAAGTTTGTATTCACAGTTTCAAGAGCGGAATAGCCGCTGCTCCTCTCCAGGCAATCTGCGATTATCTCTTCAAGTTCGAGGTTATACTCTCAAGTGGCTGCTGCTTTTTCCAGAGCGGTGCTGCCACCGCGCGAAAGGAGGCTCACACCAGCAGTAAGGAAAGTCCTCAGAGACACCGAGAGAAGAACCCGATTAGCGCCTACAGTCATTTTCCAGACCCAATGGAGCGCCCAGAACAGTGTTTTCATTGTAGGGACTTACAAGCAGAATTCGACGAGGTGCGTGCACAACAGCAAGCTCTGGAGGATCAGGTTCGCAGTTTGGAAACTAGGCTTGAGGACCAATGCAAAATACTGCATGAGAAATACAGGGCTGAGATGAATCTCTTCCTGCATAGAGTTCACTCCCTGCATGAACAGTTTAATGAATTGAGCAACAGATGCGCCCATGCTGAAGAAAAGATATCCATCCTCAAGTATATGATGGATAAAAAATTCAAAGATGCTTCATCCTCTTCTAGTGCAAAGCCAAACGAACCAGACATGGACCCAGAAGGATCTACTGCAAGGAAGATAAGTCATATAGATATAGACTAGTCATGGGTTGTAGATGTAAATTTTGGGGTTTACAGTTTGTAAGAATCTACAGTAGTACAAGCAGTCTTAGGGGCAGTAAAACAAAAGTAAGAATAAAGGAAAGTAAACTTTTTGTAATTCCTTGGATTCAGAATGCGCAGGAAGCATCTTATGTATGGCAATCTGCCTTCCTTTTTTCAGTCTAATACATAGCAACCGATCTTTGTCTAAAAAAAAATAAGTCTGGAGATTGTATCGATAAGGGTTGGGCTAATAAGCACAAGTATTGCAAATATTTTCCTACTTCAAAAACCTTCCAAAAAAAACAAAACAAAACCAAAAAACAAACAAACAAACAAACTTTAATTATAAAATGCCACCATCTTTTCGGATCATACCTCAAAATCTCTTCCTACTAAATTTACATCGTAGTAGCTAAACATTTTATAACTTAAACATGTTCTATTAAAACTTCAATTACAAATATTACACTATATATATAACAAATATATAACAAATTTAATTGTGAATATTCAACCAACAAACTGCCGCATTTTAAAGGAATTGATTTCCAACATCAAATAAACTAACACTCTTTCCTGCTATTTATATGTATCTTTAATATAATACCCTTCATTACACCTACTTCCCTTTAGTGATAACTCATTCCGATGCAAATCTAACTTGGAAATAAATCCAAATTGAAGTGCATCACTCTTTTAATTCTTCCAATACCGAATATACACGGGTGCCTAAAAGTTCAATTTAATAACATTTGAAAAAAGAGGCAGTACTAGGTTCAAATTTTTTTTTATATATTTTAGAAAACACTGCGAAAAAAACCAATCCTTATTTGCTAAGGCGGCTTTGGTTTCAATCAGAAATTAGAAAGAAAGAAAGAAAAAAAAAAAACAAAACAAAAATAAAAAAACAACATAGGTTCAATCGCGTGACCTTTTTTTGGGCCAAAAAAATAGGTGCTCCTAGGTTCAAACTTGTTCCTTTAAAAAATATTTATTAAAGAAAACACTTAGAAAAAACCAATTCTTATTTGGTAAAAGTTACACTGCTTTGGTTGGCCGACTACACTCGGCTTAGAGCATGGACCATTAGTGGTTTACAACTCTGCACACCCACGTAATGGTGCTCGTCATTTAGCAACTTGACAACAGTGAAAGCCTGCCCAGATGTACTCCACAATCATATTGTTATTAAGTGCGGACAGGTTTATAGGCAAGGACGCAATTGTTCAGAAACATAAAGAGTTCCTTGAACAGCTACAGCCTCATTGCAATATAGTCTAATACAGGACTTGCAAAGGTATTTGTACCTTAGCACAGGCTGTGGACCCGCATAGGTCAAACACTTGGCAACAAGGATGGAAGAGTGAATTGCTGTTGGGATTGGAATAAGAATGAGCTGATCAATGGAAAGGGTATGTGTAGAAGTTAATTGAGAGTCATGTCAGACTTTTGGGAGCATGAGATGAATTGGACTAAAAACTTTTATCAGGGTTGCCTACACTACAGAGCTGGGCTAAAAACCTATGTTTTCAGATGATCAGCAAGGGGGCTATCTGGTGGTGGAAGCCACAATCATAGATAAGAGCCCCAGTGAAGACGGTAGATAAGAGCGCCAGCGAAGACACTAACTTTTAAACGGCTAGTTCTGATAAACAAAGCTCCAGGCAGGGTCCACGAAAGTATATACTCTGTCAAGACTGTGAATCAATTTATTACCTATGCTGCATGCAAGAGTAGTTTGCAAAGAAGTGGAGGTTATCACACAGGTTGTATGGAGGTCTGCTAGGGTGATGCTATAGATAATTGCAAGAAGGATTGGTTTACAGAAAGAGAATTAAAACCTTCCAAGGCTTTACCCTAAGTAGTTTCTGGGAAATTTGACTGTCCACAAATTCTGCTATCTTCAATGATCAGGATAATCCCACCTTTCAATGCTCTCTGCAGGTGTGCTCAATCTTCGATGTTCGTGAAAATAAAATTCAAAACTAAAATAGGTCTCAATAGATATAACTGTGGCCTGTGCTTTGTATCACAGCAAAACTCATTTTTTTTTATTTATAGCAAGTTTGAGAACAGGTTCCAACAGTTATGCTGGGTTTTTGGCCTTGAAATTACTCTTGAAATGTGCTGTTCAGTATAATATAACCAACCTGCAGATTTTTGGCAATTTTTTAATCATCATAAATTGGATGGGTAGGTCTTTTAAGATGGAAAGTTTAACTCCAACTCCAGTGTTCGAGAAAATAAAGAAGACGGAGGGTGTTTTCATTAATCTATCCTACAAACATATTTTTAGCAAGTTAAATACAACAGCAGACCTATCCAAAAAAAGCCTACCACTGAAGCGAGGTACATTGGGGATCGTAGAAATGAAGGATGCTATGGCTCCGACCAACAGTCCATTCCTCAAATTTTTCCGTCTGATCCCGTTCAATATAGCTGGCAGTCCATTCCTCAAATTTTTCCGTCTGATCCCGTTCTATATAGCTGGCACGAGTACTAGAAAAGGTACAGAAAGGGAGGAACTGTCTGGATTTTCCTTCCGCTTTTTATTTCAGGATAACACTGATGACTGAGAACTTTCTTTCCGGTCTGTCTTTATTCTGTAATAACATTCATGCCTTCATCTTGATTTTATTGATGACCAAAAAGGTCAACTTTCATATAATGTATGTATGCACAGTCAACTTTAAAAAGGCTGATTTTAATTGATATAATTCGGGTATGAAACTCTTTAACAGTTTAGAGGAAGTTGAAAAGAGTGCTTGCAGTCCCTCTGAGTGATGTCTGTTTTTGAAGAGAATGAATTTATGGAGATTTTCTTAATTGCTCTAGACATATAGAGTATGTATTAGATCATCTCTTAGATGGCTTAATTCTCTCTTATTTTTTAATGAAAAAGCATTATAAATAGTGTTGAGGGTTAGTTTAATTGGTTGAGGTCCTGTTGCTAAAAGCATTTTGTTATTGGGAAGCCATTGGTTCAATTTTTCTTGACGCCCTTGGGATTAGGCTCAGATTAGTTTGGCCAGAAAGTGTGGTCTCTTGGAGTAGTCTTCGCCTGATTTTCCACAGATAGAAAAAAGCACTACAAAGTCTCGTAAAAAATGTAAATGGGCTTAATTATAAGGTATACTCTTTCATTCTTTAATGAAAATGCAATTTATGTAGGGTCAAAGAAATGTAAATGGGATTAATTCCAAGATATGTTTTTATTCTTAAGAGAAAAATGGACTTAATTGGTCAAATCCCAAAATTGAAAATAAGCATATGAGCATAAATCAAAGATACGCTTAATTTAGTTTGTGTAAGGCATGTGAAATATTATAGTATTGATGAAAAATTGGCTATAGAGTTTTACTGCAGGTGGCCATTTTTTGGACCAATATCACTTAGGGGAACCCCTCCTCACCATCAAAAATATTGAGAAATTTCTTAGGGCACCCGATATTTATGCCAATATACATTGCGTACGAACCTGAATGGCAATATAAATACAACACAACACAAAGTGAAGGCTGGCAAACTTTGTGACAAACGCAAATAAGAATAATCGGATGGTTGGAATCTGGAACTCGGTAAACAAATAAATAACACTAGGCAATGAAAATTAATTGAGAAGCTCTGTAACATTCACAATGAAGAGACAAGTCTTAGGACCATCGGTGATCAGAACTTCATTGTCCTCTTCAAATGGCCATGTCAATAAAATTACTTTGATTTAAAATTACCATTACATCTCAATAACCCAAAGTTATATTCATCATGAATCCCAATTTCAGGAAGACGCCCAATTGAAACAAATAATCATCCAAATCTTTTAGAGTGATAATCTAACTACACTTTTTGCAAAGGGAGGTAGGCATTGAGAAGACCTCACATTTTTATCTGAATTACAGAACCCACAGAAAAGTTTGTTCACTTTCATTCCTTCAAGAAAAATAAATGGTTCCAAGATATAATTTCATTCCTAATAAAAAAATGCACTTTAGATACACCCAAAAAAAAGGGTAAATTGGCATTATTCCGTTATATGCTTAGTTTTCTCTCTGGTGATATAATTTTGTTATTCTGGCATCGATAAGCAATTAGCTATGGTTAAACTAGCTTCAAGTTTCAGGTTAAATTGGCAATGTGACTACAATTTTGGCCCCATTTAATTCATCCAAATCTTTTAGATTCACAATCTGATTATAATCATTGTGTTAAAATTGGCAACTAGGGCCAAACTCCATGTGGGTCATCTTATTAATGGCAGCTGATATTTTTCTTGGATCCCTCTCATCGAGAGGTGTAGGATTGATCCAAAGATCATCCAATTCCAATAAGTATTCATGGAGATATGAATTTATTTGTGTTATAGGACAATTCGTCAAAGTCGGCCAGCGACCAAATAAACCGCTCATGTGCTCAACGTTTTAGTATAAATAGAAGAGGTCCTCAAGTCATTTGGACTCACTCACACTCTTGTGATCTCTCTCTTCATTCTGTTTTGTGTTTTATGAATGAGAGATCTAGAGGGAGTGCCCTAGTCTAATACGCTGTCCTAATGAAGATCAAATCACAGCCATGGAAGTAAAGGCTATATGCTGCCCTATAAGAGATGCCCTAGACCCTAACAGTGTCATGGAGGAGTCGTATACACAGCTTCTTATATGCTGTCATGGAGAGCCCTAATTACAGTCAGGGAGCAGCCCTAGACTTGGAGGAGAAAGGGTCTTATAGGAGTGTCTACACTGCCCTAATTTACAGTCAAATGCAGTCACGGGAACACAGCTAGGAGAGGCTGAACGCAGGTCTATAAGAGACCCTAAGACCCTGTCCTTAAATGCCCTAAGCGTTGTCCTAGGAGAAGTCATCTAGACGCAGAGGAAGGAAGGTCTTGTTGTGCCCTAGCCACAGAAAATAGGAGGACTAATGCAGCCCTCTAAATGCAGTTGAATGACTGTATAGAGGAGACCTAACTCTATGGAAGACAGGCCTTAAAAGCTGTCAAGAAAGGGCTCCTAAACGCAGTCAATGTATGATCTAATATGCACTTATGGAGAGCATATATCCGCTGATGTATGAGGCTCTAAACCGCAGTCTCAAGAGGTCTCTATGGTGCCCTAGGACGCAGTCATATATGCTGCAACAGGAGGCACATATATGCAATAAAGGGGAGGCCTTAATCCACAGTAAAAGGGAGCATCTAGCCACTATCAAGGAGACCTAAGAAGAGGCTCCTATCCGCTGTCCTGAAAGTGCCCTTAACGCTGGCCAAGGTGAAGCCATCGTAGAAAAGAGAAACCTTAGCAGCAATGAGGAGGTCTGGCCGCAGGCTTATGGAAGACCCATGAACTGTCTCTCATCCACAGCTAGAAGGGTTGCTAAGTCACAGCCAAAGGAAGCTTCAGCATAGCTGTAGGTGACAGCTCACTGCTGTAGATGTTAGTACTACGATAAAGGCTGTTCCAGGTATGAGAATGCTTGCAAGTGGAAGTCACAGTCATAAGGTAAACTTGTGTGATGAAGGAATCTGCACTCAGACTTATCTCAGACCATGTAGGGCTGGCTTCACATGATTGGATGCTAACATGATGAAGCACTGATGATTATAAAGACAATTACTTTTGTGTTGCTATGTGCTAGGCCATAGGCCATAGCATCATAGCATGGGTCTCTTAGAGTTGCTCTATTGGTCAGAGATTATGAAGGCAGATTAATACAGCCACAGGTGCCCTCATCAGATCAGCAGCTCTTCACTGTCAAGGGACATGCTACAGTTCTATCATTGATTGAGACTGTCATGGCAATTCAGGATTGCATCTTAAGATTAGTCATCATTAACAGAATGATGGACTTACTGTTGTTGTCATAAAATCTCAAATTTATGTATATGTACTCTCTCTCTCTTTGCTGAACTATTGAAGAACATATAAGAAGAATTGAAGGGTTTCCCCACATTAGGGTTTGTCCCTAGCTAGCGCCACATCTTGTGTCCTCTTGTCTTGGCTTGTCTTCTCCGATTTATATTTATGTTCTATCAACAATTTACTTTAATGCTGATGTGATTGCTAATCTGGAAAAGATATTGAGCTAACTATGAAAATTGAAATAAATTGCTCTAGCATAAAACATACCTAAACTTAACATGGTATCAGAGCTGAGGTGAAGACAGTGCCCAAGCAAGAGTGAAAGAGCAATCACCGAAGATAGTTGGGAAAGGACAAAGGATCAATGGATTCCTCATCCCTCTTAAATTCACCAAGGGTGAAATCGAAGCAGAGAACATTATCAGAATGGCGCAACAGAAGCTTATGATGGCCTACCTAAATATCACTTAATTGGGAAGTCTGGATCTAAGGGTGAAAAGAAAGGCAGTTGACTTGTTCAGCCATTATGCAAAGGAGTGTCCGAATGGTAAGGACACATCACTTGATGATGATAACAATCATTCCAGGGACATCTTCAATGATCAGAGGAATGACAGGTAATACAGGTCATCAAGGAAACGGCTGACTCTTCAGAGAAAGCAAGGAACCCCAGGAATGAAGAATCAAATGTTGTTTCTGATAAGATAAAGAAGCGTTGTCTTGTATTGGCCCTCTCCTTCAGATTCTTTGGGAATCTGGCTTATTGATTGTAGTGCTTCAAGGCACTCCATCGGATAGAAGGATGCTCTCTCTAATTTGGTAGAGATGGAAACAATCATGGGATTATACTTGGAGCCAATGCCACCTATCCCGAAAACGGTGTAGGGAATGTTACCCCTCAATTGAATGAGGGTAACTCGATTCATTTACAGAATTTCTTTTATGTACCTGATCGCAAGAAGAACCTGGTGTCCATTTCAGCATTGGAAGTCAAAGGTTACAGGGTGGCATTCATCGATGGAAAGGTACGTGTTTGGAATTTTCAAAGATGCTTTTATCTTTAAGTTCAGGGTTGGCAATTTGTATCAAGTTGCAGGATGGTCCATTGGGGACCATGTCAGTTGACAAATCTCATCTATAGCACCAGAGGTCTACTTATGGGGCTCTACCTGATGTAAGTCAAATGGTGACTCGGATGCCTGAATTCAAGAAAAACATGAAGGTACATGTCTAAGATGTACCAAAGGAAAATCTTACAAGGGGACCATTCCCCTCATGTAGCAGGTCCACAGGTTTGGAACAACCCGAGGGGTTTGAGATTCATGATCGGGAATCTCATGTGTGCAAGTGGAAGAAAGCCCTCTATGGCTTGAAGCAAAACACCATGGGTTTGATATGAGAGGATTGATAGCTGTCAGATGAAGCTGAGATTCACTAAGAGTGAAGTCGATCCAAACCATTGTTTGAAGGTTGTGGATGATAGACCTCTCATACCGGCACCTTCTGAGGACGACCTATTTCTGACAGGTGCGGACCCTCTCGCTTGTAGAAGAGGGAGTTGGATTCCGGATGTGGAATGGTAAACTGCAAGCCTATGACTACCTCGAGGATCTTAACTTTCAGAAGTTATATGGTGATGATGCTGGACGAGATTTGGGAAATGCCTCTGAGTTTCATAAACTCATTTGCATTGATGTTCTTGGTGAACTTTTGTCCGGATATATGTTTTGCAGTTAGCGTGGTGAGCTCATATTTGGTTGAGCCTCACTGGATTGGTGCCAAGAATCTTCTAAGATATCTTTGGGGCACAATCTCTCATGAATTGAGATACACTGCCGAAAATATGAAGTTGCATGATTATTCAAATGCTGACTGGGCAAGCAGTGTGTTAGGCAGCGGATCCCCCCATAGCGGGTTTTTGGGGCTTAATGCCCAATTTTTGGTCAATGTAACGTAAATACCCCACGAAATGCGAGCGCGGAGCACGCGAGTCTAGGGTTGTCCGCCCTAAAATAATGTAATTTAATGTAAAGTGTGTCAGCCTACCCATGTTCCGCAGACTCTGGGATTGTATAAATAGAGCGAGGCTCTAAGTGTAAAGGGAGTCGAAGTTTTGAGAAATAACATGTTCTTTTGGATGAGGAATTAGCTCTGAGTCGGTAAGTCCGAGTCTTGGGTTGTAGTAGGAGAAGGCTCTGCAGCTGAGTGCGCAAAGGCCTAGTAGAGTCTGCAGCTGAGTGCGCGAAGGCCTAGTAGAGTCTGCAGCTGAGTGCACGAAGGCCTAGTAGAGTCTACAGCTGAGTGCCCGGACCCTGCGCAGTCTCCTCGAGAAGTGCGGTCAGTTTGATAAGGCAGCGCATTCTGCAGTTACCACCCCCACCCACGCCACCACCCGCTTCACCTCCTTCACCTCCATCTCCACCCACTCCACCTCCACCAACCTCGCAGTTCAGCATGGCGAGCGCGATCAAGCTACCCGTATTTAGAGGAGTAGGGAATGAGGATCTAGACCAATTCTAGTTCATGGTAAGAGCAGTGTGGGAAGCACAAGGGGTCACGGACGACAACATTAAGAAGGCTACATTGGTGAGCGCGTTGCAGGATTGCGCGTTGACATGGTATATCAAGCACTCTAATGATCACCCAAATGCAGGAATAGTAGAGATCCAGAATGCGCTAAACAGAGAATTTAGCCGACCAAAATCAGAGACACAATCTATCATCGGGTTTAAGGAGATCGCGATGCTTCCAGGTGAGACCCCCTGAGATCTGGATCAGCGACTGAAGTGTACGATCCGCGAGGCTAATATGATGCTCACAGATGCACAGCATCATACATGGTTTGTGGCATCTCTGACACCGCACCTAAGGACAACGCTGACACAAAAGAAACTTTCTACCTAGGTCGAAGCGTTGGAAATGGCGATGAGATTGCATGAGACACCGATACAAGATCCGGGGCTAGGAGTTCAACAAATCCATGCGCAAATACAGAATCTAAGCTTGGAGATGCAGAGTTTGAAGCAGGATAGGGCACCGAGGCCAGAAGCGCACGAGGAATTGTGGTGCATAATCTGTCAAATAGGAGGAAAACACAAGACGAACAATTGTCATCTGTTGCAAAAGTATACACAGGCCCCGCAGCAGCTGTTTTGTAACTTCTACAAGTCAGTAGGCCATGACGAGTGTGCTTGTTGCAGCTACGAGTTAATAATGGAGCCGACCGCAGCCTATAGAATGAAGACAGAAATGCGAGGCCTCGACCTTGTTGCGTGGATGGCGCACGCTAGATTTCAAGGGCGAGGTCGAGGACGAGGAGAAATGGGACCAGGAAGGGGCCGCGGACAGTGAATTTATTACAATTGCGGAGGGCCAAGGCACTACGCCCGTGATTGTACCAACCCAACGAGAATATCCTGTTCATACTGTGCTCAGTTCGATCATGAAGCAGTAGATTGTCCTACGTTGATCGCACAAATGCGTGAGAAAGGGGTACTCCAGCTTCCTCCGACTCAGAATATCCAAATGATGAAGTCTAAACTGCGCGAAGAAGACCTAAATGTGAACATGATACTCAGAGGCAGTGCGACCACAGGGGAGGATAAGAGGAAGCAGCCCGAGGAAGATACATGGGTTCACAAGGCTCCTACAAAGGAACCTGAGTTTGACCTAGGACACGCAAAAGAGACGTTCATGGAAGCTAAGAAGAGCTTCGCAGAGGCCTCTACTTCAGGTAGTAAGGATCAACCAGAGCCAGGGATGGATCCTTCTATGCTTACTACCTTTTTGGAGACATGCATGAAACTGTTGCGCAACAATAAGGCAGTTAAGGGACTACAGGAGTTGATCACCAGGTGCGCAGGGTCAAGGGAACCACGCGTAGTCCATAAACTAGGGGAAGCATACATTGCGCACTGGAAGGGAGATGAGATTGATGGCGCAGATTGGGGAGTATGAAATGGATCAGGTCATCCTAGATCTGGGATCGGACGCGAATGTGTTACCAAAGAAAACATGGGAATGCATGGGCAGGTCCGCGTTGCAGTGGTCCCCTATTCAATTACGAATGGCGAACCAACAGAAGATTTTGCCCATGGGGAGGTTGCAAGGGGTAGCAGTTGATATCGAAGGCGCGAGCACACAGACGGATTTTGAAGTAATAGAGATTGTCGATGACAGCAATCCTTATCCCGCGTTGCTAAGAATAGACTGGGCCACTGATATGAATGGAGTTATCAACCTGAAGAAGCGAAAGATGATATTCGAGAAAAAGTCACTACGCGTGGTAGTCCCGTTAGACCCATCCGAAGGAACGTGCTACACTAAACCCGAGCGCGACGATGAAAGCGATGATGAGCTAGATTGTATTTACCAGATAACTATGCAGGACCATGATCGGGTGAACCCGACTACAGATGGAAGAATCTCGTGGGAGTGCGATAGCTCCTGCACTTCGGATTCAGACGAGGAAGTAGAGCGCTGGCAGAACCGGTTACACGAGGTGACAACGCTAAATTGCAACATGATGATTAGATCACTCTGTCGCGTGACGACAAAGGCAAGGGAACTGCCAACCCATGATGAAGTGACAGCGGTGGATGACTTCCTGAACGAAGTTGAAAACGCAGTACCGGAACAGTAGCGGTATGCTGCACTGGAAGGGGCACTGTGCGCAACAACCGCACGAAGGGGGAGTACACATCAGGAGATCATGGTAAATTGGCGCAGATGGGTTGGAAGCCCCCAACGTCGAACGAGAATCGAGCAGCCAGAACGACGCAGCGTGCGCGCCCACCTGTGTCGATGGGTGCAGACATGTGTTGTGCAAGCACATCCCAAACTAAGGATCGAAAATTAGAACCAGACACAGTGGCAGGAAAAGCAACGCGCCCCACAGAGATTCCAAGTAGAAGCATTCCAGAAGGTATGCAGAATCCTGAATAGGGTTTACCAGGCAGGGCGAACTGATTGGGACCTGCACGTACTGGCGGTCCGATGGGCCTATGGGGCCATGCACAAGAACCTGAGCACGAGAATGATTCCGAAGACGACGAGCAGAGTCGAGCCCATTGCTTTAGAGAAAAATTCCCATACAAAAACTCCTATAATGGGGACAGCACGCGAGGACCAGAACGAAGGGATTGTGCAGCCGTGCGAGGACGAACATATGCAGATTCAAGAAGCCATTCGGCGAGGGAACCTTGAGCTCCGCGAACTCGAAGAAGATCGGGTACGACTGAAGCAAAAAAGCATGTTAATGGACGTGGAAATCAGAAAACTGGAAACCGAAATCGCGCAAACATGTCGCGTCGATAGAAGGACAGGACAAGATATGGGCAGCCATACCACTGCATTAGAAGATTGTCGCCGAGAATTTCTGGCTTTGTTACCATGGCTGCGACCGCACCTTATCAGACAAAGTAACCAGGGAAGCGCATCACATAAGGAAGAACACGAGACATTGACTGGCGCGAGGGTAGCTAAGGAAGACCCACGAACCAAGTCAGAAGGTGACTTTAAGCCTCGCACCGATGGTGTGACCACATGACTATCTGTAGGAAGCACAGTCTCAACGCTCCAAGCAGTTGAAAGAGAGCGCGGGACTTTAAAAGAGTTTGTATGGGAGCTGCGTGACAAGGAGGTTGCGCGCAGGATCGGTATGTCACAGGGGTCGCGGCCGCGCATAAGGCACTGCGCTGCTGTGCAAATAGGCTAGGTGGTGACCGTTGGTGTCACTGTTCATGACAAGAGGTCCAATTTAAGGCAAAAAGGAGCAGGCAGCGGGCAATTAAGACACGAATTAAGAACGAGATTTGGGACAATCTGCCGCCAAGAAGGCATTAATGATGCAGAAGTGGGGGGAAGGGTCGAATTCAAATTCAAAGGACGCTATAAAACCCCCAGGGCCAGCTCCAAGACAACACTTGGTTGTTTGAGAATTGCGCAAGTACAGAGCCTTGAGCGTCGCGTACTATGACCATCCTCAAGTATAGGCACAATAACAGCTGCTAGGATGAGTGCGATTCGCTGAAGTTATCGCGGAGCCTGGTATGGCCCATGAAGAGCCTGGAGAGGCGGCAGCTGCTCCAGAAGTTCGAAAATCACCACACACACCACGGCCACAGAAAGACAAGCAAACGATGGGGCCAGTCCATGTATCACCATGAAACCCCCGGTTTAGCAAATTGTCAATGGCAGAGAAGGGCAAAGCCGTCACCCTTGAAACAGAGGAGGAGGAAGACTTGCAAGCTCTGATCGCCCAAATCGAGGCGCAGGACGATGAGGCGGAGAATGTTTCCCAAGTGTCTTCTGCGATAAAATTACCACCCTACATCCCCCCGTGGAAGGAAAAAGCTAAGATACCGAAGGACCTGGAGGCCACGAAGAGTGCGCTTCAGACCCCGCTCCTTCCTGATGAAATACGGTTTGAAGGTCTGTCGTTGGGACGGGTACCTAATATGAAGTTCGAAGATTGGGACCTCGCAGACAGCGAGAAGTTCCCACAATTGGCCGGGGAGAAATTACTAAAGTAGAAATGGTTACGTAGTGTGGAGAGGGCTGGGTTACTCCATCTACAATGGATACCCCACTACCACCGCGCACCCATCACCATTTTTGTCATCAGACAACTGTTGTGCCTGGTGCATGATAGGTATCTCTGGCTGGAGGAGCTGATTCCCATCACAACCGATCTAATTCATCGGATTTCTCGACTGCCAGTTAAAGGAAACGACCCCGCAGCCATCGTATGAAAGAGCAGCGATTTGGCCCCCATAGACACCATGAAGGCCAAGTATAAGCTAGAAAAGAGAAAGCGAGGGTATGTAATAGCAAGCATCAGGGACCAAGGGGTGCACGTAGCCACCCAGTTGTTGGCCAGCAAACTAATGAGGAAATGTCGTGCCGACGAAGTGCCAGCGTCTGTAATTGCGTTGTAGAGTAGTGCGCAGAGGGGGTCCAGTTCAACTGGGCGCAGTTCCTCTGCGACGAGTTTTTGACAAACTGTAGAGAGGCCTAGGAGCAGGGTAAGACCTTCCACTATGCGTGGTTGCTCTTATCCATCATGTTGGTTGCAGGGGAGCTGTCGGAGGACAGCCAGTTTCCCACTGTTGAGGGTGACCTACCTGAAGCCGTGAGGTACACCTCGCTCTGGGCTACGAAAGATGCGACGAGGATTCGCGAGATAAAGGTGTTCTGGGTGTTTGTGGAGGCGAGCATATGAACATGGATCAACCGCAGGCCACGCTTGTCCCCTACAGTTCATAACAGCTTGCAAAGCGCAACAGAATTCAAGGCAGATATGCATAACCTATATATCCAGGCGCGCAAGGATCCCGCACGAAAATGGGTGAAGCTCCCGTTCATCGCAACGGATGATGCGATCTTCGCGGTAATGGAGTCATGGCCTCTGGAGTGGCGCGCCCCAGACTTGGCAGAAATGGAAAAGATCGCAACGCCGCAACAAAGGAGGACACGATTCGCAGCTGGCTGAGAGGAAGCACCAGGAACAGGAAGCAGCTACCCATCAGAATGCGGCCGATGCAGCAGCAGCAGCACAGACGGCAAAGATTACAACTGCGCCGACCAAAGAGGCCGAGGAAGGCCAGGAGATGTCCTCGGGGCAGCAAACCGGGAAGTGGACAGGGAGGAGGACCACGCGGACCCCAGTACAACATCACAACAATTCAAGCGGCTGCGCAACCCAGAGAAAACCGTCCCCAAGAAGAAAGGGAAAGCCACAAAGACATCCAATGACCCGATCACGCTTACAGAAGGTGATCTATTAGGTATCAGTAAAATGATTCGGGAAGTCGCGAAGAGCGCGCTCCAAGGATTGCGGATGGAGCAGAACACTGTGTTGGGAGCGTTCAACGCGCAGCTACAAGGTTTACAGGTACAACACCACCAAACAAGCACGATGGCCCAGTATGTCGCAGCAGGAACCGGTAAGGCCGAACAACCGTTGCGTGTCCATATGGGTAACACCTTCATCTTTCCCGAAGGCGCGTTAGCAGCAAGCGAGCATGACCGGGTTGTGATGAGCAATATGGAAGGCGTCGGCTTGAACTTGGCTGCCCTGCCACGCGAAATACTGTACCAGTTGCAAGATGGGGTCATCGCCGAACTCTGTGCCCGGGAAGGCCGAGCGATCCAGGTCCTACATGAGCAGAAAATCAACATGGACCAGCTCAGCATCACGTTGGTTGCGCAGGCTAGCAGATTGGAGCAGGTCGTAGAGGATGCATGCAAAAGCGTTCCAGAGTTGGCCGTGCCGGCAAAGCTACCAGCAGCAGAGCGCGTTCATAGATTGGTGGCCAAAGTCCACGAGGCCCGGGAGGAAACGGCAAAGGTTCAATTGGCGCTGAACCTACAAATCGTCGAGCTGCAATTGAAGGCGCAACCCTCCACACCTCCGAAAGTCAGAGAGCAACACCACCGCGCAATTCAATCGGGGTTGGAAGCAATAGAGCGCGTCGTACAGGATTGCACGGGCTTGTTGGATCAGTCACTCTTCACACTAACCTCACTGCAGGAAGATCCAACTATACAACATCTAGAGACAGAAGCACGACAGTTGCAGCAGGCATATGACAACGTCCAGGGGACCGCATAGATAGTCACCCTTGCTTAGCGACTAGGCAAGATGAAGGAGGCCCAAGCTCTAAAGGAACAGGTGGACGTCGCGCATTAGAAAGAAGCAATGCTTAAAGCGCACATCCAACCTTGGCTCGAGGAAGCATTCATGATCATTGCCAAGATCGAGGGAAAGCTGGCACAGATACAAGGCATATATATGCTAAGGTAAGGAGGTGACCCTGACAACGACACATCGGAGATACACGCACAATTGGTACAGCGGGCAACAGAAGAATGTGCTGCAGACTTAGGCGAAGCGCAAAAGCTGTTGGATGGACTCCGCGCGAAGATCACCACACCAGCCGAGTGACTCGAGGACGAGTCACGATGATTGTGTTGGGGGCCTGTTGGGCAACGGATCCCCCCATAGCGGGTTTTTGGGGCTTAAAGCCCGAGTTTTGGTCAATGTAATGTAAAGACCCCGCGAAATGCAGGCGCGGAGCGCGAGAGTCTAGGGTTGTCCACCCTAAAATAATGTAATTTAATGTAAAGTGTGTCAGCCTATCCATGGTCTGTGGACCATGGGATTGTATAAATAGAACAAGGCTCCAAGTGTAAAGGGAGTCGAAGTTTGGAGAAATAACGTGTTCTTTTGGATGAGGAATTAGCTCTGAGTCGATAAGTCTGAGTCTTGGGTTGTAGTAGTAGGAGGAGGCTCTGTAGTTGAATGCACAGAGGCCTAATAGAGTCCGCAGCGGTGTGTGCGGACCCCTGCAGCTAAGTGCGCAGGGCAGAGTTGGGATTATACTTGGACAGAGAATTAATAAAAGATAAGTTGATTTTGGAATATTCTGTGTCTATGTTCCTGTTATATTTATGCATCTCTTTGTAGTTTTATGAATGCGCGCACTTGTTATGAATGTTGAATGATTAATGAGAATATTGGGCCCACATAATTAAGTTAAGATCTGTAATAATAGCACAGTAAGGATAAAGGATCTAGACAGCACCTCTTCGCGCTCTTCACAGAGTTGCGCGGAAGCAGTTGCACAAGTTGCGAAGGACAGACGGCTGCGCGGAGCAGCGCAAGTGCGCAGATTCAATTCGCAAACTTCCTAGATCTCATCAAAACATCCCTAGGGTGCAGAAACCTAGTTCCAGTGCTCTCCCATACTACCTCGAGTAAGACCTCAGTCTGCGCACCGCGAGCTGTTGCCGAAAGGGCCAGTAGTTTCAGGATTTGTTTGGCTAAATCACTTCTGAACCTGGGTTAGGCCCCAACAAGCCAACATAGTGTGGAGGATCACTAGAGCACTTCTCAGTGCTGGTTCTCTTTGGATTCTACTTCGATACCATGGATGAGGAAGAAGCATAAGTCGGTCGCTGTAAGCACCGCCAAGACCAAATGCATAGCTACGAGTATGATCTCGTGTGAAGCTGCCTGGTTGCGGAAGCTCTACAGTGAGCTGTTTGTACACATGATGAATACCACTGTGATTCTCTGTGATAACCAGGGGGGATTCGATGATTGCACCAACAGATAGACATTAGAAACTACCTTATCTGGGATATGGTAAGTCGATGAGCGAGGAGGCTCCATCCAATTGAGACTGATGTACAAGTCGCAGACATTTTATCAAAGCCCCGAGGAAAGGTCAAATCTGTGACTTTCCCGAACGACTTGGATTCCTTGAGAGACCTTCGTATAAGGGTTCTACATGTTGCATGCATTGAGCTCTGGGAAGCTCTAGGGGCTTGGGGTACTTACTGGAGCAACACACGACCATAGGGCGACTCACCCTCCCCTAATGGTGCGCTGTGTACAGGGTGAATAGCTCAGCCTTCCCCTGTGATAACCCGAGGCGACTTTGGGACAGGATAATTCGTTCTCTTGTGAGCCAAGATGATTCGTTCTCCTGTGAGCCAGGATGATTAGTTCTCCTGTGGGATAGGATGATTAGTTCTCCTATCGAGGCATCCTACCCATGACGTCTAGGACTCATGGGAAGTACCTCTCATCTGATTAGTGAGCAAGGAAATGGTGTTAGGGACCATAGTAGTACTATCGATGGACGCATCGTTGTATCTATTGTACTCCCTATGCTAGGATGACCTCCAATTGATCCGGGATCAATATGAGTGGTTTGAGACACTCTCTTGTGATATTGATTTGGGATCAATAAAACTGACTTTGGGTCAGTAGAAAATGGTATGAAACATTCTCGATCAATTCTCCTTCATGGTTCAGCAAAGCAGTGTAGGGCACTGGTGGCAGAGATAGTACAATCGGACAGATGGATCAGCGAATAGAGTTCTCTCTAGTTGAGAGGGAATGTTAAAATTGGCAACTAGGGCCAAACTCCATGTGAGTCATCTTATTAATGGAAGCTGATATTTTTCTTGGATCCCTCTCATTGAGAGGTGTAGGATTGATATAAAGATCATCCGATTTCGATAAGTATTCATGGAGATATGAATTTATTTGTGTTATAGGACAATTCATCAAGGTCGGCCAGCAACCAAATAAACCCCTCATGTGCTCAACGTTTTAGTATAAATAGAAGAGGTCCTCAAGTCATTTGGACTCACTCACACTCTTGTGATCTCTCTCTTCATTCTGTTTTGGGTTTTATGAAAGAGAGATCTAGAGGGAGTGCCCTAGTCTAATACGCTGTCCTAATGAAGATCAAATCACAGCCATGGAAGTAAAGGCTATACGCTACCCTAGAAGAGATGCCCTAGACCCTAACGCTGTCATGGAGTCTTATACACAGCATCTTATACGTTGCCATGGAGGGCCCTAATTACAGTCAGGGAGCAGCCCTAGACGTGGAGGAGAAAGGGTCTTCTAGGAGTGTCTACGCTGCCCTAATTTACAGTCAAATGCAGTCACGGAAACACAGCTAGGAGAGGCTGAACGCAGGTCTATAAGAGACCCTAAGACGCTGTCCTTAAATGCCCTAAGCGCTGTCCTAGGAGAAGTCATCTAGACGCAGAGGAAGGAGGGTTTTGTTATGCCCTAGCCACAGAAAATAGGAGGACTAATGCAGCCCTCTAAACGCAGTTGAATGACTATATAGAGGAGACCTAACTCTATGGAAGACAGGCCTTAAAAGCTGTCAAGAAAGGGCTCCTAAATGCAGTCAATGTATGATCTAATATGCACTTATGGAGAGCACAGATCCGCTGATGTATGAGGCTCTAAACCGCAGTCTCAAGAGGTCTCTATGGTGCCCTAGGACGCAGTCATATATGCTGCAACAGGAGGCACGTATATGCAATAAAGGGGAGGCCTTAATCCGCAGTAAAAGGGAGCATCTAGCCACTATCAAGGAGACCTAAGAAGAGGCTCCTATCCGCTGTCCTGAAAGTGCCCTTAACACTGGCCAAGGTGAAGCCATCGTAGAAAAGAGAAACCTTAGCAGCAATGAGGAGGTCTGGCCGCAGGCTTATGGAAGACCCATGAACTGTCTCTCATCCACAGCTAGAAGGGTTGCTAAGTCACAGCCAAAGGAAGCTTCAGCATAGCTGTAGGTGACAGCTCACTGCTGTAGATGTTAGTACTATGATAAAGGCTGTTCCAGGTATGAGAATGCTTGCAAGTGGAAGTCACAGTCATAAGGTAAACTTGTGTGATGAAGGAGTCTGCACTCAGACTTATCTCAGACCATGTAGGGCTGGCTTCAAATGATTGGATGCTAACATTCTGAAGCACTGATGATTATAAAGACAGTTACTTCTGTGTTGCTATGTGCTAGGCCATAGGCCATAGCATCATAGCATGGGTCTCTTAGAGCTGCTCTATTGGTCAGAGATTATGAAGGAAGATTAATACAGCCACAGGTGCCCTCATCAGATCAGCAGCTCTTCACTGTCAAGGGACATGCTACAGTTCTATCATTGATTGAAGACTGTCATGGAAATTCAGGATTGCATCTTAGATTAGTCATTATTAACAGAATAATCATTATTGACAGAATAATAGACTTACTGCTGTTGTCATAAAATCTCAGATTTAAGTATATGTACTCTCTCTCTCTCTGCTGAACTATTGAAGAACATATAAGAAGAATTGATCAAGGGTTTCCCCACATTGGGGTTTGTCCCTGGCTAGCGCAACATCTTGTGTCCTCTTGTCTTGGCTTGTCTTATGCGATTTATATTTATGTTCTATCTGCAGTTTACTTTAATGCTGATGTGATTGCTAATCTGAAAAAGATATTGAACTAACTATGAAAATTGAAATAAATTGCTCTAGCATAAAACATACTTAAACTTAACACACTGCAAATGAAAATAAGCAACGAAAAGACCTCACATTTTGATTTAAACTTAAAAGAAAAGCACTTTCGTTCCTTGATGAAAATTGCACTTTTGGTAGAATCCAAAACATGTAAAAGGGCATAGTTTCACAATATCATTTCATTCTTTCATTTAAAACTGCATTTTAGGTACACTCATAAAAGAAGTAAATTGACATTTTTCCAGCATATGCTTAATTTAGTTTCTCCCACTATGTGAAATAATTTTGTTATTACAACATCGATGACCAACTAATTATGGTTGAACTAGCTTCTAGAATCCAGTTTTCATACAAAATGTGAATACATTTTTGGCCAATATACACTACATATGGCATCCATAGATTGTTGATACGCCTGCATTAAAATGTAAATATAACACAATGCAAACTAAAGACTAAAAAGCTTAATGCCAAATGGAATAATCTCGACCTATTGGAATCGTCAAAGCAAATGGAAAACCTGGATCTATATGAACACAGCAAATGCAAAAGAAAATGAATACAATAATAGAAAAGCAAAAAAAAATTCCTACTGCCCCATCGTTTTAAACAAGCTGAACTATACCCTACTCTCCAAATAGCTATGTCCGTAATACTACAATTAGACCTCAATAATCGAAATCACTCAATTAAGATTCCCAATTTTAGGAACGTGGCCTACTTTAGAAAATATTCACGCAAACCTGTTAAGATCAGATAAAATCTGAGTATAACCATTGCAAAGTATGCAAAAGTGGGCAACTATAATACCTCACAAGTTTGATTCAACCTACAGGGCCCTCACGGAAGAGTTTGGTGTAAAAAATATCTTTGACAGACATTTCAATCCTGAAGGCATTCGAAACATCAAATTGGTATTCGAATACACCCAACAGCCATCCATGCAAACCATCAAAACTAGCATACCCAGAAAGATAAGAAAACATTATCATACCCAGAAACATAAGAAAAAGGTAAATATATATGGATGGGAAAATAAAGTTCACAACCAGCCTACATAACCAAGGTTGAAGATGGCAAGGCACACTTCCAGGTGCTTTATCCGCTGCGGAGTCTTAAGCTCTGCTTTTGCCCCTGCTTATGGTACTAGCTTAACTTGGCTAGACTGATGGGACAGTTGACGTAGTGATGAACCCATACTGAATAGATTGGGGCCATTCATTGAGAGATTGGTTTTACTGGCCAGTAGCAGATCCATATGTAGAACCGGTCCTTGTCTTTATTGCAGTTTCTGAGCTAGCAGCTAAGGAGAGAGACTCGCGCTACTACACCCCCCCCCCCCCCGCGTCTTTATTGCAGTTTCTGAGCTAGCAGCTAAGGGGGGAGACTCGCGCTACTAAGAGGCCAACCCACCCCCCCCCGGCCCCAGAGGCGTTTGACAAAGGTTTGAATCGATTTACCCCTTCTTCTTTCCTCTCCTCTATCAGCCAGGCGCGGGCAGATCGATTATCCCGCTACTCCCAAACCCCTTTCCCTTTACCCGGGTAACTAAACAGGACAGGGATAGACGCCTTTGGTAACTAGAAAGAGACAGACCCGGCAGGAAGGAGAAACCAGCTAGCAAACCCAGTAGTTATTGGGATAATTCCAGAAGCAAAGCCCCTTTAAAAGCGGAGTAACCCAGCTAGCAAAACCAGTAGTTAATGGGATAACTCCAGCTAGTATGGAAAACCTGACCACTTGGGAAGAAGTTCAGCCTGCCATTATCCACAGGTTTGTATCTCCCACAGGTTTGGGATAGTGTTTTTATGATTAAAATAGATTAGTATCATCTAAAGCCTCTAAAATCTTAAAATTTAAATAAGTAAATAGATTTCCTAAAATTTCCACAAAACCATACCAAAATTTAAATCCTATCATAATTCTATTATTTCAGGAAAAAAACGCCCCTTATGCTACTGCATAAAATAAATCCCTCTATGCCCCAAAAAAATCCAGTTTTTTTTTTTTTTCAAATCGACAGTAAGAGTATTTGAATAATGTTTTAGTAAGACTGTTTAGATAGTGTTTTTAGGGTGAAAATAGACTAGTACCATCAAAAATATGAAGGAAAACATCTAAAATCTTAAAATTTAAATAAGTTTAAATAAGTAAATAGATTTCCTAAATTTTTCACAAAATCATACCCAAATTTAAATCCTATCATAATTCTATTATTTTAGAGAGAAAAAGACGCCCCTTATACTACTGCATAAAATAAATCCCTCTGCCCCATACGGAAGCCAAAAGGACCCTGCATCAACGTCGGTAGAAACGGGTTCAAATATTTACCCCATACATATATATATGTATAATTTTTACCAATACAGTTCAGTTCCGGAGATGTAAGAAAATAAACAAGCATTATTACAGTTATCCTATCCTGAATACAATCCATTGAAAGAGCAACTGTGGTGAAGTTCAGTGAGGACTATAACAATGGGAGAGCATCGTTACCGGTAACATACCTTACATATAATATATTGAAGTATCAACTCTGGTAGAGTTTCTGCGATCGGGTGACATGTACAATGAGGACTATAGGCATGGGAGGCGTTGGAAAGGTTCTTAGAAAATCGAATATCCTCGGTAAAAAGAATGACTAAGCCTTTCCAAATCCTCCAAAGCCTAAAGACCCCATGACATAGGTTGATTGCCCCTCTGGGCCTCCGCCATTGCCACAGAAGAGAACCTTTCTGCAATATGTGTGATACATACAAAAACTTAGAAGCCCTAACCCTATCCCTAACCGCCGCCTTTAAATTCCAAGAGACCGGACGACCGTCAAATAACGATGACGAATAGCTGAAGGTTTACATTCACTCAGTCGAGACCATGAGTGTTTTTGGGAAAAAATACGTGGTTACAATTTGCTGGTTCTAAATTAAATGGTAAAAAGTTATCGGTGTAAATTAGTTTTGGTATTTGGTTTGTATAGGTTTAGTGTATTGAGAGTAAAAATTCACTAATCAATTACGTTACAATTATCATATTTATTTAAATAATTATAAAAATTAACTATAATAAATACATTGAAAATAAAATAAAATAATATTAATAATAATTATATTATATCACATAGTTGAGGTTGTTCTGTAATTTTTTACATGGACCTATAGATTTAGTATAGACTATTGTTGATATATGGTTCAGACTTGTAGGGGTTAAGAGCGGTATTCTGATATCACTCTAATTCTAGTTTTTCAGGAAAATGCTAGTTGTATGGAAGCGGGGATGGAAGGTGTGCAATTATTGAGATAGAGAAGGGGGTTGTCACTACCTTTGGCATGGACGTGAAGGATAAGGATTTATCATTTAAAGTGTTGAATGGGAGCTCCCTTCCTTTCAGCTCCTTGGCCTACGACTTTGCAATTCATTTCACACAGGCTAGAGGTTCTAATGAAGATATGACCGACATTGGTTCATTTATTTGTTCTCTTTGGGTTGTAAGGCCCAATCTATGTGTACACAACTTATGCAGTTATCTAAATGACACAGATCTATAGGAAAAAAAACCCTTTGTACTAACCGATCTGGGCTAGGAGAAGGGTTTGAAGAATTGAAACACATGGAGGAATTTCATATCTTCATTAGAACCCTTAATGGGAAGTCCTCCCTTTTTTGGGTTTCAGGTCTGGATTACGTGGCGAATCTCAAACAATAGATAGAGAATTTGTTGGGATATCCTTGTAGAAATTCCTTGTAGATTCAAACTACTAATTGTAATTTACTAAAATAATAGACTTGAATCTACTCTACTCATCAGCATAAACAATTAAACGATCGCGAAATCACGAAGCATGCAAGAGAAAGAATTTAATCAACACATTACACAATGATTTCCTGGGGAAAGACACAGCTAAAAACCCATGCTATCTGTATATTGCATTAGTTAGAATTACAATGTTTTGCTCAAGCCTGAACAACCTTTGCACTATCTCTATTTTTCTCACAACTTCCTAGACAAACCTAGGCCAACACTTAATCAATTGTTTGCTTGCCCAAGTCCATATTTACTTGTGTTGTTTCCTTGGGAATTAGTCCCCTATTAATTAGGGAAATTCCTCAATTGGAATTGCGCAATCCTCATAGGCCTTCCTCTGACTGCATGCACCACCTGTACAATTCAGATGATTATACAATTGATAGTACATTGTCCCTGAAATCCAATCTCAACTGGGTAACTCTCATATCTGACATGCATGAGTTATTTATGAGTGAATCATCAGTTTACTGGTTGATCATTGTAGGCAGCTTCACACTACTAGACCTCACACTAAATCCTCCAACGGTTGGAACTAGTTTAATTGACTTTAACTTAGTTAAACTGAATTAATTAATTACAACTCAAAATAAACTCAATCAGGGCTCTTATAAAGTAGGAGACACTCTACATGACTCAAGTTAGACCCTCAACTCAAATTAACTGAGCCAACTAAGTCAAATTAACTTAGTTAACTAATACAAGTTGTCATGAGATGTGGAATTACAATTTTATTCCCAATTTAATTCAAGGACAAAATTAAATTAGGATTTTCTTGTTGCATTTTCAACACTCCCTCTCAACAAGAAAGGGATTATCTGCTACCCCGATCCTGCCTCTATGAAACTCGAATTTTCATCTTGACAATGCCTTTGTCAAAATATTTGCATCATGTTCTTCTATAGGAATGTACTCCAGCAACATGATTCTCCTCTGCACACAATCTCGTAGATGGTGATACCAGATGTCAATATACTTAGATCGATCACGAAAAACTGGATTCTCGAAAGAGTTTGATACAACTTTGGTTGCCACAATAAATCGTTGTAGGATTCATCTGCTGACCAAATAACCCAAAAAGGATCTTCCTCATCCAGATAGCCTCACAAGTTGCTTGACTAGCAACCATGTACTTTGCTTTTGCATTCCTATTGTACCAAGAAACTGTTGTTGACCCAATACTGAAGATTCCCCCTGATGTGCTCTTCCTATTGGATGGACTCCCTGCCCAATCTACATCTGTGAAGCCTTGAAGCTTCACTCCCTCTGTTTGTCTGTACCAAAGACCAAAATGGGTGGTGTCTTTGAGGTATCTCGACACATGTTTAGTTGCCTTCTAATAGAGTTTGGTTGGCTTAACCATTGCTTGACTAAGTTGGTTAACAACAAAACATATGTTTGGTTGTGTGTTCACTAAATACATAAGTGAACCCACAAGATGCCTGTAAATATTAGCCTCCACTACTTCACCTAAATTATCATCTTCCTTCCTCCAATTCCCTGCTAGAGGAGTCTCCATTGGTTTGCTACTCTCCATGTGGAACTTCTTCAATATCTCATTGGCATACTTGCCCTGAGAGACAAACAGTTCCTCATCTCCTTGCCATACTTCCATACCAAGGAAATAAAGTGTGAACCTTAGATCCTTCGTCTTGAACTCTCTTGCAAGATCCTATTTGCAAGATTTTACCAGCTTCTCATCACCTGTTAGAATTAAATCATCGACATAAGTATTATAAGCAACAATTTACCTTCAAACACAATATGGTAAAGGTTCACATCTGCTTCACTTTTGGTGAAGCCCAACCTAGTGAAATAGTTGTCAATCTTGGTGTACCAAGCACAGGGTGCTTGTTTCAATCCATACAGTGCTCACTTGAGTCTGCACACATGTGACTCTCTGTTGAAGGTCTCAAATCCTTCTAGCTACTTAATGTACACCTCTTCCTCAATCACATCGTTGAGGAATGTTATCTTCACATCCATCTAATGTATCTTCCATCCCATTTGCGCTGAAAGTGCTAGAATATATCTGATTGAAGAGTACCTTGCTACTGGAGCAAAGGTCTCCTCGTAATCAATTCCCTCCACCTGAGAGAACCCCTTGGCCACAAATTTGGCCTTGTGTTTCTCCACACTCCCATTTGTTGCTTTCTTTACCTTGTAAAGCCATCTGGAACTCACCACTGACTTGTATGTTGGTCTTTGGACCACTTCCCAAACACAGTTTCTAATAATGGAGTCATACTCCTCAACCATGGCATCAACCCATATTGGTTTCTACACTGCTTCCTCGAATGAGGATGGCTCAATCTCTACACTCTCGCTCATAATAGGCATGTAGCTAGTGTATTGATTTGGTGACCTCCTTTTCCTACGTTCAGATGTGGGTGCTCCCACATTCTCTCTAGCATCATGCATCAATCTGTCAGCCTCTCTAGTGCGCTTCCTTCCATCTCTAGGAGTCTTTGCATGAGTGGATTCTTCCATACTCTGCTCCTTTGCATGTGGTTGCTCCACATCATCTTGAGGTTCTTCCTTTGGAGCTAAAATCTCCTCTTCTCAATGCAACTAAAGCTCCCACCCAATAGTTGTGAGGTGTATCAGCGTACCCCATAAATATGCCCAACTCAGTTGTTGACTCTAGCTTTTTCTGCACATCCTTGGTAACATGATAGTAAACTGATGAACCAAAGATCCTGAAGTGTGCCACATATGGTTTCTTACTTGAAAAAACTTCTTCTGGTGTACTCATCCCAAGAATCTAATGAGGACTCTTGTTCTGCACATATACAGCTGTGTTGCATGCTTCAACTAGATCTTATTTGCAGTATTGATAAAATGAAGGAACCATTTTTATTACGCTACAATTGAATTTTTATAGTTTTATTTATGGTTTTTTTGGGGCAGATGTTTGCAGTTTATGGTATCCTTAGAGGATGTCTTAAGATCCCTTTAGGAATTATGTGGTCCATCTACCTTGGACAAAGAGTAGAGGGAGAAGTAGTACCTATTTGGAGACATGGTGTATAGTAGTTTAGTTGCACATGGGTAGGCTACAAAAATGTTTATGTCAACTTAAGCAGCATTGCCAAATAAGAGATATCCAACCTCAGTTATATCGAAAAAATGGACTCTCAAAAGGGTATTGTTTATTCCTTTTTCCTACTACTTATGAAACGACCCTAGGACCTTGATATAGGTCCATATGTGGATGGGCCAGACATCTGCATACCCATTACTGGGTATCCCTTCGAATCATCTTACAAACATGTTCATGCTAGTGCTGGCATGCTTTTTTTTTTTTTCAAAGGGTAATGTTTTTTCTTTTTTCCTACTACTTATGAAACAACCCTAGGACCTTGATATAGTACCATATGTGGATGGGCCAGACTTAATATAAGTTAAAGGACGATGATAACTGTTTGATGAAGTAAGAGAACACACTTTAATAATAATAAGAGAAGATTGTGCTAATAAGAAAAAGTAAAAAGTACCTCACAAATAGTTATCATCGTTAGAAGAATCTCATCCTAACCTAGATGCCCTAGATTCTTCAACACCCCAATCCATTAACCCTAGATTAGAACAGAACCATAGTTCCATTTACCAAATCTACAAAATACCATGGGCAAAAAACCATCATGCCCAAAACCATGTGCAAAATCCATGCACAAAACCATAGGTAGGTCCGCTTGAGGCTAGTCGTGGAAAGAATATAATTCACACCCAACACCCATAACCCACAACATAATGGGGTGGCTGAAAGGAAGAACATAAGTATCATGGGAGTTGCATGAGCGATGTTACATGATCAAGGCCTACCATTGCACTTGTGGGTCTAAGCATGCAACACAGTTGTATATGTGCAAAACAAGAGTCCTCATCAGATTCTCAGGATGAGTACACCGGAAGAAGCTTTTTCAGGTAAGAAACCATATGTGGCACACTTCAGGATCTTTGATTCATCAGCTTACTATCATGTTACCAAGGATGCACGGAAAAAGCTAGAGACAACAACTGAGTTGGGCATATTTGTGGGATACACTGATACACCTCACAACTATCGGGTATACCTGCCATCTCACAGGATGACAGTGGTTTGTAGAGATGTGAAGTTTGATGAAGAGAAGGCCATGAGATGTTCCCTTGAGAGGGAGCTTCAGTTGCATGGAGAAGAGGAGCTTTTAGCTCCAAAGGAAGAACCTCAGGATGATGTGGAGCAGCCACATGCAAAGGAGAAGAGAGTGGAAGCATCCACTCATGCATAGACTCCTAGAGATAGAAGGAAGCACACCAGAGAGGCTAACAAATTGATGCATGATGCTAGAGAATTTGGGAGTACCCACATTTGAACGCAAGTATAAGAGGTCACCAGATCAATACACTGGCTACATGCCTATGATGAGCGAGACTGTAAAGATTGAGCCATCCTCATTCGAGGAAGCAGTGCAGAAATAAATATGGGTTGATGCCATGGTTGAGGAATATGACTCCATTATTAGAAACCGTATTTGGGAAGTGGTCCGAAGACCAACATACAAGTCAGTGGTGGTTGCAGATGGATTTACAAGGTAAAGCAAGCAACAAATGGGAGTGTGGAGAAACATAAGACTAGATTTTTGGCCAGGGGGTTCTCTCAGGTGGAGGGAATTGATTACGATGAGACCTTTGCTCCAATAGCAAGGTACTCTTCAATCATATCTATTCTAGCACTTTCAGCGCAGATGGGATGGAAGATACATTAGATGGATGTGAAGATAACATTCCTCAACGATGTGATTGAAGAAGAGGTGTACATTAAGAAACCGGAAGGATTTGAGACCTTCAATAGAGAGTCGCATGTTTGTAGACTCAAGTGAGCGATGTATGGATTGAAACAAGCACCCTGTAATTGGTACACTAGGATTGACAACTATTTCACTAGGTTGGGCTTCACCAAAAATGAAGAAGATGTGAACCTTTACCATATTGTGTTTGAAGGTAAATTTTTTATTATAGTATTATATGTCGATGATTTAATTCTAACAGGTGATGAGAAGCTGGTAAATTCTTGCAAAGAGGATCTTGCAAGAGAATTCAAGATGAGGGATCTAGGGCTCACACATTATTTCCTTGGTATGGAAGAATGACAAGGAGATGAGGAACTATTTGTCTCTCAAGGAAAGTATTCCAACGGGATACTGAAGAAGTTCCACATGGAGAGTATCAAACCCATGGAGACTCGTCTAGCAGGGAATTGGAGGAAGGAAGATGCTAATTCAGGTGAAGTAGTGGAGACTACTATTTACATGCAGCTTGTGGGTTCACTTATGTATTTAGTGAACACACGACCAAACATATGTTTTTCAGTTAACCATCTTATTCAAGCAATGGTTAAGCCAACCAAACTCTATTGGAAGGCAGCTAAACATGTGTTGAGATACCTCAAAGACACCGTTCAGTTTGGTCTTTAGTACAGATAGACAGAGGGAGTGAAGCTTCAAGGCTTCACAGATGCATATTGGGTAGGGAGTCCATCCAATAGGAAGAACACATCAGGGGGAATCTTTAGTATTGGGTCAGCAACAGTTTCTTGGTACAACAGGAAACAAAGATCAATTGCACTCAGTTCAGTAGAAGCAAAGTACATGGCTGCTAGTCAAGCAACTTGTGAGGCTATCTGGATGAGGAAGATCCTTTTTGGGTTATTTGGTCAGCAGATGGATCCTACAATGATTTACAGTGAAATCAAAGTTGTATCAAACTTTTCGAGAATCCAGTTTTTCATGATCGATCCAAGCATATCGACATCCAGTATCACCATCTACAAGATTGTGTGCAGAGGAGAATCATGTTGTTGGAGTACAATCCTACAAAAGAACAAGATGCAAATAATATATTAAGGTTGAAATCTTTGAAGGATTTGGTCAAACAAAGAGCATATCCTGAGGGTTCTATGGTGGAAGGATCTATGGTATATCAATCCATGGTGTATATTAGTCATTATCTTCCTAAATTAATAGAAAATATACATGTGGGTCACATTTGGGAAAAGGTAGAGTAAGCAAGTGAAAGGTAATTAAATATTTAATGTTGAGATTATTTATAATACATATAACTTTTCATTGTTATTTATGTCATTTTTATTTATTTATTTATTCTTTCATCAAGTATTAATAGTGACCATAATAGCTAATATTTATTACTAAATTTTGTTTTTCTAATAAATTTGGTTGAGAGTGGGATGCACTACACATGTACATTGCAAACAACCTTGACTTGATAAAGGTATGGAATGAAAGATGTATACAACATGATGTTATGTTATCATGGGAAGGGGTGTCTACATTAGTTATAAAAATTTTTGTGAAGGAGATACCAATGATCCTTATAGGGAAATTGATTTAGTAAATAGTTTGAAATATAAACAGGCAAGTATGCATTCTCACGGTGCAATATTTTATTAAGTTATTCTATAAATTGTTAATTTGAATAGAAGTGTTCTTTTTTCTTGAGATAATTTCCAATTTATATTAATATGTTTATTAATTAACAATTCCTTTTTTATGTGATGCAACAACATTGACCCATCCTCTGAAAAATCAACAAGAAGGAGTTCCAAAAGGCGTAACTATTAAAAAGGATGGGTAATATCTATTTTTGCAAAATATTAAAAAGCCCTGGGATCCTATCGATGAGGAATCTTATGGATTTTGTTGAGAGATTTGGGAAGAAAATCATGGATCCAAAGTGATCCAAGACCATGTAATTTCCTGTATAATTTGTAACCTTCAGTCATTGAAGAGAGGTTGTCATTGAACAATTAATAAGCTTGCCAAGGCAATAAGAGATGCTATGTAATGATATATTAATGAGGCTAATAAAATCTAAATTTCATGTGATGTGGAATCCCTAGTGTGTGAATATCATAATTTAATTATATTCCTATCTTAGTGTGTGAATAATACCATGTGATCTAGCGTGTTGATGCTACATGCAACTAGTGTGAGATAAACATGTTTATGTTGCATACAAATTGATGTCAAAGAAAATATCGTGTGGCCCTTTCACTCTATGTTTTTTTAACCTAAAAAGTCCGCAGTGAATGTGTATCTAAGCTGGAGTTGATTGCATGTGCTTGGAGGGCATTGAATTTCTGTTGGGTTGTGTGTGGTCTTTCCTAGTAAGCACAACATGACGATGCATGCATATATTCATGAGAAATTAGTGGACCATGCATGCATGGAACATAAGCATAATGGAAGAGCGTAGTGGGGACAAACTCACCGTCAAGGATCGAGGCTAATAAAAACTAGAAAATGGCAGAACCCCAGTTTTGCTTTCATTAAGTGGTGTGTAGTGTGGAGGAGAAACAATAAAAGAAGGTATGAGATGGTTTAATATCTGGTTATATATATATATATATATATATATATATATATATTTATTTATTTATTTATTTATTTTTATTTATTATTATTTTTTAATTTTTTTATGTAATAAGTATCTTCTTACCTATATATATATATATATATATGAGTTTATTCAAACCTAAAAAAAAATCTTCATTGTGATAAAGTGGTCACCCCATTGGTAAGAGATTATTAGAGTGTGTTCTCTTACTTCATCAAACAGTTACCAAAACAAAAGAGACAAGAACACAAGATGTTGGCTCTTAGCTAGGGCAAAACCTCTCTCTCCTAAAGAGGAAAACCCTTCTGCAAATTTCTCTTATTGAAGCTTCAATTGACAAATGCCAAACCCTAGACCCTTGACTAGTAGATCCTCCAAGCACAAGACACAATCTCTCTTTTACAACTTTCCCTTTTGTTCTTCAATCAATGCCTCCTTCTACACTGCACCTTGATCTCTTTCTTCACACTTCTTTCGGCAACTAATGGCACTTTCCTTTGCTTTTTCTCCCGGCGACTACAAAAACCTTAGGTCTCCTTAGAGACCTCTTCTTTGGTGCCTTACTTTCCTTCGCTTGGCAATCTTTCTTCTCCTTGGCACTTAAACTAGAAAATGAACCTTCTTCTTCCGGTATATATTTGGGTTAGAGGTTGATCCTCTTAACCCTACTGCAGATCTGATTTCTTCGCACATGTGGCTGATCTAGGGCTTGAGATAGACCCTTTTTACTTGCTCCCTTCCTTCACTAGATGTGGTACCCCCTTCGCTTGATATTGAGGCCTATTTAGAGTCTCTTCTTAGCCCAATCAAACTCTATTATGTTGCTACACTTGTGGATCTGATGTGACTGCATAAATTCCCTCCTTTCCTTGCACGTGTGACAGAATTAGGCCCTAAAATAGTCCTCTCAATGTCTGTTTCTACTTCTCCTTCTTCGTTGCCTCAGAAGCACCTTTCTGCTCCTTTTTTGCACCTCTTTCTTGACTCTCTTCTTCATTTATTTCAAAGATCACTTGATGATCTAATTGTGAGGTCGAATGGCCCTATATATAGGAGTTTTCCCCTCCTATTTGAGCCAACTTGAGCTAGTGAGGCCAACATGTCCTTAAGTGCACCAAAAATTCATTTCCTTGAGCCGACTTGAATAGGAGACTTGTCTTTTCTTTGGAGGATCACCCTTGACATATTTCTTTGACTCTAATACATATCTTTACATAGTGTAACATGCCCACATGGGTCTTAAATAATTACATTGATCCTTTGACTTTCTTAGAAGCACTTCAACATGTGCTTGACCTATCAAATGGACAAGAAATCCATTCTTGATAATGAAAAAAATAATAATTCTTTTATTTTACAAGTACAAATATCAAAATTACATTTATGAAGACCGAACCTAGTTACACTTTATTCAACACTCCCTCTTAACTAGGGAGGTATTCATAAATCATTACAAGGTGTTTCGACATTTTCAATCTGAAGAATTCACATAAGATAAATTGAATTGGCAATCCATATGTTATAGTATCATAGTCACCAACATTGTTTCCACAACAAGGCCTTGACTGGCAGCTCTATCTCTCATTAGATCAGAGCACAATGGTGGCGAGACCAATGATTACAGACACCTTCATCATTATCTCTCAAGGTACATACCCACCCGGGTGTTCACTGAGTATGACATTCTAGGACTATTCTTGTCTTAGGTTCCCAACCCTCAAAGAATATATGTCCTCTTGCTTACTCTTATCTTGGATGCCCTACACATCCTCAAAGAGCATCAGATGCTAAATGATTACCCAATCCTCCATTCTTTCTTCCCAAGTGAAGACAAAAATTTTGTGTCTATCTCTCCCTCTCAACTAGGGAAGATATGACCATTCCTGTGAAGGAATGTACCCAAGCTCCCTCTGACCAGGGACTTTCCCAATATCCCTCTTAATTAGGGACTTGTCAAAGCTCCTTTTCAACTAGGGACTCTTATTTTCATCAACAGCTTCCTTTTGTGGGTCCTTTAGCTGCTTGATCACCTTCTTTCCTTGATGTCATGAAATTCACTCGAGCTTCATCCTTGTAGGGCATCAGCCATCGATCATTTTCCTTCTTGGTTCGTCATGTCATTCTTATCTTCATGGAAAGTGGCTTACTTGATACATATCTGGAACCTTCTTCATATGGCTACATCTTTATCATCATGCTTCTTTCAGGGATTTTCCATCCACCACATGAATTCTAGTTGTACTTGCACTTACAACCCTTGTTCCAGTAGCCCTGCATGAACTTATCCAGATATTATTCAAGAAATCAAAACATAACATTAAATCAAACAGTACCTTATGATATGGCTCTTCATCATGACATCTTGTTGGCTTGAATCATTAGCATCCTGCATGTTCATATCTCCAAGGCCTTTCCAGGTGTCAAGGGTCCTTTGATCTTTTTCTTCCTTGGTCAGAACTTTCGTGCCTTCTTTTAGGAGATTTCTCAACAAATCTGTCAGATGTTGATTCCTAGTGTCCATGGTGTCCTTTTATCCCTGATCTCTTTTCCCATATGCTTCTTTATAGGTTCTCTTGTCAATCACCTCATACTTCATATGAGGACATTTCTCATGTTGACCTTTATTAGTGTGTGAACCATGCCTTCGTGCATATTCTCAATGAAAAGAGATCTACCCTATTCTAGACCATGCTCATTAATGTAAATGATGACATGAATTAACATAGATGCATACATACCTCATCTTAGTTCTTTCCTTGATCATTTCTACTCCCTTTGACAGCTTCCTAGATTGAGATTACCTCAATCTCCTTTGCTTTGCTACATATTTCCTTGCCTACATATCATCCTTTCTTGAATCCTCATAAGTGGAATTCCTATCAAGGCATCAGCTTTTCCTGAAATTCATGAACACTCTATTGAAGATTCCATAAGAGGATCCTTGTATTCCTCATCCTGCAAGTGCTTCTTTCTGCTGATGATAGTGGCCTTGTAAGATGATTATTCTTGATCATGATCTTTTCTTTATGCACTGATGAGGTTATCCAATGGCTACATCCTTACTACATGAATCTCTTTATCTAAGCTATCTCTACATACTGCTCTTATATTCCTGAAGATGATATTCTCATAAATCATGCATTCTATCCTACTGCTACATGTCCCTGTGATACCCAAAAATTTAAAGAAGACTTATGTGAAGAAGTTGATCTCAATCATAGTAGAGATTCAGAGGGTGCTCCTTCTTCTGCTTCTTATCTTCTTCTTTCACTTCTTGGGTAATGTTGGCTTCTTCTTGTTTTCTCTTATTGTTGTCCTTCTTGAACTTAGAACAATCCTTTTTATAGTGTCCATATTCTTGGCAGCCAAAGCATTGGACTTTGGACATATCTCTTTTACCCTTTTTATGTGGACCAAACTTGCCAAATTTCCCTTTTCTCTTGGTCATAGCAGCAAATGCCTGCTCCTTTGGTCCCACATCATCTTTGGCTTTGAGTCTAGTCTCCTCAATTTTGCATAGAGACCAAAGTTCATTCAGCGGGGTAGCTTATTTCTTGGCATATATACTTGATGTGAAGTTGGCCCATTCCTCAGGTAATGCATTGAGAACCACAATTGTCATTTCTCTGTTTGAGATAGCTTCTCCTAGTTATCGTAGTTGGTCTCTCATCTCAGAGACCTTCATGAAGTAGGGATATATTCCTTCTTCCTTGGAGATATTCATTTTATATAGTTCATTACGCAACAATATCACTTCTCCAGTTGTAATAACTGAGAATAGCTCCACCAGCTTACCATAGATTTCTTTAGTTGTTTCAAGTTTGGAAACATAAGGAATGAGAGGCTCCTTGATGGATTCTATTAGAATCCTTTGAGCCCTTGTTTCATCCTTATTATAATTTGCTAGGGATTGAGGTTGTTCCTTACCAGGGACAATGACACTCCCTTTGATGTAGTCCATAATTTCATTTTCTTTGAGTAGATCAATCCTCTTTTTCCATGCAAGGAAATTAGTTGTCCCAACCAATTTGTTGCTTTCCTTGCAAAAAGTTTTTTTTTATATGTTCAAAAGAGGACATAAAAGTACTTACTTGAGAGATTTGTTGCAAAGAGATATTGTTGCTTCCTTGAATATTTGATGATTTGACTTCTTAGATATTGGAGTTTTTCAAGATGCTTCCTTCAAGGTGCCTTGTGAGAGATTTGCTTGTTTGATGAAAAAATTTTCAATGTGTAGATCTGGAGATCTTCTATGGTGGGCCTGGATCTGAGTGCCTTCCTTTAAAAATGATGAGTCTTCGATGTAAACCCTTCTTAGATGAGCCTTCTTTTATATGCCTTTGAATGAAATGCTTTCTTCTTTCTTTGTTCTTAGGATGATAATCCTTCTTGATAGATCTAGGAGAGGAGATAGTAACCATCCTTGTCTTTGATGAATTTGGAACGCTTGCTTGTGGATCCGATGCTTCAACCTTTGTGTTCCCTTGCTTCTTGATCTTGATGCTTTGATATTCTATGTGTTCTTGAGATGCCCTTCCTTGATGTGTCACCTTAGCTCTAATACCATGTTGAAGAATCTAGGGCATCTAGGTTAGGATGAGATTCCTCTACGATGACAACTATTTGTGAGGTACCTTTTACTTTTTATTATTAGCACAATCTTCTCTTATTATTATTAGAGTGTGTTCTCTTACTTCATCAAACAGTTACCAAAACAAAAGAGACAAGAACACAAGATGTTGGCTCTTAGCCAGGGCAAAACCTCTCTCTCTAAGAGAGGAAAACCCTTCTACAAATTTCTCTTATTGAAGCTTCGATTGACAAATTCCAAACCCTAGACCCTTGACCAGTAGATCCTCCAAGCACAAGACGATCTCTCTTTTGAAACTTCCCCTTTTGTTCTTCACTCAATGCCTCCTTCTACACTACACCTTGATCTCTTTCTTCACACTTCTTTCGGAAACTGATGGAACTTTCCTTCGCTATTTTTCTTGACAACTGTAGAAACCCTAGGTCTCCTTAGAGACATATTCTTTGGTGCCTTACTTTCCTTCGCTTGGAAATCTTCCTTCTCCTTGATACTTAGACTATAGAATGAAGCTTATTCTTCCGGTATATCTCTGGGTTAGAGGTTGATCCTCTTAACCCTACTGCATACTTGATTTCTTCGCACATATGGTTGATCTAGGGCTTGAGATAGACCTTTTTTACTTTCTCCCTTCCTTCACTAGATGTGGGACCTCCTTCGCTTGAGATGGAGGCATATTTGGAGTCTCTTATTAGCCCAATCGAACTCTATTATGTTGTTGCACTTGTGGATCTGATGTGACTATAAAACTATCCTCCTTTCCTCGCATGTGTGATAGAATTAGGCCCTAAAACAATCCTCCCAAACTCGGTTTCTACTTATCCTTCTTTGCTACCCTAAAAGCACCTTTTTGCTCCTTTTTTGCACCTCTTTCTTGACTCTCTTCTTCGTTGATTTCAAAGATCACTTTATGATCTAATTGTGAGGTTGAATGGCCCTATATATAGGAGTTTGTCCCTCCTATTTGGGCCGACTTGAGCTAGTGAGGCAGACATGTCCTTAAGGGCACCAAAAACTCCTTTCCTTGAGCCGACTTGAAGATGAGACTTGTCTTTGCTTTGGAGGATCACCCTTAACATATTTCTTTGACTCTAATACATATGTTTACATAGTGTAACATGCCCACATGGGTCTTCAATAATTACATTGACTCTTTGACTTTCCTAGAAGCACTACAACATGTGCTTTACCTATAAAATGGACAAGAAATCCATTCTTGATAATGACAAAAATAATATTTCTTTTCTTTTTCAAGTACAAAGATTAAAATTACATTTATGAAGACCGAACCTAATTACACTTTCTTCAACATAGGGTTTATGTATGCTTCAAAATCTATATATATGTATTGTAACATTGAAAGGAATATAATGAAAAATCAATCTGGTAGTCCCGATTTTAGGATCCAGGGGAAATTCTCTTGCCATTGTTTATTTTTTGTTTTTAGAATTCGTATGCAAGTAATTTTCGTACAGGGTTAAAACCTACAATGGGGTGTTATTAACTCCCATTGAATTCCTTTTGATGCACATAAGTTCTTGAATTCATTCGAAACATATTCTCCACCATTATCGCTCCTAAGAGCTTTAACTTTCCTACTAGTGTCTTTCTCAACAAGTGCTTTAAATTCACAAAATTTAGTGAACGTCTGATCTTTCTTCTGCATGAAGAAAATCCAACACTTACGAGAAAATCATCTACAAATATTACATAATACATGTGCTTAGCCATGGAGGTTGTCGAGAACAGTCCACACACATTTGAGTGAACTCTTTCAAGGATCGCTTACGCTCGATTGTCCTTATCATGAAAGGTAGATTTGGTGTACTTCCCCAATGTACACCCTTTGCATGTGTCTCTCTGCTCTAGTGTACCCTTGGGAAGTCCTGTAGAAATTTGTTGCATGATCTTCAAAGCTTCGTGGTGCAAGTGACCCAATCTTCTATGCCACAACTCATCGATGTCTCAACTCTGCACCTTCTCTACTTTTGTGCTCAAAGCAACACAATCTTCTACATCCAATTTGTAGAGGTTCTTCACCCGAACCCTGATTTGCTTCACTTGTCCTAAGGCTATGTGACGAAGGAAAGCCTTTCCTTTGCTAAATATCACATTGTAGCCACGGTCCTCCAACATGGCAACTGAAACCAAATTCTTCTTCAAACCTAGAACATACATGACATATTTTAATGTGAGAGGAGAACCATACTCCCTCTAAAAGGTAACAATACCGATGTCAGTCATGTTATACCTCCCATCATCTCACATTTTGATGTGCATATGGAGGTCCTTCTCCTCCAAATCACATAAGAATTTTTTGTTGTCGGTCATATGGAATGAGGCTCCACTATCCAGATAACACACACTACCCATCATCGATGTCACCATACAAGCGATGAGGGTGAAATCTAGCTCGAATTGTGAAGCAAGAGCTTCACCTGCCGCTCCTCCTAAGGGCTTCTTGTCGGCCTTCTTGTGCAGACACTTTGTGGCATAGTGTCCCAGCTCGTGATAATGAAAACATTTAATCTTTGACATGTCCTTCTTCTTTCCGCCTTAACTGGAATCTGATTTGGAATGGGATGACTTCCCTTTCCCTTTCTTCACCTTTCTAGCTAAGGCACAATTATCCTCATCATCATGCTTGAATAAGGATCCATCTTAGGTGTTTTGTTGAATCTCTTCTTGAACCAAGTCAGACCACAAACGCTCCCACTCTGGCAGCTTCTCCCTCCCATTTACTGAGTCTTGGTAGTTGTGCCAGCTCTTTGGAAGGCCTAGAAGTGCTAGGCTGACCAGATTGTCTTCAGCAACTATAACACCGACACTTCCAAGCTCATCCCGACATTGGGTGAACTTGGTCAAGTACTTTGGTATTGTGTCACCCTTCTCCATCTTGATTTTCCTAATCTTGCCCTTCGGTGCCAGCTTCCTGTGGTCACTGTTGTTTTGAAACAGGTCTGCCAAGGCCTTCCACATTGCATATGGAGTCTCTTTACCATGGAGGTTCGAGACAATATGATCTTAGACTCCTTCTAGGATAATCCTCTTGCCTTTGCAACACATTTTCTCCACTCTACCATATCTTGAGTATCAACTATTGGAGGCTTAGTAATATCTTTGTCTATGAATTCCATAAGTCGGTTGTCTTCCAACATTGCCTCCATGTTGTCCTTCCAAGCAATATAGTTCGAACTACCCTCAAGGTCATATTCAAGTCTCAATCCGTAGAACAACATCCTGCTGGCTTTGAAGTATGATACTGCAAATTTGATTTCACCTGCAAAAAACAAACTTGTATTCTCCTCTTCTAGAGTGATTTATGCTATGATACCATGTAGAAATTCCTTTTAGATTCAAACTGCTAATTGTAATTTACTAAAACAATAGACTTGAATCTACTCTACTCATCAGCGGAAACAATTAAACGATCGCAAAACATGAAGCATACAAGAGAAAGAATTCAATCAACACATTACACAATGATTTCCTGGGGAAAGCCATAGCTAAAAACCCATGCTATCTATATATTGCATTAGTCAGAAAATATGAGAAGATTACAATGCTTTGCTCAAGCCTGAGCAACCTCTGCACTATCTCTATCTGTCTCGCAGCTTCCTAGATAAGCCCAGACCAATACTTAACCAATTTTATGCTTTCCCAAGTTTGTATTTCCTTGTGTTGTTTTCTTTGGAATTAGCCCCTATTAATTAGGGAAATTCCTCAATTAGAATTGTGCAATCCTTATAGGCCTTCCTCTTACTGCATGCACCACCTGTACAATTCGAATGATTATACAATTGATATTGTCCCTGAACTCCAATCTCAACTAGGTAACTCTTAGATTTGACATGCATGAGTTATTAATGAGTGAATCATCAGTTTATTGGTTGATCACTGCAGGAAGCACCACACTATATTGTAGGCAACACCACACTACTAGACTTCCACTAGTTCCTCCAACAATTGGAAGTAGTTTAACTAAATTTAACTTAGTTAAACTTAATTAATTAATTACAACTCAAAATAAACTCAACCAGGGCTCCTATAAAGTAGGAGACACTCTACGTGACTCAAGTTAGACCCTCAAATCAAATTAATTGAGCCAACTAAGTCAAATTAACCAAGCCAACTGAGTCAAATTAACTTAATTAACTAATACAAGTTGTCATGAGATGTGGAATTACAATTTTATTCCCAATTTAATTCAAGGACAAAATTAAATTAGGATTTTATTGTTGCATTTTCAACAATCCTATAGATATATTAAATCTACATGATCATTTTCAGCAATAGGATTACAACATCATAAGAAATTCCACCATCAGCTTGAATCTAAGGTTGCAAGGGGCTACTTCAGGAGCTAGAAACCCATGAGGCTCTATTTCATACAAGGATGCGACATTAGGCAAAGGCTCTAATCAATTGGATCTGCCACAATACAATCTTGGACCTTCCATTGTTGAACAACATTAACAAGTGCCTGCCATGGAGGTAAGCCTAGCAGAGGTAAAACAAAAAAAAAATGTTCTTCAATCTAGGGCAGTGATTTCTAGATTAAATGGTTTGGCCCAAATAGTATGCTTTTGCATCAGTGGGTTTTTACAACCTAGACTGAAAGCTACGACATATACCATCGCTCAAAATGTTTCTTCATTGTTCAGTTTGATACCCACAAAGATGTGGAAAGAGCATTGAAAGAAGGGCCCTATTTTTGGGGAAATATCAGGCTTTTCGTTACCCCTTGGTTCCTAGGTTTTGATGCCACAACAATGGTGGTCTCAACAATGCTAGTATGGGTGAGGCTACCAAATCTTCTCCTTCCTTTCTGGAATCACAAGTTTCTTGAGGAAATTGGGAATGCCCTAGGGTTATTAAAAAAATGGATCTCGAGAGAACTGAGAAAGGACTATTTACTTTCACCATAATTTGTGTAGAAATAGACCTAAGTAAAGGTCTACCTGACCATATTCAACTGAAACATAAAAACTTCCAGTGGACCCAACTTTTGGATTATGAAAATATGACATTTAGATGTTGATCATGTTACCAAACAAGACACTTGCAGAAGACATGCCCTCATGCTAAAAATAACCTAAAAGAGTGAAAGGAGCAAGCCCACAAAAAAAAAGGATGGCAACCTTCTGATCCCTGCCTCATTGAGGAAGAAGAATAAGAAATCAAAGAAAACCTTCCATACCAAGAAAAAGGGGATGCTCTAGTCCAAAACGACAATGCAACCCACATGCATAATGGTATAGAATAAAAAACGATCCATGAACCATAACAATAGGAAAAAGTGGCACACAAAGAGGATGGGACGGTGAGCATAAAGAGAGTTCATGTTTCATAAAGCTTGGATTCAGAAAAAGCACTCCCACTTAAGATATCTAGAAGCAATTTTGAAATGGTTTTAATCGACCCCAACTGAGGGGGATGGTAGAAGGTTCAGAAAAATAAAGGTAAGAAGGAGAAGTTATATGATTACTATCACACTTAACTTCACAAGTTTTTGTTATTTTTTCAATTTTTTTCTTATGCACATAAGTCGAGAGGTCGCTTTTATAGAATGTGCTTAGCATCTACAAAATGTAATTTTGTTTCTTTTTCAAAAGTGAATAAAATTAGAGTTTTCCCCCTTTGGAAAAAATTCAATTACATTACAATTATCATATTTATTTAAAAAAAATTCATGATCAATTATTTAACTAGTATTCTTTTAAATGTGTAAATGGGAAGTATTATAATTTACAATGTTCGAGAATTCAGATTTTTGGGGATTCAAAGCTAGCAGTGAATTGAATTAATGGTTTATTTTCTTATATGAATATTTTTCTTAGACCCATACTTAAGGAAGTTTTTAATATTATTGGATCTTTTACATCTTTCATATGCTCACATATTTTCAGGAAAAGGAATGAGGATGCAAATAACTTGTCAAAAGATGGCCTCAATCTGGAGAAATATCATTGGATCATCATGAAATAAGATCATGATGTTTTTGTGGAGTCTCATCTATTTGTTGGATTATGAATATATTTTGCAGATGTCAGTTTTTTTTTTGCTACAATTTTTTTCTTGTTACTGATCCTTCTAGAATTTTGCTTAAACATTGATGATGGATGGTAATTGTATATATGGATCCTTTTGGCTTACGGTTTTGACTTTTAAAATTTTGAGTGTATATGAGCCTTGGTTTCCTATTATGAGCCTTTTTGGGCAATGTCAAGTTATTTTTGGCTACTTCCTTCTAGGTTTTTTTGGAGATTTGTTTATGTTGGTTCTTCTTGATGATACTCACTTTTTTTTTATTTTGTATGTTCTTTTTGTTGTACAATGTTAAGGATATTTTCCCGAAATACATTTTTCAATATATATGCAAAATATAATTTCATTATAGTTATGAATGAAATTACATTTTTATTAATGTGTAAATAGCAAAGGTGAAGTAAGTTAAATGAAAGTTTTATATTAAAATTATTAAAAGCTATAAATATGTTGAATTAGTCCAGTATCTTGACAATGTTGTTACCATGCTTCTTCATTTCGTGATAACATTAAGTCATTTAATGGAGATTTTCATATTAAAGCTGTGAGACTACAAAAATATTACAATTAGGTTCACTTTATTAAGCACTGGTCCACTATCGTGATGTGGTCTCCTACCATGTTTCTTCAATTAGTTATTGGATTATGTATTTTTAAAAAGAATAAAGGATTAAATCTACATAAACTCAAAGACCCAAAATATTTTAGAAGTTTAGTGATACATATTGGTATGAAAGCGTTTAGAAATTATAATTGATATAGACATACTAGCATTTGCACCAGATGTTGCAAAGGAAATGTCGTAAGTCGATAGCACATATGGAAGAAGAGAATAGATGAAGAAAGAAGTGATATGTTATGTAATCTAACTATAGCCCAATTTGAGTGAAAAATAATTGTTAATGTTAAATGTAATACAATCAAACAAAATAGAGGCATATGCAAGTATCCCACCTTGTCTATCTTTTATAAGTCAAACAATTTAAATTATTTTAAATTTGAGGGAAAATATCTAAGATGACAACAACCGTGATATTGGCGATGACGATAACAATGGCAACGAGCATGAAGGGGATGGTGGTGACAATTACAATGATTATAATAATAACAATATTGGCGATGACGATAACAATCGCATTGAGCATGAAGGGGATGGTGGCAACAATTACAATGATTATAATAATAACATTTCTGGGGCATATCACTTTATATTTTAAGAAATCACAATCCCACTAAATATTGTATTACTTGACTTTAGGAAAAAAGAAAAGAAAAGAAAGGAAGACTACACCTTTTTTAAATTATCACAATTTTAATAAATTAAAAACACAAAATTATATAATAATAAAAAATAATGATGTAATGTGGCTATGGAGATTGTGAGTGGTGTGTGAGATTTGGTTTTCTTTATCATGAACGGTTGATTTAAATGTTATCAAGGAGAGATTTGAGCGTCCAAGGCCTAAAAACCCAAGGATGAGATTTGATCTTCCAAGGATTGATGTGTTTGTCTCTATTGTTGATACAAACAAGGAGCCTCCTCTTGTTACTGCCAATACTATTCTTTATATTCTTGTAGTTGATTATCCTGTAGAAAGCTCCCTTGCTACTTATTTGATGATGGTGGGTTTCTTCTCACATTTGAAGCTCTTGCAAAAGATACAAGCTTTTCCAAAATCTAGGTGCCTTTCTATAGAAAGCATAGCATAGAGCCTTGCAATCCCGAGAGTTATTTCAACTTAAAACGTGACTTCACCAAAAATAAAGTGAAACCCAATTTTACTTTACCATTTTTACAAGGGTCTGAATGTGATGGTACCTCATGAGTTGTGAGGTATTGTGGCATTTTACGTGTCCGATTTTGAATGATTGTTCATAGTTTAATTGTCAAGTTTTACCTGACAGGTGATGCTGGCTCCTAGAGCTTCTATCGTTGCAAACAATACTCTTGACATCTCTCCTCTTCTCTACTTTGGAAACCTCCTTTGCAATATTTCCAGTGTGTTATAAACATCACTTGCCCATCACTGCTAATCTTACCTGCAACCAACCAACCAAACAAATCCACATAAAACCCATGTTTCATAAGTAGAAAGCATTCAAAATACTACCATTTTTTTTTCATATCTTGTTGATTAAGCCAAGAGGCTCATTCTGCAACCAGTATGAGGTGATTTGTAAGTATGTCCATCCATCCATAAAATAAAAATAAATTATGTTATAAATAGAAAAATAATGTTGGCTATCATAAAAAAATGAATATGTTGTAAAGTAATTAGAAGCAAAAAAAAAATGTGTAAGATGTTTAAACTTAATACTTTTCAAAAAATTTCAACAAGAGATTTAGATAAACTATTTGAATATCTATGTTAACTAATTTATGTCGAAATCAACTTCATATATATCTATATATACAAAAATAATTGTTAAAATAAAATATATTAAGGTTATATATAAAAAAATTATTCAATGTGGGTTATCAATAAAATATTTTAATACAAATTAATATTGGCATATACTTAAAAATATATTAATAATAAAAAAACCATTTTAATTTGCTCTGTAAAAAGTCTCCATGTACATGTTATGTAAAATCTTTTAATGTCAATAAGTTTTTATGGTTAAATTGTTTATTTGGTCCTATATATACTCTATATAGCTTTCAAAAATATAATTTAAATAATACAAAATTACACATTGTATTTTGTGAACTAAAGAAGTTTTCACGTGAAGAAATTTGATGCCTCTCGGCTTGCTGAATATCTTCTTGCCGAAGAGAAAAATGGTAGAATTTGATTCTGAGATCTTTAAAAAGAAAGTAGTAGATGGATCAGTGCTCGTATATCCTATCAAGAGAAGCTTGTCAAGAGAATCTTGTCAAGAGAATCTTGTGAGTCCGACAACACTAAATTTCGGTTGATGAACAATTTCTTTTTATACATCATGTTCTTATGATCTGGTTATGAGCTTACATGCACATTTGTATTGCCATGTCCAAGTGGGATTCTCGCACGCCCGTCGTTACTCCTGAGGAGGATATCTTCTACGCGGTATCACTTCTCCCTTTCAACAAGCCTCAAAGAATAATGTTATTATAATTGAAGATAGACGTGAGAGGAGGCCCTTCAGTATAAGGTTTGTTGAAAGGGAGAAGCGATATCGTGTAGAAGATATCCTCCTCAGGAGTAACGATAGACGTACGAGAATCACCATACAAATGTGCATGTAAGCTTATAACCAGATTATAAGAACATGATGTATAAAAAGAAATTGTTCATCAACCGAAATTTAGTGTTGTCAGACTCACAAGCTTCTCTTGACAGGATATACGAGCATTAATCCATCTACTACTTTCTTTTTAAAGATCTCAGAATCAAATTCTACCATTTTGCTCTTCGGCAAGAAGATATTCAGCGAAGTGTGAGGAGCCTCCTCTTGTTACTGCCAATACTATTCTTTAGAGCGGGAGGGTTACTTGTCTCGCATGACAGAAAGGCTAGCTCCCACTTTCTTGTGTTGTTGTCAATGCTTCTAGAATAGCAGAAACAATCCAAAATTCACGGTTAGACATTAAAACACCATTAACCAAATGCAGTTAATAGATTATAACAAACTCAATGTAATTGATCGTTGAATTTACGTGTGACCATTTCTACTACGCTTTATGGATCTTCTTCCAACGTAGTGTTATTGACATTCCCAATCTCTGCTTCTCTCAAATTCTGAGCAAGCAAAGATCGAAATGGATTTGCTTTCGTCCCTCCATGGATACAGAGGATTCCGATGAAGAGCATGCAACTCAAAATACTCTGATTCTACATCTTAGTACCCAATACTCACTACTTACAAATCTACCACCAGATCTTTAAAAGTGAATAAAAATTCAAGATCATGTGTTAAAAGGAAATGTGATGCTGCAACTCTAAAGTCTCTCAAGACATGACTGTTATACCACGTAGAATATATTCTCGTATGTCCAGGTGGGATTCTTGTAGTTGACTATCCTATAGAGAAATTCCACTTACTCAAATCTCCTGCTTGTAAATATGAATTCTTCATAACCAAATTTTCAATTCAAATGAAGAAATTGACATAGAAAGAAAATAGGGAAAAAATCTCTTTTCATGCACTCATTTTATTTCCCCAAGTTGTAACATCCTTAGACAATATCCAGTAAAAAAAAATTAATCACATACTAACTCTATTTAACCATTTAACAACTTATCACTCTATGGTCCCCATATTTATAAATATTACCATGTGTATATATTATAGTTTATTGGCACATGGCCCATTCAAATCTTGGAATTAAATTGTTTATCGATGACTTCAGGAATTATATAGAAGTGACATGGTCCTACTTTCGTGCATATAGTCGAGCTAAAACAACATGTAACTATATTTATTAAGTCATGCACGGAGAATTATTTTCATTTATACCATACGAGTTACAATGTTTAGCACATATATGATTTGACATAGTCATTAACCTTCTGTATATAACACCTATCAATGGAGGCTTCTAGGTTTGTTTCCACCGCCAGACACTTGGCATTGATCTCGGGATTGGCACTGCATCGATGGTCTGGAGCGATGATGCTCATTTGACGGTGGAAAACCTTTCCCCTCTTTTCATGGTAACTGCCTACCCTAACCCTCCGTCTGGAACTCCATTCTCTCCAACTGTTCAGAGCTTGCTGCTGCTCTCTGTCGAAGTCATGATAAAGGAACCACTAGTTCTTGCTCTGGTTCAGATCAATGTTTTTCCCACTGGAACCCTAGAACTGACTTCCAGTGTGCAGAACCAAGGTATGCGTGGTTCTCCTCTTGACCATACCTGACTTACCCGCTCTCAATTTTGGGTTGGGGTTTTTTTGTTTAACTTCTAACTCAAACTTCTCTTCATAGGTGCTCTCATCTATCACCGGAGGGCCGCACCATCGGATGGTTGCCTTCAGCAGTACGTGCACCCAGATAAAACGAGGGTTTGATGTTAGGGATGTTTCCAACTCCTACATGTTTGGTTTTTTTGAGCATTTTCTTGTCTATTTGTAGGTAAAGTGCTAATTGGCGACACTATGGTGGTAAAATCATAGGTATACTCCTGTAGCATCTTACCCTCTATTCCAGCGTTAGTTTTGTTCCTCTCTGTTAAAACTATTTTGAATATCGCTTTTTTTGTAACAAGTACCTCTCTTTCCCTTGGCTACAACAATGAGGAAAAGGGGTCTGGTTAAGGCGCTGTTTCTTAATAGGGTTTGCCTATGCTTCTAGGTATTTACTCCGGCATCCTCAAACAACTATCGAGTGACTACTTATTTATTCTTGGATTGTTCTTTGTGTAACAAGGGTTTCATAGTTTGGCCTCGACCTCACGATGTAGTTGTAGCTACACCCATGACTGTTATAGTTTTCTTGTATAATTGACTATGTCCACGGACAAGAGAACAATTTATTTCCTATTTATGAGAACAGAGTTTGTTAAATTATCTATATTCGTACTGAGACTAGCTCTGCACTTTCAAGATTAATTGTTATACTGTTTTATTGTTATGATAAAGTCCCTGTTATACCTATCGGTTGAATGTGTTGCAGCATAGTGTTCCTTTCAAAGATTATTCCTTTTTTGGTTATAAGTTCTACTATGATGTTCATTGGGTTATGTTAATAGGATTTGTAATTTCATTAATACAACTGATTCCTCCTGCATGAAATTGTTTCGTATCCAGTCTTATTTGTATGGAAATTAATATTAAGCTCCTTATATGTTGCATGCAAAGTGTTATTCTCTTAAAAATGGAAAACCACACATAAATAGGAAAGAACTGGGTTGTTAATGTTTGTTTGCTTAATATGGTTTAATTTACATAGAAATGTTTTATCCTTTGCTTACAATGGTATTGGAATGATGTAACTGGGCATCTGGGGACTGCTTCCCGACAGGTCAACACCCCAGCTAGCCAGGAACTAACCCCAGTGTCGCTACAACACGTTATATGGTGTTTAAGTTTTATTACTAAGATTGACTTATGACAAGATTCCTTTAACAACAATATAGAAAACAGTTTCCTAGTTCTCATACCATTAAACCATACTGTATAATTTTAACAATTTCACAATAATTTATAGTGCATTAGGTCCTTGCCAGTCCAACCCTTACATTCTAATACAACTGGTAATTTATAGTTCTATACATTCATAAGGGTTTATCTTTAACCAGATTCTGCCTTACTTATATCTATTATAATGATTTATCTTTAACCAGATTATGCCTTACTTGTATCTATCTTAGACAACCAAGATAGAAGTACTTATCTCTCTCCTCCATGGATACAGAGGATTCCAATGAAGAGCATGCAATTCAAAATACTTTAATTCTACATCTTAGTACCCAATACTCACTACTTACAAATATACCACGAAACATTTAAAAGTGAATAAAAATTCAAGATCGTGTGTTAAAAGGAAATGCGATGTTGCAACTCTAAAGTCTCCTAAGACATGACCGTTATACCACGTAGAAGATATTCTCACATGTCCAGGTGGGATTCTTGCAGTTGACTATCTTGTAGAGAAGGTCCCTTGCTACTTATCTGATGAAAGAAAACTGCTTGGCCTGAAATTCCACTTACTCAAATCTTCTGCCTGTAAATATTAATTCTTGATAACCAAATTTTCAATTCAAATGAAGAAATTGACGCAGAAAGAAAACAGGGAAAAAATATATTTTCATGCACTCATTTTATTTTCGCAAGGACAGATTTATAAAAATACTCTTTCATGCATCCATTTTATTTCCACATGAAAAAAATTATACAGAAAAAAATTACTTTTCGTGCATGCATTTTATTTTAGCAAGAACAAATTTAAAGAAAAATTTAGGCTAATTTAGCTAAATAAAGTTCATAAATTCACCATTTCGTGATCGGTTACTGACGCTGAGAGCTTAAAACAAAGATGATCTAAATGAGTGTCACACGATTTCTTTTACCTTTATGTCATTACCGTCATTCAACTACATCAATGGTTGTCCTGCTGGTCAATGATTGTCAAATGAATTAAAGAAGATATGAGATCCAAAATCTGATATCAACTACATCAATGGTTGTCCTGTAGGTCGATGATTGTCAAATGAATTAAAGAAGATATGAGATCCAAAATCCGATATCATGGTTGGGTAGTTTCAAACAATTATTTTTTGATCTCCACAGCTTATGACAGTTTCAAACAATTATTTTTTGATCTCCACCACTTATGATGATCCAACACTGTAAATTGTTTTAATCGTCTAACACACAAATCAATGATACACAATAAGACACTATAGCATTCTAGGGGAGTTCTTCCCAGAGGGAACACCTTACAACGTAATTAAGAAGAAAACCTAGGAATAAGTGTTTATGGTAGATAATGAAGTGTATAAGCTGTTTAATGCGGCGTAGTTTTTTTTTTTCCTATTGTTTTTGCAAGCATTTAAGCATCTTGGCATGGATCTGAAAATGAATAGTTTGTGTTTAGTAGCATGTAGCATAATAATGTGTTTTATATAGGTTATGAAATAGATTATAAATGGACATTTCAAAAACATTCTACAGAATAAGAGGAATTTATCATGCATTTATTCTATGGAGTAAGAGTACATAGTGCACAATCACAAATTTAATTCCATGTATATGGATATAATATAGTCAAAGCTTATGTATACAGAGATATCATAGTAATGGAAATTAAGATGTATAAGCCAAAATGTAAGGTGTGGTGTTTTTGTTTGTTGGGAGAATGTAAACACATATTCGTTATATGCCATAATATTTTGGCATTTCGATGTTTGGTTGATTTTGATACTTAGAGCCAATATCATAAAGGTTGAGGATCATTGATAATAAGGATTCAAATGAACCAGAGAGAATTTTGGAAGTATAGAGATTTAAATTCTTTTTTTTGGCATGTGTTATACTCTTTGATAGACTAGTCACTCGCACAATCTGTATCTGTCGAGAGCAACAAGGGTTGGTAGCTCCCATTGCTTGGGGGTTCAGAAGTAGAGTACAAAAAAAATGGGTGTTTTTTTGCATATGCTTTTAGCAATTTAATGCACATAATTTTCAGTTTCAGCGGTTTTGTGGCGCATGGTGGCTTAGCCCATGGTTTTATTATTTCATTTAAAAAATTATGATTGTATTCTAATCTGGGTTAATGGATTAGGGGTTTGGATGTTGCAAGATCATATACATTGGATTGTGAACATTGAAGTTGAGGGATGATAAAATTAGAGATGCAACTCTAAACAATTTGTTGGTTTTCCCAATTTGGGTTCCAAAGGTAAAATCCTTGTGTTAAATGTGTTTGTATGTCTGTCATTACATCTTTTCTATTTTTAATTAGAATGTGTGTGCAACAATTAAGTGTACAAGATTAAAGGCAACATTTTTTTTCAATAAATTAATGCCATATTTCCACTCAAAACATAATCTAATGACAAATTTGGAAAACTTTCTCAACACATAATATCGAATATAGAATATAGAATATAGAATAGAGAACATAATATACATGAGTAAATTTTCATGATTTGTCTTCTTTCAAATATTTGAAAATCAATGTATGTATTAGCATGATATAAGTAGGAAGGAGGCCAAAAACACTTATGCATGGTATGGTTTGGATAGATTTTCTTATAATTCTTAATCCTAAACATAACTAAAATTAATAAATATCATGATAGGACAACAAAATCACAAATTTATCATGCCAATGAAAATATTTAAATAGTTTATTGAACTCCCAAAAATACTCAACATTGCTCATCATTGATAATCCTAAAAGTAAGTTTTGACAACACTATTCTAGATTTTGCATCATTGTATTTCTCAAACATATGAAATATTGAACTTATATAAATCTTTGGCCATCTAGGGGTTATCAATTAAGTTATCACAAATCTAAGAAGCAAAGATTTTATAGTTACCAACCAATAGCAGTTGAAATGTGTAATAATTTTTTTAATATGTTGAGGACATATGGAACATGTACATCATGTCATGTCGCTTGGAAAGAAGTTGCATCATTTGATTCCCATGTCATTTGGAAATTAGTTGCATCATTTGATTGCTACTTGGACTGTGTAATTCCAACCCAAGTTGTTATACCGAAGATTCACACTCATTAGGGGAATTTTGAGGTCTAAAATGGGCCTCCTAAGAAAAATGTACAACCAAAATAAACTTTATAAGAGCCAATATGATTCAAGATGATGATGTCAACCATGGGGGATGATTCATCATTTTTGGAGTAAAAAAGTAAAAAGATTAAAAAATAATAAAATAATAAAACTACTTTTTCAACTCTTATTTTCAACTTATCTTCCTAATGTTCTACTCAAAGTTTGAGAGGGAGTACTCGTTGGATGCAAAATTTAATTCCTCATCCAAGGAGTACCCATGTTGCATACTTTCGATGGACCCTTCTACAAGAAAAATGAGAAATACATGAACAAACATGATTGAATCATATTTTTCATGTCTTTCTCATTTTTCATGTAGTAGGATCCATTGAAAGTATGCAAAATGGGTGCTCATTGGATAAGGAATCAAATTCTGCTTCCAACGAGTGTTGTCGCTTGAAATTTGAGTAAACCTATAGGGAGATAAGTTGAAAATACGAGTTGAAAATATAGTTTTTTCTTTTTTTCCCTCTAAAATTTGATGATGTAATCTAATCTTATTTTATTATTTCCACTATTATTTTATAATTTCCTTAGGAGGCCAATTTTAGACCTCAAAACTCCCTTAATGATAGAGTGCAAATGAGTTTTGTATTGAATGAGTCTCAATGAACAAGTCACATCATAATGCATATTTTATGTGGGTTATATCCTCATGAGAATTTACAAGAATAACAAAGTGAGATGGTGCATCAAGCTCATAATTCGGTAATGAGGGAATGCTAGAGAAGATTGACTACAACAAGATGCCATTTTATGGCTTACGTACTATTATGTCTAAATTGTTATAACTTTCCCCTTTTGAAGGATGTTCAAAGTCTCTGTAGTGAGGGACTCTATTGTTTAACCGAAATTACAAGTAGATTACTCATGTAGTCTACTCAAAATACTACATGGGAAAGATATGATATGATTAAAACATTACAAAGATGAGAAAAGCACTCCATGTTAATTTTTTTCCAATCCAAATCAATTTCTAGGTCCCCGTGTGAGTCTCTTGAAGTGCTTGAAAGCATTAAAATAGTAAAAACCTTCATATGTTTTATGTTTTTTAGAGTGTTGGCAATGCCAAAAATGGAAAAAACCATTGTATTAATAAAGAAGAAGGAGGTAGGCATGTCATTTGTGATATGGGAACCATTCAAACCTTCATCCTTTATTGAGTGCTTATACCCTATTATTGCCTATAACAAGTTTAAGAAGATTAGTCGTTTAGTTGCTTCTATGGTTAGGTAGCATTGTAATCTAGAGAGAAATGGACTTTATATCATTACCTATATGGAATTATTTTTGTGGTATAGTTATACATTAAAAAACAAACAAACAAACAAATTATATATATATATATATATATATATATATATATATATATATATATATATATATTGCAAAGATGGGAGGGGGCTCAGCGACTACGGAACCCTAGCCACCGAGCTTCCCTATTATCTTGTTGCCTAGTTACTTTGGTCATCTTTGGTTTGCCAGATGTCTATTGTCTAGATTCCCTTTCCATCATCGTCTCGCTCGTCGACATACAAAATTTGGGTCATTTGTGGGGGTCATGGTGGAGGTATGTTCCACCGCAAGGGAATCTGCATAGTGTTGCCTTTGCCACCTTTTTTAGTATGATGTGGTTCTCAACCATCTACTTGCCTAGATTTGGTGGGGCACTACAAGAAAAAAGGTCATTGGTGAGGGTCATGCCTATGACAGACCTTTAAGGTCTATAACCAATGTTGCATATGGTGATGGTTTTTAAAAAATCGTTGTTGTAAGTGTATATAGTGATGGTCCTTTAAGGTTTGTCACCAAAGCCATTTTCAATGACACTTTTGGCGAGGTTCGTTAAAGGCCCGTCACTAATTCCCCCTTTGGTGACACTTTTGGTGAGGTTCGTTAAAGGCCCGTCACTAATTCCCCCTTTGGTGACACTTTTGGTGAGGGTCGTTAAAGGCCCATCACTATTTCTCTCTTTGGTGACACTTCTAGTGACAACATTTTATTGACTGTCACCAATGATCTTTTTGGTTACTTTTGGTGACAAACAATAAATGTTCGTCATCATTGATCATTCCAATGAGTTTTTGATGACGCTTCATGCCCGTGACGGACCTTTAAGGTTCGTCACCAATGTCGCATATGGTGATGGTCTTTAAAAAACTGTTGTTGTAAGTGTATATAGTGATGGTCCTTTAAGGTTTGTCACCAAAGCCATTTTCAATGACACTTTTGGTGAGGGTTGTTAAAGGCCCACCACTAATTCTCTCTTTGGTGACACTTTTGGTGAGGGTCGTTAAAGGCCCATCACTAATTCTCTCTTTGGTGACACTTCTAGTTACGATCTTTTACTGACCCTCACCAATGCTCTTTTTGGTTACTTTTGGTGATAGTAAAAAAATGTTCGTCGTCATTGATCATTCCAATTAGTTTTTGATGATGCCATGTACTTGTTACCATATTTTTTGTCAAAATATAACGATTTAAGACCAATGTTGTGGAGTCTTTTTCAATATGTGTCCAAGGTCATAGTGGTTATAATAGTCAGTCAATTTGTTAAGAAGTAATTAGTGTGTATCATTTCCCTCAAGTCATAAGAATATAGTTTTCCTATGAGTCAACACATGATTCATCTCTATGAGGTTTATTATCGAGCAAATTTCCTTTAAATAAAGTTACACTAGTGTGTGTAGGAACTATATTATTTAATACATAATCAAGCTCTATAAATTCTATTAATGAGAGAGACCTAACACTCCTCAACACTCATGGCACACCTTAACATGCTTTGGAATAGTACACTAACATTCCTTGGCACCTTGCATGTCTTGGAACATCTTTGTACCTGGAACATCTTTGTACCTAGAACATCTTGCCATGAGTAGGACACCCAAGAACATGTTGGCATGCCCTAGCATAGCATAGCACTCCCCTATCATGTTTTGGCATGCCCTATAGTCCCTAGCATGCCCTGGTACACCTTGGCATAATATTGCATTGAAAAACATTAGCGCTTGGCACACATTGGCACTTGGCATGTAATGGAACATATTATTAGTGTGCCTAGTATGCCCCTTTTGAAAAAGATAAAGTCTTGAATTATTAACCCTCTTATGTGTTCATTTCCTTGCATTTTAGCTTGGTTATTCCTTTTGTTGCCTTGAAACTCCTTGATGCATATTGGCATACTCCGGTACCATGCACATCCTAGCATGTCTTAGCACCTAGCATGCCTTGGCACTATTTGGCACATGTTAGCACACCCCGGAACTACCTAGCACACTCTAGAACTTCTTGACATTCTCTGGTATTCCCTGTCATTCCTTACCCATGCTTAGCATACCTTGTCACTCCCTCCTTGGCATGACAACTAGCACTCATTGACACTCCCCGACACACCCTTATATTCATTCACTTCCATGCATTTTGACCTAGTGCTCCCTTGTGTTGTCCTAATACTCCCTAACACTCCTCAGCATGCATTGGCACTCTCTAGCACACCTTAGCACTCTTCGATATTCTTTGCCACTTCATAGCATGCATCACACTCCCTGACGCACATTGGCACTTGGCATGTGTTGGAACTTGGCAAGTCTTAGCATGTTTGGCATGCGTTAAGATGACTTGGTATGCTTTGGCATGGTTTAATATTAAAGTTATTTGAGATCAATTATTGGAAACTAGATGAGAAGAAATGGAGGAAGATTTGGCACTTAGAATGCATTGACACTTGGCACTTGGCACCTATTGGCACCTAGTGTTGGTGCCAATACCCATTTTTCACACCCTGGCACCTGGCACATCTTGGACGCATGCCACCCTAACACTCTAGCATGACTTAGCGCTGCCTATCATACCATGTCACTCCCTCCTTAACACACCTGGAACTCATTGACACTCCCTATCACACACTCTTATTCATTCATTTCCATGCATTTTTACCTAGTGCTCCCTTGTGTTTCCCTGGTACTCCCTAACACTCCTTAGCACGCATTGGCACACCTTGGCACTTCACACATCTTGGTATGCTTACCTAGAATTATAGCATGCCTTGGAACTACCTATCATACCTTGTCACTCCCTCCTTAGCACACTTGGAACTCACTGACACTTCATTTCCATGCATTTGAAACTGGTGCTCCCTTGTGTTTCCCTAGCACTTCGTCCTCACACTCCCTAGCACGCGTTCACACCACACCCTGGCACCTGACACATATTGGCATGCCTATAATACCTTGGAACCATCTAGCATGTGCTAGTACTTCCTGACATTCCCTGACACACCTTCGTACTCCCTAACTTTCATTCCCTCATAGATAGCCTTACTTTTTTTGCGACTTGGGAACCCAACCAAGTCATTGGAAAAACAAATGTTGTGCCCAACCCAAAGTCTCCCTTTGTCTAAAATTGCTTTGTCTAACCCCTTATTACAACCATAGGATTGCCTCCTACAAGTATTATTCTGACCTTTTCCTAACACAATTTATCCTTGAGACACTTGGAATCAATTGAGACTCCTTGGCACATGCTCTTATTCATCGATTTCCATGCATTTTGACCTAGTTCTCCCTTCTAATGTTTTGGCACTCCCTCGACACTCCTTATTTATCATGCCCTCACAACTACCCTTACTTGTTTTGGGACTTGGGAACCCAAACAAGTCTTTCCTTGACTACAACAACCTGACCAAGTTACTATTACTACAACTAGATTGTGACTTGTTCACCTAAGAATTGAATATAACTCATCTTAGGCTACTCATGTCCAATTTCAACTTATTCCACTTTAAAAGTTACAAGTTACCAAGTCAAGGCTCACATCTAACCATGGCCATAAAACAACTAAGCAACATAGTTTACATCTTGACATGCCATAACACCTGCCAAATCTAACAATCCCTTGGCAACATAGTTTACATATTATTGACTTGAGAGTTCTTATTTTGTAAATGTGACCCTTGACTATGCCATGAAAACCCTCAAAAACATTCTTAAATGTTGGGAACTCCTCTTCATGTGTGAAGCCAGTGAAATATTTGATTTGTGCCTTAGGGAATGTAAAAGATACCCTTAATAGAAAACATGCATACAAATTTGTAGCCAAGTGCCCTAAATGTGAGATGTTTCCACTTGTGCAATTGTTCTTCCAAATATGTGAACTCAACAACAAAACACGCCTTAAAATACATAATGTCTCTCAACATGTGAAAGAAAAAGTAACCCTTACCCTAGTCTTCCTCCGTTGGCAATTTGGGCCTTTTGTCACAAGGTATCTTCTCTTCTTTGGAAAGAGGACATAAACAATCTTTTAGATGTTTCTAAATGGAGTACTCTTCACCTATGTCCTTCTCCTTTACGCCACGTGATACAAATGCCAATTTTCATATTCTTGACTATGGCGTTCTTCTTTTATACATGTGACCCTTGACTATGCCATGAAATTCTCCAAAATATTCTTAAAGGATGGGAGCACCTCTTCATGCATGAAGCTAGTGGAATGCAACAAGTCATCCAAAATTCCTCCAAATATGTGATTTGTGCCTTAGGAAATGTTAAAGATACCCTCAATGGAAAAACGCATAAAGATTTGTGGCCAAGTGCCCTAAATGTGAGATGTTTCCACTTGTGCAATTGTGCCTCCTTTTGATTCTCAAATTGGCACCCTAATTGTGCAAGAATCACACAAGGTGTCACTTTGGGTCAACTCAGGGTTGTTGGCATTGTCACCTTATCAACAAATCCTCTCACTTTGGATTACTTATTGAATCTTGGGGGTATCCCAAAGCACAAATTTATGGGGTCTTTTATGTGACTAGATCACTAGCATTGAAAACCATATTTACATTGGATGGCTCAACATCTTGATGATCCCTATCCTATTGACCACAACTTTTGTATTCATTATTGCTTTAATTGCAACCCCTCCAATAGATATTGATGGTGTTCATGAGCCTATTTCTGGTTCTCTTCTTTATGGAAACAATATTATCTCCAACGCCATTATTCGATGAATGGGTACACAATAGGGACCATATGAGCCAATCGTTCATGTTATTCGATGAATGGCTACACAATAGGGACCCTATGAGCCAATCGTTCATGTTGTCGATGTAGTGCCCACACGACACAAACATTCAATGGTCTATCATAGCCAAACACTCTATGATGGGTTTCAAAGATACCCAACCTATGAAAACAAGCTACATTCTATTGCCAAAGCCTGTAAGTAGTGGAAGAATTATATTCTACCAAAGGAAATGACCATCCACACCAATTGCAGGCCTTTCCTACTCTAGATAATCCTTGGGAGTTAGTTCCCTTGGATTTTATGTCATGTTTTCCCTCAACCGAGCATGGTAATAGATGTGTTTTTGTTGTTGTTGATTGCTTCCTTAGGATGGGATTTTTGGCACCTTGTAAGAATATTTTCGCAACACAATTCACTCATAAGTTCTTCGAGCATGTTCACTTTGGGTTTCCAAATACCATATTTCTTGATAGGAGTATTTTTTGGTTTAACCTTTGGTCCATGATGGACATCAATCTTGACCAAGTCCACTACCTTCCATCCCTAGATTGATAAATAGAAAGTAGTAGTCAATAGGATCATATCACAATTAGACTTACCCACTTTGCCTTGTCCACTGGAAATATAAGCCCTACTGCTAGCATCTTGTCTATTTTTTTTTCACTTTCTCCTTAACCCTCGGGTTCAGTGGGTATGGTCGATGCTTTACTGGCTTTGCATATGGTTTTAGCATGATTTTCATCTCCCCTATATCTCCCTTGATCCCCTTCAGTTTCACGACCAATGAAGGGAACAAGTCTTCATATTCTCTGAGGAGGTCGGAAATTTCCTTTGTAGTCTGCTTATCCTAAAAATCTCCAATTGAGGCTAGCTTGAGTTTTTCATCGGTCCTGATGTTATGTTTCTGCAACTTCAATGGGAGTAAATGTGGATCATCGTTGATAGGTCCATCCTTGATATCCCTTTCCCCTTCGGTTTCATGGAATGACAGATGTCGTAATTCCTATGTATCATCTTTATCTGGGTCTTTGTCCACCTTCCCATAGGTTATTGCTTCATGATATCTGGACTCGTAGATATGTTGTAAAGCCTTATGGCCTATGCACCCCTCCATTACCTGACTCGAGGTGAGAAGACTCCACTTGACAGCCAGCAACTCCTCAGTCAACCTCTTTTTGTGATCTAAAAATCAAAAGCTACTGACAAACCAATCAACCAAACTGTCCCATTCTCCAGTGCGTTTCCTTATTTCTTCCTGTACATACCAAGATTTTGGAAAGGTTCTCAGGGTGTGTATAAAAGCATGCACCCATAACTCCTTTCGAACTCCTTCCTAATTCCATCTCTCCTAACAATTTTGCAAATGTTGTTGAGGATTAGAGTCCCCCCTGTATTTGATGAAATCTTGAGTGTACTCCCCCACTTGTTTGAATCTTACTTCCATGGCTATTTTGATCTTCTCCCATTCTCGGAGGTAGTTGTGGTGAAATCCCCACCATGTTTTCGGTGTCACTTGTAATACGACATTTATTAGAGGTACTCTATGTTCTTCAATTACCATTGCATCAATCCTGTTGATAAATGAATTTATTGAATCTATACCATTAAAGATAGGGAAATCTTGTACCTCAGTGCATTTCCAATTGATCCGACATATTGTGGTGCAACGTCTATTGTTGATTCCATATCCACCCTGCTTCCACTTATCCCCATTTCCATTAGTGGGGATGGGTCCCTATCACCTTTCAGACCCACTTTGGTTGCTTTCATATTTGCCCTTCCCACTGAACTTCCTTCCATACTTTCTCCCTCTTCCAGATCTCTTAACACCACTCCTACTTGGTGCAATTCCTTTTGTCATCTTTTAATCACTTGCATGGGCCTTAGCCATTTCTACACTATCCGTGGTCTCCTTTGCACTCTTAGATCCCCAACCTTTCAAAAGTCATCTGCATCCATCCTCGTGACATTCTCATAGTTCCCCGCTTAGTAGAATCCTTCCCTTTAGGTCCTTCCCCTAGTACTAGGTGTTTACACTGTCATGCTTGGGTTCTAGAACACCAACAAGCCCTCTTCCACCATTAAAACCTTAATCCATAGGGTAACCTCTTTCTGTAGCTTCCCTTGCAACCCCGATCAGAACACGACTTCAGCTTTCAAAAAATACTGATGACTTTCTGCTACAAATTCAATAATATACCCTTCCACCGTGGTCTGTACCCAGAAATCTACCACTCTCGTCAGATTTGTATCAAGGTGATGTAGCGTAGGGAGATCCGCTTGAGTCCAGGCGTGACGAGATGGGTTTTGTCAATTGGACTTTCCTTTCACTTGCAATGTTTGCAACCAGTTGTAAAGTTCTTCTAGGAACTTGCACCAGAATATCTCGTACTGATCACTAGCCAACTTCAAATACAGGATTTCTTCTCCAATAGTTCGTCAATGGAGTTGAGCTTGCTGAGAAACAAACTGGTCCACTTGCTCATTCCACCAGTTTTGCAGTTCTTTCTTAAAGATCCTTTATACCATATTCCAAACCCCCTTTTCAAATTTCAGGTCTTGGCAATGGAACCATTTGTTGGCACATAAATAGCAACAAGTTCGAGACCCTGAGTTTGGGCATAAGGGCCAACAAGGCTCCGTTGTATTCTAGCACAATGCCATCATTTTCACCTTACCCAGAATGGGTAAGGAGTCTCACCCGAAGCATGTTGCGACCTTAGTTAGATGGGGGTTGAGATCTAGTATCAGGGATAATCATATTAGAGAATTGAGAATAGAGAACACTGAATCATTCTACAAAGAAGTTTGATTGCAACATGCCATATATACTATAATAGAGAGACTACTTAAAATACAAACATACATAAAAATATTAAAGAACCAGAATAACATGCAACTAACAAAGAATGGTCCCAATAGCATTCTTCATCATTTAACTAAGTGGTGAATACCTTACATCAGGCTCAGGGTCTCTTTCTCAACAAAACAATACACAGGTTTATGGACTAATAGATACAAAGCAGTCTCATAGCTCTGCAACAAAAATGGTAACAACATCAATAACAAAAACAACCATTTGTGGTTCTCCTTTCTGCCTTTTGACTCATCTTTGCGTGAAAACCTGAACTGCCAGTTCCTTCTCATGATCTTCGCCTTCTCCCTTGCTCAGATTTCCTTGCTCTTTTCCTGCCTGAATGTATTCGATCCTTCCTGTCATCCCTCTGCAACTGCTACTCTTCTGCGATTTCCTTCCTTTTTCCGGGTTGTTATTCTCGCAACTCTCCAATTTGTTTCTAGTAATGTCAACATTTCAACAAATTCATGTAATAAATATCATTAACATTTTAAAAAAAGTTAAATAGATACCAGAATAGTTCATGCATTGTGGATGGTTCCATATTTAGATGATAATATTTTTTCCCTCTAACCTTAATTATGATGTAACCAAAATCATGGAAGGTGTGTGCACCAACAAAATAAGATAATGAGGCCATTATCTATTCACCCTAATCTTCATGGTAATGTTGAGGCCATATAGAGTTGTTTGATAGGTTATTTATTTTAGAAAGGGCATGTCCAATGTATGATTTGGAAGGAACAATGAGGCTTATTAACTCCATATTCATGTATATAGCTTCCATTCTTAGTTATATACATATTACCGATCAACTCCAAGGAAAGCACAATTATGGAGGAGAACCCGAGGCACTCCTTCTCAAAGATAATTATAGAGTGGGGCAATAAAGTCATTACAAATCCCGAGATAGTAGTGAATATGCTTCAAATTCTAAATATTTTGGAAAAAAGACATTGATTTCAAGATACATTCTACATCCAACCCAAAGGACATGTTAGGGAATGGATTGAAACAACATACTTAACAATCCAATAGGTAGGAGAACATAAATAATTTGAAACATTAACCAAATAAATTATTATTGAACTTACCTATTGCATGGACCAAGTTGTTGAAGATGATCTCCACCTCATTGAAGGCGCTTTTGTCTTCATAGATCCATAGAGCACAAGGATACAATTCTTGTAGAAATGGGTTATGTATTCCTCGCCATATGATATGCTTATTAGGACCATGGAATCTTAAACTACGAACTTGAAACTCTAAGTGGAGTACCACCCCTAGCTAAATTGCTTGAATGATTTTGAAGTTATCCCATCACTTCATTAGTGTTTTAGTGGTCATTGGTTTCGCTATAATCTTAGACTTTCATTGGTAGCTCGCAGTGTCAATCCATTCAGTTATCTCAAATCTACTTACTAAGTGTGACCTATTTTTGTTATCAACAATAACATTCCTCCATGAATGTCAATAAAGAGGGATAATATTGGCATTGATTGTTCCATGTATTTGTTTACAATACTTTGAAAGGCCTTCTTCATGAGAAAGTTAGTGAAAGATAAACATTGTAAACTTTTACAATATTGAACAATTTCTCCAAAACCTTCAAGTAGAAGATGCTTATCACATGATCTAATTTGTTGGGATCAATAATATACATTATAAACAAGTGAGAAGAGAAAAATTTAGTTTCTTGCAACAATAACCAAAGTTTCATTTGTCATTTGACAAAAGAAGTTAGTACATAGGTGAGGCTAGGCCAACCCCTTAAAAATAACGATAAGGCCTTACTCTTTTGCAGTTCCTTGACCACAAGGGTCTAATTGAAAAACACAGTTCCTTTAAAGATTTGTAGGTTGAGGCAACCGCTTCAAGCACCCAAACTTCAAGATAATCCAATATTTCTATTTTTTTACAATAATAAATCCATTATGCACACTCCTCATCATAGAGTTGGGTAGAGAGGGAGAATTCTTGATTGATTCCAACCTTGTAAATGAACAACCTTGCCTACTCATTAGTTAGACTCTCCACCACTAGTTGAAGAGGTATATGTGCCCTGAATCAAGGATGATATCTTAACACGAGTTATCGATACTCAAATATAGTTGACATGGATCTCATGGACAAAATATGGAGAGACTCTTTGAATCGTAGGAAACATTTTCTCATAATCTACTTAATCTATAGGTAGTAGGGCTTCAAATTTTTCCATTTACTAGGAAATCTCACCCAAAAAGTCAACCATTGAAGAATCAATCCTATGCTAAATTGCACCTACCTTCTCATTTTTAAGATCTTTGTGAGCTTTCACCTATGACCCTTAAAGTTAGTTCCCTTTAGTTTACAACTGTCCAATTTTTTGAATATGTGCCAATACCATTGCCTTTTTACAAGGTTTTGAAAAATGTCGAATTGTATTAAAAATAATGGATGAATGCTACAGGTCTTGTTATTGGACTTGATAGGTATGGTTTTTTTCCTTTCATAGGACATAAATACTCAAATTTACAGTTTTTTTTTTTCCTGTGGAAAAAGTCGTAATTTTATTCATATGAAAAAATTACATTTTGTAGATGCTTAAAGCATATGCAGATGGCTGTCCCTGTAATGACAGGAAACAAAGGTTACAATATAAAAGAAAAAATAAATTCCAGCTGGCCTATACTTTTCTGCCCTTCTTCTTCTCCACCCTTCGCCAACCTTCAGAGTTGGGAGTGGGTGCAATTATAGCTAGCTGGTTTTCCATTGTGTTCATTGGATGTTCTTTGTCAGATTCCGATCCTTCAGATCCATGAGTTCGTTTGATGCCGCTTACTTCCAGCTGAGGTTCTTGTTGCTGTTTCATATTGTCTGGCCCAAATGAGTATCTGGGGTATTTTCTTCCTGTGTATATTTTTGTCCCATTTGTATGTCAGGTTCTGATTGGTTCCCTGTAGGTTCTGTCTGCATGTCCTCTTCTTCCAGTAGGTCAGTATGCTGCCACCCTTTGGGCTTTTTTTGTTGTTTCTTATTCCCTTTGGGGTCCTTCCTGGCCAGTGGGCAGGTGTATTGGAGATGCCCTATTTGCATGCAGTTGTGGCATCTGAATGCTGTATTCTCATAGTCAAGCGGTTGTGTCCTCAGTATATTATTGTAGTTCACAAATTTACAGTTTTTTGTGTATATACATAATGTAATTTCTTTTCATATTTTCTAATGAATAGAATTACAAGCATTTTTCCTTAGGAAAAAAATATATATTGCAAGATATCTTGAGTGCTTGGAATTAACTTATTGATATGTTGCATGTTGTAGGATACACATCATCATCATCAAAACTATTGATAGCTCCCTCCCAAAAGTCCATCTTTCAAGATTTTTGGTCAAGATTTTGATAACAACAATGTTATCTATATAGTTGGCCTAATTTTCCTTTCTAAGGCAATAGTTTGAAACATCAATACACACTCTTCGTGGGCTATCTCTTATCACATGACCAACCATTTAAAAATATAGCAAAGAAGGGTCCCCACCATAGATAATGTGTGATCCAAGTGGACATCTATGGCCACCCACCGCTTCCACTAACTCAATGGTTATTTATCTTCTTTGTTGTTTTTTATGGTCTTTTGTGTCCCAAAGTTTTAGGGTTGTTTTGAGCCCCTAAACAATGTTTTTTGGTAATCTAGGGGGTCAAGAATTTCCATGGCATGCCCTAGCCACAGTAAATAAGGTCTAGTCCTCGAATAGTTCTTTCTAATGAACTATTATGTAACTAAATGGATATTGTATGCAAAAGTTGCATCCCCATAAACTTGATGTACCAACTAACCACCTTGAGGCCCACAAACCTCTTGGAGCTTCATCTTATAGGGTTAGGTTTCTTTCTTTATGTTAAAAGGCCATTCCTTTAGCCACTTGCAATAAATTTTGCGAATGTGTGTAGTCGCCATCTCTCTCTCTTTAAAGATAGATACCATCATTCTAGAAATTTGTGTTCTACAATATTATGTTATTTCATTCACTAGTAGAAGTGGCTTTTCACCGTATTACTATGCCCTTTATTATATTTCTATGAGTGTGTTTCATTTCCTTTTCGACATTTTATTCATTCCTTGTACAACCCAAATTAGTGATATCATAGCAATCTACTCCTTGTTGTTTCTTGATGCATGTCCCTAAGGAGGCCAGGGTAGAGAGTGTTGGGCCCTGAGCAAGTTTCAGCTGGGAATGCTTTCTCTCACCAACCTAAGAAGCCTCCCATGGTGGAAGAAAAGAGAGATAAGAAAGAGATCCTATCAAGTTGTTGCTCGAGGAAACACTGATGTGACAAGTGAATGAGATGATGGACAATTTTTCCTGGATCCTTCAACGGCTTCCAACAACAGTTGAGGCACCTTCAACCAGTGATAGTTTCAGAGGTGTGACAATTTTAAAAGTATAAGTTAACTTTGATATCCTCTTATTTGAAGGCCAAATAAATATATATGCTTTGGAGAAATAGTTAAATCTGTTATAGGGCTATTACTCTGTCCATTTTTTTTTTTCTAGATTGAAAAAATCACTTTGTGCTCCTAAAGGCCCTTCCCTATGTCAAAGATTGGTGGGAAGGTTATTAGAAGAGGAAAAATGAAGATGAGTCTATGATATTCAAGGAAAAACCCACTTGGGAATATTTTGTTGATTCCCTTGAGGAGGAATTCTACCCTATAGGGAATTATGATGATCAATACATGATATGAACAACCCTACTATATGAGAAAGACTAGAGAGTGTTGGAGTAAATCAATAGTTTCCATATCTTGCACTCAAAGTTAGGTATAAAATACTTTGAGCGAAACCTGGTTCTAAAGTGTCATAGTCGTCTACATAGTTACACCCAAATATATATGGATTTCTTGGACATATCCTCACTTCGAACCACTTATAGATATGCTATCAAAATTGAGCAGATGTTGAAGCAAAGGAATAAGGGAAGTTCATGTCTACAAATCCACCACAATAGAAGTCTAAAAAAGGAAACCCAAACTCCCAGAATAAGGCATAGATTAAGGAGAGTCAACTTCAAGGCAACCAAATCAAGTCATAGGCAAATAAGAGTATTTGGAAGTAAAAAAAGGACATTGGAAAGTGGTGTGAGTTCCATAAAAGCCCCTAACACAAAACTAAAGAATGTTGCTCAAAATAATCATTGTTAGTGGAGCTTAAATAAAAGGAAATAGAATCTGGCTTTGATTCTACTTTAGGATAGTATGAAGGAAAGTGGATCATTGATATAGAATCCACTACTACAATTACAACTACAAAGATCCAACCAAAAGCACTAGAAGAGTCTAGGGGGGGGGTTACCTCTTCCATTCAAATATGTGTGTGAAGTGGACACCACTACATTTCATTGTTGACAATAGGAACCAAAGAACCCAATCTCATCTGAGGTAATTAAGAGATTAAAATTGTCAACAATACCACACCCCTAATCATGCACTAGTGGTTGGTTGAGATATGGAAAAGACATTTGTGTCAACCAGTAATGTCGCCTACCTTATGGCATCAAGCCCTTCAAAGATGAGGTACTTTATGATATTAGTCCACTTAAAGTGTGTAATGTTCTATTGGGACAACCTTACATATGGAAAGATCATGATGTTTATGAGCCTTTTCATCGTAGTGTCATTATTACTCTAGGAGGTCAACTCTGCAGGGTACTAGAGGTAGTTCCAACTACTGCAATTTCATCGATGTAAAAAAACAATGCCAAAATGTAATCTCTTAGACTACAAAATTTGTCCTCTTCATGGTTCAGTTATAAAGTGAAAGGAAGATCACTGCGGCCACCACATCAACAACAAGGGGCCTTTCTACACAACAAAAGTAGGTGGACAAGATTGTAGAGACATACAAAGATATCTTCGCTCCATCTGTGGGGGTGGCTTTGCAATACTAGGTCAAATACTCAATTGACTTGATACCTAGTGCTCCTTTGCCTAATGGCCCAATATATAGATGATTTCTCTGGGAGAATGAGGAAATAAAATATCATATTCATGAGCTCATAAAAAAAGGACACATTCAACTAAGCTCCTCACCTTGCAGGAATCCAATTTTGTTGGTGCAGAAGAAGAATGGGACATGGATACTTTGTGTTGATTATAGATCCCTGAATACAATAATTGTCAAGAACAGATACATGATCCCCCGAATTGATGATCTTCTTGATCACCTTAAGGGTGCCAATTTCTTTAGTAATAATGATATTAAGTTAGACTACCACCATGTTCCAATTGAAAAAAACATTGGAAGACAACCTTTAAATCTAAAGAAGGCCTTTTTATGTGGTTGGTCATGCCTTTTGTCTTAACTAATGCTCCAACAACATTCACAAGAATGATGGATAATATCTTGAGGTTATTCAAATAATGTTTAGTGGTTGTATATTTGGATGACATCCTCATATTCAACAAAACCTAGGCATAACATTTGCAACACATTGAGCAGGTCTTGGGCACGCCTGCAACAACACAAGTTATATGCCAACCTAGAGAAAAGCTCATTTTGCATGTAGAGAATTCAATATTTGGGATACATTTTGGATGAAAATGGGGTGCATTCTTACTCATCCAAGATCCAATTCATTCAACAATTCCTGACACCGATGACTCTTATAGAGCTCTGTAGCTTCTTAGGCCTTGCTAACTTCTACAAAAGGTTCATGTTGGGTTTTTTCATATTGCTTGGAATTTAAGTAAAGTGAACAAGGGTGGAGATAAAGCAAAATTTTATTGATTTGAGTCACAATTGAAAGAATTCAAGGATCTAAAACAATGCCTTACTTTACACTAGTCCTCGCCCTACTAGACATGCGATAGCCATTTAAGATTGAGACACCTGCCTCCTATTATGCTACTAGTGAAATCTTCACTTAGTAAGGGCATATGGTGGCCTATTATAGTGAAACACTCTTTGATACTATATGGAGATACCCTACCTATGCAAGGATATGTACTCCATCATGGAGGCATACTTATAGTGGAAGCATTATATTCTAGGGAAGGAGAAGACCATCCACACTAATCATAGAGCTCTGCAATTCATGTAGGCACAAGGAAAGTTACAGAATGACCATTGATGGGCCTTCCATTTAGTAAAACATAAGGCCCATCTTGCCTTTCCTAGGAACATAAGGTTGTATTAGAAGTCTCCTTCTACACCTAATAATGTTTTCTTAGCTTAAATGAGTTCTTAAAAAGGTTAGAGATATTTATCATACTTTATGTGTCTAATGTTCTTATGATACAAGATATGAGAACATTTGGCACAGATCATGGGGATATCTAATCAAAAAAACTTATGGGACCTATCACTTGCTACAGGAAGTTCAAACTTGGTTGGATTGAAGCACTAATTACTCCTCCCTGTAGTTGCGAGGTTGCTCAGGAAGCATGATCCTACTTTTTAGGAGTTTTAGAGGGAAATCCTTCCTCCTTTCAAGGAGGCTTCCCATCATCCAATTTGTATAAATATAGAGCTCGAGTAGCCCATTCATAGGACAAGAAAAAAGTAAGAATAAGCTAGTAGTAGCTGAGTTAATAAAGGCATTAGCTTAGAAGTTCCAGTTCTGCAACTTTTCATGTACAAGCACTTTTTTATATTAATGAAAGGCATATTTGATTCTTAGACTATTTTTCATTTATGGGTTTGAGCCTCCTTGTATTAAGGACCACCCTAGGTGCTTAATACCTGGTTGTACTATTATTTTACATGCACTTGTTCATTTATTTATTTTTGCAATTTCATTTATGAATATTGTTTTATGCAGGGTTAATTAGTTAGGTTGTTTACAATCCTTTCTTGCATAGTACTTTGTAACATTAGATTCTAGCTTTGGAAATTATTATTTTATTTAGTTAAAACCTCTTTTCATGCACTAAAATTCACTTTGGTTGTTGATCTTTAGATGTTCTTCATCATTTTTGTGTGTTGTAATTGTATGGTTTCCTATTTTTCAGAAGCAACAAGAGACTCTACATTCACCCATTCATTGAATAAGCCTTTCTATCATTGACATAAGGGCATGGAAATAAATTATTGATCCTCCTTTAGCCTTCCCCTAGCTCATTTTACCTTCAAAATACATCCGCAGTGCATTTTTCTGCTCACTAGACTCTCCTATAGCAAAATAGGGAGTCCTGTAGCAATTTTCATTTTCAATCCAAAAATCACCTAAACTTGCATCCAAAACATAACTAATCTTCATTGATGTGTTAGAATGTCCCCAAGGCATGAATATGAAGTTTAAGATCCAAGGTACCAAGTATATCCTTTGACGTAGTCGTTGTAGAAATTGTCTTTTTCCTGCAAGATTAGGGTTTTGAAGTTTACATGATTTCTTTTAGTTCTAAGTTTACTCTCTCTACACAATAGAATAGACATGATTTTATTTCATTATATTTAAAATGGTTTTCTTCCTTTTTCTACAATTAATATATATTTTATTGCTGTCTTTTATTTCTTGCAATTCATAATTTTACCTGTAGCATAGACAATAGAATGGTCTCGAAGTAATTGGACCTCATCTCAATGTTTTCACCTGCATGAAATCGACAAGAGGATAAGATAATACATGTGGCATACATAGTGTTGATCCATCTTAATTTTGTATGAACCTTGATTTGACAATTAAAGTTAAGAGCCTTGGAGTCATAGTATTCTTGCTGCAATAATGAGGGCCATCAATTTTTGGCACCATTTTCAGGGAGGTGTCAATGTAGGTATTGTCTTCTTCCTAGTTGACTTACTCTTTCTCTTATTTCACTCTCTGAAAAAACAATAAAAACTACATTAGGCATTCTTTATTTCAAAAACAAAAAGTTGCATTGCATTAGAAATTTCATTCAAGAGAGAAATCTCACATACATACATTGATATATTACTTTATGCCTTGAAGCATTAGGGATAATGCAGAATTTTTTTTATCAAAAACAAACCCCCACTTCCATAAGAAACTAGGTTTCCTTTGTTCATTGTGAGCCTCATACCTTATCCGTAGAGTATATTGAGGCCTTTTTAGGTAAATAAGTGAGGATTTCTAAGGAGCTATCAGAAGGAGAAATACTTCACAACCCACTGATACAATGGCTAGAAATAAGAAACCTGAAGTGTTTCCTTTCAGGGAGACAAATGGAGAATCCAAAATGAAAAATATCAGCCCAACTTCTCTCCCACACTTCTATGGTTTGACTACTAAATACCCTAACACTTTTATGTTTGAGTTTATCATGGCTTACAAGACATATGATTACAAAATAGATGAGAACAAGTTGAAATTGTTTCTTTCTACTCTCAAGGATTCAACCATTTGTTGGTTCATGAGTCTAGAAGGGGGTAGCATCGCTCCATGGGGACAAATGAAACAAGCCTTCAACACTAATTACTGGGGCTATTGCAGAGCAAGAGACACTAAAGATGATATAGTATGTCTCAAGGAGTGGGTGAATCTTTAGAAGATTGTGGGGAAAGGTTCTAGTTGAGCTATAGAAGAGCACAAAAATGCACCCTAGACCCAAACTCCTTGAAGTTAGTCTTGCTACAAGGGGTCATATAAGAACTAATGGAAACACACAACCTTCTACCCAATGGAGACATTTGTTAGTTAAGTTATGATGACATCAAAATGGTATTCAAAAATCATTCTAGAGTTGCTAGGAAAAGAGGTAGGGAAAACAAAGGTTTGGTAAGTCCCTCTTCCTCATCTACAATTACTAAGAATGATATAGGAGGTATGCTAGAGGACCTTAAAACTGAAATATTGCACACCTTTTCTATTATAATGGATACACTACAGATCAAGAGAAAATAAGAAGAAGTAGAAATGGAATTAGCTATATTCTACCCTAGATGCACTAAAAGACATCCTAGGAATGAGTGTCCTTTAGATGTCATAGAGATATGTTTTGTATGTGAATAAAATCACTCCATTGAAAAATGTTCATATTTGCAAGGTATGAAGGTTGTATGCCAAGGAACAAAAGGGAGCATGGAGCAGCTATTCTTTATTAATCAAAAGAGGCCATAAGGCCCTAGGAAATATCAACAAGATATGAATTATCTCTCTCCCTTCAACACAAATTACATTGCACATTTTAAACCTTGGTGTCCTCCTAACACTCCACCTTGGTCTATGTCCATTCCATATCCTTTTCCACCCCAAAATTCCATTACACCTTTTAAGCTAGATACAAACCAACCTCATCAATGGGGTAATCCATCTTCTAGATGGAGACCTCAGGTAGCCCAACCACCTACCTTGATGCCTCCCCGTCCTTAACCACAAGTAACCCAAAATAATCCTCCAAAACAACCTCATATGCATGCCCAATTGAACCCAAATCTTCTCAACAAGCAGGCTCAACCAGTCTATAGTAAAGAAACCTCTTATCCAAATTATACTATAGAAATTCAAGAGATCAACCTTAGGTATAGGAAGGTCCTTTTGGATGCTCACCAACCTTATACAACATAAAATATAGAATAAGAGAAGGAAGATATCACACCTCAATTCACCAAGCCTCCATATTGTTACACAACATTTTGTCACTGTCCCTGTACTCCCCGTTCTTCGATCTTTGAGGACCTATACAGTGATCCTCATGTGTTTCCCTTCCATGAAGAACATTTCCTTACATCCCTCTTCATCTGCAGAACATTTCCCTCTTACATCATTCCCCAAAAATATCCCTTCAAACTCAATTTTCAAGACTGGCACTAGCACTTAGTTTCTTTCCTACGCCGATTTCCAGAGTCTAACACTGGGCCTAGCACCGAACGATGCTGGTAATCTATTCATGAACCATGTCAACCCTCTTTTGGCAAGTTTTTAAAAATGGAGTCGAAGCTCCCAGGTCTAGAAGCTTCGTGAACGGAAGTCTAGTAAATGGATGAGCAAGATAGAGCCGAGAGAGATTGTTTGGGATTCTTTCCCATATTAAAATGGAACAAACCAAAAGGGATAAGGAATCTCCCATCATAAGAGGATCCATTTCCCCTCTATCAAAGCTATATAAACTCCTCATTTTCCAACCTCAGCTAGCTAATGAATGGGTTGAAATAATCTGCAAATCTTGATAGCCATTTTGAGGGCCTTAGCTTTCTAGTTTGTGTTTGTGAAGGGAGAATAAGCTTGTAGTTTGTTTGGTTTGGAGCAAAGAGGAAGAAGCCTTGAAATTCCATTGTTTTTAGGGTGCATCATGAGATGTTAACATTGGTGCTGGAACCCGGACACATCGAAGGAGACCTGCAACGCTAAGGTGAAGGTTGTACTTTCCTTTTTGTCTTACCAATAATACAACTGATATTTTGTTTCCTATATCAATTGCATATGTTAGTTGGTAGCTTAAGCCTCCTTAGCCTCTTAAGTAGATTGAATATTTTGTATGCTATCATGTGTGCTTTGGTTTCTTGTCTCATTGTTTTAGGTACTTGTTTGACACTAAGCAGCTGATCGCTGGAGCAAAGGCACAAGGACTTCATTAGACAAGGATTAGTGACACAAGAGGTAGGATCTTATCCTTTCTCAATCTAAGGAAACTTGTATTAGATTGTCTTGTTTGTGGCTAGACCCTCTCCCCTGGGCTAGAGGGATTGTCTCTATTTGCATAGAGAATCTCCCTACTCCACAAATTGGCGACTATAATGGGGATCCATCCCTCTCTTTGGATTGCTTTTCATTTCATGATTTGTGACAACTTTTCTTGTTTCACTCTTTCTCTTTGGTAATTTGTACTTCAAGTCATCTACTGCTTTGATTCTTGAATTTAGAGTGACAGGTCTGGTTCTGGTTTGTGAATTTTTCTTTTCTTTTTTCTTTGAATCCCTCAATCAATGCTGTTAATTTGCTAACAGTAGCATTGACCAGCGCTAGTTCCCTTTGAACACTTGTGCCACAACCCCTTCTGACGCTTGTTGCTAGTTAGACAGTCATGCCGATGCCTGTAGGTTAAAATCAGGGTTTCTCCTAAATCATTGCTAGTGTGTCTTGTCCTCATAAATTATGTTTCTTGGCTTGTTTTCCTGTATTCTCCCTGGCTAGAATGCTTTGTTAGCTTGATTTGTTTGCTTCATTGGTTTGAGATTTCATTACTTGATTTTTTGAGTTTTTGGATGGTTTGTGTCCCTAGGGCATCTAGGTCATTGTCCATTCATTTATTTTTCTGCTCATCAAGTCGAGTTGTTGGTTTCCTCCTTCGTGTATTTTGTTTTTAGTCCTTGCACCTATCTCGCTTTGGTTTCAATTGAACAAATGAAAAATTTTCGTTTACTCTTCTCTTGTTGAACGTATCTTTTCCAAGCATACATCACATAGCTCGGTTTGTTTTGGTTGAATCTTTTCATTTGGTTTGAAAGGAGTTCTTCTGGTCATGCTTTGCATTTGATTGGTGTTTGGGTGTTTGGAAATATTCATTAAAATGTTTATGTGAAAGATTCATTTTAGCATTCCATTGAAGAAAATACATCATTCTAGTTTGTTTAATTGATATGTTGCATTGATTGGCATCATTGAAAGCTAGAATTACATCATCATGAGCATTTGAAATCAAATGAAATTCTTTTATTGTTAAAAGGACTAGTTGAAGTGCATTTGATAGGAAGAGTAGGAAGTGGAAAGAATTTTCATTATTTTGTTTTCGATTGCTTGTTTGTTGCATTGATTGTTTTCTCTTCTCTCAATTAGTGTAAGCATTCATCGAATTGAAAGCTTTTTATCTCATATAACTGCATATAAGAGTTTTTCAGGTGACATCGATAGGGTCTAAAATCTGAGACTTAATTTCAAGATAAACCTTTAAAATATATTCAATTAACCTAAGGTGCATTTGAAACTAAACACTCACATTTAGAGGTAGAGGCTAGAGACGTGTTCCGGCATCTTTAAACCTAGTAGCTATCGTTCGCTTCGGCATTAGACAACGCTAGTACGGACTTGTGCTCCACGTACCGTCACGTATATAAAGGGAGACCCCACTAGGTTTGCAATCCTTTATCCATAGCAAGCTGAGTTTGCCACCTTGTAAATGTGATACACTGAACACACCATGAAGGGAGATTACCTGCCTGTACTTCTTGCTTCACCGAGAGGTATTATGTAGTTCACGGTTACCTGGTAATCCCTTTTGCCTAGATTATCATGAGCAGTCATTTTGGTCTTTTTGACTCTTTAAATTTAAAATATCATCGAGCACTTGTCCTTTCAAGCTCGTTCAAACCGAAAGAGACTAGAGTCATCTTTGCCTTTTTCTCGACTCTTAAAACATGAAAAGGCATCAATCTGTTTCAACGTCTTAATTTTTTTTTGCCCACGATCACATCACATTCTTGATAGTCTTATTATGGACCACATCGTGAGTATATCCCTAATATATTTTTAAAGCCTTGAAATTAATATCTCTTCTCTTTTGTTTGAGACAAAGTCATCGTGGCTGAACCATCAGGTTTGCCTCGTTCCTCTTCCTCTCCTCCATCTGGAAGGTCATGCAAAGAAACTTTCCCTGAACTTTCGTTGTCGCTTGAGGATCAAGGTGTTGAACTTGGAATTGTTCTGAGTATTCAACCTTTGTCTTCTCGTCTGCCTCCGTCAGATACTGGGTCACCTTACGAATCTAGCCCAAAATCCCCTGATAATCCTATCCAGACTCCTGAGAGTCCTCAGACTTTTGATAGTCCGCAAGGACTGGTTATAGACCCTTTTGTGGTATCTCCATAGCATCCTTATAGTCCGTACGATCATCTTGGTGTTTCGTTGGAGTTGTCTCCTCATTCATCTTCGGCTCGTCGCCAGTTATTTCCTATGGAGTCAGAAGGCGAAATTCCAGTCTCCTCTCCAAGTTAGTCAGAAGTTTCTGCCACTCACACTCCTCAAGTGGGTGATGAGCAGCCATATGAGTTCCCTTCGGAGGGTTTCCCTTACACAAGATCCATCCCATCTAGCACTTATCCTGAGTTTAGTGAGCCTTTATTGCCACATGGTTATACCTCTCTATCTCAGTTGGTTTCAGGTACTACTAGTGCCTCACTGTTGTATCAGAATCCTATCTGGTCTTCTAGCACCATGCCTAAATCAGGTCTATTCATCCAAAACATCACCGATTGTATGAACTACAGTTACTTCAGTTCTGGTTCAACCTACCATTCCATCTCTACTTGTTTCGTCGTTTCAACCGACTCTTCCGGTTCAACCAACGGTCTTGGTAAGTAAGGTCATGGTAAGTTCTTCTACCCATCCAATGAGTGGAAAAATTGTACCACCACCTGGGGGGAAAGATCTGAATATCTCTATAATATCAGGCCAAACCAATGTGAGTGGATCAAAAACTCAAATGGTTGGAATGAATCAACCTTTCTACAATGCTATTCCTAACCCTTTTGATCCATCTGGGTTAGCTAACATCCCATACCTGCAGCGATATGTGGCTCAGGTTCCGTTCCAACCGACTTATGTTCCATATGGTTCACAAGCTTTGGTTTCCCTGCCTTACATTCCTCAACCTGGACCTTATGTTCAGCCTGACCAATCTACTGTGCTTGGTGGGTATGGCTAGATTCAATTCGGGAACTATCTAGGAATTGTCCAGCTACCTTTATAGCAACAAGGGAAACCTTCGTTGCAGTGAGGGAAAGCATTGTAGCAGCAAGGAAACTACTACAACCGCAAGGTAAACCTTTGCAACAGTCGCATCAACCTTTGTAGCCGCAGACGTTATTTTTTCAACAATCCTCTTAACCTTCGTCCTCGCAAGGCCAGCCTTTACAGTTCAACTTGTGAAGTAGCAAAGCCAACCTTTGCTGCAGCCACAAGGTCAACCTGTGAAGTAGCAAAGCCAACCTTTGCAGCAGCCACAAGGTCAACCTTTATAGGAGCAGAGCTAGCCTCTGTAGTAGTAGGCCGTCTATGCATATCAGCAAGGTCAGCCCATTCAGGGCCAAGGTCAACCTTTGCAAGGGCAAGGTCAACCCCTATAGCAGCAGGTTCAAAATCCTTATGTCCAAGGGTAGCAGGTTCAAAATCCTTATGTCCAAGGGCAGCAGGTGCAAAATCCTTATGTCCAAGGGCAACAGGTTCAAAATCCTTATGTCCAAGGGAAACATGTGCAAAATCCATATGTCCAGGGTCAACAGTTTCAAAATCCTTACATCCAAGGTCAACAAGCTCAACAACCTTTTAACCCATATGCCTATCAACGACCTATGGCAGGACAATATCAAGTCTACCCAGGACAGAATCCTCCCTACAGGCAAGGTAACCTACAATGGGGGCAAAATCAGATTCCATATGGAAAAAATCCTCCACTTTGGGGGCAAAATCCTTACCAACAAGGAGGGATTCCGCAGTTCGGGTCTATTCAAAGGCCCCAAATGCCTTTTAATACGCAATTTCCATTCTTGGCCATGTTGGAACTGCCAGATGTTTCAAGGCTCACTAATGATCCTATCCTTCATTCGCCTTATTGGCCTCCAGTTCCAACGAAAGTTTCGAGTGATTGCCCGAAATTTGAGGGAAAAGCGAAGGAGGATCCACAAGCCCACGTGATGACATATCACCTTTGGTGCTCCTCCAATTCATACGCTGATGATTCTATCAGCCTACGACTTTTTTCAAAGAACTCTCACAGGGGCTACAACAAAATGGTACATTGAATTTCCTCTAGGTACCTATAGTGACTTCAACACTCTCGCTATGGCTTTCCTCACTCATTTCCAACTGTCGGTTCGCTATGAAACTGGCACCTATCTTCTTACGTCACTTAAGCAAGACACTCTGACCCATATCTCTAATAACATCCACGAATGGAGACGTCGGCATTGCCTGATCAAGTTTGAAATTGTTGATCAATTGTTGACAGAATATTTCACAAAATCGTTAGTCAGAAAAATTGCTAAGGACATAGCTATGGGTGGATGTGTTACTGAGGAGCAAGCCATTGCTCATGCCTAGTATTTGGACCTATTCTACTCACAATATGGCACATTGTATGAGATGTTACCAAATGCTCCAAGACCATCATCCAATCTGACAGCATCGAAGTCTTTAGCTACACCACCTGTTGATGGAGTGATTGGTTATGTGTCTTAGACCCCCGTGAAATCTTCTTCCAAGCAGAAATTGGTCTCAAACACTGGTTCCAATGATTCCTCTTGAAATTCACCTAGTCCTGGTAAAACCTCTGAGGTTCACGCTGTTTAGTCTACCACAACGGAAAAATCCTCTAAGGGTAAAAAGAAGGGCAAAGTCAAGTCCAAAGCCGATGCCCCAAAACAGGGCCCTCTTAAGTTGTCTGCTGGCAATGCTTCTCAAAGAGAGCCAAAGTATCCATGCCTCATCTATGAGAAGGATCCTTACACTAAGGATTGCCCTCGACAATATGAAGTTAGTCACTTGCTTAAAGGGACCGCAGCTGTCTTAAAAGAACCCTTTCCATCCTAACAGACCCAAATGGTAGACCAACCTCAATCTTCTGCTCCCTCAGGTTCCCAAGTGTTTATGATGAACACGCCTATAAATGTGGCTACCAGATCTAAAGATTATCAAACCCCGATGGCAGGGAAAGAGAAAGAAAGTACCTTTTCCTCCTATATCCCGTCGACATACAATCCTCTCGATATAGAGCGACCTAATCCTAATTCTGTTGTCCGACCACCCTCGCGGGGTGTGCTATGAAAGTCCTCATATAATCCAAACACTCGAGCCGCTCAACACTATAATATTGTTGAGGACTTGGCTTAAGTGCCATCAACTATGTCTGCTCTCGAGGTCCTTCAAAGTTGTCCCCATAAGCGGAAAGCATTACTGTTAGCCATCGAAGGTGTTGATCCATCTGATTCCAATCTCATTTTCTTTGATATGGAAAACCATGTTCCGTGCTTACCTCATCAAATTTCCTTTCTAATTCAAGTGATCATTAATGAAAAGACAATTCATAGGACCGTCATTGATGAAGGTGCTTCTACCTGCATCATGTCTATGTCTTGTTGGAAGGCAATCGGTTCTCCTACCCTGAACCAATCACCTAACACGTTGGAAGCCTTTGATGGACGTGATTCTCAACCATTCGGTGTCCTTCCTAATCTTGCCATTACCTTGGAAGGCAAGACAGTTAATGTCGAAGTAGAAATTGTTGATGCAAATCTTAACTATAATCTTCTACTCAAGCGAAGTTGGACCCATGCCATGCATGTTGTAGCCTCTTCTCTATTTCGCGTGCTCTTTTTTCCTCATCAAGGGAAAATTGTCACAGTTGACCAATTGTCTTTCTTTACTTCTTCTTCCTTGGATGGTAATGTTCCTTACGTGAAGCATATCGGTGCTCCATATGAGAGTGTGGGGGCTAGACTTTTTAAAGATCCTGCCTTAATGGGTATTTTTCCTCTCCCACCTCTGCATGTTGCCTCAGTCAACATGATCTTGGTTAAGTCTAATCCTTGGGTCGTTCCTACTCCTGATCAAGTTTATGCATGGGGCGATGTCATGCCGTTAAGCCCTACTGTGATTAATTATGTGGAGATTGTTTTGGCTTCGGCCTCGATATATACTGATCACACTGCTTTGGGTGCATCTCTCGACGCGTATTCTCAATCTTCTTTGCTTGGTTCTTCAGATTCTTCCGATCCCTTAATCGAGACGTTTCCTACTAATGCAAGTATCATGGAAATTATGTCTCTTCAAGAAGCACCTTGGAATGATACTCATCATCGTTCCTCGTTCTTACCTGGCTAGGGAGCCATGTCTACCTATCTTGAGAAGTTCTATTTTCATTTCCCAACCCAACCACTTCATATGCCTATCATGACCTATGAAGTTTGGTAGGAAGGGAACATGGGTTATATTACTTAAACAATGCCTATTGACATTTTTGTTAAGCCTGGTATCGTTGAAAATATTCATATTGGGGTAACTTGTGCTCCTGAAGAGATCAAGCTTTATACTCGTCTTTTTCAAGAATTTCAAGATGTTTTTTCATGGTCATATGAAGAAATGCCTAGCATTGACCCAAGTATAGTCATGCATGAAATTCTGACTTATCCTAATGCGAAGCCCGTTTGCCAACGGCTTTGTCCTTTGCACCCTAGAAAAGCGGCCTCCATTAAGGGGGAAGTTAAAAAAATTCTTAAAGCTGGATCTATTTATCCTATTCCTCTGACAGATTAGGGTGTGCAATATTGTACCGGTGACTAAGAAGTAAGGCACCATTCGGGTCTGTGTTGATTACCGTGACATTAATCATGCCTGTTCGAAGGACAATTATCCCACTCCTTTTATAGACCAAATTATAGATGAATGTGTTGGGAGTGAGATTTTCTCCTTTATGGACAGTTTTTCTGGTTATAACCAGATAAACATTGCACCCGTTGATCAACACAAGACCGCCTTTATCTGTCTGTGGGGGACTTTTTCATATAAAAATCTCCCTTTTGGCCTTAAGAATGTTGGGGCTACTTTCCAACGGGCGATGTCTTATGCTTTTCATGACATTAAAAACATCATTCAACCTTATTTGGATGATCTTCTTGCTCATTCACATAAGCGCCGCGACCATCCTGATCACCTTTGTCAAATATTTCTTCACTGTCGACACTATAAAATTTGGCTTAATCTGCATAAGTGTGTCTTCTGCGTTGAGTTCGAACGACTTCTCAATTTTATTGTTTCGAAGGATGGTATTTGTCTTGATCCTCTCAAAGTCGAGGCTATTGTTAATCTACCCCCTCCCTCTTCGTTGCATCAATTACAAAGTCTGCAAGGGAAAGCGAATTTCCTTTGTAGCTTTGTGCCTAACTATGCTGAGTTAGCTTCAAGGGCCGCTCGATTGATAAAGCAAGGAACTCTGTTTTGTTGGGATGAGACTGCCCAAAAGTCTTTTGATGACTTAAAAGCTGTCCTCATTAATGCTCCTTTATCTCACCCTCCGAATTATCATCGTGATTATTTCGTCTATCTAGCTGCAGCTTCTAGCACCATTGCTATGGTTCTGGTACAAGACGACAACGAAGGTCATGAACATGTCATTTATTACCTTAGTCACAATCTCCTCAATGCTGAGACCCGTTATGCTCACGTCGAGAAATTGGATTTGGCTGCAGTTCAGGTTGTTCAACGCTTTTGGCATTATATTATCCTCCGCACTACAATCGTGATTTCTAATTGCAACCCCATGACATATATTCTGACTCGTCAGTTGCTTGGGGACAAATATTCCAAGTGGATTGTCATCCTCCAGGAATTCGATTTGGTGTTCACTACTGCCAAATCAAAGAAATCACTTGTATTTGTTGAGTTGATTTGCTCTTTTCCCTCTGCTTCTCTCCCTACTGGTGTTGATGAGCAGTTACCCAATGAGACTCTCTTTCTGATTAGCACTCTCGATCCTTGGTACAGTGATATCATCGTGTATCTCCAAACTTCTACCTTCTATTCTGCGTTGTCAAAGGATGACCACCGATGCATTCGGCATCAATGCCAACCTTACCGCATCATTGGGGATAATTTATACCACGTTGGTGTTGATTTGGTTATTCACTGATGTTTAACTCTCGATGAGGTTAAAAGAGTCTTAAATGACTACCATTCTAGTGCATGTGGTGGTCATCTGTCTAGCTATGCAACTACTCAAAAGATCCTCTGTGCTGGTTACTTCTTTCCCTCCATTTTTAAAGATTACATTCTTGCTGTTCACAAATGCCACCAGTGCCAGATTTATCAGCGGAAAATGCGTGCCCCACCTGCTCTCCTTCATCCCGTTATCCAAATGGGGCATTGATTTTATGACATGTAAGCCTCGTTCGACTGGAGGGCATGGTTATATTATCGTTTCCGTGGATTATTTCACCAAATGGGCCGAAGCAATGCCTACATATTTAGCTGACGGTCAAACGGTGGCGCAATTTCTCTTCAATCATGTGATTTCTAGGTTTGGAGTACCTCAAACCATTGTCACTGACCATGGATCCCATTTTCGTGATTATATGATGGCTGAGCTGACTTTGAAATTGGGCTTGTGTCACGACAACTCAACTCCATATTACCCTCAGGCCAACGACCAAGTTGAAGCAATGAACAAAGTTTTAGTTACTATGCTTCAATGCACCATTGGGATGCACAATTCCAATTGGCATCTCATGTTTTTTCAGCTCTATGGGCCTACCGAACCTCAACTAAAGATGCAACTGGATTCGCACCTTTCCAGCTCATCTATGGTCTAGAAGCTACCATATCGATTGAATGTGAAATTCCCTCACTCAAATTGGTTGTCGAACTACTCCTTGAAAGCTCGCCTCAAGAAGAGTGTCTCCTATATTTGGAACGACTGGATGAAACCTGTTGTCTCGCTGCTTTAGTCATTGAAGCTCAGAAAAAGCGAGTTAAATCCCATTTTGATCAGTCAGTCTCTCCTCGTGCTTTTTCTGAAGGTGATTTGGTCTTGCTGTATGACCAAGCTAACGATAAGCTAGGGGCAGGTAAATTTAAACCCATGTGGCATGGGCCTTATATTGTCAAGTGTGTATTACAAAAAGGGGCCTATGAGCTAATTGGTTATGAGGGTAATCCTTTGAGCAAGCCCCGCAATGGGCTGTACCTCAAAAAGTATTATGCATGAGTCATCTCGCATGGTTACTTGTGTACATAAGCGTGTTATTCATTTTTGTGCAAGTTTGGTTTGGTGTGTTTTTTCAAGCAACTTTCCTGCTTATTATGTCTTCACCTGCTTTGCAAATGTCTGTGACTCCTTACGTCGGTTTTGCTGATGGTGCTTGCCGTAGTACCTAGAATCTATCGTCCGCGACATGGGCTATTTATGCCCCTCATGGTGAGTTTATTGATCTTCAAGGTATTTGTTTGGGTCAAACAACTAATAACATTACTGAATATAACACAGTTATAAAACTCTTGTCAGAAGCCATTGCTCTTAACATTCGAGAAATGGTTGTTAACCTTGATTCACAACTTGTTGTTCTTCAGCTCAATGGGAAATATTCTGTTAGAAACCCTCAGATATTGAGAATGTATTTGCGTATTCATCTATTTGAAATAAATTTTGATTATATCACATATCATCACATTCCTAGGCATATGAATACATTAACAGATGTATTTGCTAATTATGTTTTAGACAAACATTTATGCAATATGTGAAAAAACATTGTATCATAATAAATAGGAAATATAACATATATATATATGTGTGTCTATAATGTTTGAGTGTGATACATCAACATCCAAAAAATAATATATGTGTTTTGAATACATTCGTGGCTCACATGCCTCAAAACTGTAAATGCTAAAATATGGACTACTCTGCGTGGTGATCATGATAGCATGTTACTACTTGTACTATACAAGTAAGTAATCATTGAATCCAATCTGACACTCCCACTGTGTGCCTCTGATAACGGTGAGGCATATCCTCGATTCGGGCATACTCTGGGATTCCTCTTGTCAAGCCCTCTATATTTTGGGCAATCTCTTCTTCATTGTCCACTCCTTCCTAATAAGGAGTGACCTCGAACTGTCGAGCCACACATCTAGCTATAGGGGACATCCGCACTGGTCTTTCTGGTCCAACATTTGCAATTACAAAATCACGGTGTCACGAATACATATATGCAAATACAATAAAAAAATAAAAAACAAAATTGTTTTGCTCACCTCCATCATCATAGTGTTCTCCCTCTGGGAGTGGTATGTGAGGATCACTGTGGAAGTCAGTCCCATTGTATGGTCAATCCTCTACCATGATCAACTGCCGTCTGAGCCATATAAAGAAGGCAGGCCTATAGGACATTTGCTGGCCCACTCCAAATCTAGGCATCAGCTTGCTCCATCCGACCATCCATGGATCTCATGGTACTGGAGGATTCACCTCCGCCATCTGGTAGTGGAACAATGGGATCCGTTCCAAAAAGAAGGTCACTAGAACAAAACCATATCCAAATTTCCTTAAGTTTCCTACTTTGCACTTGGATAGTTGTCTTTTCATGTTTACCTTCATGGTCTCTGCCTAGTTGAAGATAGTGGGCACCAAGAAATCCACCGCATACTGGAACTTAGATTTGTTGGACTCATGTAGTGCTTGAGCCCCAACCACTCGGTTGATGGTTAAGAGTATTACCTTCAATACAAGATCATTTATGGTCATGATGTCGATCTTGCCACTTGTAGATTTCAAGGCTCTCGGGCAATGTTGGGCAAGCAGCATGTTTACACTTGCCCCAATAGGCCTACCTCCATACAATTGGATTGGTTCCCCTCTGCGGGACAACTCGGTAATGAAATAGATGTCTGAAGTCTCCAACTCCAACTCTTGGTCATTATTCACAAATACCTCTCGTGCAACGTCCCATAGACTGATTAGGTATTGTAGTAACTCAGGTTGAGCCCATAGGCTCGGTGTAAGAAAGAAATTGAGGAGCCCACATTTCCTCAATGCATCCAGACAGTTTGGATCTTCCAAAGCCATTTGGTATATTCCTTCATGCTCACATTCTTTCCACCTGGTTACCATCTTTTTTGCTTTGATTTTCCTGCGAACAACCCACATTTGACTTAACAACAATTTTTGCAAGGTACATTTCTGATTTCAAGCAATGAATATGGGTGAAAATTGAAAATTTTTAGTTCTCGGTGTTGGTGCGACTGTTTTTAAAACAGGTGCATCGACGGTGCGAGTTCTCATGCTAAAAATACCCGATCGATGCAGTCCCGTGCTTGGATCCCGTGCCAACCGAGGGTGATTTTTTTTGCCAAAAATCCCTCAAAAACCTTGAAAGAATGGTTAAATGCTTGCAAAATAGGTATTAATGCAAATATTAGGGCTTCAACTCTTACCTGCAACAAACAGTTCGTCGATTGGCCTCTTCGATCCGCAGCAATCTGCTCCTAAATATTTAGGGTACAAGTGGGTAAAAATTGCTCCAAATGAGGTAAATAGGGTAAATGGTAAAAATGTTTTACTTTTTTCCCTTTTTTATAAGCTTTTTGCTTTGTTTTAGGGTTTTAAAAAGTATTTTTTGCCATTTTTCCTTAGAAATGGATAATGCATTTGCTTCTTGTGTAGCGACAGGTGATGGTTTGCCGATGGTGATACGAAACTAGAGTCGTATTTAAGCTCTTTTCCCAACTCATAAAAAATTGAAATTAAAAGATCGTCGAATATTTTTCCCTTTTTGACTCGTTAAAGAAAATAAAATTGGGGAGTCAGCTTTAAGCCCTTTTCCGACTCTCAAAACACGAAAATATTGTCGAGTTCTTGTTGTTTTGACCTTGTAAATGATTTCAAAACATCGTTTACCTAGTATATGTTACCCCTTTTTCGGGTTGGGATAAAATATTTACGAAAAAGGTACTCCTTAGCTGACATGGTCAAGAGATGGTTTCGAGTATTATTTTCCACCTTTCAGGCTCGAGAGACAACTTTATGGAAAGGGACCATTTGGAGGTTTCTTTTCCATTTCTTTTTCAAATTCTCTAAACATGAAAAAGATACCAATTTTTCCCTTTGTCGAACTCATTAAACTTTAAATGACATTGGATTCATAACCATGACAGACACGAGATCCTCCTTCCTAGGGCTCGTTAATATTACTAGGTCAGATCTATCCGAAGGATGGACTAGCATTACAAACATATGCTATCCCCTTCAAGCTTGTGATAAAAAATAATTGGGATACCTTCCAGAAATGGTGGGGGAAAATGTATAATTTTTATCAGTTGTGTCGACAGCTTGTCACTGTTGAACTTTTCACTCTTCTGCTTCATGTCGGGTTGGGATATCCTCACTTCATCATTGACCTTCTTGGGTATGGGCTGCCACATTTTTTCCTTTCCATCTGATCTCTGCCACGTCATCATGACCTCCGATCTTATGGATCCAAAAGCTGCCAAACTCCGGAGTCATGTTGCCGATATGTTCAAGAGTTAATCCTTTTGCAGTTTACACTCATTCTTGATTCTCTATATCATCCATAATTATTGCATCCCTTGTCTCGTGTTGATGATGTAGGTTACATCATGGCCCTCCTTCAATAAGGTCACTTCCTGTTGACTTCAACTCATTATTAGGGAAGTTGGCCGAGAGATTCCCTTCCAGTACCTTAGAGCTTGCATGCCCTAATGGCAAGTTCTTCACACTCGACAAAAAGTTCTCATTATTGGATTTCGATCGAGTGACTTCACAGGTGTTCGACTTTAGTTCCTTATTCACACTTCGTGAATTGTGCTGCTGGTACCTTGAGATCCATTGTCATTATTGGTGGTTTCTCTCGTGCTTGTTAACAATTCACATCATTGACTGGTAATCAAGCAATGTTCTAGCATGTTTGATGTCAACACATCTATTCACATGCTAAAATTTGTACTTTGATCGGGTCGTGTTGGAGCACAAGACCCTGGGCTCAGATTACAAAAGTCCAGGTTGCAGGGTGATGTGACATGATCATGCTTACATACATGTCTCTTTCAGATGGATGGTTGCGACCATACCATGAGTCTATTATATGTGATCCTTCTCATTATTGGATGGATGAGACCATACCTTGGGTTTGATATGATCCTTCTTACTGGATGGTTGCGCCCATAGCTTGGATCCATTTACATGATCTTCATCTGGATGGCTGCGTCCATACCGCAATTCATTTATCAAAGATTTCAGTGATGTATATGTATCTATGCTTGCTTGCCGGTTTTCTGATGGTAGTCTCTAGTTCCATGCATCTACCTAAAGCATTTCACCCCTCACTCTTGTTCCTCCTTCATGCTTTAGGGGGCATCTGTTACACAACATTTTGTCACTGTTCCTGTACTCCCCGTTCTTCGATCCCGGAGGACCTCTATAGTGACCCTCATGTGTTTCCTTTCCATGAAGAACATGTACTTACATCCCTCTTCATCTGCAGAACATTTCCCTCTTACATCATTTCCCAAGAATATTCCTTCAAAAACAGTTTTCAAGATAGGTGCTAGCACTCAGTTTCTTCCTTGTGCCGATTTGCAGAGTCTAACACTGGACCTAGTGCCGAACAACGTTGGTAATCCATTCATGACCTGCACCGACCCTCTTTTGACAAGTTTTTAAAAATGGAGTCGAAGCTTCTAGGTTTAGAAGCTTTGTGAATGGAAGTCTGGTAAATGGTTGAGCAAGATAGAGTTGAGAGATACTATTTGGGCTCCTTTCCCCTATTAAAATGGAACAAACCAAAAGGGATAAGGCCTCTCCCATCATAAGAGGATCCATTTCCCCTCTATCAAAGCTATATAAACTCCTCATTTTCCAACCTCAACTAGCTAATGAATGGGCTGAAATAATCTACAAATCTTGATAGCCATTTTGAGAGCCATAACTTTCTAGTTTGTGTTTGTGAAGGGAGAATAAGCTTGAAGTTTGTTTGGTTTGGAGAAAAGAGGAAGAAGCCTCGAAATTCCATTGTTTTGAGGGTGAATCATGAGATGATAACAATGGTGCTGGAACCCGGACACGTCGAAGGAGACCTGCAACGTTAAGGCGAAGGTTGTACTTTCCTTTTTGTCTTATCAGTAATACAACTGATATTTTGTTTCCTATATCAATTACATATGTTAGTTGGTAACCTAAGACTCCTTAGCCTCTTAAGTAGATTGAATATTTTAGATGCTATCATGTGTGCTTTGGTTTCTTGTCTCATTATTTCAGGTACTTGTTTGACACTTAGGAGCTGGTTGCTGGAGCAAAGGCACATGGACTTCATCAGACAAGGATTAGTGATACAAGAGGTAGGATATTATCCTTTCTCAATATAAGGAAACTTGTATTAGATTGTATTGTTTGTGGATAGATCCTCTCCCTTGGGTTAGAGGGATTGTCTATGTCCACAGAGAGAATCTTCCTACTCCACACATACCCAAGTTGACCACTCACAAGCACACACCCTAGAAGAATCTGAAATTCTGGCAGAATTGAAAATTTGTGTGTCAAAATTCCTCTCCTTTAGGCCATCAAATATGTTCCTATATACAATAAATTCATCAAAGAGGAATGTCTTAGAATCCCAGGGAGGAGAAAATAAGTTTCCCCTACTATCAATGTCATAGGGCATCTAGATGATCTTATGCTTGGGAAGCAGGGAAAATTTTAAGAACCCCCCCTAAATTTATAAGTCTAATAAATGGGCGAATCTCCATGGTATATAGGAAAAATGGAAGGCGATTTTATCAATAATATAATATGTATATATAATTTTTTGGCGAATCTCTCACCAGGCATGGCGAATATTTTACTCAATTATAAAATCTTGTAAGATCTTGGTATTACCATGGGTCAATACCATGGGTTATCATAAACCTGGAGCTTAAAAATTACTATTAGTAATTTATAAAAATTAATAAAATTAATAGTTGATTTTTATTTTATTTTTTATTTTAACCAAGCTAAAATGTTTAACATACATTAAATTACAACATCCATCTTTACTCTTGATCCACCAAGCCCCGAGAGGGATCAAATATTTTTTCACTCTATGCTAGTTTGCATATCACGATATTTGATACCTCTCGGGGGTTAGTAGATCCAGAGTAAAGATGGATCTATGCTGGTTTAATTCCCCCATTTAAATAGGCTACATTCCAGGTGAATACCATGGGTCAATACCATGTGCCATTTTTATTTTTATTAATACTAATATTAGGATTAATAATGTTTTTTTGCATTGTATTAATAACAATCTAGTCCATGGTATTTGTCCCATAGTATTTTGCCCATAGGTTTCACCTAAATATAACGCATTTTTTGAGTGTTAGTAAATATAAGGTGACTTATGGAGTAAATATAAAAAAATGTTTTATTTGTTTACCATACTCTTGTTTATTTATATTTTTATTAATTTACCATACCTCTTTTACAAATATGGTATTTGGCCCATAGGATTCACTTAAATAAAACCTCTTTCTTGAAACTTCATAGATAGAACGAGGTTATGGACTAAATATAAAAAGAGGTTTTATTTATTTACCATATGTCTAGTTTATTTATATTTTTATTTATTTACCATACCTTTTGAGTAAGTATAAAAAGACGTTTTATTTATTTACCATACCTCCACTTTACTTATATTTTTATTTGTTTACACCCTTGCATGGATATAAGGTGACTTATGGAGTAAATATAAAAAATGTTTTATTTATTTACCATTCCTCTCATTTATTTATATTTTTATTAATTTACCATACGTCTTTTATAAATATGGTATTTGGCCCATAGGATTCACTTAAATAAAACCTATTCTTCAAAATGGGCGAATGGATTCACTTAAATAAAACCTATTCTTGAAAATGGGCGAATGGAAGGTTGTAACTCCTAATTTCAAGGGCTAAATTTACCTTTTTTACCCTCTCCCTTAAAATAAGGTGGGCTATTTGAGGTGATTTGTAAAAATGTACTATGATACAAAATATTCGCCCACTAAAAATTTAAAACCCCTTAATTTCGCCAAAGGGCGAACATTCGCCCCTAAAATTTTCTATGTTGGGAAGGTCATCATCCCTAAGTATTTAGATCGTAGAAGCCCGCTAATAGATGTCCACATCAATGATATTCTATTTCCTAACACTCTCATTGACTTGCTACAATAAATTTCATGAGTAAGGAGACTATGCTTAAAATCAATCTCTAAGAATCCATAAGGAAGACCACCACAGTGCTACAACTTGCTAATAGATCCATAGTAACACTTGAGGGCATGATTGAAAATGTCATGGTCTCCATTGATTCATGGGAATATGCCATAGATTTCCTTGTTTAACCTAAGGCCAAGTTTAATGGATACCCTCTTATTCTGGGAAGACCTTGGTTGGCCATTGTTTATGCCTACGTCACTGTAGGGTTGGAAATATGACTATCACTAATGGGCAATCTGGAAAACAACTTGTATTATATTTGCCCACCTAATCCATCATTGAGCATGATTTTCCTATTTGGGTAGAATATAAAGAAGAAGAAGACCTTTATATATCATCCTCCTACCTGATATGTATATTAGAAACCACCATTAGCAAAAGACAAATGGATGAGGATAATTTGGTTGACAAATTTCTACGGATGATTGTTGATGCCTTGGAAAATGAATCTATAGGACAACTTGGCTATTCTCAATATAGTTCATGGGAGGATCTAAAAATTGTTAGTTCTAAAAAAAATAATGTGAAAACCATAGAAATAAACACTTCCAAAACCTTGAAAATCAACCCCTTTCTTTATGTTGAACAAGAGGATAAATTGCTCGATGTTTTGAGACAACTTCTTGATGCCTTTGCATGGGGTTATAAGGAAATGAAGGGAGTCCTTTTGTATGCACACACACACATATATATCAAGGAGGATCATAAACCTATTCATCAACTTTAGAGATAGATGAAACCCACACTAAAAGACATTATGAAAGATGAATTGCAAAAATTGTTGCATGCAAGATTCGTTTATCTGATCTCTGATAGTGAATGGGTTCTCCCTTAATCAATATTCCTAAGAAGAATGGCAAATGGAGAATTTGTGTCGATTATAGAGAACTCAATAAAGCCACCAAAAAGGACCATTTTCCCTTTCCTTTTATTGACCAAGTTTTTGATGTCCTTGCAAGGAAAAAATTCTCATTGTTAGATGGATTCAACTGGTACTATCAAATCCAAATCAACCTTGAGGATTAGGATAAGGCCACATTCACATGTTCACGGGGAAGATTTTCTTAGAGGGCTCTTCCATTTGGTTTATGCAATGCTCCTACTACCTTCTAGAGGGAAATGTTGAGCATTTTCTATGACCTTGTGCATGATTCAGTGGAAATCTACGTGGACAATTTTACACCCTATGAGGATGATTTATAAGAGGCTCTCTCAAACCTATGCAAATTCTTGCAAAGGTGTTGTTAGCACTATGTATTTATGAAGAATGTGAAAGAAATGCAAAGGTAACCACAAAATCACTTTCAAGTCTAGAAGCTAGCCCTCCTAAACTTAGAGAGGGATCTCTTTGTTAGATTTAGCTTTGTTTTCTTTTAGAATTTTAGGCTAGATGTGAAAGTTCAAGGTTTTATTTTTGAATTGATTGCTTGGTTGATAATGTAAGAAGGGGCCATTGGGCAATGGAGTCAATTTGCTTTAGGTGGATATTTTCAGTAGTGACATATGAGTTTAACAGGGCAAGGTAGGCATATTCGTTGGATCTTATATGCTTGATGAGATGGGAAAGAAGAAATGACTAAGTGTCCATTAAACATGGAGAAATTAAGAATTATATTGCTTAACTTCGGTTGAAAACATCAAAATTGTTCAAAAGACATAATTGAGTGTATTTAAACAAACTCAGATTCTTTATTTTCTTTAAACAAAATAGATCAGAAACACATGTGAAATTACAAAGAAAGGAAAACACAATAACAAGAGAGAATATCACTTCACCACCAAAATCTGATGCATGAATCCTGAAAAGCTTATGTATCACTGAAAATTTGTCCATTGGAGCTTGTGGAGTAGCTTTACATCAGAGGTGTATCTCTTCATACAAGTCCCAACGCACTCTAAGTCCTATTACAACATATTTATAGAATTTTTGCTAAACTATATTTAGTTTCCGAAAAAGGAACTGATTACAAAATATTCTCTAACAATTTATGGAAAACTCTAAATAATAAACTAAAAATAACATAATATCTCCAAATTATCTACTGGAAATATTGAACTGTTCATTAAACTCTAGAATTGGTTTTCTGAATGCTGGAAATCTGCAAAATGGTCCTCAATCTGTTGATCTTCTGCTGCTAGGTGTCTTAGACTAATCTTCATGCCCTTGAAATCTAGAAAAATGTTGAAACTGTCTTCACAAAATCAGCTAATTTCCCTCTTAAATCTGATTGCTCTGCCTTTGAGTTCTATTTCTGTCATTTTTGCTTTTCATCATCTTTTGAATACTTCCTTATTGTCACAAAATATTTGGGGAAAAATATATATTTTAAATAATATTTCCAAATATTTTGATTAAACCCTTAAATGAATTTCATAATTAAAATTTCAAACATATTTGTTTGCATGATTTAATAAACCATCTTGTAAATCCATGCCTTGTTTTCTAAATCCATGTGTTGTTATGTCTTCCCATGGATTTCCAAAACCATGTGTTGTTTTGTAAATCCATGGCTTGTTTTCTCTTCCCATGGATTTTGGAAAACCATGTGTTGTTTTACCTTCTCTGTAAAAACTCATTTTTTACTCATCCTCTATTTACTTTCACATGTAATCTCAATTCACCTGCACCAGTAAATTCAAATTCACATGTACCTGTAAAATTTATTTCACTTTAGCCTCATTTACCTCAGCTTTATTCTTAGTTATCACATATGTAAAACTAATTTACATGAGTATCATTTTCGCTTAGCATTCATAAAAATATTTCATAAATGTCATCCTTTGCTAAACCTCCCATCCATAAAAATATTTCATAAATGTATGAAATATTTCTTTGATATATTTTCCCACCACATTTTATAAATGTATCTCCGCCATAATTTAAATAAATATGAATAATGGTATTTCCTGGGGGTAGGTAATAAATGTTTTAGGGGGAACCCAGAGGGGGTATCGATGGTAAATGGTTTTGGTGGTGGGGGGAGCAGCGTGAAGCAGAGGCTGACAACTGTAAAACCTGGTAAAGTGAAAAACAACTTCCAGGAACCCCCACCACTCCTTGAAATGTCAGAGGGGCATTGATTTAATCTTTCCATATCTCGAGGCAGAAGAAGAGTAGGGTGATTTAATATTTAAGTGCGGGGTGGGCCATAAACTTTGAATTTTTATAGTCATTGATTTAATCTTCCCATATCTCGAGGCATGAGAAGGGTAGGGTGATTTAATATTTAAGTGCAGGTTGTGCCATAGACTTTGAATTTTGGATTTTTGACTTTGGATGGCATATGATAAATAAATGTGATGCATATAGTTTATAGATTTTATTATTTTTGGTAATTCAAATAAATATTTTTCACGCAGGCATTTTTCTTTGTTTTGTGGTTTTGAGGAGCAAACTTCAACTTGCCCTGTCTTTTGATCCAGAAGTTGGTTTGAAGCACCGGATATACCGTTGGAAAGCTACTTATGATCAATTTACCACGAAAACACCTGCAACATGATCTGAACCAGAATTTATATGGAAAAAATATCCCAAACATCCATACTTTGTCTTGGCCACGAGACTTAAAAAAATAAATGGCTCCTTCGACACACAACCTTTAGGCTATGAAACCTAGTGATTCATAGGCTAAACTTTACCAGCAGATTCCAAAAATAGATAACTGCACAAACACATTACCTATATTATAGTACCCTAACAGGTGCAAAGAAATGAACCTCTCGCTAAGCCATGAAAAGTGATTATTTTTTATGAATGAATGAATTTTTTTAGGGCACTTTCTCTCTGAAAAAGGAATCCATGTAGATCCTAACAAAATTTCCATCATAAAAAAGGTTCTTATTCCTCAAAAAAAAAAATATGTTAGGATTTTTCTAGGTCTTGTTGGATATTGCTGAAGATTCATCAAGGATTTTAGCAAAATTGCTTTGCCTTTATTTTCTTTACTAATAAAATATTTAGAGTTTTGCTCGATAGATCTATGCCATAAGGCATTTGAGGAAATAAAAGAAAAATTGATGACTACACCGGTCCTCAGAGGCCAAAACTAGACTGCGTCATTTCATATCCATATAGATGCATCAAACAAAGCAATTGGAGTATCACTGGGGCAACTTGAGGGTAAACTTCCTTATGCCATTTATTTTATTAGCAAGAATATGTCCAAAGCTGAGCTTAACTATATAGTTACTGAGAAATAATTCGTAGTTGTTGTACATTATTTGAACAAATTTAAGCATTACATTATCAGATATTATGTATTTGTACATATTGATAATGAAACTATTAAGTACTTAATGAACAAACTAGGTGTGAATTCTGACATAATTAGATGGTTACTATTACTACAAAATGATCTAACTATTGTTGACAAACCAAGAAAATAGAATGTTGTTGCAGACTTTATTTCAAGACTAACCTTGTCTGCAGGAGATGAAGAAATGGTGGACAACAGGATCCCTAATGATTATTTGTTTCTCATCTCACTCTTATCTCCATGGTTTGTTGACATAGGAAATTTATTAGTTGCTGGCTAGTTTCCTCCTCACTTATCCTCAAAGGAGAAAAGAAAAAGTGTAAAAAAAGAGTGCCTCTTACAATTAGATTAGGGGTAACCGCTTTAAGTTGGGGCCTGAACAAATCCCTAGAAGATGTGTGAGGGAGGATGAAGTATTTGACACCCTCTTAGACCCTGTGCAGGCCATTTTGTTGCCAAGAGAAATAATATAAGATCTTGCAAGCAGGATACTACTGGCCAATCCTTCACAAAGATGCCTAGATATACACAACACAGTGTGATGAATGCCAAAGAATGGGGAAATCCACTCATCAGGATGAAATGCCTATACAACCTCAAGTGACTTTTGAACCATATGATAAGTGGGTCATGGACTTCATTGGTCCTATCGATCCTCCATCTGGACAAAAGAGATACATCATTATGTGTATGGATTACTTGACTAAGTGGGCTAAGGTGAAAGTACTAAAAGTGACAATTGAGCAGAAGGTGGTTGAATTCTTGAGGGAAAACATATTTAATAAGTTTGGATTCCTATTGATGGTGCTGGAAATTGCCAACATACGAGGGTCTCCCCGATATGAAGTCCCAACTAGACCTCACACCATTTGGAGTAGGAGCCCCATTCAGAATTGTTTTATGGATAAATTCCTTTTGCAGATAGAATAAATCTCCTTAGAACTAGTAACTTGATCTAGAAACAACCGATACAAAACTATTATGCTTTCCTTAGAGAAGTTTGAAATATGGAAGAAAGACTTACTTTAGAACCAATGCAATCTCTCTTCTTCTCCCCGCTTGCAAGCTTTAGCTCCAACTCCAAAAGCCAAAATTGAAACCTACAAATCATACAAAACAATCAAGAGAACCAAAACATACAAATAACATATACAAACAACTCTAAAAAAGAATCCAATGATTCATTGTTCTACATATGCATAAATGAGACATAATGTATAGGAAAACAAGGCACTTTTGTATTAATAAAAGTAGGAGAAGATTACAACCCTTGTAGGCCTTGACCTTGTAGATCTCTCCCAACTATCTTGTCCTTCCTTTTCCACAATAGAAAGCCTTCAATCATACCTCAAGCATATGGATGGATTATGGACCTCTAGACATAAATGAGTAGCATGAGGGCATAACTAAGAGTCTCCAAAAGCCAACCCAGTCCTAATAGTAGGTAATGCATTTATAGGAGAAATGAGGAGGTTGTAGATCCATTAAACTAGGGTAAGATCCACTTTAGAAGGGGATAAGACTCCATGGGATAAGTGATAAGACCTCATTTGTAGGAATTCAAGGACATATTTAACAGAGAATGGAAACTTCCATGATAGAAGCCTCTAGAAGCAGAAGCTTCGAAATTATATTTAATTTTTTCCTCATTTCAAGGGTCATCGCACTTGTAGTGAAAGAAATTTGTGCTGACCAACACTTTTTCCTTTGATGCAACTTATGCCATCGCACTTATTGAACTAGGAAAGTGTGATGAGGACCTAAATTAGAGTTTTTAGCCAATGTAATCTAGGATTCTTGGAACTTCTAGAAAGGGGATGCTTTTGTCTTTGTAGGGGATGATTGCAAAGTGTGAATGGATGATGATTGATTTGAGTTCAAGTTCATTTGGTTGAATGTGAAAAAATGACTTGTAACAGATTTCCCCCTAAAGTACAAAGTCAGAAGCAGTGGTTAAGGACTGAAGTGCTTTACCATGTGAAAAGTTCAGATCAAGAATAGATTGGTTGAGATCATCAATTGTCTGTTACAATAAATTATCATCATGATATCATTGCTGAGGTAGGTATACCCATACTCAACGTATAAGCCATTTTACATGTACAATAATCAAAGTCACATCCACTGATGACATATTGTGGACCCATGATTGGATGAATTTTATATAACCATAGCCATCATACTTTGTAGATCTTGTATGAATCTTGAAATCACAGCCCGGATGGATGAAACTAGATCTGGGGTCTTCTACCTCATCACTCGATAGTACGAGTCTAACCATGTGAATAGATGTGTTGGAGTCGAACATGGTAGACACCATCTGATTACCGACCAATGATGAAAGTTGTTAACAGATGCGAGAGGAACCACTGATAATGATAATGGCCCTCAAGGTACTAAGTGAAATCTATGAGGTGTGAATGAATGAGTTGAAGTCGAACACCACACATAATATTTTGGTTGAAGGCCAATGATGAAAACTTGTCGCCGAAAGAAAGGAAACTTGCCATTAAGGTATGCAAGCTCCAAGGCACTGAAAAGAGTTTCTAAGTCAACTTCCTAGATAATGTATTGATGTCAATAGGAAGCAACTCATCACAGAAGGGCCTTGATGTATCCCCCATCAACGACATGATATTATTGTCATGATTTGAGACAAAATGTGATGATTCAGAGCTATTTTAGGGGTGACATGCATGAAATAAGGCTTAAGATATTGTAGCAGATATCAAATAAGGGCAGACTTTCTCTTGAACATATCTGTGACACTTTATGGAGTTGGTAGCATGGACTCAAAGACTCATCATGATGGCTTTCATTAAGATGTGATCAATAGAGATGAACTTATATTCCCAAACCCAAAATAATTACGAAAGTGAGAGAATGTCATGTTCAAGAGCGATTCACTGCCATAAATAGGTTTGATGTATTGTTTCCCTAATTTCCTAACCAATTCTAGCCAGTACCTCTTTACTTTTGACAAGATTGAGGAGGATAACATATTCTTAGACTATAATTTCATCCTTTAGATGAATCATTCTGAGTATTTTTAATGAACCCTAAGAAGGAGTGGTTCAATTTCGTCATGCTCGATGAGTCCTACAATGTTTAATGGTTTTATGAGTCTAGCGAAGGTATAACTCGACTTCTTTTTCATGTTTAGAGAGTTTAAAAATGAGGCGAAAAAGAAAACTTTGAGAGGTTCCTTTTTGTAAATTTAGTCCCTTGGGCTTGAAAAGGCACAAAAAAATACCCAAGAGAACCTTTTAGCCATGTTAGACTAAAGTATTCCTTTTTCGTAAATATTCCATCCAGTTCAGAAAATGGTTAAACTTATACTGGGTAGATGCCTTTTTAGTTATTTTAATCAGTTTGAAAGAGACAAGTGCTCAGAAATATTTTCATATTTTAGGGGTTTGAAAAGATCTTAAAGAGGACTCCTATAGGAGGAACAAGTGTTATAAAGGGTAGAAACTATTTTCGGTCATGATGGAACTATTCAAAACATGTAGAGGTCATGAGTCAGGCTAATAGGACCACTCAATGTAGCAGTTCCTTAGGAAATGGTAAAACACCAAGTGAAAGTGAATGATCAGCCAAGCAGATGGTGATGATGGAGTGAGAAAATCGAGGCTCATCTTGCAGAAATAGGCAGATAAAAATGGAAATCATGAGAATAGGTTTTATTTTTATACAAGCTTGAAACAAAGGAAAAAATTATGCTTGAAAGTGGTTTCATTTTTACACAAGCTTGAAATAGAGAAAAAATATGCTTGAGAGTGGTTTCAATTTTACACAAGATTGAAACATGAAAAAAATGTGCTTGAGATAAATACATTTCCCCTAGCATAATTGTAGAGGCATGTCCCCCCAACTTCATTTTGTCAACCAACTCTTCTCATGGACCTATATACTACTGGTTACTGAGAGAAATATGTTCACCAGGAAGGAAGGAAGAGGATCATGTGATAGGATGAAATGAAGGTGACATAGAAAAAATACTATGTTCATGGGTTGTTTCATGTTTATGCGAGCTTGAAACATAGAAGAAACTATGCTCGTGGTAACTTGTTTCATTTTTTAATGAGCTTGACACAAGAAAATGAACTCTGCTCATGGAACCTTGTTTCATTTTTTAACAAGCTTGACACAAGAGAAGGAACTATGCTCATAATTATTTACCTTGATCATGGCCCCCAAGAGGCCATGGATTCCAAGAGGTTTTCATCAGATGGAAGAACAATGCTCTAGAAGGAATCAAGGGATCCAATGGAAAGATTAGGCTCCAATGCCCCCAGTAAATGATTCATCATATCACCTACGGGATCTAGGTCAGAAGAAGTCAAGAAAACAATAAGAATCTCTACTTCATTGGTAGGTGCGAGCATAGGATAGGTTGCCACATAATTAACCTGTGGCGGAGGAGATACCACTTGCATATTTGGAACATTTAGGGAAGTTGGATGATTGGTAGTCAAATCAAGACCAATGAATGAAAGTTGATCAATAGTCACAATTTTTTCATTATGCGGGAAATATATCACTCAAAAGAGTGTGGAAACGAAATCATTCATAACATAAACATAGTCTCACCCAAGGATTAAATTAAACTCTAAGGGGCCTAAGATTACCATAATTCCAATACATATAATTTTTCCTTCTAAGGTAATAGGAATTTGAGGAAGGATCCCTAAAGGTTGACTAATTATTCATTTAAAAGCCAACATATTCTAGGTAATAGACACATGATTAGGGGAACCGAAATCTCGCCAAGCAGTCGAGGATAGAATGTTAACAGAAGCATCCTCTTAAATAATAGTGAAATATATGTCCTTATCACAAGACTTGACCATGACTTGGAAAGGCATGTAAGAAGGGAGACAGGGTTCTGTCAATTGATTCCAATCAAAGATAATAATTTCATTACTTGGAGGGGGTTCCCTGAGAATGGGAGACATATCCCTTTGCTCCATGGGATCTGAAGAAATGAGAAGAACATGAGGGGTATGTACTTCACTCTCAAAGGGGAGAGTATGATCGAAAAGTTGACTCTCTAAGGGGAGAATACAATCAACAAGTTGACCCTCTAAGGGGATAGTACAATCTACTAAAGGTGGAATTGAATCAACCAATTTCTCAACCAATGGTTGGTTGGAAACAAACTCATGGGATCCACATTTAGAGAGAGTGGGATTCATGGAAGACGGATTCATATCAATTACTTCATCAACTAGTGGAGGATTTGGGGACAACTTTCGGTAGCTAGTTGTTGTTGAGAAGCAATAAGGTTTTCCAAAACTTTGGATGCTTAAGCCATATAAGGGAAAAGGTGAATTTGATGATTCCCTTTACATAACCTATAGTGAAACTTAACTTATCCCTTTTTCTCAGAAACCTTATTATAACTAGTTGATGGGTTTTCACCAGCATGATCTCTAGAGGCAGATGACAAGGGATGATGTGAAGCTATGGACCACACTTATAATACTAGAGGAACCTCTAAGAAGGTGGTTACCCCTACAAATATTGCAAGGGAATTTAAATTTATAGGGCTTATTGGTTTCGCGACAGTATCTGTATTCATAGCAACAGTTGCTTGGTTGCCCTCTTGCTTATTTAGCTTCTTATTCTTCATCCTTTTCTTCTTCTTCTTAGTCTCCTAGTTACTAGCATCAAGACTTTCACCAAGTGAGGAAGAAGAAATTATGAAGAGAGACATTGAGCGAAGAAGGCAAAGAATCAACTTGAGGTTAATGTTGTTCAGGAGGAGGACTCGGTCGTGAAGCATATTGGACACTCGGAACCAAAGAGGTTGAAAACAACCAAACTGGTAAACATATGGTAAATCTGGGAATGGACAACACGACCATATAAGGAGCATCAATATTTCCAAAAGAAGGAAAAGGACCAGGATTCCCATCAGAGGGGTTTACTGTTGATTTTGCCTTGATTAAATTGAGAAAAATCAAATTTCTACATCAGCAGACAACTTGGATGATGTTAACCTGTGTGAGATGGCTTTGGTTACCCATTTTACTCAGTAATTTTGAGTTGGAGGAGTTAGAGTTTAGTTTTGCATGTGTGATTTCTAATTTGTAGTAATCAAGGTTAGTGATCTCAAGTTGTTTTCAGTTAAACTACTTCCAACTTTTGGAGGAACTAGTGGAAAGTTAGTTAAGTAGTGGGACTTCAACCAAAGGAATTGCACAATTCAATTGAGGGAATTTCCTAAATAATAGGGGCTAATTCCTCAAGGAACAATGCAAGGAAATAGGAGCTCAAGCTGAGGGAAAATTTGACTAAGTCTGGGTTAGAGGCCTTCAGTGAGAAGAGAGATAGGTTGTGCACTTGCAGGGTGAGCTCAGTTGAGAAAAGAAATTGTAATACATCTCTATTTAATTTGATTAATGCAAGAGGCATTGGGGTTTTTAGCAGATTGCTTTCCCTAGATAAAAATACTTGTTGCATGTGTGTTATTCCTTCTTGCATGTTTGGAATTTTTGTTCTAAATTGTGAAATAATGTCCACACAATAATAGTGTATATATTTGTCTTGTGATTTTGATTAAAACTTCATGACCAATTGCAAATATACAACCTAATTTATACATGGTATCAAATTTGGATTCACATTAGAGAAGAAAAATTGAAGTTATTTCTTAGAGGTTCGAATTTGAAGATTAGTGCAACAAGATTTCTTCAGAGTTGAGAAGATGACCTTCAATGAACAAAGGCTAGAGTACGCCTTCGAAGGCACCTCTAATTTTGTTTCATGTAAGGACCACATGGAGGCAATATTGGATGAAAATTGGTTGCTATAATACATCAAGATATATGTTTCATTACTACAAGCATATGATGCCCAATACCTTGCTCAATGGAAGAAAGATGTAGCCAAGGTGAGGAGAATCATCTTGGAGGGAGTTCGGGATCATATTGTCTTGAATATCCATTGAAAAGAAACTTCGTTCGTGATGTGGAAAGCACTGACATAATTGTTTTACAATAGTAGTGACCGTAGGAAGTTGGCATTCAAGGAGAAACTTCAAAGTATTAAGATGCAGAAGAATGACACAATTCCACATTATCTGAGCAAGTTTACATAGTGTTGTGATGAACTTGGCAAAGTCGGTGTTAATGTACTTGAAGAAGACTTGGTAACCTTAGCTCTTCTGGGCCTTCCCAAGAGCTGGCACAACTATCAAGATTCAGCGAATGGGAGGGAGAAACTATCGAGTTGGGAGTGCTTATGGTTTGACTTGGTACAAGAGGAAATAAAGCAGTGTTGTAGCGGCTACAACCACCCTCCAAAATTTTTCCTATGCTTTTATTTTGGAGTCTTCCTTTTTAACCTCATCAATGCGTCCCGCAATGTCCCACATATTTGTGCTTTGACTGAGACTTCTCTCTTCAGTTTGGTTTGTGTTTGCTTACTTAGTTGATTTTCTAACTCACAAGTTGATCTCCTAACTTGGTCCCACAACAGTTCTGGGCTTTCCCCCAGAAATTGTGCAATTCTTGAGGGCAACTAGACTTGCTACTGGGAATTGTGAAATCTTGACTGCCAGTGAGCCTTGAGCTTAGAAAATACGTAGTCATGAGGTGGAAACCCAGCACTGAGCCTGGAAATTGCGTAACCCTCACTGAGCTTAGAAACTACACAGTGCACTGAGCCAGGAAGTTGCCCAATTCTAGAAACTGCCCTATCTTTCCTGGCAGTGTGCATGGACAATTTCCCTGGAAAAAGCAAAAACTCATCCCTAAAAAATAGGGATCTATTTTTAGCATCTTGAAGGAGGTACTTGCACTATTTTTAGAAACTTCCGATAAGTGTCACTTTTTCCTTGATTTTAGGCATGCACGTCATAAGCCCTAATTTGTCCAAATCTATTTAATCGATGCTGCTAGAGGTCATTTGCACATTCGATATTGGAGCTTTAGCATTCCTGAGGAGATCAAGGAGCCTTCGGTGCGATCGTCGTCGCTTTTCCGGTGAGTTTTGCTTTGGTCATATTTTGCCACTTTTTTGTCGCTTTTTGTTGTTTGGCTTGTGTGAGTGTTGTTTCACTTGCTTCTCTGCATGGTTACTGGTGTTTTAACTTGTAGAAGTGTTGTTTCAAGTTATATCTTTCCTTTCCAAAGTGTCGCATGATTTTTCTTGTTTTTGCACCAACGGTCGCCGTTGTGGCGAGTCTCCTCACATGTTTCATTTTCCTTCCGTTTAATCAATTTGTGGACTTCATTCACATGCATGCATATAAACTTAGTTAGATTTTCACTCAACTTCAATCTATCTTTCATATCTGCTTGTTTTCCATGCTCCCTTGGGCAGATCTGGGTTCCCCTTACTCGGATCTCACATTGCATAGCTTGCACTGTGCAATCTGGAGGCTCAAGCTCTGAACTAACTAACAAATTTGAATATCTTTTCAAAGCGACAATACTAACAAATTTCTCTTCAAAAACGAAAGTAAGATAATGACGACACTTTTCTATTTTGAATTGAAAACCGCTTTTGAGACTTGAAAAACTACTAATTCAAATCAAATACTAGAGCAACTATATAATCGACCATCAAGAACAATAGAATTATTTTCTTTGACTGAAAACGACACTTGCGACACTTTCAAATCAAAAGACGACAGTTTGATTATGCTACCTTTTTGTAAGAGAGAACTGTAAATGGCACACAATACATAAAAACATTCACAATTATTTGTACTATGGAGGCAGAATCATGCAAAGGAAGGGCGTTTCTACAGTGGTATGCTGATCACAAACAGCAAAACTCCTGAATAAAGCTGAAGAGAGTGAACACAGAAACCAAAATCTGAGAGTAGAAGAGGTCTTGTCTGATCAGCGCACCTGCAACACAGGGAAAGTGCAATGCAGCTCACCTCCTGCACACAGGAGGTGCGATGCATCCAGATTCCCAAGAGGAGAAAGTACGATGGTCCAGGGACGAGACTTCAACTTGGTTCCGGGTCACAATTTGCAGCTTAGTTCAGGGATTTAGGCTGAGCTAATGATAGTCAGTAAATAGAAATCACAGGGGCTTATCTAATGAGGTTACTAGAGCCACCACTAGGGCAATTAGAAGGTTTGAAAATAAATTGTTCAGTTTATAACAAAACCCGGAGATAGATTGAAGCAACATTGATCTACTTTGCACTTGCATAGCAAATGCAGTTCGAAGGCTAGCTGGCTTGACTCCAGGCTCCGTCTGTAAGTTTATAAAACAAACAAATAAAGACAAGCAAATGATCTATTCACTCCCCAGTGGAGTCACCATTTTGTTATCGAGAAGTCTAGTGTTCACTCAGAGCTGCTAGTCCCACTAAGACTGGTAGCTATCTTAGAAACAAACAAACTAAAACTACTTTCGCTTTCCTTTATGAGAAGTAGATAAGAGGGGAACAAAGGACACCAACCTCAGTCTTGTGCTTGGTTCCTCTCCCTTCTAGTAGATCTTTGCCACTTTTCCTTCATCTACCCAGCTTCAAAGAGCACCTGTGGAATCAAAGCAGCATAATACTATCGAAGAACAGAGATCTACAATCATAAACAATATAGGACTAGATATATATTGACCACACAAATGAATATATCATCAAACATACAACAATGTGGAGGAAAACTTGAATAGCTTTATTAATATCAAGAATAGCAAAGAGGATTACAACCAATTATTCTGACCCAGCGTCATCCTCCCAGCATGAAAGCCCTTCTTCACCTCATGAAAAGGTTAGATCACCCAACACTATGATATTCCACCAAGAAACCAACAACACTTCCTTACAAGATACAAAATTCCAGCCTCTGGATCTCTGGGATGAGGGATCCATATATAGATGATTGCAGGGGGGTGAGTCAGCTTCTGGGATTTTGATTAGTGTCCTCTCTCTGATAGTTCTTGATTCCACTTGGAGATTGATGATCTCTTACTCATCCTTGGGCGAATTCAGAGAGGCAAGTGTCACAGGAGAAGTTTCTGGAAGATTCCATGATGATCCACCTTGCAAACTGTCTCTGCCATTTGTCTACTCTCATCCATCGCACCCTACAAAAGGGCTTTCCAGTATGCATTGCACCCTTTTCACTGAGCAGGTGAGATGCATCACACCCTCTGCACTGGGAAGTCTGTATGGTCCAGCTTTGACCAGTTCTGAGTAGGTTTCTGTGGAGAACTTCTGGGAGATGATGTAATCAGCTGACCTTGTTCCTTTAGGGTGTGAAGCAACACTTTTAGGGACTTAGGATCCCTTGGTTTATGGACATGTATGATTGGGGTTTCAGTGCCCAAAAATATCTATAACACTCTTGGACACTTAGAGTTTTCTTAGAGCACTCTTTGAGGAGTGTGACATACTTGAAATTTTTGAGAAATAAGGAAAAGGAAAAGCAAGAAAGTGCAAGAGGACATCAGGATTAACAACTACATTGGGTTTTTCTTGTAGGAACTGAGTTTCATGTATGCTTTTCTCACTAGTTTGGGTATGCATGTCTTACGCATGTGGTTTATTGGTCATGATCTGTCATTGGCATGGAGGATTGCCCGGATTGACAATGGATTTTCCTAGCCTTGCCATTTCTTGGATAACCATGGTGTTGTGGGTTCATTTCTTTGTTTTTCTGGTTGGTTCTCATGTTTCCTTTATCTTGGGTTGAGTTACTAGTTCTTGAAGGCTTTTTTGGACAAACACTTTGGAGATCTGTAACATCTTGGGTTGAGTTACTAGTCTTGGTGCCTTAGTTGGAAAAATTCTATGGATCCCTTGGTGGGTTGAATTACTAGTCCTAGAGCCTTGGTTGGAAAAACACTCTGGATCCCTTGGTGGGTTGAATTACTAGTCCTAAGGCCTTGGTTGGACAAATTCTCTTGAGCCTTGCATAAGCTGTGGGTTGAGTTACTAGTCCTAAAGCCTTGGTTGGAATATACACTCTGGAGCACTAGAAGGCTTGGGTAGAGACCAATCTGGTGATGGTTTTGTGATGTCCGACCATGAGGTGTAATCATTGTTTGATGGGTTGAGGTGGTTTGGCCTCTGGAAGCCCAGGATGGTTTGGTTGATGTGTTTTATTAGATCCCACATTCATGCTTGGAATATGGCATGAGGGTGATTTCTTGAAGAGAGATTTGGCTCAACCATGTCTATGGTTAGGTGGTTCATGGAAGTACCACAATTGGTTGGTATTTTTATCATTAATATGAGGTTATTTCTCCTTGTTATTTCATGAGTATTGTACTGGTTTATATGTGGATTATATGGCTACTGTTTCCTTGGTATTTTTGTTGTTATTATGCTAATTATGAGCATGTATTATGGTAGTGTCTTTGTATGGATCTCATCGTGTTTTTACTTGTAAATGAATGAACAACATATCTATGACCTAATGGATGAAATGGGAGCTAATGTGTTGGGGCATCAATGCTTCTTAGCAATTCTCAGATGAGTACGAGACCCCTATGCTCAAAACTATTGTTTAAACTTGTAGATTACATATTTGTCACATGTTTGATGAAATGCCTGTCATGGCTAATAAGGGTCGAGTCAATTTCTTGTCCAAGTAATTGAAGTTACATCCTTATTCTGTTGTTATATTTCAGTTCTGAAAGTGTCATTTAGTTCTGGGTAGTGACCTGGGCTATAGGTCTAAAAAAGTGGCTCAAATCCCGGAGACACAAGCACAACACTAGGTAGAAAAGTCCCTAGACGCATGCATACCCATGTTGTGGGAGTGTATGGAGCCTCATGGATGCATGATTTTCCATATCAAGGGAGAATCCAAAGGTTTAATAGTCTAAAAACATAGTGGGACCCAAGGGATGATTACCTGAGTGGTTGGGATGGCTCTTGTGAGTTATGTTGCTGATGTGGAAGGTCTGTATGGTGCGTTTCCATTGGTTCCACTTTGTTAATTGACACATAGGGAGTAAAATCATATCATAGTAACTTCTCGTCACATGTTTACCCCGGTTGACCAGTTACTTGGGTAGATGTGGGAGGAGGCTATTAAAGTGTGTGTCAATTAAGGAAGTGACAAAAATATATTATGAAAAGTTAGGTATCTCTCCCTATTTTGGTCTATACAAAGTATACCCCCAGTTGGCATCATACTCACAAGCTGGGCTTGTTGGGATTACCGATCCCCATCTGACCAATAGGTTGAGAGAGTGCTTGGGGGTGTTTTATCTTTACCTTTGGTAAGTTTGGTATCTCACCCAAGCTGATAATGATGTAGGTGTTCTACCACGTGACTATTGAGTGTCATTGTTTGGGAGATAAATAGGAAATAGGATGGTTGTGATCCTTACCTCATCTAGCAAGTGGTATCTTTCCCATTGATTGCATCATGGGATGGTTGTAATCCTTTCTTGGTATGTAGTATCCCGCCTATTGCTCAACATGGGTTGAGAATGTCACATAGGACCTTCCCCACTGTCATAAACACTAATGTTAGAGTGTCCAATATGAATTTCCTCATTTACATTGGATTTTGGGTTGAGATGTGCCCCCCAATGTGGTTCTAGGTTGAGTAGGGATCCCTAAGGATAAGCTCTCTGATGTTTCCCAAGTGGCAGCATTGGGCTCCCCGCTAGCAGTGATTCAGGGTGGTAATAATGGCTCCCCCATGGATAGAGGGTGGTAGCTTAGGCTCCCCTTCGATGTCAAATTCTTCTTCTTTTAGATTTGAGAATGTTCAACATACGATTAGAGACAATCAAGAGATAAACAAAGATGAGAAGAGATGAGTAATGATTGCATTTGATACTTGAGATTGGATATGATTTGATTGCATAATACCTGCAATGATTACATGATGCAATTGGAATTTCTCCCTAGCTGAGAGGGAGTTTTAATTTGGTAGCTTAGTGACAAATTCCAACCATGGGAAGAGATTCTTTTTTTAGAGAGGACCAAATTTGACTATTGAAGTGCTCAATTTGGATAAGGGAAAGTGTATTTTTGAATTAAACCCTACATGTGCATATTTGATCAGGTTGGCCTTAAAGCAAATTGGTCACCCTTGGAAGATTATAAATACAAGTCAAGTGACCGTCATTTGGACAATCATCATGGAGCATTCTTCTATTCTCTTCCTTGGTTTTGGCTTGCACATGTCTGAGGCAGGTCCGTAGAGAATTGGTTCGCACAAAGGTGAAATGCAGGGTCTGAAGCTCGCATCTTTGTTTTAAGGTTTTGAGTCTCAACCATAGGCTTGCCACTGTAAAATATTGGATGCAACCGCACGTAGACTAACCCATATGTGTGGCTGAAGCCTTTCAGCCACACACACAACATGTCTTCCTTGTGGTTGGAAGGTAGTGTTTGTTTTTCGTCAATTTCTGCAGTTGACTAGATTTGACCACCGATGACTAAAGTTGACCACAATATGGTGAAGTGATATCTAATTTGTACTTTTGCTGGAATCATCTCCTAGATCTTGTTTAACTGATTTTTTGGGTTCATCTCATAGATATTGTTTAGTGGATTATGCTAGATAAAATTATGGTTGAAGTTATGAATCATTGTATTCTCTTTTGCTGAATCATTCAATGACAATCTAATAAGAAGAAGAATTTGAAAGGGTTTTCCCCGTAATTGGTTTTTCCCTGGTCTCCCGCAATCATGGTGTCTCTATGTGTGAATGCTTTTCTTCTGTTGTTCATTTTATGTTGCGCTGCATTGATGATGATATTATTCTCTCTATATAATTGCATATGTTGCTGAATAATGATGTAAATATGAGTAACGTTATGATGCTATGGGGTGAATTTAATATGGAAATAATGAAATGAAATTATCAAATCAAAACACAAATAGTACCTTCCATCTTAAAAATGAGATTTCAATTTTGTTCAAATATTTTATTTTTTGGTAACTCATTATAATCTTATCTTGGAAATTTGATGTATTCAACTAACTAAATCTATGTTCATGAGATTTGAGAAATTTAGTTTATGAATATAAATTGATATTGTGGTTGCAACATTTCTCTGATGAAGGCCATAGAAGAGCACCAAAAAAAGGATTCAGATTCCTTTATGAGTTTAGATCCAGAAGAAAGTTGAAATCCAACAATGTTTTACATCTGAAAGTCATCCAAAGGACGTTCCGATAGTCGTTCTAGAATGGTACTTAACTTTTACTCCAATCTACCTATTAAAAATATCGATGCATGTCAACAATCAAAGGTCATCAGGGTTACATATATTATATTTCCTTTTGAGAAAGAATGTAATGAAATACAATGGATCTATTGGTACCTTCGAGTATCTGAACAATATGATCATTCCAGAGAACTCGTAGAAGACTGCAGAATTAGTTCCGAAGGTGGAGCAATTAAATCAATTATGATTGTCATAGATATACGTAGGAACAAGCAAAGACTCTGGATTTAACATGCTAGTGGTTGTCGTGGTTGTATATATGATTGGATCTTTCACTCTTTTAATATAACAGAGCCAACACGTTTCATGCATATATTGTTATTGTAGTTCGACTATCCTAGTTACTCTAATGATGTATGTAGATGTAATTTATGCATGTGTGTATGGACTATTCCGTATGTGTTTGTATGAATCTTATCGAAGCGTGTTTTTGGTATAACTCATCTCTTTGGATCGTCACCTATCCTGCTTTCCATCTCGTGATGTATTTTAGCTTGTGTGTTCCCTTTCAAGCTGCGTGCTATCACAGGCTTCTAAGGGGCACACTCTTCTCCCATTCCATGTGTTAGACCCTTTCATGCACCTTCCTTGACTTGCTGCAAGGTCACACCCTTGCTTCCAATAAGGACATCTTACTTACCTATGTGTACAACCACAGTCAAGGCGATACCGTAATACCCACTGCTAGGACTCCTACTCCAAGCAGTCTGAGGTCTAGTTGGGACTTCTTACCAGGGAGATCCCCTGACATGTGGGCGGTTCCAACATCATCAAAAGGTTAGAAGAATGAATAGTTATGTTTTTTCAAATAAATTTCCCATGTTGACAGAATAATATATGGAATCATAGAGGTTAAATATTTATAGAAGAACGAGCTGGCATATACTGTCAACGAGAGGAAGAAATCCTTGAATGATGTCTAGATATATACAATAGCAAGAGGGAGACTTCATTGAAAAAAATATAAGACCTTACCACCATATTTTCCAGTGGCTTTGTGCCTCATTTCCACCACCTTCCCACAACTGGCACAACCACCTACCCTTGTGTTATCAAATGCTCCCTACTGTCAAATGCTCCCATGCCCTCATGCCTTGCTTGAATGTGCCTGATCAGTTAATTCTCTACTTTGCGATGGGTTTATGTTAAATGAAATGTTTATAATGTTTGTTGTTTTTTTGAAACATCCTCTAATACCAAATTTCTCATATAATTATTACATAATTACATTTCGATTTAAAATCCCGACAACCATTGGATATTCAGGAGAATTCCTTAACCGTCGGATATTAGAGAGTAAAGGAGTCTTGTCGAATATTCGATGGTTAAGAAATGATGTCAAATATTTGACGGTAAAATAACTCCCTTTAGATATCTGATGACCATTGAGATTTAAAAAAAACCAAAAAAATACATTTAACTTCTGATAGTTTTTCCAATTTTGTCAGTTCCGTCAGATTCAACCATCATATTTTCCACTCGTGTGTATTAGTGTCCCAAAATTCAAAACCACTATTTGATGGGTCTATGCTGCGAGCTATTTTAGTTGAGGCCTGGTTAAAAGATAACATACATGTGCGAAAAAGGAGAGTGGGATTGGGGCGAAACCCTGGTTACTTGAAATATGCCATTAGGCCGTTGGACCTCAAGGAAAATCAAAAGATCCAACCTGTGGAGGGACCCAATGCTGGTGGGTCAATATGGGTCCTTGGCCATTGGCCCCAAAGTGTTTGTGTGCGAGTAGACTCATAAAATCCCAATGCTAAGACCCTGATATGACATTGGTCATCAGCATCCACCTCAACACAATTATAATAAAGTAAATAATGGATATTGGATCTCTGACCTTGGTCCTCCTACATCAACATTTTCTTATTAAGGTTGGAGTAGAGGGAGGTGAACCCTCACCGAGATGACATGGACTAATGGGCTCCACTTCAGGCACTAAATGCACTCGCTTAATTCCATAGTTCTTCGACCTCATAAATTGACACTTTTACTTGAGGTAGTTGCTCAAGGAGGTGAGGAGGAAACCCCAAGGTTGAGGTGCCAAGATGACGTGGTCAATAGGCCTTGCCTTAGAGACATGGTACAATGGATGGAAGCATTGGTATCATGGTGTGGTCATGGGGGATTCACTTAATGAACCTTCAACATATCACATCTGTTCATGGAATATTAAATAATACCCTTAATTTCACTACATATTGGAAAATGCCTCTAAATATCACATAATCCAACTCACTTCTAATATGTAACCAATACACCTTCCCAATAAAAAAAAAACCCCACTTTCACTAAATATTGTAGGTATCCATTTTTCCATTAATATTTTTTATACCCTATATTTTTTTCATTAACTTTGAGCTCCATTTTTTATACTTGCCAATATAAAAACCCTTTACCCCCTATATATCCCCCAATATAATATGTCATTTTTACCTCATAATATATCCCCCAATATGAACCCACATGCTATGATATTGATCCTCGAGTGAAGCCCCCGTGGGTGTGGTCAACCTAGAACCCATCCACAGATGGTGTGGTGGTACCATGTGAGTAGGGAAGAGGCCACGTGTGAGCCACATGGTGTCCTTGTGATGACATGGCCTCTTTTAATAGGCCAAAACTTCTAACAAACATAATTCTTGATTTGGGACTCAAGTTGAGACAAAACTTATGCAATGAAAATATCTTGATGATCTATTGTAATGGTGATGCCAAAATTAATTTATGCAAAACATTGAATAGCGAGGTTTTTGGTAACCCCATCTTCATAATAGGTCTTAGAGGTCAAGTCAAAACAAAAAAGTAACCCTCCCACAACCTGAGATGCTTAAGTGGGTGGGAGGTGGTTACACTCTACTAAGGGGTCAATTGGAAGGTAATATGTCCCTAACCTTTCATCTTCCCCTGAGTCTAACATTGGCCTTCTTACTTTATCTTTTCCAACAACACTTATATGTATGGTTCTCTTGTTTTTATTTATCTCTTCATTTTCTCTTTTTTACCCACTTAATTTCTCCATGATTGCATTGAAAATATAACATTACATAGAGGTATGGATGATAGCTATTTTCCATGGGGCCTTTCATGCCACCAATCCCATTTCCAACCTCATCAACATTCTTATTCACAAAATCTACTTATATCACCATACTTCTTGGTTTGTCAAAAACCTTGCGTAAACATGAGTTGATAGCTAATTAATTTCTTTTTATGGATCCAAGTTAGATAATTTAAACATAATCGTAATAAAATATCCTCAAACCTCATTACGTTTGGCTTAAAAGAAGATGGAGAACAAGACATATTATGTTAGTAAGGACAACCACAAGAGAGATCACAAATATAAATAACTTACCTCATAAAAGCATAAAGGTTGAGAAGAATTACTAAGTAAAATAAACTTTATTGAAAATAAGTATTAGCTACTAAATTAAACATCTAGTCTTAAATGTAAAGGTATCAATAAATTAGTATATCACTTCAACATACTAATATGAATTAAGGATGAAATTCCAAAATGTGAATTGGACAAGAATAAAATGATTGATAGTTACAAATACAAAAAAGTAATATTTAAGGGTAAGGACAAAAAGAACAAGGGTGATAGCTACATGGAAGCATAGTCCCTACCTCTTTGCATGGGGTTTGCATTTTTTTATTTTTTGAGAATGCTTTGTTTATGTAATCGGTTGCCTATTTTCGTAGCTAGGTCCGTGTTTTTTCATTATTCGAGAACACTTTGTTTCCTTAATCATTTATTCAATCTATCACTTCTTTTAGTAGCTATTAATAAGCTAATGCTATTAAGGTAGTGCATGATTCTCCATTTCCACAATTGTTTCTGCAATCTGTCACTATTGCCTTGGAAAACTTCATGGGAATATTAATATTTGCAAAACACATTCCCCCACCCTCGATATTAATGCATTGTGCAAAGCATCGAGGAAGAAGCGAGGGGTGGGGGGAATCACTAATACACTCTAAATATGAAATGAAGTGTTCAAAAGGTACCCTTTACAACCTGAAAATGCCAATTTGATGCTAATTAACACACATGCTCTAGCTAATACTACTTCACAGTTTATATTCATAATATATTGTTAAATTATCTTAGCCTAGATTCAATCTAGATTTGTATTACTGACACACCACAAGTAAATCATTGTTGTATGCAGAGTGCAAAGAGCTTTCATTGCGCAGATTTTTCTCTCCACTCCGTATAATGACAAAGATTTTGCACAATTATTTATACACATGGATGCTACTAATTTGGTATCTTAGTTGTTGGAAATAATACTGAGAGGGGGGGGGGGGTGAATCAGTATTATCAAGTTCTTTTAATAAATCTTCCTTATTTATACTTTGAATTATTTTTGCATGTCAATACCATAAAATAATGAGCATGAACAAGAAAAACAGATAGTCACACCAAAGAACACCAGATATAAGGTGGAAACCCAATGTGGGTGAAAACCACCTGCTGCAATATGTCTCTATCTTCTTTCAAATTAGAAACTCCTTTTACAATGGTTTTGTATTGGTGCAGTCCTTTACCAGTACGCAGGCTGCAACCTGCAGAGAGCTACAACTCTCTCTCGTTTTCCAGACTCTCTTGGAAGGGAGCTACAACCCCCTACTTCTTTTCTTTCAAGGACCACTTTTCATAAATTTTCAAACTGGATCCATAAACATCAAGAGATCATCAAGTGCAAGTAAATCACCTAGTCAACTGCAGTAACCAGATCAATAGTAACAGTAAACTAAACCCAGAACACCTTATCAACAGAGAAAAGTCAGTCAAATAAATGCCTTAATACAGATCCGCAATTTTCCTTTATCTGGCATGCGTTGCTACGCACTTCACCTTCTGCACCTCTGCGTATCCCCGCAGAGAGCCTTGAACTGCACTGCGTATCCACGCACTGTTCCTTTAAATGCGCCGCGTACCTTCACTGTACCCTCGCACCCACTGCTTCTATCGCGCCGTGTACTTTCACTGTGCCTCCGCAGCTACTGCTTCTATCGCGTCGCGTACTTTCACTGTGTCTCCGCAGCTACTGCTTCTATCACGCAACGTACTTTCACTGTGTCTTCGCACCTGCGGCTTCTGTCGCACAGCGTACCTCCGCGCTTCTCCTTTCTCTTCACTGCGAACCACCGCACCTGGACTTCTGTCGCGCTGCGTACCCACGCACTTCTCCTTCTTCTGGGATGCGTACCCCCGCACTTGCACCGTTAATCGCCTGCGAACCTCTGATTAGGGCCAAATTGGCAGTCCACCAGTGTGCCACAGATAGTCAGATGCCCAGATCTGATCATGCACCCGAGAGATCACACTTCATAGATTCACTTTCAACTTCACTTTTATATAGATCAAGATTTTAAACCGATAACCCAATATTTCAGATCTTAAAATATTCAATTTGCAAAAGATACTTTGGCCAAGTGATCTCCTTCCCTATTTATAGTCAAGCCCTTATTCACACCATGGGACAAAACCATCAATAACCAATACAAGGGATCCAAACCGGGGCTAAATTAGATCCTATACCACGGGCCAAAACCATAGAATCAAGAACGGCGGGCTAAATACCACGGGCCAAACATAAGAAACCCCATGTGAGCGCGCTTCTCTGCCTTGAAGTGAGTGAACTGGGGGTCCGCACCTCATGAACGGGTAACCTGCGGGTATGTATGCACTTTATCTATGATATTCCTGCGGGTCCGCAGCTTTTGTACGGTGTACCTGCATACCTCTTATTTTCCAACATATTTTGAGAGCCTGAACAGAGCATTGCCACTTAAGAGAGTTGCCATCAAGTACAACACCTGTAACATAGAGCCATACCAAAATCATAATGCCAACAATCTCCCCCTTTGGACTTGATGGCAACTTCAAGATCTTCAACGTCATTCTCCCCCTTTGACATCAAGGGCAAAGGGTTATACTCCCCCTAAGAACATGCTCCTCATGACTATAAACCAGATCTGCAAAGAAGAACCATAATCCACCAAACACCATAAATGACCATGAAAGAGATAGAGACATATTGCAGCAATATTCAGACCAGCATCCATGATCTCCTTCTGTACTTCCTCCATAATTCCAACAATGCATTATATGCTCCCCCTGAACCTGTGCCATTCAATCTTTGATCAATCCGTAACCCAGCACATGTACGCATATACCCCAGATGAACCTTGCGTACAACCAACCATCAGAAGAGATTCAACAACAAGATGATGCATCAACAACCCCCAGCTTTTGCCTGAGGTATTCAAAGGTATCCCTGGGCAATGGTTTGGTGAGTATATTAGCAACTTGTTCCTTAGAAGGAACATACTCCAACTTGACCTTTTGTTCAAGTACTTGTTCCCAGAGAAAATGATACTTGATCGGTATGTGCTTGGTCTTTGAATGCATGACTGGGTTCTTTGAAATGCTGATTGCACTTGTATTATCACATAAGATGGAGATGGGTGGTATACAAGTGATTTGAAAATCTTGCAAGGTCTGCATCATCCAAAGGAGTTGAGTGCAGCAAGATGCAGCAGCAACATATTTCGCTTCAGCTGTAGACAAGGAAATCGAACTCTGTTTCTTGCTGAACCAAGATACTAATCTGGAACCCATACAGAATGCACCACCACTTGTGCTCTTCCTGTCATCCACGCTTCCGGCCCAATCTGCATCTGTATAAGCATGAAGTGTGAGATCTGTATCTCTAGGATACCATAAGCCATAGTTTTGAGTTCCTTGAAGATATTTGAAGATTCTCTTTACTGCCTGAAGATGAGTTTCCTTTGGATTTGCCTGAAATCTTCCAACTATTCCTACTGCATGCATTATGTCTGGTCGGGTACCTGTCAAATAAAGTAGACTTCCAATCATAGATCTGTAGGTTGGTTGATGCACTGCTGCTGATTCATCATTTGCACTGAGGCTACATCCTGTGACCATGGGTGTACATACTGGTTTTGCATCTTCCATGCCATATTTCTTCAAAATCTGCTTGAGATACTTGGTTTGAGACAAAAAGATCCCTCCTTCTTTTTGTTGGATTTGCAAACCAAGAAAATATGTCAGTTCTCCCAGCAAGGACATTTCGAATTCTTTCTGCATTACCAAGGCAAAGCTTTGACTCATAGCTTCTTCATTGCTGCCAAAGATAATGTCATCTACATACACAACAAGTATTAGCAATTTGTCGTTTTCAACTTTTATATAAAGATTGCTATCTGCTGATCCTTTTGAAAAACCTTGTTGATGAAGATATTTGTCCAAACGATAGTACCAAACCCTTGGAGCTTGTTTGAGACCATAGAGAGCCTTTTTCAATCTGCATACAAGATTTGGATCATTTCCAAGAATGAAACCATCTGGCTGCTCAATGTATACTTCTTCTTCCAAGTCTCCATTCAGAAAGGCTGATTTCACGTCCATTTGAAATACTTTGAAGTTTTGAAAGCTTGAGAGAGCAAGGAACATTCGGATGGCCTCAAGTCTTGCAACAGGAGCAAAAGTTTCTTCAAAATCTATTCCTTCTTGCTGCGCATACCCTTTCTAAACAAGTTTGGCCTTGTTTCTAATTACTTTTCCATTTTCATTCAATTTATTTTTGAAGACCCATTTTGTCCCTATAACATTCTTATCCTTTGGTCTAGGAACCAACTCCCAAGTGTTGTTCTTTTCGATTTGCTCAAGTTCTTCATCCATTGCTTTGACCCAACATTCATCTTTGCATGCCTCTTTTACATTTTGTGGTTCAGTGGAGGAGAGTAATGCCAAATAGCTTGAAGCTTCTGCAATTGTTCTTCTTGATTGTACACCTGCTTCTTTCTGCCCCAAAATCTGAGATTCTGGATGATTCTTCTGAACATATCTGGATGGAGTCTTCTCTTCTATCCTTATCTGCTCCTCTGGTTCTTCTTGAGGTTCTTCTTCTTCATCGTTCTGTCTTTGAGGGTAGTCTTCATCTTCTTCGATATTTTCATGATTTACTTGCCTAGGAATGTATCCCTTCTCATCAACCACTACAACAATGCTGTCAACAATTCTTCCAAGTCTTTTATTGTAGCACTTGTATGCTTTGCTGTATGGAGAATAACCAAGAAGAATGCCTTCATCTGCTCTAGGTTCAAGTTTGCCAAGTTGCTCATCAGTATTCTTAATATTGAATTTGCTCCCAAAGATTTTGAAGTGCTTTACCGAAGGAGTCTCACCATACCAGAGCTCATGAGGGGTTTGAGTGTTGTTCACCCGAACATTTGTTTTGTTGAGAATACCAACCGCAGCATATGCAGCTTCACCCCAAAAAGTTGCGGGAGTTCCAGACTCATCAAGCATAGCACGAGCCATTTGTTGGACTGTTCTGTTCATTCTTTCCACCACTCCATTTTGCTGAGGAGTTCTAGCTGTAGAGAATTCTCTTCTTATCCCATGTTCTTCACAGAAATCGAAAAATTCATTTGAGGTAAACTCCCCACCTCTGTCGGATCTGAGGCACTTAATTTTGTATCCTGATTCATTTTCAACCAAGGCTTTAAAGGATTTGAATTTTTCGAATGCTTCATCTTTGTGCTTCATAAGTCCTAACCAGACAAACCTGGAGAAATCGTCAATGAATAATATCAAGTATTCTTCTCCTCGAGGTGTCCTTTTTCTGAATGGACCACATACATCTGTATGTACTAGCTTAAGAGGCATGCTAGCTGATCCTTCCTTCTTCGGAAAGTTAGTTCTGGTTTGCTTTCCAAACTGACATGATTTGCATATGGTGTTGTCTGGAATTTTGATATCTGGAAGATTGCGAACTGCCTGATATTTGCATGCTTTCCTTATTTGTGAAAATCTTAGATGCCCCAACCTCCGGTGCCATAACTAGTGTTCATCATCCTTGCTTAGATAGCATTGTTGTTGTCCTTCTTCAAATATGTATAGATTATTTGGAGTTCTTTCACCTTTGATCACTGTTTTACCTGTATCAAGATCACGAACAAGACATCCATTTGATCTAAATATCACCTCGGTTCCTTGATCACACATCTGGCTGACACTCAGAAGATTATGCTTCAATCCATCAACATACAAAACATTTCCATCTTTGACCTTTTCTTTTAACTGAGCAATGCCTTTTCCTTTTATAGCTGCAGGAGTATCATTTCCAAAAGAAACTTTCTTTCCATTTTCTAAAGCAGAATATGATTCAAGTTTTTCTTTATCACCTGTCATATGCTTCGAACATCCACTGTCAATGTACCATAGATTTTCCTGTCCCTCTGCATAAAATGCTATCCCACATCTTTCTATTTGTGGTTCCTTTATTCTCCATGTTTTGGTGCTTGAGGCTTGTTCCTTTGTCTGCTGAAACCTGCTCCTGCATTCAGAATCTTCATGACCAAAGTTATTGCAAATAGAACATTCAACTTCATTTTCAAGAGCCGAAAAGTTGTTATAGGTCCTTTTTGTAATCCCGGTCATACTTCTTTGTTTTTGAGCTTCTCTAGTCATGATTGTTTTATATGCAACACATTGAGCTGCTTTGTGACCAAAGTTATGGCAAGAGAAGAATTGTCCATTGAAGAAACTTCTGCGGTTATCAAATCTTCCGGCCAAATGATTGTGATTTCTATTGTCATCCATTCTTGAAGCAAATTGAGAGGATTTTACCTGTGGCTGGTTGTAGCTTTTGTTCATTCTTAAGACAGATTGCCCCTGGTTTACCTGATAGTCCTTGTTTGTTCTTGATGTAATTCGTCCCTGTTTTACCTGGTGATCTTCATTGTGCTTTTGCTCATTCCTTCTTGCTGCATCAAGATAACTCCTTGAGGTGGATGGTTGTAGCTTTTGTTCATTCTTAAGACGGATTGCCCCTGGTTTACCTGATAGTCCTTGTTTGTTCTTGATGTAATTCGTCCCTGTTTTACCTGGTGATCTTCATTGTGCTTTTGCTCATTCCTTCTTGCTGCATCAAGATAACTCCTTGAGGTGGATGGTTGAGAAGTTTCTCCATTATACCCCAGACCTGTCTTGTTTAGGGGAGAACGTTGTACACTGATGATCTCATCCAGAGTTTCAGATCCTTTGACAAACTTAAGATTAATAGCCTTTGTTTTCTCAATCTCTTTTCTAAGACCAACAATTTCACCTTCTAACTTTTCAAGATATTTTTCTTTTTCATCAATTTGAGATTGTAGAGTATCAATGATCCTATTCTTTTCTTCTATACATGTCTTGAGTCTAGAAATTTCTTCATAAAAGCTATCCACATCTATAGCATCCATGTAAACATCATCTTCAAATGCCATTAAAAGTTTATAGTCATTACCTCGTTCATCTTCATCACTATTTGATAGACCATCACTATCTTCATGAGTGTAGTAGTTTTTTGCATTCTGTTTCTTGTTCCATCTAGCAGGTTCCTTTCCTTTGTCAATCTTATCCTTATGAGGGCATTTCGCAGCATAATGACCTACTCTTCCACAAGCAAAACATTTAAAAGGTAACTTACCTCTGAACCTTCCAGTACCCCGTTGAAGATTTCTGACAAAGTTTGATTCTTCTTCTTCTTCTGGCACATGACTTGCTTCATAGTAGTCTCCTTTGCCTGAAGCCTTGAAAGCAGCTTCTCTCCTGTCCGATGGACCTCCCTTTCTCATTTCATAAGCAGTTAGAATTCCGTGTAGCTGAGACATAGTAAGAGTTTGTAGATTTTCCTTTTCTTCTATTGCAGACACTTTAGATTCAAACTTGGGGGACAATGATCTTAGAACTTTTTCAACCACAATAGCCTCTTTTATTTCTTCACCTAAGTTTTTCATGCAATTAACAATCTCGTCTACCCGAAGAAAATAGTTAGCCACACTTTCATCATTATACATTTTGAGATTCTCATACTGAATCCTGAGGGTTTGAAGTTTAGCACGCTTTACCTGTTCATCTCCTTCGTAGCTCAAGACAATCTTGTCCATATTTCTTTTGCGGATTTCTATTGCATAACCTTCACGAATACTGTTTGAGATAAGCATCCCAGCAGAGTATTGACTTGCTTTAGCATTTGTTTCATATTTCTTTTTTTCAGCCGTGTCTGTAGGAGTAGCTGAAGGAAAAGTGTAGCCTGTATCTATGATATCCCAAACTTCTCTACCAAGAGATTGAAGATAGGCAGTAACTCTTACCTTCCAATAATTGAAGTTTGTCCCATCAAAAATTGGTGGCCTGATTGATGCTTCCCTCTCGTAGTTGCTCATGATGAATGATCTTCCTTCAAGCGATCAAGCTTCTCTGAAGGACCCACTCTGATACCAATTGTTGGAAATAATACTGAGAGGGGGGGGGGGGTGAATCAGTATTATCAAGTTCTTTTAATAAATCTTCCTTATTTATACTTTGAATTATTTTTGCATGTCAGTACCATAAAATAATGAGCATGAACAAGAAAAACAGATAGTCACACCAAAGAACACCAGATATAAGGTGGAAACCCAATGTGGGTGAAAACCACCTGCTGCAATATGTCTCTATCTTCTTTCAAATTAGAAACTCCTTTTACAATGGTTTTGTACTGGTGCAGTCCTTTACCAGTACGCAGGCTGCAACCTGCAGAGAGCTACAACTCTCTCTCGTTTTCCAGACTCTCCTGGAAGGGAGCTACAACCCCCTACTTCTTTTCTTTCAAGGACCACTTTTCATAAATTTTCAAACTGGATCCATAAACATCAAGAGATCATCAAGTACAAGTAAATCACCCAGTCAACTGCAGTAACCAGATCAATAGTAACAGTAAACTAAACCTAGAACACCTTATCAATAGAGAAAAGTCAGTCAAATAAATGCCTTAATACAGATCCACAATTTTCCTTTATCTGGCATGTGTTGCTACGCACTTCACCTTCTGCACCTCTGCGTATCCCCGCAAAGAGCCTTGAACTGCACTGCGTATCCATGCACTGTTCCTTTAAATGCGCCGCGTACCTTCACTGTACCCCCGCACCCACTGCTTCTATCGCGCCGCGTACTTTCATTGTTCCTCCGCAGCTACTGCTTCTATCGCGCCGCGTACTTTCACTGTGTCTCCGCACCTGCGGCTTCTGTCGCACAGCGTACCTCCGCGCTTCTCCTTTCTCTTCACTGCGAACCACCGCACCTGGACTTCTGTCGTGCTGCGTACCCACGCACTTCTCCTTCTTCTGGGATGCGTACCCCCGCACTTGCACCGTTAATCGCCTGCGAACCTCTGATTAGGGCCAAATTGGCAGTCCACCAGTGTGCCACAGATAGTCAAATGCCCAGATCTGATCATGTGCCCGAGAGATCACACTTCATAGATTCACTTTCAACTTCACTTTTATATAGATCAAGCTTTTAAACCGATAACCCAATATTTCAGATCTTAAGATATTCAATTTGCAAAAGATACTTTGGCCAAGTGATCTCCTTCCCTATTTATAGTCAAGCCCTTATTCACACCATGGGACAAAACCATCAATAACCAATACAAGGGATCCAAACCGGGGCTAAATTAGATCCTATACCACGGGCCAAAACCATAGAATCAAGAACGGTGGGCTAAATACCACGGGCCAAACATAAGAAACCCCACGTGAGCGCGCTTCTCTGCCTTGAAGTGAGTGAACTGGGGGTCCGCACCTCATGAACGGGTAACCTGCGGGTATGTACGCACTTTATCTATGATATTCCTGCGGGTCCGCAGCTTTTGTACGGTGTACCTGCGTACCTCTTATTTTCCAACATATTTTGAGAGCCTGAACAGAGCATTGCCACTTAAGAGAGTTGCCATCAAGTACAACACCTGTAACATAGAGCCATACCAGAATCATAATGCCAACATTAGTGATACATACTAACCATGGGATGAGATCCATCTTTTTGAGAGGACAAATTTTGATTATTGAGGCACTCAATTTGGACAAGGGAAAGTACATTTTTGAATTAAGCCCCACATGTGCATATTTGATGAGGTTGGCCCTAAATAAAATTAGTCACCCTTGGAAGGCTATAAATAAAAGTCAAGTGAACCTCATTTGGACAATCATCATGGATCATTCTTCTATTCTCTTCCTTGGTTTTGGCTCACATAGGTGTGGGGTTGATCTGTGGAGATTTGGTTTGCATGAAGGTGAAATCATAGGGTATAAAACTCACATCTTTGTTTTAGGGTTTTAAGTCTCAATTGCAGGATTGCCACGGTAAAATATTGGCTATAATTGCACGCAGGTCATCTCATATGTGTGGCTAAAGCCTTTTAATCTTATGCACAACACGTATTCCCTACGGTTGGAAAATAGGGTTTTTTTTTTTGGTAATTTTTGCAATTGACCATAGTTGAATGCAAATGACTAAAGTTGACTACAGTTTGGTGAAGTGATATTTGATTGGTACTTTTGAGGAATCATCTCCTTGATCTTGTTTGTCTAATTTTTTGGGTTTATCTCATGGATATTGTTTAGTGGATTATGTTGGATAGAATTATGGTTGAAGTTATAGATCATTGTACTCTCTTTTGCTGAATCATCCAATGATAATCTAACAAGAATAAAAATTTGAAAGGGTTTTGCTCGTAGTGGGTTTTTCCCTGGTCTCTGACCAATCCTGGTGTCTCTATGTGTGAATGTTTTTCTTCTATTGTTCCTTTTACGTTTCGCTACATTAATGATGATATTGTTCTTTCTATATAGTTGCATAATGTTGTTGAATAATTATGTAAATCTGAATAATGTTATGATGCTATGGGGTGAATTTAATATGGAAATAATGAAATGAAATTATTAAAGCAAAAAACAAAATAACCATCAAAAAAATAAAATAAAAAATTTAACATGGTATTAGAGCTAGGCTAAATAAAAGTCATTGAATATCACCCCTATGAAGACACCTTTTTTGGAAGCACGAGAAGATGGTGGAGAGCCAAAAGAATGCTAGGGTATGAGGGAAACCCTATGCGATTTGATTGTTAGGGTTTCATGGATATTATGAGGTTAGGGTTTGGAAGAAACCCTGGATTATGACAAATATTTGAGATATGCAATTTAGAAACCCTATCATAATCAATGTGAATACATTATAGCACTTGTGACAACTTTGATGTTGCCATAGATGGGTTAGTCTCAATTAGGCCTTCGTTATTGAGGAAGTTGGTTGAAATATTGAAGGTAGCAATGTTATATGGTCAATGGATAGTCTCAACTCTTGAAGGCTGGTTCAAGAGGGAGATGGTCTCCTCTCATTGAATATAAGTACTTTTCAATTCATTACTCCTTTATGTCTTTACTTTCGTTTAGATTTATTGATTTGATTATTGATTATACTTCCAGCATGTATATTTGAGTATTGGAATACTTCTAACCTCTTGATGAGATGTGATAAGTGGATCCTTCTTAAGGAAAATTTGAGGTGTAGGAAAATATGGTTAGTGCAAGAAGAGAAGAGCTAGTGCTGGAATAGGAAAAGAGGCACTTGATGAAAAGTTTATAGAGTACTTTAGCTACCAATGTCAAGGTGCACAGGGATCTGAATACTACAAGGTATTTATGATGTATTGTTTCAATGTTATGTTTTAGCTAAATATTGGATGGCAAGGTAAGCCCTAAGATATGATAAGAATATCACCTTCTCAAATGGATCCTGCATGCATATGAAAGTAAGTTTGATTCATGGTACTTATGATGAGATGGTGCAGTTGTTATTGAGTCATGATAAAAGTACTTAGAAACATTGATTTTTTGATATATTGGCATTCTTGATATTTGGCAAGAATTTTTCATTTTAGACATTATGGATTTAATGATGGATTTCATAAAGAAGGATAGAACATTGATTCTTATGTATGCTATATTAATAATGCTTGTAACAAGCACGGTAACCTTGATGATAAAAATGTAAAATATGATTATTACTCAGGATTTGCTTGTTGACCTTGAATTAATAATTTAGAAAATATGGTAAATTGGATGCCCTAACCTAATGGTTAATGATAAAGAATTGATGTAGTGATTATAATATTTAAAGAATGATGATACGCATGTAAGCTTTTCTAATCACATGACTCTAACTCTTGATGAAATTTGATGTCATTTTCTTATTTGATGATGAAGTAGTTGATGCTAACATGTTATGGCCATGATGGATATATGTTTTAGAACCATATATAGTTTGATTTCATGATCTAACAAGTTTTGTTGATGTATGACAATATTATGATAGACAAGTTGATGTTTTGAATGATGATGACTGAAGTGGATTCTCATTTGGAGGGAGAAACTCTTCATAAGATCCCTTCTCCTATTATCATTTGCATTAAATTACTATTGAAGTAACATTTTTGACATAAATATACAAATATCTAATATTGTAGGTCTGCAACAAGTTTTTGTCTGAGAAGAGAGGGCTTCCCTTAGTCTAAGCCCCAACTACATGGAAACACACTTATCAGTGTGGTTATAAGCCTCATAACTACACAAAAGAAGGTCAGTGGGTGTGATTGTGCATATAAGTCAAAAAATATGAAGCCTCGTGCACAAAATCAAAAGTGCATCTCAAGTATGACAATACTATAGATATGGAGTAGTCAATAGAGTGTCCTATGAGCAGGGAAGTTTGAATGTTTGACTTACTATAGAGATTGTGAATGTGTTGACCGGAATATGCATATCAATATGTCATTTTTATTTAATCATATAAGTTAGTATGAAAGTATTTGATAATAGTTGCAAGGGTTTGAAAATATTTGGCATTTTGACATGATGCTTGATAGTACATAGATATGCTTTAAAACTTTGATATGATGCTTCATAGGTTTTGGCTTATGGGTTGACTAAATTCACTATGATAAAAAATTAGGGTTTTTGGTAACTAATGATTTGCCTTGATGAAAATGCTATGTGGGCATAGTAACTTTCAATGACTAATATTGGTATTAAATAATGATTTTGTGATGTCTTAATTGGCTTTGGCATATTGGTTGAAGTATAAACAATTGTGATTTAGTATGCAGTAATCTCACAATGAACGGATGGAACTTAAATGACTTGTCCTTGATGTATGCATTCATATTTAGTGGAAGAAAGGATTCATGCTATGATCATAAGGATGGATTGATAAATTTTGATTGGATAGAGCTTGGTAAATAAAAGGTTGTTGTAACTTGGTATTTGGATGAGAGCTCCACCTGACACTTGGTCCAAAGAGTTTTTCATAGTGATGTTGGAAATTACTTTTAGGATTTTGATATTAGTTTTGATTTGGAATCTAAGGCATGATAAGTTGACTTAGTTTGTTTGATTGCATAGTGTTGATTTGTGTACAACTGAGTATGCTGGTTTGGTAAAGTGGTATGTTTGCAGAAAGCATCATATGAAGCAAGCTCCTCATGCCTAGTAATGAGCCTCTAATGATCAAAGTATGAGGGAGTTGGCCTCTAAAGTTAGAAATGAAGAATCATGGCATGATGAATTACTTTCTGATGTGTGGAAGAGAAACTCTATATTATGAGTCTATTGAAGATTTTCTGGAAATTGAAAATGCAAATCCTTGAACACTTCGACAATCAATTTTTGGTTTGAGATATTCTTTCTATGATATGTGAGTGCATGGATGTACTAATGTTGTTTGGGATCGTTATTGATGAGATGAGCACAACTCTGTGCTTCCTTAGTATTATATTTTCCATGATATTTTTGGATGAAAAGTGCGTAGCTTTAAGCATGACCGAGGTTGAGTAAAATATCTCTGACATGGCTAGTTGTGAGGTAGGTTGAAGAAGCTCTTTAGAGAATTGTTTGAGTAGGTTTTGGATATCACAGGGATACTTTGCAATAATATTGAGTGGGATCTGATTGGCAGAGAATCTCGTATATAGGTGGGATTGCGATCTCTTCATATATTGAGACAACATTTTCATACAAGACAAGCTTAGGCTTGTGGTTGGCGCCTCCGTGAGAGGGAGGATGAATAAGGTATTCCTTTTGTGATATATTGTTTTTGTTCTAACATAATATTTGATTTGATGTCCTGTATGAACAAGAGACTACTGCTATTGTGACATGATGATTAAGTCGATACCATATATGAGCATGATGATATGTTTCTAATCTACAAAGAGTAGGACCGATCGAGAACGCTGAGCCAAAACTTCCACCCCCTCTGAGCTCCTAGGGTGAGGAATTAAGATGGAGGGCTCTTGAGGTTAAGGGATATTTAGACAATACGTGTGCATGATCCCTACTCTTGCAGTAGGTCAAGTATCTCCCCTATTGTCACCCATAGGGTGTGTGTAACAACCCTAGTTAAAAATTCATATAAAAAATATATAAGACCGCGATTATGGGACACATATTCCAAACTGAATAGTGGGAAAGACATCCTAGTGTGGGTATTCATTTGGTTTATTATGGCTAAGGAAATTGGAAAAGGCAATGGCAAAGGCTTTGGAAAGGCATGAGACATTTATTGACATTTTATTTATGAAAATAAAGGAAATTAAGATAAAAGGAACGTGAAAGGTCACATGTTGCATGTAATGAGAAATTTGAAGGAAAATAGTGGAAAATGAAGAAAATAGAGGCCTCATTAATAAAAAGGCTCCTGAGGATCATTTCATAGACTTTTGTCAGTTCATTTTTGGAGCTCTCTCTCTCTCTCTTTCTCATTCTCTTGGACACTTAGAGTTTTCTTGGAGCACTCTTGGAGGAGTGTGGCATACTTGGAGTCTTGGAGAAATAAGGCAAAGGAAGAGTAGGAAAGCGCAAGAGGACATCAACTTCAACAATTACAATGGGTTTTTCTTGCAGGAACTGAGTTTCATGTATGTTTTCCTCGCTAGTTTTGGCATGCATGTCTTATGCATGTGGTTTATTGGTCATGATCTGTCATTGGCATGGAGAATTTCCTGGATTGATAGTGGATTCACCTAGCCTTGCCATTTCTTGGATAACTATGGTGTTGTGGGTTCATTTTTTGTTTTTCTGGTTGGTTCTCATATTTCCTTTAGCTTGGGTTGAGTTACTAGTTCCTGAAGCCTTGGTTGGACAAACGCTTTGGAGATCTGTAACATCTTGGGTTGAGTTACTAATCCTGGAGCCTTAGTTGGAGAAACTCTATGGATCCCTTGGTGGGTTGAATTACTAGTCCTGGAGCCTTGGTTGGACAAACACTCTGGAGCCCTTAGTGGGTTCAATTACTAGTCCTGAAGCCTTGGTTGGACAAATTCTCTTAAGCCTTGCATAAGTTGTGGGTTGAGTTACTAGTCCTGGAAGCCTTGGTTGGAAGCCCTGGAAGGCTTGGGTAGAGACCAATCTGGTGATTGTTTTGTGATGTCTGACCGTGAGGTGGAATCACTATTTGATGGATTGAGGTGGTTTGGCCTCTGGAAGCCCAAGATGGTTTGATTGATGTGTTTTATGAGATCCTATATTCATTCTTGGAATATGGCATGGGGGTGATTGGTTGAAGATAGATTTGGCTCAACCACTTCTATGGTCGGGTGGTTTGTGGAAGTACCACAATTGGTTGGCCTTTTCATCATTAATATGAGGTTATTTCTCCTTGTTATTTCATGAGTATTGTATAGGTTTATCTGTGGATTATATGGCTATTGTTTCCTTGGTATTTTTGTTGTTATTATGCTGATTATGAGCATGTATTATGGCAGTGGCTTGTATGGGTCTCATCATATTTTTACTTGTAAATGAATGCACAACATATCTATGACCTAATGGATGAAATGGGAGCTAATGTGTCGAGGCATCAATCCTTCTTAGTGATTCTTAGATGAGTACGAGACCCCTATGCTTAAATATATTGTTTAAACTTGTAGATTACATATTTGTGACATGTTTGATGAAATGCCTGTCATGGCTAGTAGGGGTCCAGTCAATTTATTGTTCAAGTAATTGAAATTACATCCTTATTATATTGTTATCTTTCATTTCTGAAAGTGTCATTTAGTTCTGGGTAGTGACCTGGGTTATAGGTTTGAAAAAGTGGCTCAAATCCCGGAGACCCAAGCACAACACTAGGTAGAAAAGTCCCCAGATACATGCATACCCATGTTGTGCGAGTGTTTGGAGCCTCATGGACACATGCTTGTCCATATCAAGGGAGCGTCTGAGGGTTTAATAGTCTAAAATCATAGTGGGACCCAGGGGCTGATTACCTAAGTGGTTGGGATGGATCCTAGGAGTTTTGTTGCTAATGTGGAAGGTTTGTATGGTGTGTTTCTTTCTATTCCACTTCCTTAACTAACACATACGGAGTCAAATCATATCATAGTAACTTCTCATCACATGTTTACCCTGTTTGGCTGGTTACTTGGGTAGATGTGGGAGGAGGTTGTTACAGTGTGTTTGTGATCCTTGTCTATTTTGACAAGTCAGGTATCTCCCCCTATCTTGGTCTATGCAGAGTATACCCCTAGTTGGTATCATACCCACAAGATGGGCTTGTTGGGATTACCGATCCCCATCTAGCCAACGGGTTGAGAGAGTGCTTGGGGGTGTGTTATCCTTACGTTTGGTAAGTTGGGTATCTCAACCAAGTTGATAATGATGCAGGGGTTCCAGCACATGACTATTGGGTGTCATCGTTTGGGAGATAAATAGGAAATAAGATGGTTGTGATCCTTACCTCATCTATCAAGTGGTATCTTTCCCATTGGTTGCATCATGGGATGGTTGTAATCCTTGCTTGGTATGTAGTATCTCACCTATTTCTCAACATGGGGTGAGAGTGTCCTGTAGGACCTTCCCCACTGTCATAGACACTAAGGTGAGAGTGTCTAATAGGACCTTCCTCCTTGTCATTGGATTCCAGGTTGAGATGTGCTCGCTGATGTGGTTCTAGGTTGAGAAGGGATCCCTAAGGATAAGCTCTCTGATGTTTCCCAATTGGTAGCATTGGGCTCTTCGCTGACAGTGATTCAGGGTGGTAACAATGGTTTTCCGATGGATAGAGGGTGGTAGCTTATGCTCCCCTTTGATGTCAAATTCTTCTTCTTTTAGATTCGAGAATGTTCAACATATGATTAGAGACAATCAAGAGATAAACAAAGATGAGAAGAGATGAGTAATGACGATATTTGATACTTGAGATTGGATATGATTTGATGGCATAATACTTGCAATGATTACATGATGGAGTTGGAATTTCTCCTTAGCTTAGAGGGAGTGTTAATTTCATAGCTCAGTGACAAATTCTAACCATGGGAAGAGATTCCGTTTTTAAAGAGGACCAATTTTGACTATTGAAGTGCTCAATTTGGATAAGGGAAAGTGTATTTTTGAATTAAGCCCTACATGTGCATATTTGATCGAGTCGGCCTTAAAGCAAATTGGTCACCCTTGGAAGGCTATAAATACAAGTCAAGTGACCATCATTTAGACAATCATCATGGAGCATTCTTCTATTCTCTTCCTTGGTTTTGGCTCGCACAAGCCTCAGGCAGGTCCATAAAGAATTGGTTCGCACAAAGGTGAAATGTAGGGTCTGAAGCTCACATCTTTGTTTTTAAGGTTTTGAGTCTCAACCACAGGCTTGCCACTATAAAATATCAGATGCAACCGCACGCAGATTGACCCATCTATGTGGCTGAAGCCTTTCAGCCGCACACACAACATGTCTTCCTTGCAGTTGGAAAGTAGGGTTTGATTTTCTTCAATTTCTACAGTTGACCACCGATGATTGAAGTTGACCACAGTATGGTGAAGTGATATCTGATTTGTACTTTCGCTAAAATCATCTCCTAGATCTTGTTTGATTGATTTTTTGGGTTCATCTCATGGATATTGTCTAGTGGATTATGCTGGATAGAATTATGGTTGAAGTTATGAATCATTGTACTCTCTTTTGTTGAATCATTCAATGACAATCTAATAAGAAGAAGAATTTGAAAGGGTTTTCTCCGTAATGGGTTTTTTCCTGGTCTCGTGCCAATCATAGTGTCTCTATGTGTGAATGCTTTTCTTCTATTGTTCATTTTATGTTGCGCTGCATTGATGATGATATTATTCTTTCTATATAGTTACATATGTTGCTAAATAATGATGTAAATATGAATAATGTTATAATGCTATGGGGTGAATTTAATATGGAAATAATGAAATGCAATTATGAAATCAAAGTACAAAGTAGTAACTTGAATCTTAAAAATAAGATTTCAATTTTGTTCAAAGATTTTGTTTTTTGGTAACTCTTTATAATGTTATGTGGGAAATTTGATGTATTTGACTAACTAAATATATGTTGAAGAGATTTGAGAAATTCAGTCTATGAATATAAATTGATATTGTGGTGGAGGCGTTTCTCAGATGAAGGCCATAGAAGAGCACAAAAAAAGGATTCGGATTCCTCTGTGAGTTTAGATCCAGAAGACCGTTGAAATCCAACCATGTTTTGCATCTCAAAGTCATCCAAAGGACGTTTCGATGGTCGTTCTAGAATGTTACTTAACTTTTACTCCAATCTACCTCTCAAAAAATATCGATGCATGTCAACAATCAAAGGTCATCAGGGTTGCATATATTATATTTCCTTTTGTGAAAGAATGTAATTTGATATACAATGGATCTATTGGTAGGGGCCTTCACGTAAATGTGCAAGCTGGTTGTTAATTTTTTCATACTCGTCGCCAAATAGTAAACTATGTACAATCAATGTGTTTGCGTTTTGTGAAAGTTTAGATTAATTATAATAGTAGTGTGATAACTAGTTAACAGTTTTTCTTCTTCTTTCTATTATAGTCAACCCATCGAATCGACAATCAAACTACGCTAGTTCAATTTTATTGGATGGTTGATAAATATAAATGGTATAAATGCTTAACATAAAGTCATATTATTTAAATTGATACAAAGATTCTTAGTCCGCACTTCCGCACAATTATTTTTTTTCATTATTTTATGTTGAATGTGAAGAGTTTTTCTGGTGCAAAATTTTCTCAGCATTCCACACAATGAGAAAGCTCTTGATTTCCATTTTCCAGAAATCTTTCTATCCAACATGAGGTGATTCTGTTGAATATAATGTTCCTTGATAAATACAGTCCCATACCTCCATAACACTCCACCGAATTCAACGGTAGTCACGATATTGAGAAATCTAAAATGATCCTCCTTAACCTCAGATCTTATGCAAGATTTAATTGAAAATAATTATTGCTACCAGCAAAAAACAATGATACATTGTAAGGTGTGTGGAGGTGTAAAGGAAGAAAGTTTCCTTTGTGTTTCTACATGGAGATTTGTTCAGCTCCCACCCCCTTGTTTCTTTTTCCACACTTTTTCACTCTGCATAAAGTATCAACATTATGAAGATTTATCCAATAGAGCCCGTGCCACCCCAAACCTCTTCACTATGTAAAGGATTGGGAAAAACAATAGCAACCTCAAACATTTTGAGAGTGTCAAAACATTCATTGACCGAAGAACCACTTACAAAATTAGTCTTTTTTAATTATTATTTAAAAATAATTTGTCATGAAGTGACAAATAGAGAAAATTAAAATCCCTCCACACAGAAATTATGTCACATCAAGGCTCACTTAGCCATTGAAAAATTAGAAATAAAATTTTGAGAAATTAGAAAATTATTTTTGAATTTATAGAAAAATAGGAATATTCAACATTTTCCCAAAACTTTGGTTAGAATTGCAAAAACTCAACAAAATAGTCTAAAGTCAATGGGCTTTGACTACGTTAGTGCTATAGTCCCTAGTAAAACAAAAAATAATAATAATAAATAAAATTTTAGAAAACTAAAAATCCTCTTAATTAACTACTAAAATGTTCCATAAAAAAATTCCAAAATAAATTTAATATCTAATAAAATATATATTATCTTTTTTTTAAATATAAACACATAAAATATCATATTCCTTTAAACATACATGAGTTTCTTTTATTTTTACTATAAAATAAAAAATCCTTTCACGGATTTCTTTTATTTTCACTATAAAATAAAAAATCCTTTCACAAAAACCCTCGAAGAATATCTTGTTACAAGAAGCAAAACCTTATTCCCTAAATCAAAGTTTCATATTTAAAAAAAATATAAAAAAAATACCATTTCGACTAATACATGTGATCATATATTTCAAACATTATTAATAGGTTAAAAAACCCTCTTAGCAATTTATTATTTTGCACGATATTTTAATCTAATAACGAGAGATAATATTCTTTTACGAAGTTTTGCACGATATTTTAATCTAATAACGAGAGATAATATTCTTTTACGAAGGGAATGCTTTAGAGTAATAAAGTTATCATTTTAATCAACCTCTCTTATTTTTATCGTTAAATAAACATTTTGATTTAATTTATATAAATATTTCGATTTAGTTTATATGTACAAAAGAATTGAAAGATATTGTAATTTAATAATTAGAGATAATATTCTTTTACCAAAGGAATATTTTAAAGTAATAAAGTTATCATTGTAATCAATTTTTATTACTTTTATGGTTAGATAAACTTTGATTTAGCTTATATAAACACTTTGATTTAGTTTACGTGTACAAGAGAAGTTGAAAGATTTAATTGATATTTTGTGTCAGGTTAAATTAATTAAACATTGTAGTTATGAGAACGTAATAATTTGCGAGACTTAAAAAAATACCAAAATCTAATCAAATCATTTGTATTAATGAACTTTGTAATTATATGGTTGATTATATTATATTTGATATCCTTTCATATAACCAAATAATTAAGTTTTCTATATAAAATGATAATAAACCTTAATTGCACTGCAACCACAAAACCTTAATTTTAATTCTCAACATGAAACATCTTTAAAATAAAGTTATAAAAATGAAAAGCATTTGGATTTTGATTAAAAAAAAATTAATATATTTAAAAAAATAATAATAATAAATTTATTTCAGTAACAACACATTATGACCTCTCTAATAATTTTATACCAACCCTCTAAACTACTGTAAAAATCAAAATGGAAGAGCACAAACATGAATATATAAGATGGTTGGAAAAGTTGTGACGAGTCTCTAAAATTTATTAAATTAAATTGGAGTTGTTTAATGAGGGGAGTAGTTGTCGGGATCGCTAAAAGTGGCTGGAATTTGGGTAAAAAATTCAAAAAATCTTATAGAGGCAGTGTTTGAATCGTGTTTTTGATAGTGGAAATGGATTCAGCACCATCACAAACGTCTAAAACACCTAAAATTTTGAAGTTTAACAATTATAAATTGGATTTACAAAAATTCTGGCGGGATTTTCTCTACATATAACCAGAATTTATATAACTTTCTGAGAAACTCTTCCACTCATTAAACTAAGCTAATTAAATTATTATAAATTATAAATTGATATAAAGTAAAGTTTTATATAAATATAAAATATAATAAATTTTTATTGCTAATTTAGAAAGTGAATAAAATAATATAATTAAATTGATAAACATTCTCAATATTGAAATTAGATTTGAGGAATTTCATTTTTTAAGAAAATGAAACATCACAGCAAGAATAAGCAATTAAATAAAATTATTATTTGTTTGGCCACCTGTGAAGAGGCTGCTCCTGATTCTTTTCCGCCGACGATTCAATGTAACTCCTCATCGCACTTTGATCGACTAGTGACATTGATAGGATCTGCAGGTAACCCAAGGCCATGTTTATTGTTCCACGGTGCAACATCGGCTTGGTGGTAGGAAGGGAGGAGCAAAGATATGGAATATCTCGCAGGAGACAGGTATGTAATTACTTGTATCCTTTGACTCTTTTGTGCAATCTTTGGCCCTGGAAAGTTGAATTGCTAGAGTTTATGTATCAGGGTTTCAATTATGACAGCTTATCTTGGGTTTTGGATGGTGGAATTTGGGTTTTTGGGCGGTGGAATTTGGTGCCGGTTTTTGGATTGGTGGGAAATACAAGAGTAAACATCAAAATCCTCGTAAGTTTTTGGAAGTTTTTCCAGTGGGTTTTTCTGGTTAAAATCCGGTAGTAATTTATTGGAATCGCAAGTTTGATAGCTAGTTTCTGCACAATCAAAGCGTCCCAGAGGTTTTTCAGGTTGCTGAATTCAAATATGCATTTAAAAAACCATTTTAATTAATACAAATCAAGATTTAACCTCAATTTTTTTGACCGGATTCCGTCACCCGAATCTCCAAAAAATCACATTATAAACAACTCCAAAAAATCACATTATAAACAACTCCTATCTAAAAGACTAGCTACAGCTACGATAATCTAAACTTTGAAAAAGACGAGTATATAGAATTATGTATAATCACTTTATATGAATGCTTTTTTGTGATTTATAAAAGATTCATAGCCACTCTTTTGTCAAATATTTTAAAATTTAGGTTTTTAATTTATTTCTTAATTTTTGAATAAAATAATATTTTAATTTTTGAATTCAAGATTTATATTATTAAAATTAATTTTAATATTAAAAAATATTTTTAATACCAATAAATTTATATTAAAAACATAATCCATCAAGATCATATGCCTCTTTATAACAGTTAACTCCAATCCTAAATATAAAATAAAAACTATTTTAGGCACAACTTTTGAAAAAAATAAAAATTTATATTTACATTTCAACCTTTTAATATATTTTAATAATAAATAATCAACCTTTATAGATAATAATACATTTACATAAAAACATTCATTCTGTAAAGTCGGCTCTACTATAAAAACAAATAAAAAATAAAAAAGAGGCTACCCTTTCTGAGACAAGCCAGCATTGACGCCCTCAATGTGCCCATATTGTATGTGTTACAACCAGAAATCCTTTGGTGCCTATCACGAGGAAGAATGATAAAACACAATGAATAAATAATTGAGAAGGAGATACTGATTCCACCTTTCAATAAAAATATATTAAAGTTGGCCGAAGAGACCCGTGTACGAGATTAGCGGTCGCCACAACTTTTTCCAAGAAATCGAACTACAGGATAGCAGATCGCAACTCTCAGTCGTGGAAAGCCTGCAACAGTGTCTCAGTCAATTGAAAAGTGGAGAAGGTTATGGGTTTAAAAAAGAGAAATTTAAGTTTTAATTTAATTTTTGTATTTTTAAAGGGGATTTTTTTTTATGATTTGAGTTGTCAAATTAAAGAGTGGATGATTCATTACTGTTATTTAAAAAACCACACCACTAATTTATCGATAATCTGCAAAGAGGCAAATTTCACTCCTACCAAAAATCTTTAGATTTTGGGCAAACTCCAGTCCCTTTATTTTCTTATTTAAGAATATGAAATTTTATAAAAAATTAATAATTCTTTTAATATTGCAAGCGCCGTAATGTCGCTGAGTCAGTTTTTTCTAAAGAAACATAATAATTAAGTGGAAGAATATTTGTCGACAAATTCAGGGGAAAAAATTTAAACATATATTATTCGTTAAATTATTTAAGTGAATTCGCACATTTTAAGACAGGCCAGGCTGAGGCCAGGCCGAGGAATTTATGCCTGGTGGAATTCTCGTCCGAAGAATCTTGAACTTTATGGCGGGCGGGCACGATAACTGTGGGGGCACACGATAAAAAGGTAGAGGCGTAGCGGGTGTCACAAAAAAAAAACCCCTCTTTATTAAAGCGCCCACTGGTTCGATTAGGGGCTCAGAACTTCCTCTTTCATTGCAATTTGCAGAAAAAGATCAGAACCGAAGAAGGCCCATCAAAATTTGCTGGGTGCATTTGCATTGGAGAAATGGCCGAGCTTGAGGGCTGCAAATCCGAGCAGAGGCAGAAGCAGAGGAGGGCAGTGGTGGCTGTGGACGAGAGCGAAGAAAGCATGTACGCCTTGTCTTGGGCTCTGCAATATCTGTTACACCAGGATTCCAAGGAAGATCATGTTATTCTCTTGCACGCTCAGTCGCCCCCTAGGGTTTATGCTGCAGTCGATGGCACAGGTTGTAGAAATAACTATTTTGCGCTATCTCTAAATTAATATAGTTTGTGTGGGGTTTATTTCATGAGGTTTTATGTTCAAATTTCTTATGGAAAAGGGGAAGAGGCTGAAGACAGAATCACCTCTGTATTCTTGTAATGACATTTTACATTCTTGTAATGACATTTTACTGGCGAAGCTTTTCTTCCATCCAACATTAAGACTGAAACTGATTCTAGCATTCTACTGAAGCAGCTTTTTCTTCCATTCAACATTAAGATGCTCTTTTTCTTCCACATTATGATGGTCCCCTTAGAGAAAAAACTATTCTGAGCAATCTTGTTTTTGTGTTTTTGTAGATTTTTTTTTCAATGTTTGATCATGGTATGTCATGATTTGATGAACAGCTTATGTCTTCTCGTCTGATATCATGGAGTCCCTGGAGAAGCAACAGAGGGAAAACACAGAGAGCATATTGGAGAGGGCCGGAGCCATCTGCAATGAGAAAAATGTATGAATTCTTGCCAGACCAGTTTCGATATTGTTAGGAAATAATTTTAGAGAATTTAAGTTTAAATATTGTTGTAAATATTCAGATATGCTTTGAGACGGTGGTGGAGACTGGAGATGCCAGAGATGTTATATGTGAACAAGTTGAGAAGCTTCAAGCAGACATTCTGATTATTGGAAGCCATGGCTATGGCGCCATAAAAAGGTCTGTATATGCGGATCCCTTCTGTAACTGGTATCGTTGAATTGCTAATTTCAGTATTGTTCAGTCTGTAACTGAAGGACTGTGGGATTTTGTTTGAATTTTGTAGAACATTTTTGGGAAGTGTGAGCGATTATTGTGTCCGCCATGCCAAGTGTCCTGTGGTGATTGTGAAGCTCCCAAAGGATTGAGATACAGTAGCTGGTTGACTATGCCCCAAATTTAAGGTTGAGAAGGATAAAGCATATTACTTATGTGTGTTCATCTTACATATACACAAGCATTTGGAACAGTGTTTGAGGGTAAAAGGATTTTCTGGTTAGTATTATAATGATGCATGCAATTAGAACTAATGGCCCTACCTGGGATTATGTCAGCGTTACAGATGTTTGCAAGAGTGTCAAGTTTTATCTCTTAATTTTTTATGTGGGGCCTAGGAAAAGGAAAAAGCTAACCATGTCGTTTATCATATTTTGATAAGAAAGGCAATTATTACATATTGGACGAGCTTTATCTTTAAATTCGGCTTTCTTATTTATTAGATTTTATTTTGATGATTTATTATATTTTAATATGCATATTAAATTTTATAGGTATAGAATTTACCAATATAAAATTTTAACTTTATTTTATGAGTTTTTTTTATTGGTATATAATGTGTGAAAATATATAGTATTATTTTTCAACGTTGTTTTTCTTTAAATGAATTAAATTTTAAAGAAAAATAGAACTATTCAGGATTGATGTTTATAATATAAAGTGTTTGTTTGTTTGTTTGTTTGTTTGTTTTTTAAATTATTTACATTTATCAATGAAGCTGTAATTAAGTTTTGGAGAGTTCATGTTTGTTCATGGCTCTATATATGCGTGAAAAAGTTATTTGTGAGAAAGTTAGTAATATTAATTTTAGTTTATTAAAAGGGGTTGTACAATAAAGTAGGAACCAAATATAATGTTTGGTTGAAGAAAATGTTTAAGCTATGCAAGTGCGGAGTTGTCTTTTTTTTTTTTTTTTTTTTTTGCATGAACCCTTAACTTGGTATAGTTTCAAAATAATCTAATGGAACAATGATGAAACTCTCTTTTCTGCTCCACTTTCTAATATTTATAGGAACATTCTTGATTGTGCCAATGACCTTTTATACATTGGAATTTACAACTTAAAGGCAAGTTTTCATTGCCTCAAGTAGTAGTCTATGAATTTGTGAGTTTCCCAACTATCCACCATGGCCAAAGTCAATCTCCCACTCAATTCGTATTGGGATAAGCCTTCTTGCATCTTACTCTTAGCTTGTTGGCGATTTTTCCATAACAATACCTAATACCTATAAAATTCTCACTAAAGGGTCATCCACTTGTTCCAAAGTGCTCAACTTTTTCTTCAATGCAAAATTCTTGGCATAGTGTTCCTTGGTACAAATCAAACATGAAATTGACTTCTTCTTCTTTGGTGCATCCCTTTACTTGGCATATTCTTCTCCGACCTTCTATGTATTGGCTTTCTCCTTGTCCTTCTTCTTTCGCTTCCTCTCACAATGGTCTCTTCGCTATTTTTTAGACCATTCTTAGCTTCACCCTTGAATTCTAATAGCTTGTCCACTATGGTGATGGTTATCTACAGGGTCTACATGTTTTGGCATCTTGAGTCACTTTGCACCTACAATTGCAAATTATTCATGAAGTGGAAAAACATATATCCTTTTAACATATGCTTGATCTCCAACATGAGCCTTGAAATCTCCTTGACATAGGTCTACTAGTGTGCTTTAAGTCCAACAAGTGATTTCTTGAGATTCATTCTTTTTTTTCTTGGACTGAATTGTGCCCTCAAGGTTGCCTTCAATTTCATCCATTTTTTAATCTTCTCCATGATGTGTCTGGTTTCTAAATAAGTCACATGATTTCTCCACTAAATATTTGCGGTCTCCATCAAGAACATAGCAATAATGTTTACCTTGGTCTCATCCAAACCCCCATTCAAACACTCCAAGTACTACTCAAGAGAAATCACTGAGGACCTTAGCATTGTGGGTACCATCATGTGGTTCTTTATCTTGATGTGCACAGGCATGGTAGATGAGCTTTGTCCAATTGCTCTCTTTAACACATTGATATTATCTTCCCAGTTTTGTAAACATCATAGGACAAAAGTTAGCTCATCCTCAACAACCTTCAACCAATTTTCCATGTTCTCGATATTAAGTTCTTGTTGTCCCTACGACAACGACCCTCCAAAATTTGTTCCTATGTCAATTTTGGAGCCTATTCTAACTATCGTTTCAAGCCCCCATGCATTGTCATGTGGTTTGATTTGTTATTTGAGTGTTTTCTCCTAGTGTCGCATCCTCCTAAGTCAATGTGTCTCAAGTGTCATCACTTAATCATTAGAAGCGTTCAAGTTAATAAGTTTGAGGTTAGGTGAACTCACAATCTTTCTTGACTTAGAAACTTGCCTTCTAGCCATACACACTAAAAAAACGCAAAACAGAAAAAGCAAGCAAAAAGCAAGAAAATCTCTCACAAAAGAAAAAGTGCACTTTGAGTTGACGAAGGCTTGCACTTGAGGTGAGTGCACTCCTTCGAGCTAAAGAAGTGTGCCCTACCTGGGCGCATTCATTCAGGATGAACAAGTGGCGCCCTACCTGGGTGTACTCCTTTGTGTAGATGACATGCACCCTGTCTAGTTGCGTGTGTGAGCCAACCATGGGAGATTTTAGGGGCAAAATTTAAGGGGGTTTTCATTTTAGAGGGGCGAAATTTTTATAAAACACCCATTTCATATATTTAGCCCAACCTTTATTTAAAAATAATTATTTTTTTCATTTTAGCCCAAAGAAAAAGGGGTGATAAACTATGAAAAGACTCATTTGACCCGATTATCCTGGTTTGGAAGGTTATATTTCATTACAATCACCCAATTTTCTGCTTTGCAATGTTAAATTCATTTGCAATCGCTCATTTTCTGGTTTGGGAGGTTGTATTTGGTCACAATAAATAAAAATATAAATAAAGTGGAGGTATGGTAAGTAAATAAAACCTCTTTTTATACTTACTCCAAAGGTATGGTAAATAAATAAAAATATAAATAAACTAGATGTATGGTAAATAAATAAAAGCTCTTTTTATATTTAGTCCATAACTCTCTTTCTATTTAAGAAGGCTCAAAAAAGAGGTTTTATTTAAGTGAATCCTATGGGTCAAATACCCCATATTTATCTAAGAGGTATGGTAAATTAATAAAAATACAGAGGTATGGTAAATAAATAAAACATTTTTTTTTATATTTACTCCATAACTCACCTTATATTTAGGAACACTCAAAAAATGCGTTATCTTTAGGTGAAGCCTATGGGCCAAATACTATGGGCCAAATACCATGGGCCAAATTATTATTAATACCATGCAAAAAAACATTATTAACCCTAATATTAGTATTAATAAAAATAAAGATGACACATGGTATTCACGTGGAATGTAGCCTATTTAAATAGGGGAATTGAACCAGCATAGATCCAAATAAAGCTTATATTTACTCCATAAGTCACCTTATATTTAGGAACACTAAAAAAATGCATTATTTTTAGGTGAAGTCTATGGGTCAAATACCATGGGCCAAATTATTATTAATACCATGTAAAAAAACATTATTAACCCTAATATTAGTATTAATAAAAATAAAGATGACACATGGTATTCACGTGGAATGTAGCCTATTTAAAGTGGGGAATTAAACCAGCATAGATCCATATTTACTAATTTTTATAAATTAATAATAGTAGTTTTTAAGCTCCAAGTTTATGATAACCCATGGTATTCATGTGAGCATAGACTATTTAAAGGGGAAATTCTATCAACATAGATCCATCTTAATTATCGATCTACAAGTGTTGAGAGGGATAAATAGATTTCATCCCTCTAAGAGTGGTAGATGTGGAGTTAAGATGGATATAGGTTGGATTTTATGATAATGAAGATATTAAATAGACTTAGGAAATTATATTGTAAAAAACATCTTAAGGTGAATGGTTAAAGCTACATTTAGTCAATTCACAAAATTTAGTAAAAAATACGAGTATCTCCATTAATATTTGTTTTTCTAATTTAACAAAAAAAAATAAATTCAAAACAGTGAAATCTTATCACTCTTTCTGCATCGCCCTCGCAAAAGAGAGATAGTTGCTGCCCAGGTTTACCATCATTTTTCAAACGTTCTCAATATGATATATTCATGAAAAAATTAAGGTACTGATGTTGGATTAGTTGTTTGAAAAGTATGTTGGTTTGTACAACCTTTCATCTTCTCTGTTATTCTTAGTTTGTCGTAATGATTTGTAGGGGTTGGGCCACTGCAGCGTATTGTTCTAAACGGCGGAGATTGTGCACCAAAAAAGAAATTAATCCACATGTTAAAACATTGTTAAAAAATGCAAGACATATAAAGGTAGTGAATTATGCTAATAAGCAATTTAGTATGGGAGAGACATAATTAAATTTTATTATTTAATTGAAGATTTTAATTAAAATAATAATAAATCTACATGTATATATTTATATATTGATTGGATGGCTTCCGACAATGGTCACTTCTTTCCATTAGATCCCTTCATCCCCTTCAGGCCTTTCAGATACCTACTACTTTCTTATATTATATAGTTCGGGCTTGCTACTTGTTGGCATGTTGGGGTAAACAAACTTGATGTGTTTTTTTTTTAATCTTGCAGTTGGAGTCTATGGAATAAGAAGGAAATTTGATAGCTTGGCAAAAGTGGTAGAGAAAATATTAATCTCTCCTACCTTGACATAACTAGTGGTCAAGATAAACACCTGCAATAACTTTGTTGTGTAATATTATCAAAACTAATAGAATGATATGAAAGAGTGTATAGTAAGAACCTTGACAAACATGGCCATTGAACCTTGCAACATTGTTTGTAGGAAGAGAAAATTATGTTTCCTTTTTCCAAACATGTATATTAGTATATTATAGTTTAATGAATATGTTTTCCTATTATCATATATGGTTTCATACTTTAACAAAACATTCGCCAAGACTTCACAATGTTTTATTATTCAGTGAAAGATTTGCTAAGATCTTACAAGATTTTATAATTCAGTGAAAGATTCGCCATGATTTTACAAGATAATATAATCTTGTGAGAGATTCACCAAAAAATATATATATACATATTATATTATTGATAAAATCGCCCCCCATTTTTCCTATGTATCATGGGGATTCGCCCCTTTATTATACATATAAATTTAGGGTGGTTCTTAGAAGTTTCCTTGGAGCCAACTTGTTGCATGAGGGTGCACTCCCTAAAAATAGGAATTGACTTAACTCCTTAATTGATTCTTCATGCAACGACACGTGATACTCATGCATGAACTAGTTTTGCATGTTAATTTCTTTAAAGAAAATCAATTAATTATTCTTTCAATTATCATTTCATCTGATTTGAGTGCATAATTGGGGAATTAAGAAGCCCTTCATTAATCAATGCGACAAGTAAGTTGCATGCTCAATCTTTTACCGTTTTCATGATTCCATTATCAAATCTTGCTTTGTTTGTTGTCAATCTCTTCTTTTGCAGTTTGTTTGCTGGCATTTTAGCTAAATATTTATTTTGCAAGAAACCCTTCATCTTCCACCATGCATGTGATAACAACTATAAAGCCTTGTAGATCATTCTTCTCCTCATCTTAGCATTGAATTTTGCTGTTTAAACTTGTTGTTGAGATATTATAGGAAGAGCACACTTCCTGAGCTCGAAGCTCCTTCAGCCTTGAAAATTGTGCCCTGTTTAACCTAGTTTTCTTCCTAAGCACATGGGTGCATCACGAAGGAACATAGATTTTCACTTCGCTCCTTCAAAGTGCTACAATGCACCCTCGTTGCTTTAGCGAACATGGGCGCATCACAAAAGCATGAAGCCTCATCATTTAGTCCTTCAACATGTGACAATGCGCCCTCCTTTTCCTTGAGTGCATAGGCACACTTTGAACTTGAAGCTCTATTTTCTTCATCCTTCATTCTTTCAGAGTGCGAAAGTGCGCCCTCCTTGTCTCCTAGGGTGCATGAGTGAATAGGAAAGACTTGAAGGCCTCTTCCTTTGACTCTTCAGGGTGCTACAATGTACCTTGGCTGATTTGTGCCTCTTTCTTGAGCGCATGAGTGCACTATGGAGTCCCAAACAACCATGCATGACCCCTTTGTGCTTTGAAAGTGCGCCCTCCTAGTTCGCATGTGTATTTTTCTTGCATGCAAGTTATTTTTGGTTGTTCATTTTTTTTTGTGATCATACGTGATGACTTTTTAAATGTGATCTACAAGTTTTATTGCATAGTTAATTGTTTTAAGCTAATGTTATCGCTATGAGTGTGATTCCACAAATAGGTGGCCATGCTACAAGTGTCACCACTGTGTCATTATCTATTGGAGACATGAAACCTCGTAAAGTAGCCTCAAAAGAACTTTCAAAAGCAAGCGTTAGTGAGCTGATTGAGGTTGCAAAGCCCAATGTTCCTATATATATGGACACTCAGTTTTTTATTGACAAGATGAAAGAGGTTATCTGGAGAAATATATACAACACATTCATGCAAGAGAAGTTTCTAGAGGACTTAGAGGATGTTCATGCATATATCAACATTAAGAAGTCCAGGATAGATAGGATCACATGCAGATTCCCAATAATGCCATGTGTTGAAGCTATTGAATGGATCATCACACACATGGATGAATCTCACCTTGTGCTTCGCAGTGAGAGTGGTGGTAACCTCGCCAGCTATTATGGTGAGGATATGCAGACATACTATAAGATGGTTAAGCCCAATGAGTATGCAAATGAAAACTTCTACACAAAATAGGCTACCCTCTACATGATTGATGTTATCAAACAATGGTTTTGAGAGCCTACCAAGTTCCACCATCACCCTTTAATTGTCTATTCGACAAAGATCTTAAGAGACATATATTAGCATTTGATGGCTATGTATTGTCGGATGTTTGGTCTTAAGAATGCTGAGATGTTCCAAGAGAATTAGATATACATGCTCAATCTAGTGGTGACACATGGTAAAGCTTTCAATTGGGTGGATATGTTATCATATGAATTACATCAACAGGTGGGGGAGGTTAAAGCATCTTTACAAACAAATCAAGATTCAGAATTCTACATGTCTTCATATCTCCTAGATGGAATCTGTGCATGGTATGTGTTCCTAAAACTATATTGGAACTGGACTCCTAAATATAAGTTCCCATTTTATTTCCACTGTAGGGTGTTATCAAAAGGAAGCTTCAAAGGCGCATATGACAGATTAGAAAAACACTTCTTTGCAACTATTTTTTGCCTGATATTTGACACATATCCACCTTGCATGATAGATCAAGTGGAGGAGTCACTTCAAGATATTGCGAACTAGTTTGTAGCTCTTGAGGGCACATACATTAGATGCTTTGGATGTCAAACAACCCCTCATATTATTCCGCGATATGTGACAAACAAGTTGTTCATGCAAGAGGTGGCAAATTAGTTGGACAAGGGGTTGTCGGGAATTCTTCAAAAGAGGAAGAAAGCTCCTTGGCCTATCTTTCCAATGAGGATTAGATTGTATGGATTAAACAGTCACAAGGCATTAGTAGCCAAGATCAAAGAGCTGAAATTCCTACACTTCACCACCAAGGACTTCCATGCATATGATCCCAGATGAATTGTTAGGCAACATTATTAAAGGGTCGAACATAATATGGTGTATTCACCAGTGTCTAGACAAAAAGATGGAAAGATAAAGAACTGGTATAATACTAGAATAAAGACACATCGAGCCATGGAGACTAGCTCACCCCACGATCCATCAGCTTAAGAATTTTAGGAGAAGGAGGAGGAGGAGGAGGAGGAAATAACACCTCAAGTAAAGATGTTAGCTCCCAGGAAAAGGACCAAGTATTCATCGGGTAAGAACAATAGGAAATGGAAGGTCGATCGTTTAAGTACATGATCTACACAAATAGAGCTAGATGGGAGAGAAGGGGAAGAAGAAGAGGAGGAGGAGGAGGAGAGAAGGAAACATGATGAGTTTCTTGAGAAGAAACAAGTAGAAGAAGAAGAGAGGACACAGATAGAGGGAGAAAAATAGACGTAGTATCAGGAGGAGGGAGCAACACAAAGGCTAGAAGAAGAATAATTCACTCAAGAGATGGAGGAGGAGAAGTTAGAGGAAGAAGAAACCATCCAACCCATGGATGATGAGCCCAATACTTCAGGCGAAAAACCACTCATAGGAGGTCATCTTCCATTCAGAGAGATGGGGATTACACCTCCACCGATAGACTGAGTCATGGATGTTTGAAGTGTAACATTTGATTAGCTAAAGAAGATGATTGTGCAACAAAGGCATAGATACTTTCCCAATGATCCTCAGAACCCAGTCTCAGTAGCAACATAAAAGGTGATCACCTCCAACGCTAGAAGGAATCCGAGGGTGGTTATGGCGACAAATATTGCATTTGATATAGTGACATAGGATAACTAAAAATACTCATTGAGAGAATGTGATCCGGGTCCGGGTGTGACAAAGGACCCTTCTAAGGCCTTTTAATTTGGTGATGTGTTAAATTTCATTTTTAAAAGAACATAAATGAATACATGTGCATGTTGTAAAGAATAAGACACATGACAATCATCAGCAACATAAAATAACAAGACGTTGATAACGGAGTTCGTCTAGGAGGGACTACATCTCTAGGCCCCAGTGTCAAGATGGTGTAGGTTGCTGCATTAAGTGCTGTCAATAGTGATGATGTACATAAGATGTGACGTCACTATCATACAAGGAAAATGCCCTCACACAGGAGTGGCTCCAAGAGATGTTCCGCTGCAAGAACTCTCATTCAAAAATGACTCTTATCAATATGACACAAACTCATGCATGACGATAATGAACATCCACCAACATGGCATAAAAGGGATCTCAATGCAATCATACATGGCGAAACATGAGTATCCCATCAAAAAAATGATAAAGGGATCTCAAACAAAACATGACAAATCATGACAACAAGTACATTACACAGATGATTCCGCATCACATTAAGTAGGAATCAAGAAACGAGTAAGGAAACAAGATCCCACATCAAACATCAAACTGGGATCTGTGTAGCACAATACATAGCAAACATAAATGCATATACCTCACATCCTGGGGTCATCTGAAGAAGAGGATGTCAAATTATTGAAGCTGGCCGTACCATCAATCTCGCTGCGTCGAATTGCATGGAAATGACTGCTCGCACATGAATGCTGGCACCTACACTCCACTTTGAAAAGTGGCTGAAAAATAGAATGAGAAAATGGAAAATCTGAATGCACCATCAGGTTTGTGGCATCGAATAGTGCACAATTGACTGTCAAATTTCTGAATTCTGAGAAAATGAAAATTTGGGGCTCAAGGAATCTTTTAAATTCCCCCTAGATTCCTCAAAGATTCCCTCATCTGGGTCCTCTACAAATCTGCTACTTAGATCAAGAAACTGATTGCGCCATTAGGTTCGTGTCACTGAGAGGTATAAGATCAACATAAAATTTGTCCAATTTGGACACTGCAAAAAATTTCACCCTCTTGAGAATTTCGTCTAATCATGGCTTCGCCTATGTTTTTCTCAGGTTCATGGTTCCACCCTGCATTAAAAATTAATTAAAAAATCCTCGATCTACGTACATGCTCTTGGTTCCTCCATGCTGGGTGCACTTGAGCAAATGATGGGTTTTAATATATTTATGGGCGGAGTTTCTCAAAAAGCCCGTTTGGGCGGATTAGTATGCATGTCCGAGTTACAAGGAGGAGGTCGGGTGGTCAAACCCTGACCCCTCCATTTAAAACATAGTTAGTTTTTTTTAAAAAGCTCGCATGCATTTTTTTGTGGGGGTCGGGTCCACATTGGGTGGCCCTCCCCTTAACTCTTGCAGTACATGGTATTAGATGGGGGGCGCGTTTGTGTTGTTGGCGCATTAAATGGTATGAGGTTGATGAGGGTGCTCGGGAGGCGGGCCGACTGCACCAGTCGGGCGGGTTCGAGCCTTGCCACCCTCAGTGTATGGTAATGTTTAACAAGTGGGGCGTGGGCTGAGTCCACCGGAGGTGGTCCACTCACCCCGAAAATATATAATATTAATGTGGAACATATGATATGGTGCCTGGAGGGTTCGACGAGGTCATGGTCGCCAACCCATAATTTAAATTTGATTTTTGGTGGTTGAGGGAGGGCTGACGGGGGTCATGGCCCGTCGACCCATAAAAATTTAGACTTTTTTTGTAATATGGTTTGGGGTGGTAGGGGTGGTGGCTCGCCATCTCACTTGTATATATATTTTTATTTTATAACTTTAATAGTCATCTTTAAATATTTCGAAATTAAGGGTTATTGGGAAATTTAATGAGGCCACAATTTCGTCTGCTTTTGGGAGCTAGATTTCATGCTTCGAGGCTGGTCAAAATGTAGGACACTTAAACTTGGCCCAAAGTCCAACTTTGACAAAAACTTTGACTGGCTCGTTCTCCCTCATACCAGCTCGGATTGATGAACTGCTTGCACCGTTGCAGGGCGACAAGATCTACGCTTTTGTATTGGTTCAAAAGCATTCTAATCACTTTGATTTTCTAGTTCTGTAAGCCCTCTGTCCTGTGTGTGTCTCTAGGGCCACTTGGATCAATCCTCCCCATTGAGGAGCTTTTGGTCCTCCAAAAGCATGAAAAATAATCTGCAACTTCTTTGTACCTTCTCTACATCACAAACATCCTGAAAAAGGTCCCGCTTCCATCTCCTTCACCTTTGTTCTTCGGAGCCTTAAGCGATGAGTCGACACTTGCAACCTCTGCTACCTATAGTAAATTGTTTTTGCAAATTACATGCTTGACTTTCATGACCAACTAATGACCCAAGCAACCCATACTTGCCACGAGTTTATAACACATACTCGGTGGTCAAGTTTACATCAAGATGGACACAATACCCCAACAACGAAAACAAGGCCAACATATCATTGTTGCTCCAACAAGTGATGGAAAACACATCATCACTGCAACACATGATTTACAAATATAAGGCCAAACACTATTTTCCTTTGACATGTGATGGAAACACAACATCACTTTCAGAGTGTAATATGCAACACATAATAAGACCAGACATCATTTTTGCCTAATAAGTGATGGAAAACACATCATCACTTTTACATTTTAAAATGCAACAAATGATTTACAAAAGAATGACCATGACAAGCTAACATATCTAGAAACCATTTTTCACTTATGAAGGTGAATGGGTCGCCTCCTTGTGGTGCATTCGATGGTTGAACAACTGCTTTACCTGGGTCATGCATCGACACTTTGTCTTTAAGGCATTGCTCTGGATGGAGCCTCCGACAAGTGACTCTTTGATGGCCACTTCTGTCGCAATGACTACAATACATCTTCTTCCTCCATATTTTCCTAACATGTTTCTTTCCCTGCTGTTGAGAGGGTCTTTCATGTCTCCTCCTTGTTTGTTCTGCTATTCTTTTCCAACACTTAGAAAATGTATGGTTATGTAATCCACAAAAGGTACATGTTTTTCGATTCCATGATTTACGTTCATCTTTAACAACATGATTATAACTGAAATGATCATTTGAATATTGAAACTGGTTATACCTTTCCTTGCCGTCTCTGGTGTCATTATGGTGATGATAGCTTGCCTCAGCTCTTTCCCTGCAATGGCCACTACTATGGGATGATGGTGGGGTGTCCCCATCATTCTCTTTCCTCGATGATTTCGATGATGTCTCGGAAGCATATGAAACCTTCGAGCATTATCCCTCGGTGTATCTCAAGCTTGCAAATTGAGGTCTTTGTGCAACCTCAAATGGTTGAGTTATGCCTTGGTTACCAACACCAAGTTCTTTTTCCTCCTCGTGCCTCGTCCTAGTAAGGAGCCTCATGTTTGTCCCTATAATTGGGATCTCCAAATATCCAACAGAAATCATACTATGTGAAGGCGAAACTGAAAGGAAATCAACATCTTTTACCTCCTCTGTCAATTTTGAAATAACTAATGAGGGCTTCTCATCATCTGTTGTTGGTGGTTCGCTAGCTGTCTCGGCGCATTCCCCAACTTCCTTTCCGACATACCCAAGTCTTGCCTGACGGGGTAAATCTTCTACTTTGATGGGGTTGACAATGCCTTGGCCATTAACGCCCAAGCCTTTTCCTTCATACCCCATTTTCCTCAACAATTTGGAGCCAATTCCTGTGGTATGATTTTCAAAAAAGAGCGAAATCATCATCAGGACACATATATGAATTCAGAGAATTACTTTTTACCTCACATGGGTCACATTGCAGCTTTTCCAAGGCCTCGTTGTTAGCTTGTAGCAAACTTCATTTTTCCTCTTTCTCTTCATGTAGAATCATCTTCAATTCAACGTTTTCTGTTTGAAGATTCTGCTTGTTGTGCTTTAGTTCTTACATGGCCTCTTCTGTGGCTTGCAACTGAAGCTACAATCACTCCTTTTCCTCTATCTCTTTCTGTAGAGTTTCATACATTATTTCCACCCTTTTGGAAATTTTGAGCATGGTCTCATACATCACTTTTTCATCCTCTGTTGCTACGCATTCCATTGTTCATGCTTGTAATTCACATCCACGCAAAGACCACTCTGATACCACTTGATCCGTTTTAGGTGTGACAAAGGACCCTTACAAGACCTTTTACTTTGGTGATGTGTTGAATTTCATTTTTAAAAGAACATAAATGAATACATGTGCATGTTGTAAAGAAGAAGACACATGACAATCATCAACAACATAAAATAACTAGACGTTGATAACGAAGTTCGTCTAGGATGGACTACATCTCCAAGCCCTGGTGTCAAGATGATGTAGGCCATTCAATTAAGTGTTGTTGATACTGATGATGTACATAAGAGGTGACATCACTATCATACAAGGAAAATGCCCTCACGTAGGAGTGGCTGCAAAGATATTCCGCTACAGGAACTTTCATTCAAAAAGGACTCCTATTAGTGTGAAACAAACTCATGCATGACGATAATGAACATCCCGTTAATATGGCATAAAAGGAATCTCAATGCAATCATCCATGACGATACATGAGTATCCCATTAACATAACAATAAAGAGATCTAAAACAAAACATGACGAATCATGACAACAAGTACATCACACAGATGATTCCGCATCACATCAAGCAAGAATCATGAAACAAGTAAGGAAACAAGATCCCACATCAAACATCAAACAGGGATCTGTGCAGCACAATACATAGCAAACATAAATGCATATACTTCACATTCTGGGGTCATCTGAAGAAGAGGATGTCAAATTGCTGAAGTTGGTCATACCATCAATCTTGCTGCATAGAATTGCATGGAAATGATTGCTCGCACATGAACGCTGACACTTGCACTCCACTTTGAAAAGTGGCCGAAAAATAGAATGAAAAAATAGAAAATCTGAATACACCATTAGGTTTGTGGCGTCGAATAGTGCAAAATCGACTGTCAAATTTCTGAATTATGAGAAAATGAAAATCTGGGGCTCAAGGAATCTTTTAGATTCCCCCTAGATTCTTCAAAGATTCCCTCCTCTAGGTCCTCTACAAATCTGCTGCTTAGATCAGGAAACTGACTCTACCATCGGGTTTGTGTTGCTGAGAGGTGTAAGATCGACATAAAATTTATCCAGTTTGGACACTGCAAAAATTTCACCCTCCTGAGAATTTTGCTCAATCATGGTTCCACATGTGTTTTTCTCAGGTTCATGGTTCCACCCTGCATTAAAAATTAATTAAAAAATCCTCGATCCAAGTGCATGCTCCTGGTTCCTCCATGCTGGGCGCACTTGAACAAATGATGGGTTTTAATATATTTATGGGTGGAGTTTTCCAAAAAGCCCGTTTGGGTGGATTGGTATGCATGTTCGAGTTACAAGGAGGAGGTCGGGTGGTCAAATCCCGACCCGTCCATTTAAAACATAGTTAGTTTTTTTTTTTTTAAAGCACATATGCATTTTTTTGTGGGGGCTGGGTCCGCATTGGGCAGCCCACCCCTTAACTCCTGCAGTACATGGTATTAGATGGGGGGCACATTTGTGTTGTTGGCGCATTAAATGGTATGAGGTTGGTGAGGGTGCCCATGAGGCGTGCCAGCCACACCGTCCGGGTGGGTTTGAGCCCTGCCACCCTTAGTTTATGGTAATTTTTAACAGGTGAGGTGTGGGCTAGGTCCACCGGAGGTGGCCCACCCACTACCCAAATATATAATATTAATGTGGACCATATGATATGGTACCCGGAGGGTTCAACGGGGTCATGACCACCAACCCATAATTTAAATTTGATTTTTGGTGGTTGAGGGAGGGTTGGCAGGGGTCATGGCCCATTGGCCCATAAAAATTTCGATTTTTTTTGTAATATGGTTTGGGGTGGTAGGGGTGGTGGCTCGCCACCTCACTTATATATATTTTTTGATTTTATAACATTAATAGTCATTTTTAAATATTTCGAAATTAAGGGTTATTGGGTAATTTAATGAGGCCATAATTTCGCCTACTTTTGGGAGCTAGATTTCATGCCCCAGGGTCAGTCAAATTGTAGGACACTTAAACTTGGCCCAGAGTCCAACTTTGACCAAAACTTTGACTAGCTCGTTCTCCCTCATACGAGCTCGGATTGACAAACCATTCACACCGTTGCGATCAGGGAAACAAGATCTACACTTTGGTCTTGGTTTGAAAGCATTTCGATCTCTTTGATTTTCGAGGTTCCATAAGCCCTCTTTGTCCTATGTGTGTCTCTAGAGCCACGTGGATCATAATGCCAAGTTGAGAAGAGAACTTGCTGCGATGAAGAAATAAGTAGAACATCTTGTAGCAAAGAGCCAATGACTATCATCACAGAGCTCCAATACCATAGAATGGAAGTCAACCATGTTAGATGAATTAGGATCAATGGAGGACACTGTGGAATGACTATACAACAAGATGACACATATACAACAGGTGACAACTCTTCTCATTGGCATTCAGAAGAACACACATGAAGACGTGAAACTCCTAAAGACAACAACCAAAGTAGTTGGCTAGATGCAAGAGTGGATTGCCAAATATCCAAATGCTTCAAAACACTTGGAAAGGAAGGATAAGATTACCACAAAACCTGACAGAGTGCAGTTGATACTCCACCTACAAAACTACTTGCATCTTGGACCAAACTCAGTTAATACCATGTTTGCCTATAACTGACTGCATAATGGGTTTGAGTCTCTTAAATAGAAGCACAAGATGCCTGCCATCGGATCTCTTGAATCAATCAGAGGTAGTGAAGTCATCTTTCAAGAGATCGAGGATTACATTGAACAAATCAAGCAATTAATAGAACAAGAAAACTTGGAGGTAACCAAGGACATTATTTAGTAGTATGCCTTTGCACCAGTCAAAGTGCACATGAAGCTTTCATGGATGTGGAATAATGTGTAATCAAGCTCCAAGAACATAGTGACAAAGACATTGGACGTGAGGGCGCGTTATAAAGGGGATTTTCGAATCCGGGTCGAAGCCATCACAAAGGAGTTCAGATCATCGCACACTTACATCACAAATGAACTCCATGAAGAAGCACATGATCTATCCATTTGATGAGTTTTTTTCCTTTAGCAATTTTGTCTTATTAGGCCACTGTCTCATTTATAAATTGTCTTATGTGATAAATGTTGTGTAATGAAGTCCAAAGGACACATGTGGAATATGAAAAGCCACACATTGGAATGTAATGAGTCATATTAGAATATGAATAGTCATAAGAACTCAAGAGTCATTAGAAATCTCAAAAGTCATTGTGTTTGTTATAGATAGCTCCTCATAACTCAAACAAAGGGATTTTTCCCAGGCTTTTGGAGGCCTATCCTTGGATTCTCTTGTACTACATAGGAGATAGATTATTCTTTAGAGAAGTGAGTTGTGGCTTCATCTTCCACTATTGGATACAGTGATTCACTCATGTAACAATGTACTTGGGATCTTGCACTTATAATCAAAAGCTCAATGAGTCAATGTTCCTTCATACATGTATCATAGATGTAGTTAGACTATTCTGTTCATGTGTATGGTATATGTTTTTTTATTCACATACTAAGTTAATGAACTATTTTGTTGCTTAGCTATGCCTATGATTGAATAAATGTTGTTATGTTTTAATGATTGTTTCTTACTATGTGGACTAATAACATAGTTGCCGATCAAACGAGAAAATGAACTGGTACTCATTTTTTTGAGGTAGAAAAAAATTACCCGATTTTGAAAAGTGGTGATGCCAGAGTACATTTTTTTTAGCACTTTAAATTTTCTAATGTATCAAGTATTAACATTTTTTTGAAATGTTAGTGATTTTCATCCTGATTTTGAAAAGCTCTAGTGCAACATCAACACATTTTTTTAAAGAGTTTATTTTTAACACTTTAATATATATATATATATGTTATGTAGCAAGTATGAACACCTTTTTTAAATGTTAGTGATTTTCATCTTGATTTTGAAAATGGTTGATGCAACATCAACCCTTTTTGTTTAGAGGGCTTATTTTTTACACTTTAAATTTTCTAATGTATTAAGTGTGGATATTTTTTTAAATGTTTGTGATTTTCATGTTGGTAATAAAACATAAAAATAAAAATAAAAAACATGACCAAAAAAACTCAAATAATAAAAAAATATATATAAAAAACTAAAAAAACACCCATAAAAATGTAAAAATAAAACAAAATTAAATTGTAAAAATAAAAAAAATTAAACAAAAATATTCAAAAATAAATTAAAAAAAAGAAAATATTTCAAAAAAGCATAAAATTTAAAGAAAAAATTTGAAAAAAATAAATAAATTAAATATTTAAATTAAAAAATAAATAAATTAAAAAACTAAAAAAAAATCATAAAAATTATAAAATTAAAATAAAAAAAATTAAAGAAAAAATGAAAAAAAAACGAAAAATAAAAGATACAAAAAAAAAGAACAACAAATCAAAACCAAAAAAAAAAATAAAAAAAATTCCGGCCACCCATCGGTGAGGTTGGCCGCGGGAGCAGGCCGGGAGGCGGCTGCATGCAACCCACCTACCTGCCCGCGCCCGTGGCCACCCCCCGGGCAAGGTTGAAGAAGTTTTCCAGTGGCACATATGGCAACAATAAACATTTTTGAAGTTGGTATCAAAGAGAGGATCAAGGATGCACTACTTCAAGATGATAATTATCAACATGTGAAGGAGCACTTGTAGCAAGAGTCAAAAGGACCATTGAGGAAGAACTACTCACTCACTAATGTTGATATGTTGAAATTTAAGGATAAATGTTATGTGATTTGCATGGGCGACTTGAAGAAGCTCATCATGGGCGAATTTCACAAAAGACCTTATTTAGGTCATCTTAGTTATCAAAAATTGATAATAGCCATGAAGAGAATGTATTATTGGCTTGACATGAAAATATAATTTTATCATTATATTTTCAAGTTCCTAGAATTTCAACAAGTTAAAGTGGAGTGTAGGCATCCAATATGATTATTACAACGAATTCTAATTCTGGAAATCTCTATGGACTTCACCACAATACTGTGAAGGACACCGATGCTATAATGGTGGTGGTGGAAAAGTTGAGCAAGGTATCTCATTTCATAGCTATCAAGTCCACCTATAAGGCAATTGACATTGCTTAAATTTTCATGAAGGAAATATTTAGATTACACACGAAATACCCAAGAAGATCATTTCAAATTGGGATGCCAAATTCACTTCAAACTTTCAGAATGAATTGTTTGTGGGATTTGGCAGAAAATTAGCATTTAACATAGGGTATAATCCATAAACATATAGGAGAACTTAAATAGTTAATATAGTCCCAAAATACATGTTGAGGATGTATGTCATGCATTAGTCAAAGAGCTGGGAAGAGTTCCTACCCTTATTTGAATTTTCCTACAACAATGGATATCAAGACTCACTTAAGATGAGTCCTTTTGAAGGTTTATATGGAAAAAAAGGTAACATACCTACAAAATGGGGTGATATAATAAATAAGGTGGTTCTTGGACTTGATATGCTAAAATAAATGGAGCAAGAAATAATAACTATCTGCCAAAATTTTAAAGTATCCCAAGACAAGAAAAAGAGTTACGTGGACTGACAGAGAATACAGAAGGAATTCCAAGTGGGAGAGAACATGTGTCTCTACATCAAACCAAAGTTCAATAAGAATAGGATCTTGTTCTAATTTGGCACCATGTTTTTTTAGACCATTATATATCTTGGAAAGAGTGGGGACAATGGCTTATAGAATAGTCTTGCCACCCACAGTGAAAGTACATGATATTTTCCACATTTCTTTACTTGAGAAGTATCTACATGATGCTAATCATATTGTTTATTAGTCTATGATACATGTGGAATCCAAGGGGTAATTCCAACTAGAACCACAATGCATTTTGGATCAAAGGCACACCATGCTTCAGAATAGAGTAATAGAGCAGGTCAAGGTGCAATCGAAGCACTTTAGACTAGATGAAGCCACACGGGAATCACTGATCGAATGAGGGTATCTTATCCATTTTTGTTTATTGTGTAAATGAATGTAAAGAGCTATGTATATATAAAGCCCACGGTTGTTTTTTTTGTTCTTCTTATAGAACATTGAGGGTGATGTTTGTTTAAGGGGGTGGGTCAATAGTATACCTTTTTGTTACCCTCATGTAAATATCAATATGTGAAATTGTTGCTATAAATAATGTAAATGAGAAAAATACAAATGGTTGAGTTGGAGGGGTGGAAACAGATCCAAAGGTCTAAGGAGGACGAGTTGGTTGTGTAAGTGGAGTTAGTTGTGTATGTGATTTCCAAAAATCCACACCCACTTCATTTACCTTTCCCCATCCAACTCCCTGAAAAATCAATGGTATGTTGGTGCAAGCATTGAAGTTTTGCATAGGCATAATGATTGAAGGACAAGGCCCATGTTATCCCCATCCCCATGGGAATCGGCCTGCCACCCCTTGGGCAGGGTTGGCCATGGGTGCAGGCAGGGAGGCGGGCTGCATGCAGCCGCCTCCCCGCTCGGGGGGTGACCGATTTTTTTCTTTAATTTTCTTTTATTATTATTATTTTTTTAAATTTTAAATTCAGTTATTTTTTTATTGTTTTAGTTTGATTTTTTGATTTTGATTTTTTTGATTTTAATTTTGACAATGGTTTTATTTTTATTTTAATTGCTTTTTATTTTAATTTTTAATTATTTTGTTTTGATTTTTTTTAATTATTCTTTATTTAATTTTGGTTTTTTTTTGTTTTTTAATTCAATTTAATTTTTTAGTTAGGTATATTTTTTTTATTTAAAAAAATGCTTTTTATTTTTATTTTGTTATTTTTAATTTTTTTTTGTTAAATTATGTTTATTTTTTTTGTTTTTTTAAACTTATTTTATGATATTTTTAATTTTTTTTAATTATTTAAATTATTTTATTTTTTTATCTAATTTTTTATATTTATAAGTTAATTTTATGTTATTTTTTACATTTTTTAAAGGTTTTTTTTGTCTTTTTTTTTTTTTAATCGCTGATTGTTTTGTCATGTTTTAAAGTTTTTTTAATGCTTTATTTCTTGTTATTATTTAAAAAAATTATGGTTTTTTTTTTCCTAGATTTGATTTTTGGGTGTTTTTGTATTATTTTTTTGTTTTTTTTACTTGTTTTTTTTAATTCTTTATATATATATATATATATAGTTGGTATTATTTTTTGTGTTTTTTTCAATATTTGAGTTTTTGTTTTGTTTTCTATTATTTTTTGTGTTTTTTTTTATTGTTTTTATTTTTTTTCAATATTTGATTTTTTGTTTTCTTTTGTATTTTTTATTTTTATTTCTTTATACATTTATTTTTTTATTTCGATTTTTATTTTCATTTTTTCTCTATAGGGTCTGTATCGATGCTCGTCTAACAACCTGATCCTATTATGGGCAATTTGATAGTTGATTTTAAACTTTTCATTATAATGAATCGAGTCTGCCCCCACAACGTATCAATTTCATGGTTGGTCTTTATGTTTTCATTACAACTGGTCGAGTTCACCTACACCGCGTGTCAATTTGATGGCTGATTTATAAATTTTTGTTGCAATGTATCGAGTTTTGTTAGGCTAAGATTTTAAAATCGCTATATATTTTGCATTTAAAAAATAAATTACTCTTGGGTGTTCATTTTTAAAGTTTTTTGTCATAGTTTTTTTTTCATAATGTCTTGCTTGAAATATTTTGAAAACTTGAATTTTTTTGTAGTTGTAATCTTTGGTTTTAATTGCATGGTTGAAAAATTGTCAAGGTTTAAATGTTTTTCTAAGTCATGATATTTTATCTTTAATGCTATGGTCAGAAACAATTACAATTTCAAGGTCTTTTAGAGTCAAGATATTTTATCTTTAACAACATGGATGGAAATAGTTGGAATTATCAAGATTCGAGACATGATATTTTATCTTTAACATCATGTCCGAGAATTGTTGAAATTTTACAGATTTTCAGAGTCAGTATATTTTCTCTTTAATTCCATTGCTAAAAAATGTCAAAATTGTAACCTGATTTGTTTTTGTTATTCCAGAATAAACAATTGTTTTTTAGGGTGTTTTTTTCATCCATTTAAAAAAAAAGGTTTTTACTTCCATTTAAAAAAAATGTTGAAAATTTACCCTAAAAAAAAAACATCGTTCTGGCATAAACAATTTTCATTTTTGGGTTGTGTTTTCATGTTTTTTTGGGGTTTTTGGGTTTGAGTACCCGTTTTGAGGTAATAGTTTCCATTTCATCGGTAACTATGTTTAATCTACAGGTACTCAACAACTCTTTCTCTTTATCCCCAGGTCCCCCTTTAGGATAGTACTATTACTTTTTTAACTAGGGAGTTATTTCTCTCTCCAGCTGTGTAAGTCTCCCTCATACAACTTAAATTGGGAGTCTCACAAATCTCACACTCTTGCTGACCCAAAGAGGCGTTGTGTTCTCTTATGTTCGATTGTAACCAATGCATTTCTTACCATTCCAACGGTGGTCGGGTCGTATGAACGGATGGGATTCCTACACCAGACATTGTGAGGCTAATTAGGACTTCACATCGGGGAGATCCCCTTACAATGTTGGCAGAACCTAGCACTGTCAATGTCTTTGGTTCTAGAAGGAGGGCCAGACGACAAGATGAGCCTGTGAAGTCTGTTTGAATCTCTTACCTTCAATGGCTTCATCCCAAATTATAATCCCAATGTGTTTTTCAAAAGCTTTAGATCTTTCAATCCTCGTGGAGTTTTTACATGACATGTCGCGATTTAGATTCGTTGGCAAGGGTACAATAACTAGCCTTTGTTATGCTATTGAATTTGTTTAATTTTGCCTCTTGAATGGTGTTTATTCAAAATAAATCCTTGCATTATTGTTTAACCTTATATTGGATGGTCGTGCGAAGCAATGGTGTTTTTCTCTACCCAATGTTTCTATCACATATTTCGATCACTTGGTTAACGAACTTTATTGAGTTTTTGACAAATATGAATATCAGGATGTTATTGATGAAATTGATCAACTTAGAATGGAATTGAATGAATCTCTTGAGCATTTCATTGATCGATTCCTTTAACTTTGTTATCAGTTTCTAGATGAGGGCGTTGATTGGTAGTTCATGGATGAGAAATTTCGATTCTTAATCCAGATTTCAAGAAATTATTTCGAATTAGATCCTCTTGATCAAGATGAATTTCAACATTTGAAGGAAGAATTAGATATGCTCTTTGTCCCATGTCCTCCTCCCTTTGATGTTCCGTATGTTGGACCTAAACCAAGTATTGAATCGGAATATCATCTTCTGAATGAAGAAATTATATTTCTCTCACATCTCTCATCTAATGGTGATTCATCTGACCTCATCAATCAACCATATTCAAATCTTGATATTCCCCTTGTCAATCTTCCACCCATTAATCAAGATGAACCCTTGGATGATCATGGCCTCGGTGATTTTCTTCTTTTTGAATTATATGGTCATGGTCATTCAAGTAATCTGGATGAATCTTTGTTCCCACATGAATATTTGGATTTGTCCGAGTTTCAAAAGGAGTCTGATACAATTATCAAATATTTTCTTTCATGTATGTCTCCTTTCAGTAAAGAAGATGATATGCTTACCATTGAAGAATTTTTCACTAGTCTTGAACATCTACCTTCTGTTAAATCTCATGATTTAAATATTGAATCCTTTATTGATAAAAAACTGACTGTGTTTTCACAGAATTTAGAGTCTAGTTAGGTGAGTAGGGAACTTCAACTAAGGCTGATGGTTATGTTGGGTCCCTATCACCGTGGAAATATTTGTGATTTCAGTCAGTTCTTTATTTCCTTGCACAAAATTTTCATGGATTTTATCACATGGGATGATGGTGCCTTCATGAGGGATGCTTCTTTTATTTACATAAAAATTTTCAATCCTAAGGGAAGGAAATTTAATTTTATTGTTGAGCTTCCATCACTTCATTCCATTTCAAGAAAATTTCAAATCTGTAATGTAGAAACAAAGAAGAATCTTAATGAATCTTTTTCATCACCCATCAAAGAATCTTACACACACGAAAACTTATATTGTGTTCAACCGTGTGAGAATACTGCTTATGACTTGATTTTTCATTGTATAGTCTTTCTTGTGTGTTTTTCCCTAAAGGTTGTGTCCATGAACTTGTTGCGAATTCATTAAAATAATATTTTCATTCTAGGCCCATATCTCATGGCCTGCGATTGTACGCTCATTGTCAAATCATATATGGTCACAGGCCCAACGATTATTGTTGTTGTGAAGTCCCTCGTTTGGTAGAGCAATCGAGTGTAATACACCGTTGTGGTTTCACTTCTTGTTTTCATCGGTCAATGTAGATGTTTGCATAGTTCCTCTCTTTTCACTGCACTTTTTTTTTTGTTGCTTTATACGATCACATCCTTTGATTTAATGATTGGGAGAAACTTTTATGGTTGCATTGGAAGTTCCACTTTACATGATCTGGCCTTGAATTGTTTAGTTTAGGCTAGGTTAGTTTGCATGTAGTTAGATGCGTTGCACTGCTATTTTTTTTCATGTTGCGATTTTATTTTTTAGTTTCATCTGTCCTTGAATAAGTTGGTTTTGAGCTTCGAGATGATGTGGCTAATATTTTGTACAAGGAAGTTGTAGTAGCATGCAACCATTGGCTTATCTTTCACCCTCTTCCTTGATTTGGTTTACATATTTCAAGTTAGTGATTTTCCAATGGAAAATACGATCCTTCAACTGGGAAGCTATAAGCAAACCATGAAACATGTACCTATTTAGGATTCTTATTCCCACACTTTCTCCTATTAATAATGGTGTGTTCTTGCTTATCTATCTGTGTAGAATAAGATAAGGGGAGAAATTTTAGCAATTAAAGCATCAAAGGTCTAAAACCTGTCTTTGAAGGAACAACCTCTTCTGCTCTCAATAAGTCAGGATCCCTCTTCCGCCCATGAAAAATAATAAGTTCCTATGCACAGTCCTATGAAATAAAAGAAAAATAAAAAGGTTAAAGAAGAGAAAGGATTCCTGCGTAGGGAGGTGAAGTAAGCAACTTCGTTGGGGTACTGTCCAGGCTTGCTAGCAATGAAACAACGTTTTTGTTCCTAAAGCAACTCCATTAGGGAACTTTCCAGGCCTGTTGGTAGCGGACCAATGTTAGTGGTGTAAAACTTACACTCTGATTGTTTTTTTATTTTTTCGTACTCTATTACCCTTACTTACATTGACATGATATTAATATAGCTTGTTATATTTATGTTATGCTACACCTAGTAATGGAATAGGGAAGACTATATCTTTAACCAAGTAGAGTGGGGATATGAAGGTAACTCATTGATTGAATCAATACTTTTTGGAGGAATGAGACTTTGCGCTTACAATGAAATAATTTTAGAGAAGTTGGGGTTCTCTTGGTGTGTTTCCAATGTTGTCGTTGGAACAACGACCCTCCAAAATCTTTGCCTATGTTGATTTTGGAACCTAATCTAACTATCATTTCAAGCCCCAATGTGTTTTCATGTGGTTTGATTTGTTACTCGACTGTTTTATCCTAGTGTCGCATCCTCCTAAGTCAATTTGTTTCAAGCATTGTCACTTAATCATTAGAAGCATTCAAGTTAGTAAGTTTGAGGTTAGGTGAACTCATGATCTTTCTTTAGTTAGAAAGTTTCCTTCTAGCCATGCACACACTCAAAAAAGCACACAAAAGTGGAAAAGACAAGAAACTATCTCACAAAAGAAAAATCTCACTTTGAGTTGACGAAGGCTTACACTTTAGGTGTGTGCACTCCTTCGAGCTGAGGAAGTGCGCCCTACCTAGGCGCATTCATTCAGGGTGAGAAAGTGTGCCCTACCTGGGTGAACTCCTTCATGTCGAATACATGAACCCTATCTAGTTGCATGCATGAGCCAACTTGTTGCATGAGGGCACACTCCTAGAAAATAGGAATCGCCTTAACTCCTCCTTAACTGATTCTTCATGTGATGACAAGTGGCACTCATGCATGAACCAATTTTGCATGTTAATCTCTTTAAATAAACTTAGTTAATCATTCTTTCAATCATCATTTCATCTGAGTTGAGCTTTCAACTAGAGAATCAAGAAGCCCTTTATCAATCAATGCAGCGAGTAAGTTGCATGCTCAATATTTTATCATTTTTCATGATTCAACCGTCAAATATTGCTTTGTTTGCTGTCAATATCTTGTTTTGAATTTTTTTTCTAGCGTTTTAGCCGAATCATCATCTTGTAAGTGTTCATCAATGTTGCATGCAAGTAACTCCTCACATTCTTGAAACCCTACATCTTCCACCATGCATGCGACAACAACTATAAATCCTTACAGATCATTCTTCTCCTCATATTATCATTAAATTATCCTGTTTAAAATTGCTTCTAAGCTCTTTATAGGTAGAGCACACTTCCTGAGCTCGAGGATCCTTTAGCCTTGAAAATTGCGCCCTGTTGAACTCAATTTTCTTCCTGAGCGCAAGGGCAGATCATGAAGGAACGAAGATTTTCCTTCTGACGCTTCGAAGTGCTACAATGCCTCCTATTTTCCTTAGGGCACATGGGTGCATCATGAAGGCACAAAGCCTCATCATTCAGCCCTTCATCACGTGACAATGTGCCCTCCTTGCCTTGAGAACATAGGCGCACTTTGAAGACTTGAAGCTATATTTTCTCCATCCTTTGTCCTTTCAAAGTGTGACAGTGCGCCCTCCTTGTCTCCTAGGGCACATGGGCACATAGAGAAGGTCTGAAAGACTCTTCCTTCGACTCTTTAGGGTGCTACAGTGCACCCTAACTGATTTTTACCTCTTTATTGAGCATATGAGCACCCTTTGTACTTTGAAAGTGTGCCCTCCTAGTTTGCATGTGTATTTTGCTTGCATGCAAGTTATTTTTGGCTATCGTTCACTATTTTTTGTGATCTATCATCTGTGATGACTCTTTGAATGTGATTTACAAGTTTTGCTACATAGTTAATTGTTTTAAGATGATCTTGTTGCTATGAGTGTGATTCCACAAACAAGTGACCGTGCTACAACTGTCACCACTGTGTTGTCATCTGTTGGAGACATGTCACTTCATAGAGTAACATCGAAAGAACTTTCAAAAGCAAACATTGGTGATCCGATTGAAGTTGCAAAGCCCAATGTTCCCATATATGTGGACACTCAGTGTTTTATTGACAAGACGATAGAGGTTACTTGGAGAAATATCTACAACATATTCATGTAGGAGAAGTTTTCAGAGGACTTAGACGATGTTCATGCATATATCAACAATAAGAAGTCCATGATACATTGGATCACATGCAAATTCCTAGTCATGTAATGCACTGAAGCTATTGAATGGATCAACACATACATGGATGAACCTCACCTTGTGCTTCACAGCGAGAGTGGCAGTCACCTCGCCACCTATTATGGTGAGGATATGCAGACATACCATAAGATGCTCAAGCCCAATGAGTATGAAAATGAAAAATTATACACAAAGTGGGATACCCTTGACATGAATGATGATATCAAACAATGTTATCGAGAGCCTACCAAGTTTCGACATCGCCCATCAACAGTTTATCTAACAAAGATCTTAAGAGCTGTATATTAGTATTTGATGGTGATGTATTGTTAATGTTTGGCTTAAGAACGATGAGATATTCCAAGAGAATTCGAGATATATGCTCAATATAGTTGTGACACATGGAAAAACATTCAATTGGGTAGATATGTTATCATATTAATTAAAGTGACATGTGGGGTAGGCTAAAGCTTCTTTACATGAAAATCAAGCTCCAAAATTCTACACGTCTTCATATCTCCTAGATGGAATCTTTCCAGGAGAATCCCCTTGGCCTATCTTTCCATTGAGATTTTTATTATATGAAATACATAATCCCAAGGCATTAGCAGCCAATATTGAAGAGTTGAAACTCCTACACTGCGCCACCAAGGACTTCCATGCATATGATCCCAGGAAAATTGTCAGGCAACATTGTCAAAGGTCGAACATAACATGGGGTATTCATTAATGTGTAGACTAGAAGATGAAAATATAAAGAACTAGTACAATGGCATAATGAAGAAACTTCCATCCATGGAGACCAGTTCAACCCATGATCCATCAACTCAAGACTTGCAAGAGGAGGAGGAAATAACACCTCAAGTAAAGAAGTTATCTCCTGGGAAAGGGATCAGGTATTCATAGGGCAAGCCCAATAGGAAATGGAAGGTTGATCATTTAAGTACATGATCTACACAAATAGAGCTAGAGAGGAGAGAAGGGGAAGAAGAAGAAGAAGAAGAAGAAGAAGAAGAGAGAAGGAAGCAGGATGATTTTCTTGATAAGTAACATGCAGAAGAAGACGAGAGGAGACAGATATAGGGAGAACAATAGAGGCAATCTCAGGAAGAGGAAGAAGCGCAGAGTCTGGAAGAAGAAAAATTGACTCAAGAGTTGGACGAGGAGTAGTTAGAGGAAGAAGATACTATCTAGTCCATGGATGATGAGGCCAGTACTCTAGGTGAACAACTACTCACTGGATGTCATCTTCCATTCAGAGAGATGGGGATTAAACCTCCACCGACAGACCGAGTCATGTATATTTATAGTGTAATGTTTGATTAAATAAAAAACAGGATCATGAAACAAAGGCATAGATACTCTCACATTGATCCTCAAAAATTAGGCTCAGTAGCAACTGAAAAGGTGATCACCTCCAATGCTAGAAGGAATCTGAGGGCGGTTATGGTAGCAAATTTTCCATTCGCTATAGTGGCACATGATAATTCAGAATAATTATTGAGTGAGAATGCCAGGTTGAGAAGAGAACTTTCTATGATGAAGCAACAAGTAGAACATCTTACAGCAGAGAACCAATGCATTTCATCATGGAGCTCTAATACACAGAATGGTAGTCAACCATGTTAGATGAATTGGGACCAATGAAGGGCACTATGGCATGACTATAAGACAAGATGATACTTATACAATAGGTCATGGCTCCTCTCATTGGCATTCATAAGAACACACATGAAGTGGTGAAAATCCTAAAGATAACAACCAGAGTAGTTGAATAGATGCAGAAGTGGACTGCTAAATATCTAAATGCTCCTCAACACATGGAAAAGAAGGATAAGGATTCCACAAAAATTGACTGAGTGAAGTTGATACTCCACCTACATAACTACTTGCATCTTAGAGCACAGTTGATTAACACCATGGATGCCTATAACTAACTACATAATAGCTTTGTCTCTTACACAGAAGCACAAGATGCCCACCATCGGATCTCTTGAAGAAATCAGAGGAAGGGAAGGCATCTTTCAAGATATTAGGGATTACATTGAAAAAATCAAGCAACATAACAGGAAGGCTTGGAGGTAACTAAGGAAATTATTCAACAGTATGCCTTTGCACCAGTCAAAGTGCACATGAAGCTTTCATGGTTGTGGAATAATATGCAATCAAGCTCCAAGAACATACTGACAGAGGCATTAGAGGTGAAGGTGTGCTACAAAGGGAAAATTACAATCCATATCGAAGCCATCACAAAGGATTTAAAATCATGACACACTTACATCACAAATGAACTCCATGAAGAACATGAAGAAGCACATGATCTATCCATTTGATGAGTTTTGTCTTATTAAGCCATCGTCTCATTTGTAAATTATCTTATGTGATAAATGTTGTGTAATGAAGTCCAAGGGACACATGTGGAATATGAAAGGACACATATTGGAATGTAATGAGTCATATTAGAATATGAATATCCATAGGAACTCAAGAGTCATTAGGAATCTCAAAAGTTATTGTGTTTGTTATAAATAGCCCCTCATAACTTAAAATAAGGTATTTTTATGGGATTTTGGAGGCCTAGCCTTGGATTATCTTGTACTACATAGGATATAGATTATTATTTGGAGAAGAAAGTTGTGGCTTCATCTTACACTATTGGAAATAATGATTCACTCATGTAACAATGTACTTGGGATCTTTCACTTATAATCAGAAGCTTAATGAGTCGACATTCCTTCATACATGTATCATAGATGTAGTTGGACTATTCTAGTTATGTGTATGGTATATGTTGCTTTATTCACATACTAAGTTAATGAATTATTTTGTTGCTTAGCTAGGGCTATGATTGAATGAATTATGTTATGTTTTAACAATTGTTGCTTACTACGTGGACTAATCTGTAGGTACTTAGCAAGTCTTTCTCTTTATCCCCAGGTCCCCCTTTAGGATAGTATTATTACCCCAGGGGCTCGTTTCTCTCTCCAGCCATGTAAGTCTCCATCATATACCTTACATTAAGAGTATCACAAATCTCACACTCTTGCTGACCCAAATATGCAATCAAGCTCCAAGAACATACTGACAGAGGCATTAGAGGTGAAGGTGTGCTACAAAGGGAAATTTCCAATCCATTTCGAAGCCATCACAAAGGATTTCAAATCATGACACACTTACATCACAAATGAACTCCATGAAGAACATGAAGAAGCACATGATCTATCCATTTGATGAATTTTGTCTTATTAAGCCATCGTCTCATTTGTAAATTATCTTATGTGATAAATGTTGTGTAATGAAGTCCAAGGGACACATGTGGAATATGAAAGGACACATATTGGAATGTAATGAGTCATATTAGAATATGAATATCCATAGGAACTCAAGAGTCATTAGGAATCTCAAAAGTTATTGTGTTTGTTATAAATAGCCCCTCATAACTTAAAATAAGGTATTTTTATGGGATTTTGGAGGCCTAGCCTTGGATTATCTTGTACTACATAGGATATAGATTATTATTTGGAGAAGAAAGTTGTGGCTTCATCTTACACTATTGGAAATAATGATTCACTCATGTAACAATGTACTTGGGATCTTTCACTTATAATCAGAAACTTAATGAATCGACATTCCTTCATACATGTATCATAGATGTAGTTGGACTATTCTAGTTATGTGTATGGTATATGTTGCTTTATTCACATACTAAGTTAATGAATTATTTTGTTGCTTAGCTAGGGTTATGATTGAATGAATTATGTTATGTTTTAACAATTGTTGCTTACTACGTGGACTAATCTGTAGGTACTTAGCAAGTCTTTCTCTTTATCCCCAGGTCCCCCTTTAGGATAGTACTATTACACCAGGGGCTCGTTTCTCTCTCCAGCCATGTAAGTCTCCATCATATACCTTACATTAGGAGTATCACAAAGCTCACACTCTTGCTGACCCAAATATGTGTTGTGTTCTCTTATGTCCAATTGTAACCAAGGCATTTCTTGCCATTCGAATGGTGGCCGGGCCATATGGGACTCCTACACCAAATGGTGTGAGGTCGAATTGCAACTTCACATCAGGGAGATCCCCTTACAATGTTGGCGGAACCCAGTACCTTCAACAATTCTACAATTATGTTGCTAGTGTCTTGTAATTCCTTCACAACTTATTTGAATGCAGGTAATGTTTTACATTTATGTTTCCAACCCTTTCATATTCTCATCATTCTTGTATTATGATGTCATTAGCTGATATATTGTTTTCTCCAACATATTGAAAAGGTCCTTCATCCGAAGAGTCTTAGGATCATTTTTTGTGTTGTTGTCCCTATGTATTGTCCTTACCATGGCCACTCATGAAATTGTTAAATGATTCATTCTAAATCCTTATCTTACAAATTATCCACACCGGTTATGGATTCATTTGTCATTCCAAGAATTTGTGATCAAATTATGTTATGTCATAACAACGACTGAATACTACAGACCATGATCTATACAAGTGAAGAGAAAATGTTCAAAATTTCTCTGATACCATATGCCATTTACCCCACAGGATGCTTTCCTAAATCATCATGACTTTCTGTATCCTTGAGGGCATATAAGACAATCACCTTTCAAACTTGGTGGTTTTACCAACCCAAGTCTACTTAGTCTGATCTACATCTCTTCACTTGGAACTAACCCATAATCTATTCCAAGCTATGGGTGAGTCAAGACGTCAACTTGAGTATCTTTTAATTGGGTAGCCAAGGCACATGTTTGACATTCCCTTACTTTCCACCACTCATTTACTTTCAACACACTTACACAAGTTAACAATCATCCCAAAATATGTGATAATAATTATGAACAATTACACACTAAGAACAATATGCAAACGAAATAAGGTGCATGTATAGTTTGGAATAATTTACCTACCACCCTTTCTTACAATACAATGGTTTACAATAGTTACAAATAAGCACACGACTCATACGCATATAAACTCGCTAGTCATGTGATTGTCTCACTATTCATACATACATAATAATACAACTTCATTCCTAGCCAAAGTCATCATGAATTATCATTGGTTGTACTAACCATGCCAAGTCACCTATGTTATGATTCATTTGTATAACCCTAGAATAGGTGACCAAAGGAACCAATGTTCTCAACTTTCTTCTCTATTGTACTCATCTCTTTGCATGCACTTAACATCAACGTGTTGCACAATGACTTGTTTTCTTTGTTGTTTTCTAAACTCATTTCTCTCCTATGTGTAGGTTTTAACCCTATACAATTAATAACTACAAACATATTCTTAATAATAAAAAAACTATGCCATGGAAAACACACACATTAACACACATATTTTATCCTTGAAACCCAAACTAGGAAAACCAAAAAGATATTTAATACACACACACACACACACACACACACACTTTTATACAGTGTTATAATACAACATATATATCCCATGGCATCCATGAACCACCAATCCATTTACCCTATATTAGAATAAAATTGTAGTTCCATAACCAAAACTACAAAGCCATGAGAAAAACCACCATGTGCCACAAAACCGCTTTTAGCAAAATTGTGCAAAAAACTACCAAAGATCAGATGCAAAAAAAATGGCCCAAATTTTTCTATGGGTGCTACCCTTGAACCCTCGCATAGAGGAGCTTCCACCCCTGTGCAAACCCCACGAACAGGGGGGTTGATTCCTCTCATGTGACCACCATACTACACATTGTGGATTGTATAATGTGTGGTAGTAATTGTGCAAAGAATATAACACATACCCAACATTCTCCCACTTGTTTTTTTTGCACATGAGGGGTTGTAGGAGTACATGATCATCAATATAGGGCAATATATACCATTGTTTGTCTACATCAAGTGAAATTTTTAATGCTTATAATTTTTTTTAATGAATCTGTAATTTTCTTCAAAGTGTTCATTTTTCTAGTAGCACCTTCTTGTCTTCAATCATATCTCTAATGAAGTGATACTGAACATCAATATGCTTTGTCTTCAAATAATGAGTTGGGTTTTTTACTAGGAATATTTGAATATCACAATATATCCTTGCAGCTATTTGTACCAACCCAACACCCGAACACAATCTTTGTAACCATATTTCTTCTTTTCTTGCATGAGGGGCTTCCATGTATTTACCTTTTGTAGTTGAGGGTGCCCCTCAATATTGTCTTTTTCTCATCCAACTAATTGTTTCTCTAAATAGGTTAAACACATACCCACTAATAAATCTTCCACGATCTATATCTCCAACCTAATATGCATTAACAAAGCCATATATGTCCAACACTTTATCCAATCCTATCCTTTGTTGGTAACACAATGCATAGCTAGTAGATTCATGCAAACACTTGAAATCCCTCTTTACTATTTTCCAATGCCACTTCCCTGGTTTTGACATATATTTGCTCAATACTCCCATTTCATGTGCAATGTATATTCTAGTACATAGCATTACATATATCAATCTTCCAAACACATTGACATATGGAAAATGAGATATGTCCTCTTCCCCTTCCTATGTCTTGGGATACTAATCTATAAATAACTTTACACCTATATAGGAATAAACACCTTTACTGGTTTACATTCCTGCATATTAAACCTATATAATATTTTCTCTACATATTTCGTATTTGACAAAATCTTTGACTTCTCTAAATAACACATCTCTACTCTACACAACCTTATTAGTTTTTGGGTTCCAAAGCTTATAACCTTTTAGACCATATTTATAGCCAATAAAGATACATTTTTCTTCTTTCTTATTTAGCTTAATCATGTTCTCCTTTTGAATGCGTACATAAGCATCATAACCCACTACCCTAGGATGTTTAAGAGAAGGTTTCTTATTAGTCCATACCTTATATGGAGTTTTGTCATCCAACACTGATGTGGGTGATCTATTTACCAGATAACACATAGTGTCCACTTCCTCTACTGATAATTCCTATCATAACTTGGCACCATTGAGCGTGCTCCGTGATTTCTTAATAAATTCCATGTTCATCCTTTTTGCACCTCCATTATGCTGAGGTGTGTATGGAGTAGTATTTTACCTTACTATATTGTACTTCTTACATAATTCTTCGAATTCATTCCCATAGAACTCTCCACCATTATCTTTCCTCAACACCTTCATTTTCATCTCTGTCTAGTTTTCCACAAGAGACTTAAACTCTTTGAACTTGTTAAAGCCTTCAAATTTATTCTTGAGGAAATAAGTCCATGTATTCCTCGAGAATTCATTTATAAATGAGACACATTACACAATTTTTTTTAGTGAACCAACACAGGTCCCAACACATCAATATTCACCAACTGTAATATTCCCTCTACCCTTGTGGCACCAAAGGAGTATCGTGGGAGAATCTTATCCGATTTTTCTTCTCATATATACAATGTTGACAAAAGTCAAATTATAGTGATAAATTAGAGATGCCTTCTACCATACCATTTGCCACGTAGTATTTGAGGACTATTCTCTCCGATATGTCCCAGTATTTGATGCCATAACAAAGTCTTTTCTCCAAAATCTGTAGGAGTTTTTACTTCTTTTGTTCTACTATTAGGAACAATATAACTATTTCACCCATCACTAACAATGCTTCCCAAAAGATTATATAGAGTTCCAATCCAAATTCCTCTCAACAATAATACTTCTCATTGAATAATCTTGCAGGTATCCTTTTAAACACTTTTTTACATCTGCGTCATTCAACTTTCTTACAAAAATTGAATTTCTAGTCAATATTGGGAAGTACAAAAAACAAGGGAGATTTCTAATCCTTCCACCCATGAGCTTCAATTTTACTTTTCCTCTTCCTATGATTCTAGTTGTCGATTCATATCCTAAGAAAACATCAACACCCTCAAATATTTTATACTCACAAAATTGAATGAAATGTTTAATAAATTGTTTCAAAACTTGCATCCTTTTCAACTTTTGAAATTCATACATGTGGCGCTTTAAGTCAATGTTACTAAAAAGTGAAAAGAAGTTGAATCTTAATGATGTTCAAGATCATATTTGTTGGTTTCCAAGTGTGAATGATAATATTCAACATTTTCCCACAATAAATGTCAATCTGGGATCTACTGGTTATTGTAAGGCTAACGCACAATAAATATGCAGGAACAATTGTACAACCCAGAATTGGCTAAGGATTCATCAACAAATAATAAAAAACTGTAACAAAAATGGAAATGACAACAATAATGAACTTATGACATCAGTTAGATTCACAACATTCACATCAAACCATTACAATGAAAGGAAGAAATACATAAATGGAAAAGGAAAACTAAACACACACTTATTCAACAACACCTGATCAGGAGAGCTGGCCCAACTCCCTAATCAAGTCTATGATGAAACCACAGACTCAAAAAAGATTAGAAAGCTGTAGATTTCATTAATACAAAGTTATTGTTACAAAGCTCAACTCTCTGATATGTGAACCCCTTTGTTTCCAACTCTCTAACCTCTCTTATACAAAACAATTCCCAAAATCAAGGTAATTGTTGCCTGTGATTACACAATCGCTGTAATAAGCTAAAACTGAATACAAAATATAGAAAGAGTAAGTATGAAACAATTCCGCGTTTATAGTTGCAGTTTAACAATGATGTTGCTAGCTCAATGATTTAAACTTAGCCATCTGACATGGAAATTTGCACACAAGATAAATATTAGCAAGTGATTTTGGTAATAATCCCCTAGACTATGCTTCAATAATTAGTTAATTGATAAAGACATGATTATAGGTATACCTATATGATTTAGGGCATGAAATAACTTAGTTAGGAGTGCAAATGTGAAGAAAATAGGATAAACTGGTAAATAAAAACATGCAAGTTTAGCTCCCAACATCTCCCCCTCACTGATCTTTCTACATGTTCTCATGCATCCTGTCACCTTGGCAGGTCTAGGTTAGATCGACTATGATCAGCATGCAGCTGAGCAAGATCATCTTTCTCGGCCATATTTGTCCCTCGGGGTTTGTATCCATCTGTCAGAAGGACATCTTTCCACCAATCACGGTTTATATTGTAGGCAGGAGTGTATTGATCTGCTGGCAACCAAAGGATGGGAAACTAGAGTCTCAAACCTATATAATGGACCCATCGAGTATGGATGTAGGGGATATAACATGGCATTCTTTTCAGTGCTCAGACATAGTTAGGGGCTCCAAAAGGTTCCCTCATTCTGACAGCTGATGATGACAACATCCATCTCCTTTAACAACTATCCCGAGCCTCGTCCTAACAAGTAACCACCTGTGTTGTGCATAGCCTAGTGCACCACCTATGAGTCACCAATATCTGTTATTGACATCCTGTTGAGTCTTGAAAATGTCATTCATTTCCATTACACTTTCACTATTATGTCCATTATATCACCTCCATTTCACTACTATGTCACCACATTCATCCCACTTTCATTATCATTAGGCCACCTTTATGTTTTTCCAATCTTTATTATTTCTAAGCCTTTTAAGTGAATTTGTGGTTAAACATTAGAAAATAATGTGCATATGCTTATACCTAACAAATGGATTGAGATTGTTGACATGTGTAGGTTGAAAGGAGGCTTCTAGAAGACTCTTATGTGGCACTCTAAGGCCAAATTCGAATTTGAGTGGAAAGAATCATGGGATCATGAGGATATGTGTCACATCTCCTAATTGTATTGTAACTCTAAGAAGACATGTGTCTTATCAGTTCCTATTTTGATTAGGACTCTAGAGGTAGAGGGAGAGATTCATGGATTCTCATTAATGAGATGGCTTCTCATCTTTTTGTATAAATAGGAAATCTCTCTCCTTCATTTGCGAGCTTAGAGTTTGGAGTTCTTAAGTCTTTTTAGCTTGTGAGTTCTTTAGCTTGGAGTTTGTAGTTCTTCCTTGATGGCTTTTAAAAGCTTTGGAGAGCTTTGTTGTACTTTGTAATATTGAAGAATTTGAATAAAGCTTTGATGTTCTCAACATGGAAGGAGATGTGAAGTAGATTTTATGGAGCATATTAGAATGTAAGGTAGAGTAGATTTCATTTTGTAATTTTGCTTTGATTTCATTATGTCATTTAATTGCTTTCAAGTTTGATAGATTAGATTTTTCATTCATGCAATTTTAATCCATGCAAGTGTGTTCAACCAGTTGATTGTAGGTTAGTAATGCACATAGCTTTTTAATGACTAATGACATGATAGAATCATCTTGTCCTTCTGCTGATTTATTTTTTTTGAGTTTTAATTCCAGCATTGTTATTTCAATTAGTTTTGTTTTGCTCATTTACTTTCTTGCAATTTAGATATCATATTGCATAACTTATTCATGATTGCTTCCCATAAGGTAGATTGAGCTGAAGGGTAAAGGATCAGAAGAGTTGAAGTAGTGTGATTGGTTTCCTTTACGCAATTTAATTTCTTGCAATTTAGATATCATATTGCTTAACTTGTTCATGATTGCTTCCCATAAGGTAGATTGAGCTGAAGGGTAAAGGATCAGAAGAGTTGAAGTAGTGTGATTAGTTTCCTTTATGCAATTTAATTTCTTGCAATTTAGATATCATATTGCTTAACTTGTTCATGATTGCTTCTCATAAGGTAGATTGAGCTGAAGGGTAAAAGATCAGAAGAGTTGAAGTAGTGTGATGAATTAGTTGCTTTGCTTTCAGTCTTTGAGTTGCTTTAAGTTCAGTTTTTACTTTCTTTTTCATACAGCAACAAGGATACTGGGTTTCATAGTCACTAGCTCATTGATTGGTTGTTGCATTCCATTTTGATTGAAGTAGCTGCATATTTACACTTTTGTTCAAGTACTAATTCCACCAATAACATGTTTTGAGATCTTTTGAAGTGCTAAAGTTTTGGAAGTTACCATTAGGGACTTAGGCCTTAGGCCTTGTCTTGAAATCTCTATCCATAGTTGTCCTTTAAAATTATTCTTAAGACCTTAGAATAAGATTTCCATTTGCATTAGACACTTTAGGAAACCAACAAAAACAAAACCCCAAAACAAAATAAAATCTATAAAACAACGAAGTAAGAAGAAGGTTAACTAAGCACATATGGTGCACCACACTTCATCAGTTTACGATACCCGGGTTGATAATTTATGTAGAGAAATTTAAGACGTTAAATTGACTAGACATTTTGGCGCCATTGCCGAGGAAGTGTAATTAGGAGACCTTATTTCTTACATGTGAAAAAAGAAATTTTAATAATTCTTGAGTATGCTCTCCTCCTGCACTTCGTGTGATCTGGAGGATCAGAAAAATGATTGTTAAGTAAAAAAAGAAATAATAATTCTTGAGTATGCTCTCCTCCTGCACTTTGTGTGATCTGGAGGATCAGAAAAAGAATTGTTAAGAAAAAAAAAAGAAAAAAAAAGGAGACAAAATAAACTTCAACATTTCAATTGATTCAATAACAAAAAAAATGAAAAAAAATGAAACTCAACTACTTTGATAGGTTCAAATTGTCCAAAATTGTCTGGTTATGGTTTGTAGTGGTCTTCAAAACACTGTATCCTGTTTTAATAAGGTTTTGCAACTTAGCTGCGGAAACTGCCCTGATTCCGCAGCTAGTTGAGAATTCCGCAGCTGTTTCAAGGTTTAGCAGGTTACAAGCGTCCAATGAAGAAATCAACCACATGTGCATCTCCAGAATTGTCCCGACATGGATCCTATCCTAGTCACCCAGCTCAAATCGATGAAAAACAAGCCTAGGACCTCAGTCAAAGTCCTGTTTTTAGCATGTTTTTCTTGAAGTATTTGCTGCCTGAAATTGAAATTCATTAATCCTTTTTATAAAATTTTACAATTTCAGAGAAAAAAAGAGAAGAAAAACAATCTATGGTTATCCTCAATCCTAGCTTTCACTGTGGCCTCAATAATAATAATAAAAAACGAGAAAAAAAAACAAAAAAATCTGCAAAATCCTTCTCTAGTTGTCTGCCTGACATTTGTAATCAATGGTAGTAGGTCAATGTTAGTTGAAATCTTAAACACTCATCTATATTCCATCCATTGTTGGAGTACCATTAGCATTGTTACAGCTACCATTTCTTATCTCAATCATTCCTTCCATCCCTTAGTCCAGCTGGAGCATCCCTACTGAGACCATACCTATATGGAGATGCCTGCCAAACATTTGTGAGAAAATCAGTGGCCTTCCTTGCATACCAGTTAGTTTGTAGGTATTTATGGTGCAGGACTTTTGCAACAAAATTGTGAACGAAAGAAGACTCTAAAAGCCAAGCTACTTTTCATTTCCATGGTACTATTGATATACATCCAGAGACATGGAAGATATTACAGCTACTGCGTTAGAGGCAAATCTTCAATGGCGTCTTCCTGACAGTGAACAAAACAATTGTAAATATGTTGCAAAAGGAGTGAAACATATGTGACTTATGACTATCCCAATTTGAAGAATATTAGAGCGCTGATTTACATGAATAGAAAGATAAACACGCAGAGGATTCCTCTGACAGACAACGTTGTTATTGAACAGGTTTTGGGGTTAGTTTGGAATCACTTGTACTAAAAACTAAGTGAAGGTTTTCATGAATCGTTGAAGGTTCTAGCTACTCCAGATTGATTAGGATTATGTGCATTCCAAAATACATTGCCCCAGTGCTTCAGCCCTGTTATTGTACCTGTGTAATACACCTGACAAAAAAAAAAAAAACTCAAAAAAACGTAAACAACAGAAAAACGTCTAATTTCAAACGCTCGATATGCCCAAACAAAGACGAATTTGAAGAAAATAAAACATGGGTTTTTTTTCCAGCTGGATCAATTAGATAACCCAGAAACCATTTGAATCGATTCGTGGCGGTTTGGGAGAAATTTGTGGTTCTTGGGAGTGCATTTTTGTCTGCCGCGTGTGAAAAAAATCAGTGTTTTTTTTAATAGTTGCGGCTATATTTTGATTTCCTTGAGAAATCTGCTTAGATCTGATTTCCTTGGCGGCCAGGTCATCCACCATGTCACTGGATATGAGGAAAAAAATATTTTAATTCAAATGAACAGAGAAAAATTCAAACACGACACGCTTTGGTTGTTTGAGGTAACACGTCTTCTGCCACCCGTCTAATCCCATTTCATTTTTAACTCAGACTCGCCCACGTCTCCCACCATGCCTCACAACTTCCGTCTTTTACTCATACTTCATTATGCCAAGGTGGATGCCGTGGTTTGTTTGGTTGAATCCGTGAATGGTTTCTTCAAGCAGTTTCATGTTACATATATGGACGCTGTGTCAAACCTTCTCCATTCCCCGCTAACACAACTGTTATCACTTCACGTGATTTTGTTGAAAAAGTCAATTCGTTAACACCTTAAATTTCTTTTGGCTGATGGTATAAACTATAAATGTCACACACAAATAGTCTGAATCTGTGTTCAATCGATTTGTATTATATGAATACCAAAAGGCATGCGATGATATAAAATCCGTCAGCCAAAAAAAATAAAAATAAAAAAAATAAAAAAAAAAATGCAGCAAAAGAGTAAGTACCTTGGTTTGCTCCATATGCCACTACAATTCACAGAGTTCCTACATGCAAACAATGAAAAAAATAACTTGAAACTGATGGATGATTGTTGCAGCAACTTTTCGCAGCTGGCTCAACTTTCCGCAGCTGGCTTAACTTTCCGCAGCTGTTTTGTTAAACTCTAGGTTGCAGGTGTCATCAAGCAAAACAAGCCACATGGGTAGTTGGGGGAATGTTAGTAAATGGATGGTGTCCTATTCATTCGATCAAATTTGATGAAAAAGACCCTGATCAAAGGGAAGTCAAGTTGTGTGTTATCACTAAGTCACCACACTGAGTCACTGCATGTCAAGAAAAAATAATAATTTTGGATCAATGAAATGAACAAGTTATTTGCTCACTTTTCTGAAGGTATTGATTAATTTTGGATTGATGATGAAAAATGAATGGCTAACTTTGTATCCAAGATTTTTAGCTACAGAACCATGCACATTCCGCAGCTAAAGTCTAATTCCACAGCCAGAAAAACCTCATTGTTCAAATCAGCCTATCTTTCTCATACAAAATCAGATTTTGATGATTTAAGTATCGTTCGAAAGATCTCAACAAGATCTACACAATGAGAAATCTATCATTAGATTTTGAAATAGCAAATAATGAAATAAATTGCTGAAAAGAAGCAACATCAACTTGAGGCACTAATTCCAAATCAGGTATAAATCCTTTTGATTTTTCCTTTGAGAACATGTTTCATTAATACAAATTCTTTGTTTTGTGTGTAAATATCATAACTAGAGAGATTGATCACCTCTCTCATTTGATAATCTTACATTCCATTGTAGAAGAAGTATTAGTTTTTTTGCAGGTTCCAGGAGGAAGGACAAATGACTACAAGAGAATGGTGTCTCTCTAAGAGACCAATTTTCATAAAAGGATGATCAGCAACAAAGAGGAAATATGTTGATGCAAAATCAGATCCAAACAATTGAAAAACTTTCAGATACTATTGTCTCCATCACATTCATCCATCACATCCATATTTCATAATAAACCATTCACCTCATTTCACTCCATATTTTCCATTTACATTCACATACACTTTCCATCTCTTTTTGTCCATTCATAACCCACAAATAAAAGCAAGAGGCTCATTCACATGCTTATTGCCCATTGCCATTTCTGTTCTCCATTGCCATCTTCCATTTTCATTTTCCATTTCCTGTCATTTTCATTCCGCAAATAAGCCCTGCTTCAATGCAAATTATTGAGTCCATAGTCCTTTGAGTCTAAGTTCTTTGTAAAAAAAACACCTTGAGGCTTGCATGCCTTAATGGCAAGTCCTCATGCTGACAAACAATGGGAATACATTATTGTCCCTTGTTCGTTAGATCTTCTAGGTGACTCGACTTCGACAAATTCATTCGTACCTAGTAAGATGTGTTTGGGCATCTTGACTCTCATTGTCATCAATGGTGAGAGCTCTCGCGTTGACTAGTGGCATCCATTAATGGCCACTAAGCCAACAATTTCCTACTATGTTCGACATCAGAACATCTTTTCACATAGTAGGAATTGTGCCAATGAGTTTTGAAGACATGAAGACTATTATTTTCAGCATTTTGAGTAGATTCAGCAAGTTTTAGTAGAAGCAATAAAAAGTCATATTATCTCTCTATCCATGACTCCTCTTGTTCAGCCACTTGAAGAAGAATATGATCAGAAATTTTCAGCCACTACACATACAACTCATCCATTCCAAAGGGTAAGTGAAGGTACGTCATTTTCTAACTTTTGACCATAGAATTCCATAAAAAGCTAGAATGATAATTGTTGGAAAAATATTTCTCTTCCTCATTTCATAAAATTGCCAATACCATCAGTTGGGGGGGGAGATTACATTCATATTCATATCTTGCCATGTCCATATCATATTCAGGAGCCCACATACTTCCAACATATATTTATTATTACATTGCTATTATGAGCATACAATGGCTTTTGAAAAAGTGCTTAAAGGATAAATTGGATACAAACAAAATCATGGTTGTCACACAAGAACCAACCATCATGAAATCTAATAAAGATATACTTTGCAACAATAATCAAAATATCATTATGCAAAGTTCAAAGATCAAAATAGAAGGCAACAACAAAAAAATGGTTGTAACACAAGAACCAACCATGTTGCAATTCAAGTGAAACACTTTGCAGAAATATGAAGTTATCAAATAATATCATGCAAAGTTAAGCCAAAGCTCAAGGATCAAAAGAGTTAATGTAATATATATTGCATGAGGACATGCAATAGCTTCAGTTGGGGAGTATGTTGAGTCTTGAAAATGTCATTCATTTCCATTACACTTTCACTATTATGTCCATTATATCACCTCCATTTCACCTCCATTTCACTACTATGTCACCACATTCATCCCACTTTCGTTATCATTGGGCCACATTTATGTTTTTCCAATCTTTATTATTTCTAAGCCTTTTAAGTGAATTTGTGGTTAAACATTAGAAAATAATGTTCATATGCTTATACCTAACGAATGGGTTGAGATTTTTGACATGTGTAGGTTGAAATGAGGCTTCTAGAAGACTCTTATGTGGCACTCTAAGGCCAAATTCGAATTTGAGTGGAAAGAATCATGGGATCATGAGGATATGTGTCACATCTCCTAGTTGTATTATAACTCTAAGAAGACATGTGTTTTATCAGTTCCTATTTTGATTAGGACTCTAGAGGTAGAGGGAGAGATTCATGGATTCTCATTAATGAGATGGCTTCTCATATTTTTGTATAAATAGGAGATCTCTCTCCTTCATTTGGGAGCTTAGAGTTTGGAGTTCTTAAGTCTTTTTAGCTTGTGAGTTCTTTAGCTTGGAGTTTGTAGTTCTTCCTTGATGGCTTTTGAAAGCTTTGGAGAGCTTTGTTGTACTTTGTAATATTGAAGAATTTGAATAAAGCTTTGATGTTCTCAACATGGAAGGAGATGTGAAGTAGATTTCATGGAGCATATTAGAATGTAAGATAGAGTAGATTTCATTTTGTAATTTTGCTTTGATTTCATTATGTCATTTAATTGCTTTCAAGTTTGATAGATTAGATTTTTCATTCATGCAATTTTAATTCATGCAAGTGTGTTCAACCATTTGATTGTAGGTTAGTAATGCACATAGATTTTTAATGACTAATGACATGACGAAATCATCTTGTCCTTCTGCTGATTTATTTTTTTTGAGTTCTAATTCCAGCGTTGTTATTTAAATCAGTTTTGTTTTGCTCATTTACTTTTCTGCAATTTAGATATCATATTGCTTAACTTGTTCATGATTGCTTCCCATAAGGTAGATTGAGCTGAAGGGTAAAGGATCAGAAGAGTTGAAGTAGTGTGATTAGTTTCCTTTATGCAATTTAATTTCTTGCAATTTAGATATCATATTGCTTAACTTGTTCATGATTTCTTCCCATAAGGTAGATTGAACTGAAGGGTAAAGGATCAGAAGAGTTGAAGTAGTGTGATTAGTTTCCTTTATGCAATTTAATTTCTTGCAATTTAGATATCATATTGCTTAACTTGTTCATGATTGCTTCCGATAAGGTAGATTGAGCTGAAGGGTAAAGGATCAGAAGAGTTGAAGTAGTGTGATTAGTTTCCTTTATGCAATTTAATTTCTTGCAATTTAGATATCATATTGCTTAACTTGTTCATGATTGCTTCCCATAAGGTAGATTGAGCTGAAGGGTAAAGGATCAGAAGAGTTGAAGTAGTGTGATGAATTAGTTGCTTTGCTTTCAGTCTTTGAGTTGCTTTAAGTTCAGTTTTTACTTTCTTTTTCGTATAGCAACAAGGATACTGGGTTTCATAGTCACTAGCTCATTGATTGGTTGTTGCATTCCATTTTGATTGAAGTAGCTGCATATTTACACTTTTGTTCAAGTACTAATTCCACCAATAACATGTTTTGAGATCTTTTGAAGCGCTAAAGTTTTGGAAGTTACCATTAGGGACTTAGGCCTTAGGCCTTGACTTGAAATCTCTATCCATACTTGTCCTTTAAAAGTATTCTTAAGACCTTAGAATAGGATTTCCATTTGCATTAGATACTTTAGGAAACCAACAAAAACAAAACCCCAAAACAAAATAAAATCTATAAAACAACGAAGTAAGAAAAAGATTAACTAAGCACATATGGTGCACCACACTTCATCAGTTTTCGACACCCGGATTGATAATTTATGTAGAGCAATTTAAGACGTTAAATTGACTAGACATTTTGGTGCCGTTGCTAGGGAAGTGTAATTAGGAGACCTTATTTCTTACATGTGAAAAAAGAAATTTTAATAATTCTTCAGTATGCTCTCCTCCTGCATATCGTGTGATCTGGAGGATCAGAAAAAGGATTGTTAAGTAAAAAAAGAAATAATAATTCTTGAGTATGCTCTCCTCCTGCACTTTGTGTGATCTGGAGGATCAGAAAAAGAATTGTTAAGAAAAAAAAAGAAAAAAAAAGGAGACAAAATAAACTTCAACATTTCAATTGATTCAATAAAAAAAAAAAAATGAAAACAAATGAAACTCAACTGTTTTGATAGGTTCAAATTGTCCAAAATTGTCTAGTTATGGTTTGTAGTGGTCTTCAAAACACTGTATCCTGTTTTAATAAGGTTTTGCAACTTAGCAGCGGAAACTGCCCTGATTCCGCAGTTAGTTGAGAATTCCGCAGCTGTTTCAAGGTTTAGCAGATTACAAGCGTCCAATGAAGACATCAACCACATGGGCATCTCCAGAATTGTCCCAACATGGATCCTATCCTAGTCACCTAGCTCAGATCGATGAAAAACCAGCCTAGGACCTCAGTCAAAGTCCTGTTTTTAGTATGTTTTTCTTGAAGTATTTGCTGCCTGAAATTGAAAATCATTAATCCTTTTTATAAAATTTTACAATTTCAGAGAAAAAAGAGAGAAGAAAAACAATCTATGGTTATCCTCATTCCTAGCTTTCACTGTGGCCTCAATAAAAAAAAAAAAAAAACGAGAAAAAAAAACAAAAAAGTCTGCAAAATCCTTCTCTAGTTGTCTGCCTGACATTTGTAATCAATGGTAGTAGGTCAATGTTAGTGGAAATCTTAAACACTCATCTATATTCCATCCATTGCTGGAGTACCATTAGCATTGTTACAGCTACTATTTCTTATCTCAATCATTCCTTCCATCCCTTAGTCCAGCTGGAGCATCCCTACTGAGACCATACCTATATGGAGATGCCTGCCAAACATTTGTGAGAAAATCAGTGGCCTTCTTTGCATACCAGTTAGTTTGTAGGTATTTATGGTGCAGGGCTTTTGCAACAAAATTGTGAACGAAAGAAGACTCTAAAAGCCAAGCTGCTTTTCATTTCCATGGTACTATTGATATACATCCAGAGACATGGAAGATCTTACAGCTACTGCGTTAGAGGCAAATCTTCAATGGCGTCTCCCTGAAAGTGAACAAAACAACTGTGAATATGTTACAAAAGGAGTGAAACATATGTGACTTATGACTATCCCAATTTGAAGAATATTAGAGCGCTGATTTACATGAATAAAAAGATAAACACGCAGAGGATTCCTTTGACAGACAACGCTGTTATTGAACAGGTTTTGGGGTCAATTTGGAATCACTTGTACTAAAAACTAAGTGAAGGTATTCATGAATCGTTGAAGGTTCTAACTACTCCAGATTGATTAGGATTATGTGCATTCCAAAATACATTGCCCCAGTGCTTCAGCCCTGTTATCGTACCTGTGTAATACACCTGACCAAAAAAAAAAAAAAACTCAGAAAAACGTAAACAACATAAAAACGTCTAATTTTAAATGCTCGATTTGCCCTAACAAAGACGAATTTGAAGAAAATAAAACATGGGTTTTTTTGCCAGTTGGGTCAGTTAGATAACCTAGAAACCGTTTGAAGAGATTCGTGGTGGTTTGGGAGAAATTTGCGGTTATTTGGAGTGCATTTTTGTTTGCCGCGTGTGAAAAAATCAGTGTTTTTTAATAGTTGCGGCCATATTTTGATTTCCTTGAGAAATCCGCTTAGATCTGATTTCCTTGGTGACCAGGGCATCCACCATGTCACTGAATATGAGGAAAAAGAGATTTATTAAAATGAACAGAGAACAATTCAAACACGGCACGCTTTGGTTGTTTGAGGTAACACGTCTTCCGCCACCCGTCTAATCCCATTCCATTTTTAACTCAGACTCGCCGACGTCTCCCACCATGCCTCACAACTTCCGTCTTTTGCTCATACTTCATTATGCCAAGGTGGATGCCGTGGTTTGTTTGGTTGAATCCGTGAATGGTTTCTTCAGGCAGTTTCATGTTACATATGTGGATGCTGTGTCAAACCTTCTCCATTCCCCACTAACACAACTGTTATCACTTCACATGCTTTTGTTGAAAAAGTCAATTCGTCAACACCTTAAATTTCTTTTGGCTGATGGTATAAACTATAAATGTCACACACAAACAGTCTGAATCTGTGTTCGATCGATTTGTATTATATGAATACCAAAAGGCCTGCGATGATATAAAATCCGTCAGCCAAAAAAAAAAAAAAAATGCAGCAAAAAAGTAAGTACCTTGGTTTGTTCCATATGCCACTACAATTCACAGAGTTCCTACATGCAAACAATGAAGAAAATAACTTGAAACTGATGGCTGACTGTTGCAGCCATTTTCCACAGCTGATTCAACTTTCCGCAGCTGGCTTAACTTTCCGCAGCTGTTTTGTTAAACTCTAGGTTACAGGTGTCATCAAGCAAAACAAGCCACATGGGTAGTTGGGGGAATGTTAGTACATGGATGGTGTCCTATTCATTCGATCAAATTTGATGAAAAAGACCCCAGTCAAAGGGAAGTCAAGTTGTGTGTTATCACTAAGTCGCCACACTGAGTCGCTGCATGTCAAGAAAAAATAATAATTTTGAATCAATGAAATGAACAAGTTATTTGCTCACTTTTCTAAAGGTATTGATTAATTTTTGATTGATGATGAAAAATGAATGGCTAACTTTGTATCCAAGATTTTTAGCTACAGAACCGTGCACATTCCGCAGCTAAAGTCTAATTCCGCAGCCAGAAAAACCTCATTGTTCAAATCAGCCTATCTTTTTCATACAAAATCAGATTTTGATGATTTAAGTATCGTTGGAAAGATCTCAACAAGATCTACACAATGAGAAATCTATCATTAGAGTTTGAAATGGCAAATAATGAAATAAATTTCTGAAAAGAAGCAACATCAACTTGAGGCACTAATTCCAAATCAGGTATAAATCCTTTTGATTTTTCCTTTGAGAACATGTTTAATTAATACAAATTCTTTGTTTTGTGTGTAAATATCATAACTAGAGAGATTGATCACCTATCTCATTTGATAATCTTACATTCCATTGTAGAAGAAGTATTAGTTTTTTTGCAGGTTCCAGGAGGAAGGACAAATGACTACAAGAGAATGGTGTCTCTCTAAGAGACCAATTTGTTTCATAAAAGGATGATCATCAACAAAGAGGAAATATGTTGATGCAAAATCAGATCCAAACACTTGAAAAACTTTCAGATACTATTGTCTCTATCACATTCATCCATGACATCCATACTTCATAATAAACCATTCACCTCATTTCACTCCATATTTTCCATTTACATTCACATACACTTTCCATCTTTTTTTGTCCATTCATAACTCACAAATAAAAGCAAGAGGCTCATTCACATGCTTATTGCCCATTGTCATTTCTGTTCTCCATTGCCATCTTCCATTTCTTGTCATTTTCATTCCGCAAATAAGCCCTGCTTCAATGCAAATTATTGAGTCCATAGTCCTTTGAGTCTAAGTTCTTTGTAAAAAAACACCTGGAGGGCTTACATGCCTTAATGGCAAGTCCTCATGCTGACAAACAATGGGAATGCATTATTGTCCCTTGTTCGTTAGATCTTCTAGGTGACTCGACTTCGACAAATTCATTCATACCTAGTAAGATGTGTTTGGGCATCTTGATTCTCATTGTCATCAATGGTGAGAGCTCTCGTGTTGACTAGTGGCATCCATTAATGGCCACTAAGCCAACAATTTCCTACTATGTTCGACATCAGAACATCTTTTCACATAGTAGGAATTGTGCCAATGAGTTTTGAAGACATGAAGACTATTATTTTCAGCATTTTGGAGCAGATTCAGCAAGTTTTAGTAGAAGCAATAAAAAGTCATCTTATCTCTCTATCCATGACTCCTCTTGTTCAGCCACTTGAAGAAGAATATGATCAGAAATTTTCAGCCACTACACATACAACTCATCCATTCCAAAGGGTAAGTGAAGGTACATCATTTTCTAACTTTTGACCATAGAATTACATAAAAAGCTAGAATGATAATTGTTGGAAAAACATTTCTCTTCCTCATTTCATAAAATTGCCAATACCATCAGTTGGGGGGGGATTACATTCATATTCATATCTTGCCATGTCCATATCATATTTAGGAGCCCACATACTTCCAACATATATTTATTATTACATTGCTATTATGAGCATACAATGGCTTTTGAAAAAGTGTTTAAAGGATAAATTGGATACAAACAAAATCATGGTTGTCACACAAGAACCAACCATCATGAAATCCAATAAAGATATACTTTGCAACAATAATCAAAATATCATTATGCAAAGTTCAAAGATCAAAATAGAAGGCAACAATAAAAAAATGGTTGTAACAAAAGAACCAACCATGTTGCAATTCAAGTGAAACACTTTGCAGAAATATGAAGTTATCAAATGATATCATACAAAGTTAAGCCAAAGCTCAAGGATCAAAAGAGTTAATGTAATATATATTGCATGAGGACATGCAATAGCTTCAGTTGGGGGGTATGTTGAGTCTTGAAAATGTCATTCATTTCCATTACACTTTCACTATTATGTCCATTATATCACCTCCATTTCACCTCCATTTCACTACTATGTCACCACATTCATCCCACTTTCGTTATCATTGGGGCACCTTTATGTTTTTCCAATCTTTATTATTTCTAAGCCTTTTAAGTGAATTTGTGGTTAAACATTAGAAAATAATGTGCATATGCTTATACCTAACAAATGGGTTGAGATTGTTGACATGTGTAGGTTGAAAGGAGGCTTCTAGAAGACTCTTATGTGGCACTCTAAGGCCAAATTCGAATTTGAGTGGAAAGAATCATGGGATCATGAGGATATGTGTCACATCTCCTAATTGTATTGTAACTCTAAGAAGACATGTGTCTTATCAGTTCCTATTTTGATTAGGACTCTAGAGGTAGAGGGAGAGATTCATGGATTCTCATTAATGAGATGGCTTCTCATCTTTTTGTACAAATAGGAGATCTCTCTCTTTCATTTGGGAGCTTAGAGTTTGCAGTTCTTAAGTCTTTTTAGCTTGTGAGTTCTTTAGCTTGGAGTTTGTAGTTCTTCCTTGATGGCTTTTGAAAACTTTGGAGAGCTTTGTTGTACTTTGTAATATTGAAGAATTTGAATAAAGCTTTGATGTTCTCAACATGGAAGGAGATGTGAAGTAGATTTCATAGAGCATATTAGAATGTAAGGTAGAGTAGATTTCATTTTGTAATTTTGCTTTGATTTCATTATGTTATTTAATTGCTTTCAAGTTTGATAGATTAGATTTTTCATTCATGCAATTTTAATTCATGCAAGTGTGTTCAACCGGTTGATTGTAGGTTAGTAATGCACATAGCTTTTTAATGACTAATGACATGACGGAATCATCTTGTCCTTCTGCTGATTTATTTTTTTGAGCTCTAATTCCAGCATTGTTATTTCAATCAGTTTTGTTTTGCTCATTTACTTTCCTGCAATTTAGGTATCATATTGTTTAACTTGTTCATGATTGCTTCCCATAAGGTAGATTGAGCTGAAGGGTAAAGGATCAGAAGAGTTGAAGTAGTGTGATTAGTTTCCTTTATGCAATTTAATTGCTTGCAATTTAGATATCATATTGCTTAACTTGTTCATGATTGCTTCCCATAAGGTAGATTGAGCTGAAGGGTAAAGGATCAGAAGAGTTGAAGTAGTGTGATTAGTTTCCTTTATGCAATTTAATTTCTTGCAATTTAGATATCATATTGCTTAACTTGTTCATGATTGCTTCCGATAAGGTAGATTGAGCTGAAGGGTAAAGGATCAGAAGAGTTGAAGTAGTGTGATGAATTAGTTGCTTTGCTTTCAGTCTTTGAGTTGCTTTAAGTTCAGTTTTTACTTTCTTTTTCATACAGCAGCAAGGATACTGGGTTTCATAGTCACTAACTCATTGATTGGTTGTTGCATTCCATTTTGATTGAAGTAGCTGCATATTTACACTTTTGTTCAAGTACTAATTCCACCAATAACATGTTTTGAGATCTTTTGAAGTGCTAAAGTTTTGGAAGTTACCATTAGGGACTTAGGCCTTAGGCCTTGTCTTGAAATCTCTATCCATATTTGTCCTTTAAAAGTATTCTTAAGACCTTAGAATAGGATTTCCATTTTCATTAGACACTTTAGAAAACCAACAAAAACAAAACCCCAAAACAAAATAAAATCTATAAAACGACGAAGTAAGAAAATGATTAACTAAGCACATATGGTGCACCACACTTCATCAGTTTACGATACTCGGATTGATAATTTATGTAGAGCAATTTAAAACGTTAAATTGACTAGACATTTTGGCGCCGTTTCCGGGGAAGTGTAATTAGGAGACCTTATTTCTTACATGTGAAAAAAGAAATTTTAATAATTCTTGAGTATGCTCTCCTCCTGCATTTCGTGTGATCTGGAGGATCAGAAAAAGGATTGTTAAGTAAAAAAAAGAAATAATAATTCTTGAGTATGCTCTCCTCCTGCACTTTGTGTGATCTGGAGGATCAGAAAAAGAATTGTTAAGAAAAAAAAGAAAAGAAAAAAAAGGAGACAAAATAAACTTCAACATTTCAATTGATTCAATAAAAAAAAAAAATGAAAAAAAAAATGAAACTCAACTGTTTTGATAGGTTCAAATTGTCCAAAATTGTTTGGTTATGGTTTGTAGTGGTCTTCAAAACACTGTATCCTGTTTTAATAAGGTTTTGCAACTTAGCAGCGGAAACTGCCCTGATTCCGCAGCTAGTTGAGAATTCCGCAGCTGTTTCAAGGTTTAGCAGGTTACAAGCGTCCAATGAAGAAATAAACCACATGGGCATCTCCAGAATTGTCCCGACATGGATCCTATCCTAGTCACCTAGCTCATATCGATGAAAAACCAGCCTAGGACCTCAGTCAAAGTCCTGTTTTTAGCATGTTTTTCTTGAAGTATTTGCTGCCTGAAATTGAAAATCATTAATCCTTTTTATAAAATTTTACAATTTCAGAGAAAAAAAAGAGAAGAAAAACAATCTATGGTTATCCTCATTCCTAGCTTTCACTGTGGCCTCAATAAAAAAAAAAAAAACGAGAAAAAAAAAAACAAAAAAGTCTGCAAAATCCTTCTCTAGTTGTCTGCCTGACATTTGTAATTAATGGTAGTAGGTCAATGTTAGTGGAAATCTTAAACACTCATCTATATTCCATCCATTGCTGGAGTACCATTAGCATTGTTACAGCTACTATTTCTTATCTCAATCATTCCTTCCATCCCTTAGTCCAGCTGGAGCATCCCTACTGAGACCATACCTATATGGAGATGCCTGCCAAACATTTGTGAGAAAATCAGTGGCCTTCTTTGCATACCAGTTAGTTTGTAGGTATTTATGGTGCAGGACTTTTGCAACAAAATTGTGAACGAAAGAAGACTCTAAAAGCCAAGCTGCTTTTCATTTCCATGGTACTATTGATATACATCCAGAGACATGGAAGATCTTACAGCTACTGCGTTAGAGGCAAATCTTCAATGGCATCTCCCTGAAAGTGAACAAAACAACTGTGAATATGTTACAAAAGGAGTGAAACATATGTGACTTATGACTATCCCAATTTGAAGAATATTAGAGCGTTGATTTACATGAATAAAAAGATAAACACGCAGAGGATTCCTCTGACAGACAACGCTGTTATTGAACAGGTTTGGGGTCAGTTTGGAGTCACTTGTACTAAAAACTAAGTGAAGGTTTTCATGAATCGTTGAAGGTTCCAGCTACTCCAGATTGATTAGGATTATGTGCATTCCAAAATACATTGCCCCAGTGCTTCATCCCTGTTATCGTACCTGTGTAATACACTTGACAAAAAAAAAAAAACTCAGAAAAACGTAAACAATAGAAAAACATCTAATTTCAAATGCTCGATTTTCCCAAACAAAGACGAATTTGAAGAAAAGAAAACATGGGTGTTTTTGCCAGATGGGTCAGTTAGATAACCCAGAGACCGTTTGAAGAGATTCGTGGCGGTTTGGGAGAAATTTGCGGTTCTTTGGAGTGCATTTTTGTCTGCCGCGTGTGAAAAAAATCAATGTTTTTTTTAATAGTTACAGCCATATTTTGATTTCCTTGAGAAATCCGCTTAGATCTGATTTCCTTGGTGGCCAGGTCATCCACCATGTCACTGAATATGAGGAAAAAAAGATTTTTATTAAATGAACATAGAACAATTCAAACACGGCACGCTTTGGTTGTTTGAGGTAACACGTCTTCCGCCACCCGTCTAATCCTATTCCATTTTTAACTCAGACTCGCCCACGTCTCCCACCATGCCTCACAACTTCCGTCTTTTACTCATACTTCATTATGCCAAGGTGGATGCCGTGATTTGTTTGGTTGAATCCGTGAATGGTTTCTTCAGGCAGTTTCATGTTACATATGTGGACGTTGTGTCAAACCTTCTTCATTCCCCACTAACACAACTGTTATCACTTCACGTGCTTTTGTTGAAAAAGTCAATTCGTCAACACCTTAAATTTGTTTTGGCCGATGGTATAAAATATAAATGTCACACACAAACAGTCTGAATCTGTGTTCGATCGATTTGTATTATATGAATACCAAAAGGCATGCGATGACATAAAATCCGTCAGCAAGAAAAAAAAATTAAAAAAAATAAAAAAAAAATAAAAAAAAAAATGCAGCAAAAGGGTAAGTACCTTGGTTTTCTCCATATGCCACTACAATTCACATAGTTCCTACATGCAAACAATGAAGAAAATAACTTGAAACTGATGGTTGACTGTTGCAGCCATTTTCCGCAGCTGATTCAACTTTCCGCAGCTGGCTCAACTTTCCGCAGCTGGCTTAACTTTCCGCAGCTGTTTTGTTAAACTCTAGGTTGCGGGTGTCATCAAGCAAAACAAACCACATGGGTAGTTGGGGGAATGTTAGTACATGGATGGTGTCCTATTCATTCGATCAAATTTGATAAAAAAGACCCCGGTCAAAGGGAAGTCAAGTTGTGTGTTATCACTAAGTCGCCACACTGAGTCACTGCATGTCAAGAAAAAATAATAATTTTGAATCAATGAAATGAACAAGTTATTTGCTCACTTTTCTGAAGGTATTGATTAATTTTGGATTGATGATGAAAAATGAATGGCTAACTTTGTATCCAAAAGTTTTAACTACAGAACCGTGCACATTCCGCAGCTAAAGTCTAATTCCGCAGCCAGAAAAACCTCATTGTTCAAATCAGCCTATCTTTCTCATACAAAATTAGATTTTGATGATTTAAGTACCATTGGAAAGATCTCAACAAGATCTACACAATGAGAAATCTATCATTAGAGTTTGAAATGGTAAATAATGAAATAAATTGCTAAAAAGAAGCAACATCAACTTGAGGCACTAATTCCAAATCAGGTATAAATCCTTTTGATTTTTCCTTTGAGAACCTGTTTCATTAATACAAATTCTTTGTTTTGTGTGTAAATATCATAACTAGAGAGATTGATCACCTCTCTCCTTTGATAATCTTACATTCCATTGCAGAAGAAGTATTAGTTTTTTTACAGGTTCCAGGAGGAAGGACAAATGACTACAAGAGAATGGTGTCTCTCTAAGAGACCAATTTGTTTCATAAAAGGACGATCAACAATAAAGAGGAAATATGTTGATGCAAAATCAGATCCAAACACTTGAAAAACTTTCAGATACTATTGTCTCCATCACATTCATCCATCACATCCATACTTCATAATAAACCATTCACCTCATTTCACTCCATATTTTCCATTTACATTCACATACACTTTCCATCTCTTTTTGTCCATTCATAACCCACAAATAAAAGCAAGAGGCTCATTCACATGCTTATTGCCCATTGCCATTTCTCTTCTCCATTGCCATCTTCCATTTTCATCTTCCATTTCCTGTCATTTTCATTTCGCAAATAAGCCCTGCTTCAATGCAAATTATTGAGTCCATAGTCCTTTGAGTCTAAGTTCTTTGTAAAAAAACACCTTGAGGCTTGCATGCCTTAATGGCAAGTCCTCATGCTAACAAACAATGGGAATACATTATTGTCCCTTGTTCGTTAGATCTTCTAGGTGACTCGACTTCGACAAATTCATTCGTACCTAGTAAGATGTGTTTGGGCATCTTGACTCTCATTGTCATCAATGGTGAGAGCTCTCGTGTTGACTAGTGGCATCCATTAATGGCCACTAAGCCAAAAATTTCCTACTATGTTCGACATCAGAATGTCTTTTCACATAGTAGGAATTGTGCCAATGAGTTTTGAAGACATGAAGACTATTATTTTCAGCATTTTGGAGCAGATTCAACAAGTTTTAGTAGAAGCAATAAAAAATCATCTTATCTCTCTATCCATGACTCCTCTTGTTTAGCCACTTGAAAAATAATATGATCAGAAATTTTCAGCCACTACACATACAACTCATCCATTCCAAAGGGTAAGTGAAGGTACATCATTTTCTAACTTTTGACCATAGAATTCCATAAAAAGCTAGAATGATAATTGTTGGAAAACCATTTCTTTTCCTCATTTCATAAAATTGTCAATACCATCAGTTGGGGGGGGATTAAATTCATATTCATATCTTGCCATGTCCATATCATATTCAGGAGCCCACATACTTCCAACATATATTTATTATTACATTGCTATTATGAGCATACAATGGCTTTTGAAAAAGTGCTTAAAGGATAAATTGGATACAAACAAAATCATGGTTGTCACACAAGAACCAACCATCATGAAATCCAATAAAGATATACTTTGCAACAATAATCAAAATATCATTATGCAAAGTTCAAAGATAAAAATAGAAGGCAACAATAAAAAAATGGTTGTAACACAAGAACCAACCATGTTGCAATTCAAGTGAAACACTTTGCAGAAATATGAAGTTATCGAATGATATCATGCAAAGTTAAGCCAAAGCTCAAGGATCAAAAGAGTTAATGTAATATATATTGCATGAGGACATGCAATAGCTTCAGTTGGGGGGTATGTTGAGTCTTGAAAATGTCATTCATTTCCATTACACTTTCACTATTATGTCCATTATATCACCTCCATTTCACCTCCATTTCACTACTATGTCACCACATTCATCCCACTTTCATTATCATTGGGCCACCTTTATGTTTTTCCAATCTTTATTATTTCTAAGCCTTTTAAGTGAATTTGTGGTTAAACATTAGAAAATAATGTGCATATGCTTATACCTAACAAATGGGTTGAGATTGTTGATATGTGTAGGTTGAAAGGAGGCTTCTAGAAGACTCTTATGTGGCACTCTAAGGCCAAATTCGAATTTGAGTGGAAAGAATCATGGGATCATGAGGATATGTGTCACATCTCCTAATTGTATTGTAACTCTAAGAAGACATGTGTCTTATCAGTTCCTATTTTGATTAGGACTCTAGAGGTAGAGGGAGAGATTCATGGATTCTCATTAATGAGATGGCTTCTCATCTTTTTGTATAAATAGGAGATCTCTCTCTTTCATTTGGGAGCTTAGAGTTTGGAGTTCTTAAGTCTTTTTAGCTTGTGAGTTCTTTAGCTTGGAGTTTGTAGTTCTTCCTTGATGGCTTTTGAAAGCTTTGGAGAGCTTTGTTGTACTTTGTAATATTGAATAATTTGAATAAAGCTTTGATGTTCTCAAAATGGAAGGAGATGTGAAGTAGATTTCATGGAGCATATTAGAATGTAAGGTAGAGTAGATTTCATTTTGTAATTTTGCTTTGATTTCATTATGTCATTTAATTGCTTTCAAGTTTGATAGATTAGATTTTTCATTCATGCAATTTTAATTCATGCAAGTGTGTTCAACCGGTTGATTGTAGGTTAGTAATGCACATAGCTTTTTAATGACTAATGACATGACAGAATCATCTTGTCCTTCTGCTGATTTATTTTTTTTGAGTTCTAATTCCAGCATTGTTATTTCAATCAGTTTTGTTTTTCTCATTTACTTTCCTGCAATTTAGATATCATATTGCTTAACTTGTTCATGATTGCTTCCTATAAGGTAGATTGAGCTGAAGGGTAAAGGATCAGAAGAGTTGAAGTAGTGTGATTAGTTTCCTTTATGCAATTTAATTTCTTGCAATTTAGATATCATATTGCTTAACTTGTTCATGATTGCTTCCCATAAGGTAGATTGAGCTGAAGGGTAAAGGATTAGAAGAGTTGAAGTAGTGTGATTAGTTTCCTTTATGCAATTTAATTTCTTGCAATTTAGATATCATATTGCTTAACTTGTTCATGATTGATTCCCATAAGGTAGATTGAGCTGAAGGGTAAAGGATCAGAAGAGTTGAAGTAGTGTGATGAATTAGTTTCTTTGCTTTCAGTCTTTGAGTTGCTTTAAGTTCAGTTTTTACTTTCTTTTTCATACAGCAGCAAGGATACTGGGTTTCATAGTCACTAGCTCATTGATTGGTTGTTGCATTCCATTTTGATTGAAGTAGCTGCATATTTACACTTTTGTTCAAGTACTAATTCCACCAATAACATGTTTTGAGATCTTTTGAAGTGCTAAAGTTTTGGAAGTTACCATTAGGAACTTAGGCCTTAGGCCTTGTTTTGAAATCTCTATCCATACTTGTCCTTTAAAAGTATTCTTAAGACCTTAGAATAGGATTTCCATTTGCATTAGACACTTTAGGAAACCAACAAAAACAAAACCCCAAAACAAAATAAAATCTATAAAACAACGAAGTAAGAAAAAGGTTAACTAAGCACATATGGTGCACCACATTTCATCAGTTTACGATACCCGGATTGATAATTTATTTAGAGCAATTTAAGATGTTAAATTGACTAGACACATCCCTCAATCCCTAAGAAGGTAGTATGCTTATTATAAATAGGGTCAAACTGAAAATTCTATTTTCGAATGAAAATAGGCCTAGTGATTGGTTTTCTTTGAATGTATTAGAGGCCTTCTTCCACTTGACTTGATTGATGGTGTAGGAAGTAAAATCTCTCAGTTGAATAACCCCCTACATAGTGAATTGGGTTTAATTCTTGGTTATTTTCTAAGAAATAATCATACATATACAGTTCACACATTAAATGTTGGTTCAAGACATCATGAAGTCTCATAATGCGAAGAAACTGTATACAGTATTCAATTTCATGGCTCATCTCGTGACGAATACTTTCCAGGAAAAAGAGAAGGTATTGTTCATGAAGAAACAAAGCATAACTATGAGTAGGGGGTTGAAAAGACATGACCTTCTATGTTAAGGTAAACATTTCTTCCTTATCGGCTTTTAGCATTCACACTTTCTCTTCTAGCTACTTAACCTTCTTCTGTTGTTTTTCTCGTTTTTGCCTCTCCCTATCCACTTGGTCTACATAGTTAGTAATAATTTCTGCAGCCTATCTGTGAACTCTGTTTACTTCTTCTTGATGGTCTTGCAAAGAAATGGTTCCCTATTGAAGATGAGTAGCTGGAGCTTGCCACTTCTGAATCTTAGTAGTAAAAAAGAATTCCCAAGCCTCAAATAAGTAGCTTATAGGTTGAGTTTTGAGTATTGCAATTTTTCTCTTGTACCTCCTCGCTCCCCTTTGTAAGCGTAACACCCTTTTACTCAATGTTAGATTATCTATTTTTAAATGTATAACTTTATTGAACTGAGACTGATACCCTTCCTTAAGGGAAGGCCTCCTTCGTGCACATTGGTCATTGAATTCGCTTGACAACAACCTCCTCTACTGGTCTTATAGCTAGTGTGGGGCTTGGTGGATCATCAACACGTGTCAATAGGCTACACCTTCACTCTCACTTATTATGTTTTCTTATTTACTTGAGTGGTGTCCTCTTCATTTTCTTCCGAAATTACCACGGTCGAGGGTTCAGCATCCTCAAATTCTTTTTCCCCCGCCTATTTTTCCATATGTTCCAGAACTGTCTCTAGCTCTGATGGGTCAGTTTCAGTAGGAATTGTGTCTTTTTGTAGTTCTTGAGTTGTCTTGATGACCTAAAGAATAACATCCTCAACATTTTTCTCCTGTGCTTGCTTCGCCATCCGGTCATCCAATTTTTGCTTGAAAGTTGACTCAAACCCTTACGGGGTGGCATCAACACGAATGTCTTCCTTTGGTGGCCCTGCAAGGCTTGCATCCGTCACCATTTCTTCAATATGTTCTCTGGTCAGCATTGGTTCTTTTGTAGCAGCATTGACTCCCATGCTTCTAAATTATTCTGTTTGTGCACTAATTAGTGCTGGCACTTGAGTGGCTGCCTCAACCACTGCGTCCAATTTTGTCCCAACAAATTTTAAAGTTGGGGGAATGACTTTTTCCTCCTTCAAGCGCCAAGGAGTTTGATATTTCCTCGCCCCTCTTGGTAGAGTTGTAGGGAAGGGAGAATGAAGAAAATATTCTCCCATTTCCGTTCTGACTGTGCCTATTGAATCATGCCCTTCACCCCCTACATTTGTTGTTTGAGCCGAGTGCCCCTATGGTTCCTGAAGAGCAGTGTCAATTGTAGGGTATTTTTCCTTCACCGATTCCAGGGTCCCTTTTGTCAATGGTGTTGGTTCTTGTGTGGAAAAACCACTTACAGTTTCTGCTTCGGACCCCAAGTTTTCTTGGACAAGTGTTGTTGGTTCTTGTGTAGCAGCACCACCTACACTTTCTCCTTCAGAACTTTCCTTTGTTCAAGTGGTGCTGGTGGAAGTCCTTCTCGTGAATTGTCAGCTGATCCTGAAGCAACATCAACCATGTCCTCAATTTCTGCTCTTTCCATTTCAACTGAGCCAACAGGCGATGTTGGTTCTTGTGGAGTAGCATTAGCTGTGGCATCTTCCATTTCGGCTAAGACAACATGCGATGTTGGTTCTTGTGGAGCAGCATTGGATGTGGCATTTTCCATTTCGGCTGAGCCTTCATTATCCTCCTCCCCTATAGGTATAATACCCTCAAGTTATTCTTCTGACAATTCCAGGAATTGTGAAAAAGGCACAAGAGTTCGAGCTAGCACTTGAATTACTAATAGCCAAACCAACTGATGATTCGTGAGGACTGCTAATACTTATCGAGAGCGGCGGGCAGATTGCACCATTAGTTGAAGACTTTTCCATAGGAAGAAAGTCATATCCAACGAATGGATTTGTTCATGCCAGAACCGAAGGGATGCCAACAACTTGAAATGATACTTGAACAAAATAGTAAAGTGCCCTTCACAGGTAATGTATCTTAACACGAAGTATGCAACTTCACCCCAGGGATAAGGTAGTGAATTATGATCATATCCCCTTCCTTTTTGAATTTTTGTTTCTCCAACTTGTAGAAATACTTCCGAGAACTTCAAAAAGGGAGCTCTCCATGAAAACCACTTCTAGCCTTCCTATGGTAGTCCATTAACAATCGAGATGGATTCCTCTATGACAGGGATATCCATACCCCGAACTCTGGAATGATCTCCTTCCAAGTTCAACAAAATTTTGGCTATAATAGTCTCGTTGAATCCCTGCAATCTCTCAAAATATATATCCTAGCCCGCATCTATAAAGACCTGCCATACATTTGTGTTACTGCGCACCAAAATTGTGCTCTCTAGTTCGTGTCTCACAACCGCTTCACCCATTCTACTATAGCTCATTAACAACACTTCGAAGTAGCAGTAGAACCATTAGGAGGGAGTATCGGCGGGTAAATTTTTGCAGAAAGACATAGGAAATGGTAATAGTAGGGTGTATGAATGGTATATATATTTTTTTAAATATATGAAAAATCCATGACATATTATGGTAGTAATGGAGAGCCACTATGGTAATTACTCCACAGGTTTCGAAGGGACTGGTTGATTAACATCCAATATCTATTTATAATTGTGCAGAGTAAGGTGAGGGTCATGGAGTGTATGTATTGGCACGATATTTTATGATAACGTCAGCAAATCATTGTTAAAATTGATTATGCCATCATTTTTTAATTATGGTTGTACCTCCCCCCAACTAAAAAATGATTGTCTGCGGTCACCTCAAGTCATTTCAAAAGAATTATTAATCAAATTTGCAAAGTCTAGTCAGGGACATACCTTATGCTTACCTAGCAGAGTAACAACCTCAGAGGAGTAACCACATTGATAGTGTAACGACATCAGAGGAGTAACAACATTAGGTACTTAGAAAAATTTCACCACTGAATAACAACCCCAGTAGAGTAACAACATTAGAGGAGTAACAACATCGAAGGAATAACAACACCGAAGGAGTAACAACACCGGGTACTTAGAAATTTTTTTACCATGAAGTAGGAGCACCAAAGGAGTAACAACATCGGAGGAGTAACAACACCAAAGGAGTAACAACATCGGGTAGTTAGAAAATTTTCACCATGGAGTAGCAACACCGGAGGAGTAACAACATTGAAGGAATAACAACACTGGGTACTTCGAAAATTTTCACCATGGAGTAGAAACATCGAAGGAGTAACAACATCAAAGGAGTAACAAGACTGAAGGGGTAACAACATCAGGTATCTAAAAAAAATTTCACCATGGAGTAGCAGCACCGGAGGAGTAACAACATCGGAGGAGTAACAACGTCGAGGGAGCAACAACACCATGTGCTTAGAAAAATTTTCACTAAGGAGTAGCAGCACCGAAGGAGTGACAACATCAGAGGAGTAATAACACTAGGTACTTAGAAAATTTTCTTTCTTCCATAGGATATAAACACCAGTGGTAGTACCTGCAAGAAAACAATTGAGTGGTAACAATATATATATATATATATATATATATATATATATATATATATCTATATATAGATAATTTTATTTTTATTTTTATATTTATTTTTATTCAGAGGATGCGGAGGAGGAATTCTCTGCACTAACAGCCTTCAAACCAGATTTATCAGAGACATGTTTGATGAAGGAATCTTAGAGGTTGGGTTATGATACAGTGTGAGACAATGTCCATTTACAATAAAAGAAGCATGTGTATCATCAATCGTGATAAGTATGATAGTTCCATTATCAAATACCTCATCAATATCAGAAGGTACCATCCAATGAGAGAAAAGATCCCCCTTAAGGTCCTTAAAATGAGAATAATAGATTAATGCCCAATCCCCTTTATGAAACACCTTATTCTTAATAAATTTATCATGCCATTTTGTTCTCTACTGCTAAATTGCAACAGTTCTCTGAACAACCATTAAACTAATTTCATCTAGTTCATTTAGTTGTTCCAGCCGATGTTTTTGGGCTTCTGAAAGGTCTAATCCTACTTCAAGAGTTGTTATGAGTGTATTAATCTCAAATTCTATTGGAAACAATGGGTATTTGCCGTAGAAAAACTCAAATGTTGAAAACCATGTTGTATCTCGCCATGATGTTATGTATGCCCAAAGAGCTTTAGGAAGTTTTTCAGCCCAATCTCGGCGATGTTTTTCCACAGTCTTGGTGAGAATGTTTTCTAATACCTTGTCTGTGCTTTCCACTCGACCATTCGCCTAAGGGTGGTATGGAGATGTTATTATATGTTTGATCCCATACTTTTTCATAAGCCTTGCTATCATATGTGATGTAAATTGTGCTCCCCCGTATAAACTATCTCTCTAGGGGTGCCATATCGAACAAAAATTCCAAGATAACCTATTCTATGGCTTTCGTCACAACCCTGGACTCAACACACTTCATCAAATAATTTGTGTAGATTAAAATATGAACTTTCTGATGTGAAGATGCATTAAATAGGCCAAAGGAATCGATAACCCATTTATCAAAAGGTTCAAGGGCTACTTGAGGCTGTAACAACGTTTCGTTTAATCGACTAGGCTAACCCATCCACTAGAATTTATCACATCTTCAGACGTAATCTCTCACATCCCGAAAGATGGAGGGCCAATAATATCCCATTTGTAACACCTTATGACCAATTCATTTGTCTACAAAATTCCCCCCAGAGGGGTTGTCATGAGCAGCCTTCAAGGCATCATAGATGTCATTTTCTGCTACACAGTGTCAGATCTACTGGTCGATCTCTATATGAAAAAGGTATCATGCTATCCATGAATAATGGGTATTATGACGAATGATCTTATGTTATTCCATGTATGAAAAATGCTGAGGTACCTTCCCTGTAGCAAGGTAATTAGCAATATCTGCGTACCACAGAGTATGAGTAGAAATTACACAAATATATTCATCTAGAAAACTATCTTCTATGGGTGTACCTTCATCATTAGTATCTAATCTAGACAGGAAATCAACAACTACATTATCATTTCTTGGTTTATCTATGATGATAATGTCAAATTCTTATAGTAATAATAACAACCTCGTGACACACTCAGGGGTTACAGGTTTACTCATCAAGTACCTGATTGTTGCATGATCAGTATGCACAAAAGTAGGATCCAGTAATGTAATGCTGAAATTTATTAACAACATAAATAACAACCAAGAACTCATTTTATGTTACCGTATAGTTTAATTCAGTAGGTGTCAAATTCTTGTTGACATAATTAATTGCATACGGCTTCTTGTCCTCTTGCTATCCCAAAACTGCCCCTATTGATGTTTGAGAGGCATCAGTGTGGATGTGAAATGGGAGTTCCCAATTAGGGCCTTGCAAGATCAGAGCTTGGTAGATTAGTTCCTTGATTTTTGCAAAAGCTTCTTCACACTCATCTGTCCACAAAAATTTTGCATCTTTAGTTAATAATTGAAAAAGTGGGAATGCTATTCTGGAAAAAAATTCTATAAAACGTTTGTAATAGCTCGTGCAACTAATAAAACTACGTACCTGTGTTGATGTCTTTGGTATAGGAAAATGAAATATTACCTCTACCTTGGCCGGATCAGCTTGAATTCCAACGGCTGAAAGCAAGTGTCCCAACACTATTCCCTCTTCTCTCATCATATGACACTTAATTGTACTCACAGAAACATGCATTTGTATGCATATTTTAAGCACCTTCTCCAAGTTTTCCAACCCTTCTTCAAATGATTCCCTGTATGGTGTAAAATCATACATATAAATATCGACACTACCATCAACTAGATGAGAAAAAATTCTTAATATTTCCATCTGAAAGTTAATAGGCGCAGTACAAAGACCAAATGGGAGGACTCAGTATGTGAAGGTTCCCCAAGGGCATGTAAAAGTGGTTTTATCCTGATCCTCAGGAAATATTTGGATTTGGTTATACCCACTAAACCCATCCAAGAAGGAGAAAAACTTCTTCCTAGCTAAGGTATCAAGGACCTGGTTAACAAAGGGAAAAGGAAAATGGTCTTTCAAGCAAGGAAAATTTTAAGGATGGAAAATTTTCTTGAAGTTTAAAACATTGGCGAATCTCACTAATCCCTAATATGCAAATTATAAATGTTTATTGATATATTTGTAAAATTATTCAAATTTATAATTATTTTATATATAGTCTCTATATAATGTTGGCGATTTTTAAGGTAAAATAATTTTATATTCTAAAATTTGGGCGAATCGTCTTTTATAAAATTGGAAATTGGCGAATCTTTTTTGTGGAAAAATCATGGAAAATTAGCCCACTGGGCGAACATTAGCCCCTAAAATTTTCCATGCTTTCAAGGTTGCTTTGTTCAATTCCCTATAGTCCACACAAATCCGCCACTTACCATTCTTTTTAGGAACAATAACTAGCGGGGACACCCATTGACTATTTGAGAGAGGGTAAATAAATCCTACATCTAGTAACTTCTGAATTTCGTCTTTGACAATGTTTTTTAGGGCAGGGTTCATTCTTCTCTAGGGCTGTCTCACAGGTCAAAAATCTTCTTTAATGTATATATGATGAATGCATAAGTCAGCATGGATACCCTTCATATCTGTATAGTCCCATGTGAATGATTCCTTATGTTCACAAAGGACTTTCAAGATCTTTTCAGTCTGGGATGGTGAAAGATTCAGGTTAATATTTAATGTCTTCCATAGCTAAATTTCTATAGGAATATTGTCACATGGTGCATCTATAGGGATATATTCTTTTTTAATTGCTAATTTAATAGTTTCCTGCATTTCACAACTCATAACAGATTCTAGAAATTGACGAGTTGGACTAGAAATGACATGGGGGCTATTGATAAAAGTATTGATAGTATCATATTCCATTTCATTTTTAAAATAGAGGGCTTGACCAATAGTAAGGACTAATCTAGTTTCCTCACTTTTGGGTTTAGTCCCTTCTAAAGGCAGGGAATTTTGTTTAAATGTTGACTTTTCTGGTGAACTTGGTTCTACAAGGGGGTAAAGAATAAATTCTTTGTGATCTACCCATTAGATATCACCATATTTCTTGACCGACATTTGGTATAGGCATCTGTAGTTGCAATACAAGGTCTTCCTAAAATTAGAGGGTGACCACCAGCTGGGGATTGTGTATGTAATACCAAGAGATCAACGAGATAACACCATGAGTCTACTAAAATGGTTATGTCTTCCAATTTTCCTATCGGTCTTATTGTAGACCTATCTGCTAATTCTAAGACAGTAGGGGTTGGTTTAAGATTTCGTAGACCTAGTGTGAGCATAGTTTTAAATGTGATAACATTAATCGCAACCCCCAAATCTACCAGCGCATTTGTGATGTCAATACTATTAATCTGCACTATCAGAATTGGGTTCCCTGGATCTCCATATTTCATAGGTATAGATTTTCCCAGCGTAATGTCTGATAGCTTCCCCATAACATGAATGCTAAGCAGATCCTTTGTTTTCTTCCCAGGTTTCTTGGAACAATATTCTCTAATTGTCTTAGCATAAATAGGCACATCCTTCATAGCTTGAAGTAAGGGAATTTTGACAAACAGGTTTTGCAGTTCCCCTAAAAGGTCAAACCCTGGTTGAGGATTCTGTTTACTTAGGGTTAATCTCTCGGGATAAGGTGGATTAGTTTGGCAGCCCTGAGTAACACTCGAATGAGGAGGGGGTGTTTGATAGAGTTTTGATTTGATTCATTCCCAAATACTCGAGATTCTGGTTCTGGATCTTCATCACCAATATGTTCAATGATAATTAGTGAATTTTGAGCGTTCACTACCTGACCAGATCGCAGATTTATCTCATTACATTTTGCGGTAGAAATGCTATATGAAGGAAGATTGAGAGTGTCAGTCTGTTGAACACCCTTATTATTAGGATTTGGATTAGGTTGGATATGAATATGAGGATGAAGGGGAGGATTACTCGAGGGAATGTTGGAAGGAAGCTGTAACATCTATTGTTGCATAGGTTGAGGGAATTAACCAAGAGGAGGAGAAGGCCCTCACAAATTCTGAGACCATGAAGGGTTTGAACTAGACTAAGGGAACCAAGAATTTCAAGGCAGATATTGATAAAATTGAGGCCATGATGGTGAGAAAGGTACTCACTGAGGGCCCATATTTAAATTTCTAAAATATTGAGAAAGGTCCTAAGACATACCTTGATTTGGGCTTTATGGCCGTGGCTGCCATGGTTTCTTGGAACCCATAAAGCATAGTTGATATACTCGTTCATTTTCTCCTTGGAACACTTCCTTAAGCCCAGGAAGAGATGGACATGAGCTGGTGGAGTGAGCCTGTTCATATATTGCACAAGTCTCCACAGTATTCAATGGACATTCCTTTAATGTATGTTCCTTCCTGCATTGACGACAGAAGATGTCCATGGTCCTTTCTAAATCCATTTGCTTTTGTTTTTCTTGTAACATGTCCATATGAGAGGATAATGTACTCAAGATGTCAGTCTTCAAGTTATCCAACAAATTTCCGATCTCTGCCTTTGTAATTCCCCCTCTAAATGTCATGGAGGTCTGAATCCCCTACTTATTCCATGCAACCCCTTGTGAACACTGAATGCATAACTCATAGATGGAGTCAAAATCATATTTAGATATATCACCCTTACCTACTATATTCAAAAGCTCTAGAGATTCCTCCCTTAGGGCTCGGAGAAAAATAATTTTCAAGATATCCTTATCCAGGTTGCTATGGTCGGATCTCTGCAGGGTATATTTGAAACATTCCACACAATCCTCCATATTCTCATCCTCCTTCTGCATAAACTTAAAATTTTCTTCCTTTATGTCCCGAGATTTACAATAATCCTAGTACTTCTCCAGAAAAGCCTTCTTCATCTCATCCCATGAGGAGATAGATTTTCCACCTAGACCCTTAAACCATCACATAGATGTCCCTTTTAGAGTAGCAAGGAATATTTTCAATTTCGGAGCATTAGCTAAGTAGTTGTATCCCCTATAGAAAATATCAAATTCAAACATAAATGTGTCTAGATCTTCTAAGGAAATCCCATGGAAGTTAGGAAAAGCAGTTAGTGGAATGGGCTTCATCGATGCATCACCTCTAATGTCCCCAATTGGGAATTCAATCAAGGAGGCTGGAGGTTGAGGTTTCTTAACAACAATTACCTGATCACATGGTGAAGCAAACCCTCCCAAGTTTGTTTCTACTGCACTTGGATTGATTTCTCTTTTTTAACCCTTTGCTCGCTACTTCCTCTTCTTCTGCTGTTGAAAGGAGTACTTCTATTTTCTCTAATGCCTTTCTCTCTATATCCTCTCCTTCTATTGTTGAAAGGGGAAGTCGCACTCCCGAAGGTGGTATTTGTTGTTCAATAGACTACCCTTCAGACTTTGTGTTAGTCCTCACCCTAAAAACAACTCATGAAGATGCTTCAACTTCAACTTTTGCGATGATTTCCTGGATGTAGGTGTCCCTACCTAAATCCTTGCTTCCTCTCTTTGGGGGTCCTCCTCTACCCCTTTTATTCAGATCTCTATTCATGCAATTAAGACATTAAAATTTCTCATAGCTCAGGGCTTGGAGCAGGGTAAGAGGGCTTCCCTCCCTAAGGCGAGAGAATGGTTTTGGAACAAAAAAGAAAACAAAAGAAAAAGTGAAGAAAACCCTAAGCTCGAGGCCTGGAGTAAGGTAAGAAAACTTCCTTCCCCAGGGCGAGAGAGTGATTCTTAAGAAAAATACAACAAAACAACCAAGAAAATTCTAGGCTCAAGACTTGGAGTAGGGTAAGAAAGCTTCCCTCCCCAGGACGAGAGAAAGGTTTTAAGAGAAAAGAAAAAGGAAAATAGAATAAGCAGAAAAATCTTAAGCTCAGGGCCTGGAGTAGGGTAAGAAAACTTTCCTCCCTAGGGTGAGAGAGTGGCCCCTATGCAATCAATCGAAAGAAAAACATAAAAAAAAAATAATGAAGCTCGAAACCTGGAGCAGAGTAAGAAAACTTCTCTCCCTAGGATGTGAGATTGATCGAGCTACCAACACTGGCTGTGATATTGCACCTTTGATAGCCTCCCTGGAAATAGTGCCGAAATGTTGGTGTCCAAGTGTGAATGATACTATTCAACCTTTTCCCACATTAAATGTCAATCCAGGATCTACTGGTTATTGCAAGGCTAACGCGAAATATATATACAAGAACAATTGTACAACACAGAATTGGCCAAGGATTCAGCAACAAATAATAAAAAATTGTAACAACAATGGAAATGACAACAATAATGAACTTATGATATAAATTAGATTCACAATATTCACATCAAATCATTATAGCGAAAGGAAGAAGTACATAAATGAAAAATGAAAACTAAACACACACTTATTCAACAACACCTGATGAGGAGAGCGGTCCGAACTCGCTTATCAGGGTTGTGATGAACCCACAAAATCAGAAAGAGATCAAAAAGGTGTATATTTAATTAATACAAATTTATTGTTACAAATATCAACTCTCTGATATGCCAACCCCTATGTTTCCAACTCTCTAACCTCTCTTATACAAAATAGTTCCTGAAATCAAGGTAACTATTGCCTGCAATTACACAATGGATGTACAAAGCCAAAACTGAATACAAAAGACAGAAAGAGTAAGTCTGAAATAGTTATGCTTTTAAAGCTGCAGTTTAACAATAGTGTTGCTAGCTCGATGATTTAAACTTAGCCATTTGACTTGGAAATTTGCACAAAAGATAAAGTTTAGCAGGTGCTTTTGGTAATAATCCCCTAGAATACGCTTCAATGATTAATTAATTCATAAAGACATGATTAGAGGTATACCTACGTGATTTAGGATATGAAATAAATTAGTTAGGAGTTGAAATGTGAATGAAAATATGATAAAAAGGTAAAGAAAAACATACAAGTTTAGCTCCCAACAATATTCTCTAGCATATGGTGGCCAATAATACAACCAACGAAATGTGGGACGCTATTGCCTCACTATATCAAAATCCTTCTGAGAAATGAAAGATGTTCCTAAAGGAGAAGTTAAGGAATGTTTGTATGTAGAAGGGTGAAGGCATAGATCCCTTTCTCACAATAATTCAAGATATCCGATATGAGTTTGTAGCCATAGGAGAAGCACCTCAAACTACAAATCTTATGCATTTGGCCTTGAACAGTGTCTCCGAGGAATGGTAAATCTTCATCCAATGCATTTTGGGATGAGATACATTACCTGGGTGGGACCAGATGTGGCTAGACTTGAAACAAGAGGAGATGAGGTGATCTATAGTAAAGAGCTCCATTAACGACAACAACAACAAAAGGTCAAAATGTGTGAAAGAGGAATATAATTTGGCTCTTCCATTGAAGGGGAAAGAAAAAGGTCCCAATTAGGTACAATGATCATAGAGGGAGAAGAAGAAGAAAAAGGATTTATCCAAGATCAAGTGCTTCAGGTGTGGCATGTTTTGCCACTACAGTACTCAGTTTCCTCAAAGGAAGAAGGACAAGAAGGATAAGAAGGATCAAGTGAAAACATCCACAAAGATAGACCAAGTTTCCTCCAAGTTGGAGGAACAATTTCCCATGTATGTCGCTACACCTCCAGGAGAGAGGTGGGGCAATTTACTCCTAGAGTTGCACAAAGATTTGGGCAGGGTCTATTGAGGTGAGAATCAGATGGCGGTTCCTCATAGATCATTACCTTGCTACACGTGCCCATAGTATTTAGTAGAAGGAGGATCAATGTAATTTGATGCGGTCAGATTCCAAAGTGACAGTTGTAGACTAGTTGTAGTTAGATGTTGATACCACAAAGCAGTGTTGATAACAGAGCAAGAGGCTCAGTGCATAATCAACAACAATGCAAATTTCCCAATGGACAGTGTAGAGGCTAGTAGCAGTGAGAGACTCAGGAAATAGTTGCAAGATAAAGACACAATTGATTTAGTATTTTGGATGCTTCTCAGTTGCAACAATAGAAACAACAGTGAGAGGCATGTTAGTTGGGTTGCAGTGCAAATGCAGGGTTGGCAACAATACAAGTTGTACAGTGAAGTGTCAACAACAACACATATGCAACATGGTTCAACTACATTCAATGGAAGATGAATTAGAGTTTGTGCAATGGTTGGGGACAATGGCAAGTAGCTACTCATGTATAGTTGTCAGACATCAATAGTGTGGGAAGATTTTATGGAGATAGAGTTGGAGAACACCTTCCTCACTAAGAGGGAGTGTTAGTTTTTGTAGCATCGGATGGTGTTCTATTCTCAAGACTTTGTGGAGAGACTAAAATTGATCTAAAATGGAGATGATTAGTAATGCTAATTCCCCATTCAGAATAAAACCCAAGATGCTTATCATTTTCTTATCAAGTGCTTAATGATTCACCATTTTTTCTTAATTAACTGATTCCCATGAGAGTTTCGAATGTAAATGTTATAAAATTTTTAACATAAAACATATGTTGATAAGTAGCAAAATAACAACAAAGAACATCAAAATAAAACACACAACACAAATATTTGATGAGGAGTTCACGCCTCTTGGGCTACGTTTCCTTGGTCCATCTTCCAATGCTTGGGCCTCTCTATTATGCTCAAAATTACAACAAAAGTGTATCTACAATGCTCAAATGCATTAGAAACTTGTCTCAATGAGTTCAGAATAGATAAAAAACTACTAGAATTGTCTCTTTGTGCATCTAATTTGGATAAGAATTGAAGACGTTATGACCTCTCCCAGTTCTCCCACAATTTTTTCAACAAATACCCCTTTTCCGGCCACTAACCATCAAATTCGGCCTGAAATCTACCAAACTTGCCACATTTCGGCCACCGGAGCCATACTTCATGGCGGGTTCAGAAATCGCAGTCAAAATTGGCATTGGTGGAGAGACGGATGAAACAACTCCTTTCAAAAACTGTGATTGCTAATCAGTGGAGGAACACATCATAATCGGCTATCGGCGAAGAAATGGGTGAACATAATACGCCACACTTTTGAAACTACGATGAGGGATTTGCGATGATAGACTTAACGATTTATGCACCATGATTCATAATCATTTCACATCCAGTATATATCCGCTTGTCACAATCAGTGCGGGACCCAAAGATTCCATACATTGCAACCTATTCTCTTTTCACATTTGGTTCCATCAACGTTTCACTATCGATGTAGGCATGTTGATTCTTAACAAGACTTCGTGTTGCGATGCGATTTTGTAATGCAATCCATGCGATATCATATATCACATCTTGGTGGGACTGAGGGTCGATTTTTAATAGAAAATGTATGCCGATGCGATGCGATGGGCCAATTTTTGGGACAAATGACAGAGTGACACTTGGAATCTCCTGATTGGCTGAAGAGACTTGAACTGGCTGACTGTGCACTTATTTTGCATGTTTAGCAAACTGATCAGAACTCATTTATGGGAGCATCCGAACTTCGTTTCTGATAAAACGAGTTGCGTTGGATGCAGATCACCGAGATCTATCCAACCATACAGTTTCCATCCATTCTATGAACTTTTATTTTTGAGCATAAACTTCAGCACCTGATCACTCCTCCCCACTGGAAGCTTTTGGACCCAAAAATATTATATTCAGTTATTGAATAGATGAGGGTACTATTCCCTCACCTTCCCCTCTTCAATCCATTTGGACTTTGATGGATTTGTACCTTTGAGACCCACTCAAAGATAATCAACATTTCCCTTCTTTGATGACTTTGTTCTTCTGTCAAGTATGGTGTCTTGCTGAAGCTCATCAAGAAATTCTGGAGAAAAATCTTCAATTGATGGAATCTATACACTTTCTCCTTGATCTTCAATCAAAGGAGGCTCATACAATCTCAAATTTTCAACATTAACAATGGAATAAATTTGCATATATGAAGGAAAATCAAGCTTGAAAGCATTAATACCAATCTTTTCCAGAATTTTAATTGGACCATAACGAATTGGTTTCAGCTTTTAACCTTCACCTTGAAGCCTTTCCTTGTTAATGTAAAGCCAAACTTCATCACCTACTTGAAACTAATGATCCACATGATGCTTATCATGCCTTGCCTTATACTTTCCTTGACTCTTTTCTAGTTGTTCTTGAATTGTTTGGTGAATCAACTAATTTTTCTCAACGAATTTCTTTGCTCTGTCTATTTCGCTATGTCCATCTACAACTACATCTTTCTCAAAGATGAAATCCAAAGGTGATTTAGGTAAATAACGAAGACATGCCTCAAAAGGAGAAGTTAGAGTAGAAGAGTGTTTTTCTCGATTATAAGCATGTTGAATATAATGCAACTATTCATCCCACAACTTAGGATGTTTGCTGCAATACCCTCTTAGCAAATGAATAACTGTCCTGTTAACCACTTTAGTTTGACCATCTGTTTGCAGATGGAAGGCTGTACTTTTCTTCAACTTGGTGTCCATCAAGTTCCATAAATTTGACCAAAAATTCCCAACAAATCAGGAATCACGATCACTTACAATAGAAGTAGGTAATCCAAAATGAAACCATACATTTTGAAAGAAAAGTTGAGCTGTTTGTTCAACTGTAATTTTTTTTTACAAGGCATTAATATGCACATCTTGTTGAACCTATCCACAACTACGTTCAAATAATCATGACCTTTTCTTGATAAAGGAAGACCTCCTACAAAATCCATAGAAACACTCTCCCATGGATGTGAAGGCACTGGAAGTGGTGTGTACAATTCTATTTTCCTATTACTAGGTTTACTGATTGCACACAATGAACAACCTCTGATAAAACGTGACACACTTTCAAGCATATGAGGCCAGTAAAAATGTCTCTGAAGATTTGCTACTATTTTACTTACATCTAAATGTCTATCAATAAGAGAAGTGTGTGCTTCTCTTGTGACATTTACTCTCTCTCCCTATGGAACAAATCTTTTTCCCAAATGATACAACAAATTATCATGTACTTGGTAGTCTAATTTCTCAACTTGGTGGCTTTGACTCAAGTTTGAATATACCTCTTGAAAGTCAGCATCATGTGTGTCTTGTTCAACATAAATTTCAGGCAAAACATAATGTTTTTTGAGAAAAATGGCTACATTAACAACCAATCTAGAAAGCATATCGACAACTCTGTTATAAATACCTTTCTTGTACCTGATTACCAAGTGGAATTACTATAAGAATCCCATCCAATAAAAGTGCCTTGATTTCTGCAATTTTGTTTGAGATTGAAGATAATGCAAAGGTTGGTGATTGGTGTGAATAATGGTTTCTTCTCTGATTAAGTAATGCTTCCATTTGTTCACACTTTGCACCAATGCGTAAAGCTCTTTATCATATGTAGGATAGTTAATAACAAAACCATTAAAAATATCAGAATGAATGAAATGGGCTTACCATGCTATAAAAGAACTGCACCATGGTGTAGTCACTTGCATTTGTTTGTATTTCAAATGGTTGTTTCAAATCTGACAATGCTAAAACTGGCGCTAAACTGATTTTTTGTTTTAAAGCGTCGAATGATTTTTGCTATTTGCCTCCCCGCTAGAAGACAACCTTCATGCTGGTCAAAGAATGTAGTGGATCTACTATGGAAGAGAAATTGGCAATGAACTTCCTCCAGTACCGCGCTACTCCTAGAAAACTCCTTACTTCTGTGATTGATTTAGGTATTGGCCAATTCACAATGACCGAAACTTTAGAGGGGTCAATCTTTAGCTCACCTCCTCCAACTATGTGGCCCAAATACACTAAGGAAGTTTTCCCGAATTCACATTTAGACATCTTCATAAATAACTGTTCTTTTTCACGACATCCAATACTTTCCTCACATGCTTGACGTGATCTTCTTGTGATTTGTTGAATATCAAAATATCATCTAAATACACAATTCAGAACTCTCATGAATGTACCTGGAGTGTTGCAAAGACCAAAAGACATAACCAGCCACTTAAACAATCCCTGTTTGGTTTTAAAAGAAGTCTTCCAAATGTCCTCCTCAACTATGCTAACTTGATGGCATCCACTTCTCAAGTCTAATTTAGTGAAATATTTTGCATTCTTCAACTGATCTAGCAAATCATATATTATGGGCAGTGGGTATCGATTCTTTATGGTAATTTTATTCAAATCTCAATAATCTACACACATGCACTAGATTCCATCTTTCTTGGGTACCAAAACAATTGGTGAACCACATGGTGAAGTAGAGGGACGAATTACACCTTTATCTAATAATTCTTGGACTTGTTTCTTAATTTCTAAACTTTCTAGAATTGACATTCAATACATACAGATATTTGGGAGTGGACAATCTTGTTGTAGCTGAATTTCATGTTGAATTCCCCTTCTTGGTGGAAATCCCTTTGGTTCTTGAAACACATCTCCATATTGATTGAACACATCAACCAATTTGGCTTTCAGCTTCACATCACAACGTGCAAAGGATTCATGCTCCGTGTCATTCTTCTGCTTGATCATAAGGAGCACAAGATTCTTGATGGAATTGATTAGTCGCTTCATTTTCCCTACGCTTGATAAAGACATATTAAGATTTCTAAGATGGGTTGTAACAAAATACTCCACTCCATCTTTCAACAAATGATATTTGTTCTCAAATCTATGAAAAACAAATTTACGGTCATATAGATACATGCTTCCCAACACAATTCCAGAAATATCTAGCGACACTACATCTAATTCGACTTCATCAACAAAATTGGCAATAATAGAAACCTGAAAACACATTTCCTTGTGACCTGAAGATTTTCATCCTTGGTTATCCAACCCGATGGATATGGTTTATGATGAGGCACAATTTCCAGATTCAACTTCTTGACCAAGTCTATAGAAATTAAATTTTCCCGGGATCCACTGTCAAACAATGTATCAACCTTGGTGTGTTTGTAAATAACTCTGATATGGAACAAATAAATTATATTTTCTTCATTTGAAGTGTTGTTGGAGTTATTTTTTGCACTGGTGCTTGCCATAGATTCCTCTTTTCTTATTTTTGCGACGACTTTTCCTTTAGTGACTATGGCTACAATCTTTGTTTCATCACTTGAGTCAGAACCCATGTGTTGTTGTACAACAATGTTTGTCTTCTATTTCCCTTTATTGTTAAATTTCTTCAATCTTAATTCAGGATGAAGCTTCCAACATTGTGCTTCATCATGGCCCTCTTTGGAACAATTCTTGCACACAGGTTTCTCCCCTTCTTTCTTAATAGAAGCATTTTTCTTCTACTTTCCTTTAGATTTCTTTCCTTTTTCACCACTCTGGAATGGCTTCTTCTTACCTTTTTTTTGTACATTTTTCCCTCTTTCTTCGAGGTGTGTATCTTGAACACATACCTCATCAATATTTGTGGGATTAAACATAAGAATGGTGTGTCGAAGATAGCTATGCAAAGATCCTATGCATTTCAGCAAAGTATCTTGTGATTGTAAGTCTACTCCTAGCATACGAGCTCTTCTCCTAGACTCTTGAGTATACTCTTGCACATTTTGACCTTTTAACTGTCTGAGATTTTGCCAATCCATGATAAATTTTTGTATATGAGCTAAAGTGTAGAATTTTATTTCTATAGCAACAATGAAATTAGATCAAGTAATAGATATCTTACCATGTTTTTTGATCTCGTCTTGAGTCCTTGCTTCCCACCAAATGAGTGTTGCACCCTCCATTCTCAATGAAGCCAACTAAATTTTGATATCATCCTCTTGAAGGTCTTGAATTCTACAATACACCTCCAACTAGCGAATCTAGTTATCAAGCTTCTCTGCATTCACTTCACTATTATACATGAGCAACTCAAATTTAACATCTAGTTTAAGTCGAGGTGATTTTCTAGCTCCTTTTGAAGAATGATGATGAGTATGAGTAAGGGTTGTATTAGTGGAAGAGTGTGAAGATTCTTGTGAAGAAGAAGATGAAGAAGATTGTGGAAAGGGTGGAAGTTTGTCTCCATTCCCTTACCTCCTTTTCCATTACCTCCTACTGAAGAGCTTTTTTCATTGGGAGGTTTGGAACTTCCTCCTTGCAACCTGGTATTCCTCTCTTCATAGAGGACCTTCACCATCTGTGTCATATCAAAGAAATCCTTTCTAAAGGTATTCTCATCTTCTGTCATGTTTGTAGGTTCTCCTTCATGAGACATGATCTATGGAGTCTCAACTACAACTTGAGGCTGAACTGGTGTTGTAGATTGTGGAAACCTTGCTCTTCTTCCCTTTGACCCAACTTCAGGGCTTCCAACCAGCTTTCCTTCACCTATTTTGAGTTTTAACCTTGTTATCATGACACAAAACTAGCAAACAATACTCCTTCTTTGCACAAGAAAATCTAGTAAGCAAAAACCAGTTCTATGATACCAACTTGATCTGAAATGGAGCAGATTAGTAATGCTATGATAATTCTCCATTCAGAATAAAGCCCAAGATGCTTATCATTTTCTTATCAAGTGCTTAAGGATTCACCGTTTTTTCTTAATTAACTGATTCCCATGAGAGTTTCTTATGTAAATGTTATAAACAATTTAACATAAAACATATGCTGAACAATAGCAAAATAACAACAAAGAACATCAAAATACAACACACAACACAGAGATTTGATGAGGAGTTCACCCCTCCTAGGCTACGTCTCCTTGGTCCAGCTTCTAATGCTTGGGCCTCTCTATTATGCTAAAAAATACAACAAAAGTGTGTTTACAATGCTCAAATGCCTCTAAAACCTATGTCAATGAGTTCAAAATAGCCAAAAACTGTTAGAATTATCTCTTTTTACATCTAATTTGAATAATAACTGAAGAAGTTATGACCTCTCCTAGTTCTCCCACAATTTTATCAACAAATTCCCCTTTTCCGACCACTAACCATCAAATTCAGCCTGAAATCTGCGAAATTTGCCACATTTCAGCCACTGAAGCCATACTTCTTGGTGAGTGTGGAAATCGCAATCGCAATTGGTGTTGGCGGAGAGACGGACGAAACAACTCCTTTCAAAACTATGGTCACCGATTGGCGGCAGAACACATCACAATCGGATATTGGTAGAGAAATGAGCGCACATAATACGCCACACTTTGAAACTGCGATGAGCAATTTGTGATGGCGGACTTAACAATTTATGCACCATGGTTCATAATAATTTCACATCTGGTATATATCGGCTTGTCGCAATCAGTGCAGGACCTGAACATTCCATACATTGCAACCTATTCTCTTTTCACATCTGGTTCCATCGGCGTTTCGCTATCGAAGCGGGCAGGGTAATTCTTAACAAGACTTCTTGTTGCAATGTGATCAATGTGATATCGCATATCGCATCTCGGCAGGACCGAGGGGGGTGCGATTTTTAATAGAAAAATTATGCCGATATGATGGGCCGATTTGCAAGACTAGAAACAAAGTGACACTTGGTACCTCCTAATTGGATGAAGAGACTTGAACTTGCTGATTGTACACTTATTTTTCCTACTTAACAAACTAATCAGAACTCATATCTGGGAGCATCTGAACTTTGTTTCAGATGAAACGAGTTGCATTGGATTCAAATCATCGAGATCTATCCAACCATATAGTTTCCATTCCATTCTATGAGCTTTTATTTTTGAGCATAAACTTAAGTACTTGATAGAAGACACATGAGTTCTCCAAAACCCAGAAATCGTTTATGGAAATTCCACATAGAGATAACTCAATTAAATTAATTGATAATGATTTAAATTTTTCTTAGGTCTAACTTAAGAAAACTGTTGAATTAATAATAATTAATTGAGAAAGGTGAGAATTCTCTAAAATCTCAAATGGATCGACTTAGAGATGATCTTAGCCATTGATTAAGTTTTAATATTGGTTGTTGGAGTCCCAACTAGAGTTTATAAGAATAGGTCAATGGGTAGATGGAGAAACACACAACATAGAGCCAACAATGTGAGTTCCTTGGGCAGTTTCAGCTAGCCAGTAGTAGAGTTCAAGCTAGATAGGGGATGTAGAGTTAGAGAGGGGCAGAGGTAATGATCACGACAAATATTTTCTAGTTCTAGAGAGGGAAGAGAGGAGGATAAATTATTTTCTTTAGCATGCAGCATAGGGCCTGTGCAGAGCCTCAAAGAGGTAGTTCGATTTAGCTAGAGGGGAGGTCATTTCATTTTCCAAAAGCCGAGAGGATTTTCTAACAGGAAGGATACACACTACCCTAGTCAGCAACAAGCAGTATGGCTTGATTAGCATCAATTATGGGTTTAGTGTGTGGCAAGATGTGCAAAGGGTTTGGAGAACTTCCTTTTCAATTGTAAGTTTGAGCTGAGATTGCTTGGAGATGAGGGTAAATTCCGTTGGGTGATTTGGCAGTATTTCTCTCATATTAGATAGCTAGTTGAGCATCCATATTTATTGTACTCATAATTTCACTGTTGCATAATAATAAAACCCTCAACTACTTCACCTATTTTCCCACATTGGGTATTTCTATAGATAATTGACCAAAAATAATTGTCTAATATAATGTGTGTGTGCTAGCATTTCTCAATTTCCAACATTTTTATTTCCGAAATGATTATTTTATTTGGTAAATAAATTATAGTTTGATTAATTAAATCTTAATTAAAAAATTAATAAATTGTTAATCAGTTAGGAGAATTAATTCTAGTTCCTGCATTTCAAGCAAATTTTCATAGTGTTGATTTGGGAAAAGTACCCCAAAGAAGATGAAATTTGAGTCCTCAGGGTACCTCCAATCTTAACTAGATCCCCAGATCTAAAATATTGACCACTTTGACAAGTTGATATTGGAATTCACCCAACATGGGTTACCTCTCCGGGCCCTGCTCAGTTTGGGGAGGCCTCTTTCATTAACCTCCAGTGAAAAATCAATTTGCATACATTTTCAAAAGACACCTTATACCTCCACTTCTGGGGATGGTGTGGAAATGCACACCTTTTCTGAAAAAATGGAATGCACCACTAAATTTATGGTGGAAAATCGTAAAAAATCACTGTAAACTCGACCCCTTTTTGCCTCGGTCAAATCTAGTCTCCCTGAAAATTGCAATTCTCTTCTGTGGGCTAACTGAAATTCGACTGCTCAGATGAATAAACTGATCATACCATCATGTTCCTTATGAAAAAATGAGAAAAATGAGGAAAATGAGTGTAAAGTTGGCTTAGTTCTCAAACTGTCAATTTCGGGCCTCCATGGAATTCTTTAGATTCTGTGCAGATTCCTGCGTCAAGGTTCCACCTTCATCGCTTTGTTCTCAACAATCTATCTCTATAAAATTCACTGCTCAGATCAGAAAACCGTCTACACCATCAGATTTGTAGCGAAATTCTGAGTAATCTGAGTATAAAGTTGGCATTTAATTCTAGAACTGTGAAAATTTGGCTTCAAGGGATCTTAAAGATTCCTCATGATTCCCATGCATCAAGGTTTCGTGCCTTGTTTTCTGTGCTTGCTTATGGTTCCATGCTTGGTGCTCCACTATCTGTTGGTCGACTGGAAGTTTTTGATTTTTATATAAAATTCTCAGGTGGATTTTACAATGGGGTTGTTGGCCCATTGGCTAGCGAAATTATTTTAACACAACAGTTTGGGGAGGTCCTAGGGTCAAATCCCGCAGAACCCCCGAGTGGTTGGTGGATGGTTCAATTTTTATTTTGGAACAATTTTTTGTATGGCATATGGTGTTATGTGGGGCCACCGGTGGCGGGCCGACCCACCCTGCTGACACAGGTTTGACACCCACCAACTTCTATTTAATGATGGTCATTGTGTGGTGGGAGGGGTCCCAAGTCAAAGTTGCAGGCCCCAACCCCCCAAATATATATATATATATGTATATATATGTATATATATGTATATATATGTATATGTGTATATATATATATATATATATATATATATATATATATATATGTATATATATGTATATGTATATATATATATATGTATGTATATATATGTATATCTATGTATATGTATATGTATATATATATATATATACATATATATGTAGATATATATGTATATATATATATATATATATGTAGATATATATATATGTATATATATATATATATATATATATATATATATATATATATATATATATATATATATATATATATATATATATATATATATACACAGTGGCAGCCTGCCACCCCATTTTTAATATTTTTATTTTTTATTTTTAATATAAACTATTTGAATTTTTCCACTGGATTTTTAGTGGTCACCGACAAAATTAAGTAGGCGGAAATTTCACCCTTTCCGACCACCAAATATCACTGTGAAGTGCTAATTTTTTTCCTCATTTGTGGCCGCCAAATTTAGTGGCTCCACCATATTTGGCAAGCCCCTAAATTTAGTTGGCACTATGCTAAATTTAACGAGGGGTCTAGTTTGACCAAAACTTTTATTGGCCATAACTTTCACATACGATGTTGGATTGAGGTTTTGTTTGTGCCATTGGAAATATTGTGATGAGATCTTTGACTTGACCCTAATTATATTGAAATTCATGGACGTTGAGTTTTTAGGCTTTCCTAAGCCCTCTTTAACTTCTGAACATTTCTAGAGCCACTTGGATCAAGAAAATTGTCCAAAAAATATTGTCATGTTTTATGTGTGTGTGCTAGCACTTCTCAGTTTCCAACATTTTTATTTCCACAACATTTATTTTATTTGGTTTAGAAATTGCAATTTGATTAATTCAATATTAATTAGGAAAATGATAAACTATTAATCAGTTAGGAAAATTAATTTTGGTTGTTGCATTTCAAGCGAATTTTCACACCATTGATTTGGGAAAGGTCCCCCAAAGAAGATGAAATTTGAGTCCTTAAGGTACCTCAAATCTTAACCAAATCCCTAGATCTAAAAATAGGTTTGAGTCTCTCTCGTCCTCGAAGGAGTTTCAAGAGAAAGACAACATGGAATCAACAGAAGGAAAAATCCATAACCTCTATTAAATCCTACAAATATTGTGCAAAATTCTCTTTAAGAGCACCTGCAATATCCATCACCACAAGAAATTATTATCTCCCCTTTAGAAGAAGTTTAAGAAGAAGACCTTCCAAAATATATGGTTCTAGATGACCCACCATTGATTCCCCTTGCAGAAAAATGCCATGGAAAAGATATGAAGGGCATGTCAGCTCATCAGTTAGTATTTTGTGCAACAACCATCTTCGAAGCCAACAATTGGGCCCAAGTTCCTCACATTCCAGTCTTTGGGTTCAAACAATGGATTTCAAGGTAGTCTTTAGGTAAGATAAATAAGCCAAAAAATGAGGTCGTAAGAGCAATAAGGCATGGATCCAAGAAAACAATGAACAATTAGTCAACTTGGGGAAAGTCATGCAAATGTTAGAGGAATTTCCCCCTTTGAAATATTGAATATTCAAGGAGATTTCTATGTTGTCAAGATTATCATAGTCATTTTTTATCATCTATTATTGGTAGGAAGTTTGTTAGTCTCAATTATCTCCTATATTTTAGTCTTGTTTTAGAAATTCAAGCTATATGTAACTTTTTCTAATTAATGAAAGGGTCCATTTGCCTCCCCACCTCCTTGAAAAAAATTATAAATTAAAAAATGATGATTTTTAATATATAAATTGTAATTTATTTTCTTTAATATAATTAATAAACTCTAATTAATTTAATATTTTTTTAAATTACGAGCCTCGATCCATCTTAACTCCTCATCTACCAAGCACCAAGAGGGATCAAAATCTTATTTTATTTTATTTTATTGTGATCGAGTCAAAATGTTTATAATACATTATGTTACATTACAACATCTCTACTTTTCTGGAGTGGAGCGCCTCTTAGAAAATATAATTAATTAATCTTGTATATAAATATTGTTGTTAACACAAAAATGAGTATCTTGTTATTAAGTCTACACGTGGTCACAAAAAATACATGGGGGTTACATCAACATTTTCAGAACTAACCAGAGATCAAAAACATCACAAACCTGTTACATAGTAATACCTGACAAGACTAAATGTAGATTCGATTACATCCGATTACAACAAGGAACACATTAAGACACATGTAACCATAACCATACAGATTAATCATTCTCCGTTGTAGGCCTGTTGAAATTAATATCCCACTTTCTTGTCTCCTCCTGGTGTTTTCCTGGACATGTAGGAACTTCATTTCTTAGTATGAGATCCATGATTATATTCCAAAGCACATCAAATTCATCTATTAGGCGAGAAATCTAAGTCTAGAGTGCTAATAACTTATCAGAATGTTCCACCTGGACGTGATACATTTGACAAAATTTCACCTACAAATCATAGTCTTCCCTATGGAGGACTTCATGGGATGATAAACAGTGAGAACATGGACAGGTTTTTGAGGAATCCACTGAATTAGATTATGATTTCATGAGAGAATGTCGATTAGGGATTAATCAAAAACATATAGAAAAAGGGAGCAACCCAAGATTCCCCTCAAATACTTCAAGGCTAGTCTAAATAAAATGAAAGCTATGGATTCCAATTTGAAATTCCTAGAATGAAATTTTTCTGATGACTCTGTAAAGGAGACTATGGTTGATTGAGGAGTAGGGAGAAAAAATTTGGAACACCACCCATTAACCAAATAAATTCATAAAGCTCCAAGGGCGAAAGACCATTGAGCCGTTAGGTTGACAACTAGCCAAACCTTAAATTTTCTTAAAGGATTCAAATTGCAACCCAGAATCCTGAGAGGCAAGCTTAAGAGTCTAAAATTTCCATCTAAGCCAAATTGATTTTCGTGAATCGAATTGAAAACAAGAAGCAAATAAGTACCTTCCTGAATTTGAGCTCGAGCCAAATTGATGATGATAAGGAAAGGGAAACCAAGTGATGTTGGGGTGGCTTTCAAACGAGAGAGCCCCAACCTCCAAAATTCCTTTAACTAGAGTGACAAACCCATGAACTCGGCCCACAGAGAGGGAGAAACTAAAGTCTGAAGAAGAGCTCTTCGCAAAGCTGCTAGAAAATTGGTTGCCCTAGTGCCACAATTGAAACCAGAGACTGAACGAGAACTAAATTCATAGAACCCTTAGGAGATGGAGAAAACATAGATGTGCACTCAAGCATGCATATAGCTAGAGCAAGGCTCAATCCAAATTTAACATTAATTCCCTTGTCAACCCACATGATCCTCATTAAATTTCCATTAAATTTCATAGTACTTCTTTCAAAGAAGACCATCATTATCTTTAGTGGAGGGAAATTCCAAGTTTGGGGCAGAGAAATGTAATTAATTCGAGCATGCGAAGGGAAGAGCATTGCCACTGCATGGCGGCATATCATAACATCTAACACATCATGGGAGAAGAACATGATAATAAAGGGTGAAACCATAGAACAATTAACATAAACGAGGAAACAAAGGGAAAAATAGATTATAAGGGAGGGGATAGGGAATAAGATAGATTCTAGGGGTAACCATATTCAAATAAAGGGAGAGCCTATGGGACAACCAAACACTTAGGACCATATAGAAATTAGGGGATAGGGAAGGGTCTAATGAAATCATTAATTTCTAACATGGCCTCTTCCAAGGAGCATGCCTTGTTAGCTTGCAGATAAACTTCCTCATTGTTAATTATGAGAATATGATAGAACCACTTGGAGTGAAAAATGCACCTGGTCTTCTAATCCTTTGGAGCACCAAGGCGAGAGAGTTATCTTTCAAACTCTTCTCACTATTGAGGTATTGAATTATAAGCAATGAATCTCCTAAAACAATAATATACTCTACACCTTTGTCTTTAGCAATACCTAGTCCGCACAAAAATCCATACATCTCTGCTTGGTTGTTAGATTTCCTTCTTAAAACCCCATAAGAATTTTACTTTTGTGATTCCATATTAATTAATTTTCATTAAACTAAATTTGTTTAATATTAATTAATTTTCATTAAAACTAAATTAATTTATAAATAAAAGATTACTGTCTATTCCTTAAAATTCTATTTTATATTGAAAAAGTATTAAGAAAAATATTATAAATACATCTTAGTTTTATTAAATGAAAATTAATTAATTTTTTTTTATTAAATATAAGGCAAAACTCTTAAAATTGAAATCTAATCTCAATATATTTACTATATTTAAAAAAATATATATTACATTTTTTAAACCTTAAAAATAATAACATTTCATTATAACAAATATAAAACCTAAAAACCTAAACTTCCAACTTAATTAAAAATTCTAAATATCCAAGTGTGAAGTTACACTATTTTTTGTTAATAATTTATTATTAAAGCAACCCTATTTTTGGTTGCTAAACCTTGATTAAAATCTTGGGTGTCTTTTGGTTAATCGTTTATTAATCTTCAAAAAAGCTTTCCAACAGAACATCGATGGATATCTTCTGAGGGAATGTTGTTAGGACAAAACGCTGGTCACATATCTTCTGAAGGAATGTTGATATTAACACCAGACAAGCTTTAAAGTGTTGAAAGAGATAATCTGTCACATACATGTGACATTATTTCAATATATATTTGGAAAGTGTAAAGAAATTCAAACTTCCACCTCCCTGGTTTTTATTCCCTTAGGGTTTAAGAACAAATCAGTTTAAAGAAGATCAAAGACCTTTACATAAAAGAGGACAACCATTATGCTTTACTAGAAGGCCGTTTCTTGAGAGACACAATTGAGACTCCATATAATGAATCGTCGTTTTCACTTTTTGAGTGAATGCGCAGTCTTTGCAGCCTTAATAATGATAAAACACGAAAACCAGGTAGTACGTTGGATGCAGGGATGAAATTTGATGAGTAAATTATTAGTTACTAGGTGATTTGGCTAAATATAATCAATAATTTTCCAGGTTAATAAACATTCTTGGTTAAAATGATCCATTTTTAGAGTGAATGTGTAATTTTTACAACTTTAATAATGATAAAACAAGAAAACCAGATGGTGCTTCAAAAGCAGGATTAAAATTTGATGGATTATCATGAATAAAATCAAACATTCTTTATTAAAATGATCAAAATGATCACTACATATGTTTCCTTCCTACCTGCTCGGAGTAATATATCTAACATGGTGCATGAAAATTTACAAATAAAGTGAAAGAGATGACATGGTGCTACTTTCAATTAAAAATATATTAAATTTGGTGCAAGACAGTACTGATTTATTCAGCTATGTGAATTGATGGAATATTGACAGATGATATGATGAGTGGATTTGCACATGGCCAGGCCCAGTGATTCGGAAGGTGGTTTCCTAGACTAGAGATTCTTCAAAATCGTGGTGGGCACGAGAACCATCCGTGGGAGCAGAGGCGTAGTCGGTAGTCACAAAAAGCCTCTTATTAAAGCGACCTCTGGATGGCTTAGGTGGCTCAGAACTTCCTCCTCCATTGCAATTTGCAGCGAGGGTCAGAAAAGGCCCATCAATTTTATTAGGTGCATTTAGTTTTGTTTGCCTTGCAGAAATGGCTAAGGTTGAGGAGAGCAATTCGAAGCAGAAGCAAAGGCTGATGCAGAGGAGAGTGGTTGTTGCAGTGAACGAGAGCGAAGAAAGCATGTATGCTTTGTCTTGGGCTCTGCAGTATCTCCTACTCCAAGATTCCAGTGAAGACCATGTCATTATCTTGCACGCCCAGTCGCCCCCTAGGGTTTACGCCGCAGTCGATGGCACAGGTCGTACAAATAAATAACTATTCTGAGCAATCTTGTTTTTATGGATTTCTTTTTCGGTAGTTAACCATGATGGGTCGTGATTTGATGAACAGCTTACTTCTTCTCGTCTGATATTATGGAATCCCTGGAGAAGCAACAAAGGGAGAAAACAGAAAGAGTTTTGGAGAAGGCCAAAGGCATCTGCAGCGAGAAAAACGTATGAATTCTTGCTAGGCCAGTTTTGATATTTAGGAGAATTCTTGTAGAATCTATAAATTCAGATATTGTTATATAAATGTTCAGATATGCGTTGAGACAAAAGTGGAGACCGGAGATGCCAAAGATGTTATATGTGAACAAGTTGAGAAGCTTCAAGCAGACCTTCTGGTCATTGGAAGCCACGGCTACGGAACCATAAAAAGGTATGTAATACGTAACCTTTCTGTAAATGGTATTGTTGGATTGCTGATTTTGGTCTCCTTCACTCTGTGACTGAGGGTGCCTAGGTGTTTTGATTGAATTTTTGCAGAACCTTTTTGGGATCTGTAAGCGATTATTGCGTTCGCCATGCCAAGTGTCCCGTGGTGATTGTGAAGCAGCCCAAGGATTGAGATGCTGTAGTTGGTTGACCATGGCAAAGTTTATGGATAAATCATATTAATAGTGTGTTGATATTACAGTATACTACCAGCGTTTTGAACAGTTTGTGAATGGACAAGGATTTTGTTAGTTGCATTGTTATGCTGTCATCAAGGGCTGCTATCAACCCCTGTTCATGTTGTGATACATTATTTTTTAATCATTTTGAAAAAGCTTGTAAATATGGTTCCTTTTTGTTATCATAATTTTATAATTTAATATTGATGGGTTGGTTTGGTTGGGGATTTAGTTTCTATTTGGTTATTGTGTTTTATAGTTAAGTATGGGGAGATGGGTAGGTTTTTAATTTAATGTAAAAATGAATGTATGTCAATATCTTTTAAATATTTTATTTTAATTTATTTTTATAATATTGTTTTAAATTAAATTTAAAAATATAAAGATATGGGGAGATATATGGTTGTAAATTAATTATTTCATAACTATATTTAAATTTAATTAATAAGTAAGGTAGGCGAGAGGGGTCATATTTGACCTAGATGAAAAAAATGTATCCCAATTTCTTTGGGGCCTCGGATCACGGACAAATAACCAAGCGGAGTATCTAGCATTATGGAAGGGTCTGGAACTAGCCAATGAGCTCAAAATCTCCAGGCTAACAATTTTCGAAAATTCTATGATAGTCATTCATCAATTTTGAGTCCTCTCTATTAAGCCAAAGGATCTTTGCCTCCACCTCTCAATTCGAACAATTGGAACTCTTCCATATGTATAGATATTTGAATCCGGTTGTTGATAGGTTAGCTAAAAAATGCACCACCATGAGCCAAGGTGTAATAGAACTAGACCGCATGCTCGGCTTCTTCCCAATTCCTTACTATGTTGGGTTTAACAAGATTCCATTTGAATATTTGGGAGAGAATTCCCCATTCATCTCTCCACCTCTAGACCTCGTTTGGATTCCCTAGAAAGAATCATATCAAATTTAAAGTGGAAATTTGGAACCAATCTAGACAAAACGAGATCCGGTTAGCCCTCTTCCTTTTGTGGCCCCATAATAGCATGGTTTGTCCTCGGTGGCAAAAGACAATTAACAAGTGGCAACCCTTCTCGGATGTCTTCTTCCCTGGCAGTCTTGTCTATTTAATCTATTCTTGGTGTGAGTTATAGTTTATCTCCTTGGTCGTGACATCTAGTGCTTTGTGCAAGGAAAAGGAGTTAGTTCATCTTTCATATGGCATCCCTTCGACATCAATTTCTTGTCTTGGCAAGGTTATGGCGATGATCTTGGTTCATATGTTGCAGTTTGGCTCATGGCAAGGCCCTGGTATTAGTTATATATTGAACCTCGTGGCTTCTCATTTTATTCAATTGATTCATATGGGTTTAGAAGTAGGAGGAGCTAACATCAAAGTGTTTGATAGCTTGGATTTGGGCCCTTGTCTCAAGATGGAAAGCAATTTGGGATCTCAGGAGAATCTCAACGCAAAAATAGTTCTTGAAAGGCACTTGGAACCTACTCAGGTGATGTTAGCTTCCATTCATAAATTAGAGGAAATGGTGGAGAGGTAGAGGTACTCCTTCTAGCTTTTAATGGAGACAAAGTTGTTAAATCACCATGCAAATATGGAAAATTCTCTAGAAGGATTGTGGGAGGAGGTCCATCCACTTTGTGCTCGAGTGACTGCATTGGAAGTCTCCAACAATTGAACTAAGCAAAAGGTAACTGGAGGAACTGGCTCAGGTGCTACTGCAGAGAGGAACAGAACCTGCTGCTCCAGTTGGTGTGAAGCTACTAGTCATGGTCTTTGTTGAGGTCTATACCTCATCTTGGCGGGTGATGCTTTTTTAGTTGTAGTCTATTATTGTTAAAATTCTCATGTTATCATGATAGTTTGTAAATTTTGTTATCTCCTCATGTCTTTATGTAGAGTCTATAGTGGTCACCTCTTCTGTCTGAAAAGGCTTTTTAGCCCAAGAGGCAGTAAGCATTTTGTGTGGTTTGATGAAGAAAATAATTTTATCTCTGAAAATATATGTAAGGGTTTTGGGCCCATCTCTAGCTTTTATTAATACAAAATACTCTTACTCATTGCTTAAAAAAAAAAAAAATTAATAATCACATAAAAACTTAATACTTACAATAAACTTATAATATTACAAGATTCTTAACCATGCATATTCACCTTCATTTTATTATGGATATTATTAACTTGTAAATAGGCTTTGTTACAATGCCATGGGTCAATACCATGGCTTATCAATACCACATGCCCGAAAACCTTACTCATTTCCAAATTAAAATATTTTATTTTAATTTTATTTTATAACATTTTTCAAATTAATTCTATAAATAAAAACTATGAGGCATATATATATATATATATATATATATATATATATATATATATATATATATATATATATATATATATATATATATTCTAGGAAAGAAAAAACATTGGAAATCATATTAATATGAAAATTCAAGTACATATAAACCAAAAATAATCATCATATCCAACTATTCCCACCCTCAAATATATCATCATAAAAACTGTTGCGGGTATATATGTAAAACAAAAAAACCATTGGGATCCATAACTATGCTAGCCTAATACACAGAAAATGTTTAGATAAGATTTCACATATAACAAGAATAAGGAATTGTAGAAACATATGAAGGACATGTTCTTGCGAGTTCCTACAAAAAAAATAAAAATACACCAACCTAGACTATTGATTCCTCTTTTACAAATATTATCCCAAGTGACAATGCAATTTTTCCATGCAAGCCATCCAAATATAATAATCTTCAAAGGAATTTTCCATCGCCACACCGCCCTGTACTAAAATTGATTTGCAGAACCTTATACAGAGTAGGAAATGTATTTATATACTTCTAAGACCACAACATTCTCATCACATAAGGAACCATTCCAACACAGAACGTCTTCGTTATCACCCATAGAAATTCCCACCATCTTTAAGTCAAAAATATATTGATTCCACCTAAGTGTGAAAAATATCAAAGGCCTCATAAGCCCTATTTTGGAGAATTTGGTATCTACAGATAAATACTAATTCCCTAGATAAGTAGCAATATCTAGAACAATAGTTTAAAGTATTTTAGTCTTTCCCTATAAGCAATAGATAAAATGAGAAGATGAGAAGACCCACTTGTAGTTCTGCTTTCCTCTTGTCTCCTTTGTAACGATCTTGTCGCTCCTTCTTGTACTTAATACACTTGAGAAGTACATGTAAACACAACATAAAACAAAGAATCGACCAAAGAAAAATATCTATTGAATATAAGTGAATGGAATGAGATACATTTCACACATATAAGCATTATAAAACAATACAAACATATGGGAGAAAGGTTCAAACACTTTATTGAATAGAAGAAGGAATTACAACCATTGTGTCTAATTCAAAGTCATTCCTCCAGCTTGGATCCCATCCACATCACATCAAAAGCATGACAAACTTGTAGCATTATAATACTTGCTACAAATTTGTTGAGATTTGCAACAAGAAATGATAAAAATAGAAAATGTTAAAAATAACACTGTTATAAATAGCCGGGCTATAAATAGCAGTTCAACCATTGTGGATCTCAGCAACAATGGGTGAAAAGTGAAAGTGCTAAAAATAGCTTTTCTAAAAATAGCATTTCGGGATCCCTTCTTATTTTAGTCATTCCCTGGACTAAACATAGGAAGTAAAATTCGAATTTGATGTTAACAATTGTTTGTAAATTGATTAATTAATTCATCTTGAGTTAATTAGTTAAGGAATTATGAATATGAAGTCTATGTGAGGACATGCAACAGTTTCTCCTTTGATGGAGGGATTTATCCATCAGTTAAAGAGATAAGGATGAGTTGCAATATTGAGTTGTAATTAGTTGGCCCAGTTAACTAAGTCAAGTCCAAATAGATTAATTTAACAGTTTGTTAAATTAATGAGAGTTCAACTAGTTAATGCTTGCATGCATGTAACTACTGTATTTCAAATAACTGAAGATTCACTGATGGATAACTCATGCATGTCAATTCAATTAGAGAACCAGTTGAGATCAGATGGAGGGACAATGTACTATCAGTTGCTAGAATATTCTATTGTGAATATTCCTTGCATGCATAAGGAATAGTATTCCTTAAGGATTGCTCAATTGGATCAGAGGTTACAGTGAGTGTGATGAGGCCAATTCACACATGTGACATCATTGGACCCCAATCAAAACTTCACAAGGAAATAGGAGGCTTGGAGGGCTTAAGGAAGATATATTCTATGTCTATTGAGTCTGTGAGTTGTATTGTTTGATTGCAGAGAGAGCAGGATAGCTTGAGAGTTGATTCTTTTTATATCTTGAACAAGATTTCCACTTGTATGATAATACAGAGTTGGGGTTTTAGGCTGGTTCTTTCCCCAGTGATATATCTTCTGTGTTATGGTTGATTACTTCTCATTCTCAGTTATATTTGTTCTTGATTGATGTTGCTCATGTTCGATTAAGCTTCTGCTAAATTGTTTGTAGAAGTAGATCAAGTGTTTTGCTTTAGTACATTGCATTACCAAGTGATCTACAATGGGAATTTCTACATGGTATCAGAGCAAAGGTGATCAAGGAAGAACAATATACAAGCAGGAGAAGTTCGAAGTTTGGTTTCTGAATATTGAATTGAGTTCTTATCACATCTATTTCACCGATGGCGTTCAGTGGTTTGAGACTCGAATATGCCCTTGATGGCAGTTCGAATTATATAGCCTGGAAGGACCGCATGGAGGCAGTGTTAGAAGATAATGATATAAAGGACTTCATTGATCAAGAAGTCCAGAAGCCAACTGATGCTACTCAACTGGCGGAATGGAAAAAGTGTGTGGCTAGAGCAAGGAGAATCATCTTCGAGGGAGTTCAAGATCACATTGTCTTGAGCCTCCATGGGAAGGAGACTCTGTTTTCAATGTGGAAAACATTGAAAAATCTTTATCAGAATAGCAGTGATCAGAGGAAGCTAGCACCGAAAGATAAACTTTGAAAGATCAAGCGTGAAAAGGGCAACACAATCTCTATGTTCCTGAACAAGCTCACCACCTGTAGGGATGAGCTTGGAAGCGTAGGGATCGTGACAACTGATGATGACATGGTGAGTCTTGCACTCCTCGATCTTCTTAAGAGCTGGCATAGCTACCAGGACTCAGTTAATGGAAAAGAGAAACTACCAGATTGGGAATGACTTTGGTCAGATCTAATGTAGGAGGAGATAAGGCGTAGCACCGGGGATGGATCTTCATCAAAACAAGATGATGAAGAAAATCTAGCTTTAGTGAGTAAAGCTAAGAAAGGGAAAGGGAAGGCGTCCCAATCAAAATATTCTCATGGTGGGAAGAAGGTTGACAAATCGAAAGTGCAATGCTTTCACTGTCATGAAGTGGGCCATTATGCAATGAATTGTCCAGTAAATAAATCCAAGAAGGGTTCCTCCAAGGGATCTGATGGTGATGCATTAGCCTCACAGTTTGAGTTGGATTTCTAGCTTATCGCATGCATGGTTTCATCCATGGTGGGATGTGTTTGATACCTGGGTAGTGGAGCTTCTTTCCACATGTCGGGTGACAAGAATCCTTTTAGTACATTGGAGGAGAAGGATCTCCAGATGCGGATCAAGATGGGCAATGATGGAAAGTATTGTGTCTCAGGTGAAGGTACAATTGTGTTTCAGAGGGAGCATGGTGCTCCTCTCACCCTATCTGTTGTTAATTATGTACCAGGTATGGAAAAGAATCTTGTGTCTATTGCTATGCTAGAAGATAAAGGCTATGATGTAGTCTTTAGTAAAGGAAAAGTTTTCCAGAGGCATATCGGCACCGGACAGACCAAGCAAATTGGGATTCGAGTAAAGAATCTCTACAAGCTAGAGGTAGATGATTTTGCTGCACTGAGTTCCAAAGCAGAGGTGCTACACAGCCAAGATGTTGGCGAGCTATGGCATAGGAGATTGGGTCACTTGCATCACGAGGCCTTGAAGAGCATGCATCAAATTTCTACTGGCTTACCCAAGGGAAAACTGGAGCAAATAGACACATGCAAAGGATGCACCCTGGGTAAGTATGCAAAAGCTTCCTTTCAGGATCAGGATATTAGAGCTGGAGCAATCGTGGAGCGAGTTCACTCAAATGTATGTGGACCATTCTCTACAACCTCTACCGCTAAGCAAAGGCAATATGTTATTTTTATTGATGATTTTTCTCGTAGATGTTGGATCTACTTTATGCAAAAGAAGGATCAAACCTTCTTAAGGTTTTGTGAGTTTAAAGCCTTGGCAGAGAAAGAATCTGGAAAGAAAGTAAAATCCTTGCGTAGCGACAATGGTGGAGAGTATGTTTCCTAGCAATTTAAAGACTTCTATGCTGCAGAAGGAATTAAACGGGAACTGACGGCACCTCATAACCCACAACAGAATGGGGTGGCTGAAAGGAAGAATGGATCTATTATGGGAGTAGCTCAAACTATGTTGCATGACCAAAGCCTACCACTTCATCTGTGGGTTGAGGCATGCAATACAGCAGTGTACCTTTAGAACATAAGTCCTCATCATATCTTGGGGATGAAGACACCTATGGAGGCTTTTTCGGGGAAGCGACCAGGTGTGAGTCACTTCCGCATCTTTGGATCATCAATTTACTGTCATATGACCAAATATGCTTTGAAGAAGCTAGACCCAACAGCTGAGTTGGGGATACTTGTGGGGTACACACATACACCCCATAACTATCGTGTGTTTCTGCCTACCAGTCAGAGGACCGTAGTGCGCAGGGATCTGAAATTCGATGAGTAGAGAGCCATGTGAGTGTCACTTGAGAGGGAGCTCAAGTTGCATGTGATGAGGAACTTTTAGTTCCAAAGGAGGAGGAGCCTCCTAATGATGTGGATCAGCCACATGCAGAGGATTCAGTAGTGAAGACCACCACTCCTGGAGAGTCTTCCAGAGACGAGAAGACACGCTCGCGAGAAGCTGACAGATTGATGCTAGATGTGAGAGAGAATGTGGGGCAACCATCCTCTCAGCGCAGATAGAGGAGATCTCCCGAGAGATACACTGGCTACATGGCCCTAGTTGGGGAGTGTGTAGCAACCGAACCTTCTTCTTTTCAGGAGGCAGTGCAGCAACCAGCTTGGGTTGATGTAATGGTAGAAGAGCACATGATTCTATCATACGAAACAGTGTGTGGGATGTTGTCCCTAGACTTGGGGACAAGTCACTGGTTAGTTCCTGATGGCTTTACAAGGTAAAGCAGGCAGCTAATGGCAGTGTTGAGAAACACAAGGCAAGGTTTGTTGCCCGAGGTTTCTCACAAGTTGAGGGAATTGACTATGGTGATACCTTTGCTCCTGTAGCAAGGTACTCATCTATCATATCGATGCTAGCTCTATTAGCTCAAATGGGTTGGAAGATCCATCAGATGGATGTGAAGACGACGTTCCTCAATGGGAAGATTAAGGAAGAGGTATACATTGAGCAATCCAAAGGATTTGAGACCTTCGATCGTGAGTCGCATGTTTGCCGACTCAAGCGAGCATTGTATGGGCTGAAGCAAGCACCCCATGCTTGGTATACCAAGATTGACAGTTATTTCACCAGATTGGGCTTCACCAAGAGTGAAGCAGATGCGAACCTTTACCACATCATGGTAGAAGGTAAGCCATTGATTATTGTACTTTATATCGATGATCTGATTTTGATAGGTGACGATCAACTGATCAAATCTTGTAAGGAGGACCTTGCAAGAGAGTTTGAGATGAAAGACATGGGCCTCATGCACTCCTTTCTAGGCATGGAAGTGTGTCAGAAAGATGGGGAAGTATTTGTGTCTTAGGGAAAGTATGCTAATGAGATACTCAAGCACTTTCACATGGAGAAGTGCAAACCTATGCAGACTCCTATAGCTGGGAACTGGAGGAAGGAGGATGCTACTTCAAGTGAGGTAGTAGTTGCTACTGTTTATAGGCAGCTAGTGGGTTCACTTATGTATTTGGTGAACACACGACCTGACTTATGCTTTGCGGTGAACCAGCTGAGTCAAGCTATGGTTCAGCCTAGCAAGATGTTTTGGAAGGCAGCGAAGCATGTGCTGAGATATCTCAGAGGCACTACACAGTACGGATTATAGTACATACTGACAGAGGGGGTGAAGCTGCAAAGATTCACAGATGCGGATTGGGTTGGTAGTCCATCAGACCGGAAGAGCACTTCTGGAGGAATCTTCAGCCTTGGTTCAGCTATAGTTTCTTGGTATAGCAGGAAACAAAGATCAGTTGCACTTAGCTCAGTAGAGGCTGAATACATGGCTTCCAGTCAGGCAACATGCGAGGCCATTTGGGTGCGGAAGATTCTAGTGGGATTGATTGGTCAGATGATGGATCCTACAGTGATATACTGTGATAATAAGAGTTGCATAAAACTCTCTGAGAATCCAGTGTTTCATGATAGGTCCAAGCACATAGATATCTGTTACCATCATCTACGAGACTGTGTGGTCAAGAGGATCATGATGTTGCAGTATGTTTCGACCGAGGAGTAGGATGCATATATTTTGACTAAGGCATTTTCAAAATGCAAGTTCGAGTTCCACAGAGACAGGATCGGGGTTATTGATAATCCCTTTCTTGTTGAGAGGGAGTGTTGAGATTTGCAACAAGAAATGATAAAAATAGAAAATGCTAAAAACAACACTACTATAAATAGTAGTTCAGCCATTGTGGATCTTAGCAACAATGGGTGAAAAGTGAAAGTGCTAAAAATAGCATTTCGGGATCCCTTCTTATTTTAGTCAGTCCCTCGACTAAACATAGGAAGTAAAATTTGAATTTGATGTTAACAGTTGTTTGTAAATTGATTAATTAATTCATCTTGAGTTAATTAGTTAAGGAATTATGAACATGAAGTCTATGTGAGGACATGCAACAGTTTCTCCTTTGATTAAGGGATTTATCCATCAGTTAAAGAGATAAGGATGAGTTGCAATATTGAGTTGTAATTAGTTGGCCCAGTTAACTGAGTCAAGTCCAATTAGATTTATTTAACAGTTTGTTAAATTAATGATAGTTCAGTTAGTTAATGCTTGCATGCATGTAACTACTGTATTTCAGATAACTGAAGATCCACTGATGGATAACTCATGCATGTCAGTTCAGTCAGAGACCCAGTTGAGATCAGATGGAGGGACAGTGTACTATCAGTTGTTAGAATATTCTATTATGAATAATCCTTGCATGTAGAAGGAATAGTATTCCTTAAGGATTGCATAGTTGGATCAGAGGTTACAGTGAGTGTGATGAGGCCAATTCACACATGTGACATCATTGGACCCCAATCAAAACTTTGCAAGGAAATAGGAGGCTTGGAGGGATTGAGGAAGATATATTCTATGTCTATTAAGTCTGTGAGCTGTATTGTTTGATTGTAGAGAGAACAAGATAGCTTGAGATCTGATTCTTTTTGTAACTTGAACAAGATTTCCACTTGTATGATAATACAGATTTGGGGTTTTAGGCTGGTGCTTTCCCCAATGTTATATCTTCTGTGTTATGGTTGATTACTTCTCATTCTCAGTTATAGTTGTTCTTGATTGATGTTGCTCATGTTTGATTAAGCTTTCGCTAGATTATTTGTGGAAATAGTTCAAGTGTTTTGCTTTAGTACATTGCATTACCAGGTGATCTATAGTGGGAATTTCTACAAAAGCCAAATCTCACAGCGACATTATCTCCTTACAATTCAACAAATCTAGCCCCTGATCACTTAGATGAGTGGTCAATTTATAGGGAGATGAAGGAGGTTTTGTCCTAAATGGTGGCATTGAATGGCCTTCCATACTCAGAATTAGTGTTGAGATTGCAACAAGATGATGGAGCTTAGTGAAAAGAGTCGCCTTCAATAAGTGGGCCCGCAGGCAAATTATGGCGCAAGTTCTATTTTTGGATCACAATAGGGATGATCATAGTAGGAGTGACCACAGCAGGAATGATCACAGAAGGAGTGATCACAGTAGGAGTGATCAAAGTCTATTTTAAGACTGGCTGTCCAAAATAGAAAATTCAAATATTATTGTCTCATAATAATATTTGGACTATAAACTTGATCTTATTCTCTTGGAGCACTTTAGTTTGAGCTATAGATGTGGCACATGCAGCTGTCAGAAGGAAGTACGTTTTCTTTGTGGATCAGTTGAGTTGTTGCATGCATGACTTTAGTTAGAACTCAATCAGTTGAGTTTGGTGGAGTTGATTGTGGAGTTGATGGAGTTGTGTTCAGTTTGACTTGGTTAAACTAGTTGTAATTAATCTAACTACAAATAGACTAACGATGAGTTGTTAAACTAATTATTAACTCATAATGCAACTATAGAATACATCAGTTAACTTAGTTGCATGTCAGTGCATGTTCAGTTCAGCAAGGATAGGTGTTAGAGGATCAGATTGCTATCAGTTGTGACTATAGTTGTGCATGAGGATTTGCACAATCAAGGGATTGAGTATGCCAATGAGTTTGCCAAAGTATTTGCCAAGTATTATAGCCTCTGCTCATGTCTTTCATAGTGTGAGTGATTCTTTGGAGGTAAATACGAGTTTGGTTAATCCATTCTCATTCATTCTTGAGTAGGTATTGAGCAGTGGAGGCAGGCAAGCAGTGGAATAGATTTGGAGATCAGATCTAAGCTGTATTGTGTGTAACAGGTGGAGCTGGTACTGGATTTCTTGTGATAAGCATTGTACTTTGTAATGTTACATGTTCTCAATCATTAATATATAGATAGTTGGGGTTTTTAGCGAGATGCTTTCCCTGGGTTACATACTGTGTTAATGTGTGAATGCTCTTGATGTTTTATTGTTCTTGATGCTGCTAAATTGATGATCAACGTAGAGGAGCTTATGTATTGTGTATGTATTCCGCAATAGTACATGATCACGATAATCTCCATTGAATATGTGTTAAATTATTCAAAATTTCTACATGGTATCAAAGCCGTTGATCATCAGATCTACTATTCAGGAAGTGTTTACATTCTATTTCTTCAGGCAGAGTCTGTAATCGGGCTAGGTAGCCTCTGGATTCATCCTTCCTTTGGAAGGTGAGATATCCGGTGAATGCCCATATAGTCAATCTCTGTACGAGAAATATTGTGTTCTCACGAATCTTAGATCCGAGGTAGTTGAGTTGGAGCTGGTGGAAATTCGAATTTGCAGCAGTGTTTTCTTGGTTGCAACGCAGCAATGTCTTTAAACGGATTGCGATTGGAGTATGCTCTTGAGGGTAGCTCAAACTATATTGCATGGAAGGACAGGATGGAGGCAGTATTGGATGATAACGGGCTGAAGGAGTTCATAAAGACGAATGTTCCAAAGCCCACTGATGCTGCTAAAGCGGAAGTTTGGAAAAAGAAGACCGCAAAATGTCGAAGGATTCTGTTGGAGGGCGTGAAGGATCACATTGTGTCCAGCCTGCATGGGAAGACTTCCCCATTTCTGATGTGGAAGGCTATAACAGATCTATTCCAAAGAAAGAGCGATCAGAGGAAGCTGGCAGTCAAAGATAAACTCAGAAACATCAAATGCGAGAAGGGTGACAGTATGCCCAAGTATCTCACGAAGTTCACTCAATGTCGAGATGAGCTAGGAAGTGTGGGGGTTACTGTCGATGATGAGGACTTGGTGAGCTTGGCTCTCCTTGGTCTTCCGAAGAGTTGTCATTCCTATCAGGACTCTGTCAATGGTTGGGAGAAATTGCCAGGATGGGAAAGACTGTGGTTAGATCTTGTGCAAGAGGAGATCAGGCGGAGTACCAGGGACGGATCTTCGTCAAAGGGAGTTGATGAAGAGAATTGTGCTTTGGCTACCAAAGCAAAGAAAGGGAAGAGCAAGAAAGCTTCTCAGTCTGGTGCGAAAGGCAAGAGGCAGGATATGTCCAAGGTGAAGTGTTTTCACTGTCACCAACATGGACACTATGCCACTAATTGTCCACAGAAGAAGAAGAACAAGCAGGCTGCTGGATCTGTAGTAGGAGAGGCTCTAGCCTCGCAGTTTGAGCTTGATTTTTCATTGATCGCATGCTTGGTTTCAAGTGTGATGGGATCGGTGTGGTTCTTGGACAATGGTGCGTATTTTCACATGACGGGAGATAGAGATTTGTTTTCTGATCTGGAGGACAAAGATCTTGGAGTGCACATCGAGATGGGCGATGATGGTAGATACAGTGCGACCGATATCGGTACCATTTCCTTTGAGAGGGAGTCTGGTAAACCCTTCGTATTGAAGGAAGTCATGCATGTTCCAGGATTGAAGAAGAATCTTATCTCTGTGGCGATGTTAGAAGACAAAGGGTATGATGTTGTTTTCAGCGAGGGAAAAGCTTTCCTACGCAGCAAGACAACTGGTGAGACCCGGAAGATAAGGGTTCGAGTGAGGAACCTTTATCAGTTGCATGTAGATGGATGTGCAGCAATGGCAGGCAAGGCAGAAGGATTGGTGAGCTGGGATGATGGCGAGTTGTGGCACAAGAGATTGGGTCACCTTCACCATGGAGCCTTGAAGATACTGTAGCAGATCACTACAGGGCTTCCTAAAGGCACTCTTGCACAGTCAGATCAGTGCAAGGGGTGTACTTTGGGGAAGTTTGTGAAATCCACCTTTCACGAGAAGGATAGTCGCGCCACGAAAATCCTTGAGAGAATTCACACAGATGTGTGTGAACCTTTCTTAGTTTCTTCGACAGAAAAACACAGGTATTATGTGATTTTTGTTGATGATTTCTCTCATAAGTGCTGGATCTTCTTCATGCAGAAGAAGAGCGAGACATTTTCAAAGTTCTGTGAATTCAAAGCACTGGTCGAGAAGGAGTCAGGGAAGAAGGTGAAGGCTCTTAGGAGCGATAATGGTGGTGAATACATCTCAAACGAGTTTAAGGATTTCTGCAAGGCAGAAGGGATTCGAAGAGAGCTCATAGCTCCCCATAACCCACAGCAGAACGAGGTAGCGAGCGTTAGAACAGAACGATTGTGGTTGTTGCACGGGCAATGTTGCATGATCAGGGCCTACCCCTTCACTTGTGGGCGGAAGCATGCAATACAACATTTGATGTGCAAAACCGTTGTCCTCATAGGATACTTGGCATGAGTACACCCGAGGAGGCTTATTCTGGTAAGAAGCCTGATCTTTCTCATTTGAGGATTTTTGGTGCTAACGTTTACATGCATGTGACGAAGGATGCCAGGAAGAAGTTGGAGCCGATCGCAGAGGTTGGGATATTTGTGGGGTACACTGATATGCCCCACAACTATCGTGTGTATTTTCCAGACAATGGTAAAATTGTTGTGCGACGGGATATAAAATTTCAGGAGGAGAAAGCCATGAAGTGTTCGCTTGAGAGGGAGCTACACTTGCATGCAGATGAGGAGCTATTAGTTCCTAAGGATGAGCTTCAGGACGTGGATCATCCATAGGACGAGGTTCATGGAGTGGAAGAGACCACTCATGCAGCGCCAACCATCAGAGGGCGAAAGCACTTGAAAGAAGCTGAGCGACTGGCTCAAGATGCAGAGAAAGTTGTAGGACCACCTACAGCCCAACGCAGGCAGAGACAGTCACCTGATTGGTACACTAGATACATGGCTCTTATGAGCAAGTGTGTTGTGACTGAGCCATCCTCTTTCGAGGAAGCTGTGGAGGATCCCGCATGGGTAGACGCCATGGTGGAAGAGTATGATTCTATTGTCAGAAACAGTGCATGGGAGATTGTTCCTAGACCGGAAGGGAAATCAGTGGTGGGTTCGAGATGGATCTACAAAGTTAAGCAGGCAGCTGACGGGAGTGTGGAGAAGTACAAGGCAAGATTTGTTGCCCAAGGCTTTTCACAGATAGAGGGGATCGATTATGAGGAGACCTTTGCACCTGTCGCAAGGTATTCTTCCATACGGACGATTCTTGCTCTCTTAGCGCAGATGGGATGGCACATTCATCGGATGGATGTGAAGACTGTGTCCCTCAACGGAGTCATTGAGGAGGAGGTGTACATTGAGCAGCCCGAAGGCTTTGAGGTCTTCAACAACGAGTCACATGTGTGCAGGCTCAAGAGAGCGCTGTATGGGTTGAAGCAAGCACCACGTGCTTGGTAGACACGAATAAACAGCTATTTCACAAGACTTGGATTCTCCAAGAGCGAGGCGGATCCTAACCTATACCAGATTGTGGTGGAGGGTAAGTTGCTTATCATTGTACTGTATGTTGATGATTTGATTCTAACGGGTGATGAGCTGTTGATACTGTCATGCAAGAAGGATCTTGCTACAGAGTTTGAGATGAAGGACTTGGGCCTCCTTCACTATTTCCTAGGATTGGAAATATGGCAGCGCAGTGGTGGACTGTTTGTTTCTCAGGGCAAGTATGCTCGGGAGATACTGGAGAAGTTCAACATGCATGGCTGCAAGCCTGTTGATACTCCTCTTCCTGGAGGTTGGAGGAAGGAGGATGCCACTTCGGGAGAAGAAGTGGATGCCACTTTTTATCAGCAGTTGGTGGGGTCGCTGATGTATTTGGTCAATACACGACCAGATATATGCTATGCAGTTAACCAGCTTTCACAAGCTATGGTTAATCCTACCAAGCTCTTTTGGAAGGCATGCAAGCATGTATTGCGTTATTTGAAAGGCACATCGGGATATGGTTTGTGGTACAGACAGGAGGATGAGGTGAAGCTATGTGGCTTCACGGATGCAGATTGGGCAGGGAGCCCAATGGACAGAAAGAGCACATCAGGAGGGGTCTTCAGTATTGGATCGACAACAGTTTCTTGGTACAACAGGAAGCAGAGATCCGTGGCACTCAGTTCAGCAGAGGCCGAGTATATGGCAGCAAGTTTGGCTGCATGCGAGGCTATATGGATGAGGAAGATCCTGGTTGGTTTGTTCGGTTCTCATTTGGATCCTACTGTGATTTACTGTGATAACCATAGTTTCATTAAACTCTCAGCTAATCCTGTATTTCATGATAGATCTAAGCATATTGACATCAGGTACCATCATATCAGAGATTGTGTGCAGTGGAGGATCATGTTGTTTTCATACATTCCAACGAAGGATCAGGATGCTGATATTCTGACGAAGGCTCTCACCAGGAGCAAATTCGAATACCATCGAGGCACGATAGGGGTTTCTGATAATCCATATCTTGTCGAGAGGGAGTGTTGAGATTGCAACAAGATGATGGAGCTTAGTGAAAAGAGTCGCCTTCACTAAGTGGGCCCGCAGGCAAATTATGGCGCAAGTTCTATTTTTGGATCATAGCAGGGATGATCACAGCAGGAGTGACCACAGCAGGAATGATCACAGCAGGAGTGATCACAGTAGGAGTGATCACAGCAGGAGTGATCAAAGTCTATTTTTAGACTGGCTGTCCAAAATAGAAAAGTCAAATATTATTGTCTCATAATAATATTTGGACTATAAACTTGATCTTATTCTCTTGGAGCACTTCAGTTTGAGCTACAGATGTGGCACATGCAGCTGTCAGAAGGAAGTACGCTTTCTTTGTGGGTCAGTTGAGTTGTTGCATGCATGACTTCATTTAGAACTCAATCAGTTGAGTTTGGTGGAGTTGATTGTGGAGTTGATGGAGTTGTGTTCAGTTTGACTTAGTTAAACTAGTTGTAATTAGTCTAACTGCAAATAGAATAATGATGAGTTGTTAAACTAATTATTAACTCATAATTCAACTATAGAATACATCAGTTAACTTAGTTGCATGTCAGTGCATGTTCAGTTCAGCAGGGACAGGTGTTAGAGGATCATATTGCTATCAGTTGTGACTATAGTTGTGCATGAGGATTTGCACAATCAAGAGATTTGAGTATGCCAATGAGTTTTCCAAAGTATTTGCCCAGTATTATAGCCTCTGCTCATGTCTTTCACAGTGTGAGTGATTCTTTGGAGGTAAATACGAGTTTGGTTAATCCATTCTCATTCATTCTTGAGCAGGTATTGAGCAGTGGAGGCAGGCAAGCAGTGGAATAGATTTGGAGATCAGATCTGAGTTGTATTGTGTGTAACAGGTGGAGCTGGTACTGGATTGCTTGTGATAAGCATTGTACTTTGTAATGTTACATGTTCTCAATCATTAATATACAGATAGTTGGGGTTTTTAGCGAGATTCTTTCCCTGGGTTACATACTGTGTTAATGTGTGAATGCTCTTGATGTTTTATTGTTCTTGATGCTACTAAATTGATGATAAACATATAGGAGCTTATGTATTGTGTATGTATTCCGTAATAGTACATGATCAAGATAATCTCCATTGAATATGTGTTAAATTATTCAAAATGTATAAAATTAGTTCCATGGAGGAAGGGATGAGAGGATAGGATGCATCTTAACTCATTCCTCATCCATTTTCGATCTCATAGGAGTTGATAAGTGAGGGAACTTTCTAGATGACTCCAAAAGATAATAATATTCCCCAAACCCTATGTGAATTTCGCTCAAACTCGCCCAGCGCAGGGGAAAGGAAGCCTAAGTGCTCTGCAGAGCACCCTAGCATGGACTTAACTGCTCTGCAACACACCCTTACATGGGTCTACTTGTGCTGGTCCCTCTAGACGCCATTTTTGGATGTCTTCAAGTCATGAAAATGTCTGGGAAGGAGGCATTCAAAGGAGTGACTTGTTTAGGGCATGTAGCAATTGAAATTAGGGTTTGATGAGCCCTAAAACACTTATCTGGATGATGGGATCTATGTGCCCAAATGTATATGTAACAAGCTTGTGCCAAGAGAATAACATATGTTTGTTGTATAATTTCACCCTTCGGGTGAATCCATCGCTATTTGATTTGTAACGATTCTAGCGAAGGTGAAACTCGGTCTTGTCCAGATGGACAAGTTTGTCGCTATTTGATGTGTTAACGAGTTTAAAGACAAAGATAACTTGGTCCTTTTCATGTTTAGAGAGTTTGAAAATAGGACAAAAAGAAAACTCCACAAGTTCTTTTTGGTAAATTAATCTCTCGAGCCTGAAAAGCGTAGAATAATACAAGAGAGATGTCGTTTCCAATCTGTTAATGAGCTGGAAAGGACAAACGCTCAACAATATTTTCGTGTTTAGAGAGTCTGGAAAGAGCTTAAATAGGACTCCACTTTGAGGAACGAGTGGTGTCTAGGATAGCAACTGGTTCCGATGATGTTGGAACTTCTCAAAACATGTTGATTTATGTGAAGAGGCTGGCTAATAAGACCACTCATTGCAACTGTTCCTCAAAAAGGGTAAAACAACCAAGTGAAAGCGTATGATCGGCCAAAGGGATGGTGGTTGTTAGAGCCTAGATTTGTCTCAGGTTGAAAAGACAAGATTCTAGGTCCACATCAAACCACGCTCAGCCTCGTAGCTAGCCCTACGAGGACAGGAGAGGGCTCTCTCCGGGTTGATCTCGGCGAAAGACAAGCGATGGGTCTCGAGATGACTGATTTTTGCAACTGATCTTAGGCTAGGTATTAAGTGCAAAGGATTTGATTTGAGTTTTTGAGGGTTTTATTGAAAAAATGGGAAAGGCAAATTTGGGCTCGGGGATGAGGCACAATTTCTGCAGAGGTCTGATTGGGGCAAGGAAGGCAATCGTTTTGATGCTTTAAAGCAAGTGAGATGGATAGATCAGACTGGCAAGGAGCTAAGGAGAGAAAGAAAGTCTCAAGAATTCTCCTTAAACAGATGAAAACATGGAAATTTAAACAAATTCAAAGGCAGAGCATAACAGTTATGAATTCCACCTTAATCACTCATTTGTTTCAAATTTAGAAGAAGAAGCAAGAAAATGATACACATAACACTAATGAAATTACAATTACTCAGAGAAGCACACCATCAAAACATAAAGCCACATGGATCCCAAACAGTGTTGCAAAACCCTGGTCTTTCCTTAGCCAAAAAGGCAGAGATAGAATGTACAATAGATTGCCAAGCTTTTCCCAAGAGTCCAACCCTAAAAATGACTTAGAAAATACATGATATAGACTAGCCCAACCAATTCCCTTGCCTCTAGGGGTCGAGCTCATCATTCTAGGAGTTGTTTGAACCAATTCTAAATAAGGAACTGAAAACTAGGTAGTCAAACAACTTACCCCTATATGCTAGGAAATTGATTCATTCATTCACATTTCACCTTTTGGTGAATGAATCTTCTAGAACAAGTGAAAATGTGCCAATATTACATCATGGTTGTCAAATTACATCATGAAAATTCAAGAATAAATTCAAGAAGCAAAACTGGTCAAAACTAGGCGAATTGCTGAGCTGAACAGTGAAAAACAAGCCAAAATTCTCTGTGCGCCGCGCCAATTTATCTATGCGTCGCACCACTTTGAGGCTGAGTTTGAGGCACTTTCTGAAGTCTAAATTGAGCCCAAGTGTGCTTGTTGGAAATCCCTGCCTATCTATTTTCCAATCCAAGTGGAATTTCGGAATTTGGTGCCCATTTTCTCCTCCAAAAACTCAATCTCCCAAGACTGCTTTCTATGTGTGAAATTAGGGGTAGAGAGGTCATTTTTAGGGTGTTTTTGACCTCCTGAGGACTCAAAACTTGCCCAAACTTCTTGGCCATGCACCAACAGTCATGATTTTTCATGAAAATCCAAAAATATAATTTTTTTTTCATTTTGAGCCTCCTATCAGAAGCGCACACCACGTGGTGCGGCGCACAGGGAGAAGGCGCGACGCACAAGGCTTGAGGCGTGGCGCATAGACCCTGTACATAGTGCGTTTTTCATGAGACTTTTGGAGGCCTTCCCGGTGTCCAAATTGGGTGCAGGATAGCTCGTTGGAAATGTATTTGAGTCTAACTTCCAACACAACTAGAATTTTTCAATTTGGAATTCATTTGTGCTGTCAAAAATCAAATCTCCCAAGACTGGTCAAAATGTGCCAAATGAGGCTGCCTAAAGGGAGAGTGCTGTTACAGTCAACTTTTAAATGCCTTCCTCAACTCCAAATTGAGCTCATGATAGCTTATTGGAAAGATATTTGTGTCGAGTTATCATTGTAATCATCAAAAAAGTCATTTGGCTGACCAAGCTAGGAGAAAACTTGATTTTCCCAAGGTCACTTCAGAGGTGCATCAATTCTCCCGAGGCAATTTTATTTTTGACATTTCTCTAAAACCATGATGCCTGTGTAAAAAGTGAAGGATTTTTTTCTTCGTTGGCCTGTTTTGGACAAAAACCTCTCTCAGTTTTTCCAAATTCATCTTTCCTTGCTCAGAAACATCATTTGAGTAAAACCTACCCCGATGTGTGGAACAAGAGATTTGTCGAAATGAAGCGAAATGAAGGGGACAGGGAGCTTCTAAATTCTTGAGGAAATTTGGGAAGTAGGGAAGGATGTTAGGAAGTAGGGAAAGTGGACTCTCAGAAATTGAGTGAGGGGAAGGGGTCCAAAAGGGAAAAACACAGGCCCAACCTAGAAAATAGGGTTTGTAGCAAGAAACTAGGGTTTGTGCGAAAATGAGGAATTTGAGGAATCTCAGTGATGGGAAGTGTTTAATAAGGTACATTAAGGATAGGGGAAGGTGGATGAACATCAGGATACAAGTTTTGATGATGATTTAACCGTCCAAGAGAAATTGCCTTCAAAACCCTAGGAGAGGGAAATGAACCTTACCTAGGCGCAACTGAAGCATGAACAAGGTGTAAAATGACCCATTGGAACCTGACATGATAATGAAAACCTCTGAATGATGGTGCACTCAGCTGAATAGTGACATAGACCGACATTTGGACAACTTTGAAAGGAGTGAAAGCAAACCCTAGACCTAATGCCTAGTGACCAAATTTTGCTTGAAGACTCACTGAAACGATAAAATTTGACCTTGACACTTCAAAATCACTTTGTAAGAGCACGTTTGATCACTGGAGGAAGGATGGAAATATTGACACTAATAGTGGTGATGGGGTGAAAACAACCAAGGCTCATCTGACGAAAGACGCTGATAGAATGGCAATCATGAGGATTAAAATGGAGATGGGTTCATTTTTACACAAGCTTGACCATGGGAAACTATGCTTGGATTCAGTTTCATGTTTACACACGCTTGAATTGAAAAACTATGCTTGGATTCAGTTTCATGTTTACACAAGCTTGAATGAAAAACTATGCCTGGATTCAGTTTCATTTTTACACAAGCTTGAAACGAAGGACTATGCTTGAGATTGGTTTACATTCACCCAACATGATGAAAGGGAGAGTCTCCTGTAACCAGATGGAAGTCGTTGTGGTGAAGCAGGACTCTTATCCAACACCTTTTTGGCTTCGTCTAGATAGGGACAAAGGTGAATGGTGTTATTCCCTTCACATAAACTACAAAGAAACTTAACTTTACCACTAGGTGCATGCCCCCCAAGCTTCATTACATTCACCTAAGTAGACTATTCGTGGCTATCAGGTGGATGGAATGAAGGTTCATTTACAAGATCAAGTGAAATACTCGACTGGGATTTTATGAGATCTAATCAAAGACTAGAATTAGAACTTTGCTCCAGGGGACCTTGTTTCATTTTTAATGAGCTTGACACAAGACAAGGAACTTCACTCAGATTCCTTGTTTAATTTTTTAATGAGCTTGACACAAGACAAGGAACCATGCTCATACTCCTTGTTTCATTTTTTAACAAGGTTGACACAAGAAAAGGAACTATCCTCATGGGAGCTGTTTCATTTTTTAATGAGGTTGACACAGTAAAAGAACTATCCTCATATTCCTTGTTTCATTTTTAATGAGGTTGACACAAGACAAGGAACTATCCTCATGACCTTTGTTTCATTTTTTAATGAGGTTGACACAAGACAAGGAAATATCCTCATATCCTTGGTTTCATTTTTTAACAAGGTTGACACAAGACAAGGAACTGTCCTCATGGGAGATGTTACATTTTTTAATGAGGTTGACACAGTAAAATAACTATCCTCATATTCCTTGTTTCATTTTTTAACGAGCTTGACACAAGACAAGGAACTATGCTCATATCCTTGGTTTCATTTTTTTTAAAACAAATCACTCGAAAGAGTGTTGAAACAATAACTCCCATGTCATAAACATAGTTGCGCCCAAGAATTAAATTGTAATCTAAAGGGTTTGGGACTACCATCACATTTAGATAAATGATTTTTCCTCCCAAAGTAATATGCAACTGAGGAAGGATCCCTAATGGTTGACTCGTTCCTCTGTTAAAAGCCAATAGATTTTGGGTAAAATGCACAAGCGGCAGCGAACTGAGAACTTACTAAGCAGTTCAGGAAAGGATACTTACAAATGCACCTTCATCTATAATAGTGCTAGATACAATCATATTACAAACCTGTACTATGATCTAGAAAGGCACATAATAAGGAAGATGAAATCCTACCAGTCGATTCCAATCAAAGGAAGTGGCCAGACTACTTGGAGGGGGTACCGTAGAAATGAGAGAATTAACCCCTTGAGTTACAAGAATGGGAGGATTTTCCTCATGTCTTGATGGAATAGGAGGATTGCCCCCAAGCTCATTTGAATCTGAAGAAACGAAAAGAACCTGAGTGGTATCATATTCACTCTCTCCGGGAAAGGTACGATTACCTGAAGGTGAAATTGGGTCAACTATTTCATTCACCTGTTGATTTGGGTCAGGTATAGACTCGTAGGATTCACTTTCAGAGAGAGTGGGTTTGACCGATGGTTGATTTGAGTCAGTCAATTCATCAACTAGTGAAGGATTGAGGGATAGTCTCCTATAATCATATGGAAGTCGCTACATAGAAGCAGGATGGCTATACAACACTTTTTTGGCTTCATCCAGATAGGGACAAAGGTGAATGGGGTGATTCCCTTCGCATAACCTATAGGGAAACTTAACTTTACCTTTATTTCCATGAACTTTATTACCACTAATTGATGGTGTGTCACCAACATGATCTCGAAAAGTTGACGACACAGGATGATGTGAACAAGAAGACCATTCTTCTAATATCTGAGGAATATCAGGACAATTTCGAAGAAGATGGTCTTCCGCACAAAGTTTGCATGGATATCGAACTTTGTGAGGCTTGACGGATGGTTTCTCATCAAATATTTCATTCAAAGTAATGGTTGCTTGGTTTCCACTTTGCTGAATTTGCTTCTTCTTCTTCTTCTTCCCTTTCTTCTTCTTCTTCTTCCCTTTCTTCTTCTTCTTAGCCACCCGGTTACTAGTACCAACACTTTAACCAGGCGAAGAGGAAGAAGGGGAGGAAGAAACAAATGAGGAAGAAGGCAAAGGGTCAGCTTTAGGATCAACTGGAGGTTGATTTTGTCCAGTTGGAGGAGTACTAGATTGCGGAGAAATCACGACATTTTGAACCAAGGAGGTTGAAAACAACCATACTAGCAAGCCAATGATAAATCTTAGAAGGGACAATGTAGTCATATAAGGAGCACCGATATTTCCAAAAGGAGGAAAAGGACTAGGATTCCCATCAAAAGGAATTCCTTGATCGGTGGACTCCAGATTTGTCGCCATATGTTTCAACCTAAGATCAACTAAGGAGCGATCATGGAGAATGTTATCCATGGTCAATTAATTTTATTTTAATCAAAGTAACATAACAAAAAAAAAGAGGGATAATCTAGGCAAAAGGTTTACCAAGCAACTGTGAACTGTAGAATACCTCCTAGCAAACCAAGAATTACGGGCAGACAATCTCCCTAAAAGCTGTGTTCAGTGTATCACAGTGTACAAGGTGACCGACTTGGTTACCTAAGGATGGATAGCAACCTAGTGTTGTCCTCTCATATATACCTGAAGGTACATGGAGGTCGAGTCCGTATAAGCGCTGTCTAATGCAAAACCGCACAGTGAGAGCATTCCCATATACTTTACGTACTGTAACACTGCCCTATATACCTGAAGGTACATGGATGAGCTATGACATACTCACGTACGTGGAATGAGGTATCACACTCAGTATGTATTGTAGACAAGTTAGCGACATGTGCTTTTTTTTACGACATTGGAACATGTCTCTAGCCTAGAACCACTAAATGTTTTCGTTAATGACCATGCTCCATTAAGTAAATTAATGTTAATTTTAAGTTGATCTTGCTTAGGAATTTGCCTTTCAAGTTCACAATGTGATGTATTATGAAATTCATAGGAATGCAACTATCATGATAAGCATTCTTTCCATTCAATTTAACGATGAAAATCCTAGCTACTTAGGGATAGAGCAATCAGATTTCTTTTGATCAAAGAGAAAAGAGCACAATCTAATGCAATTTCCCTACACTATTCCTATGAGCACACACAAACTTTTTCAATGCAACATGCATGTATTTCTTTTCGATTTCCTTAATGTGAATATGAACAAAAGGAAATATGCACATACAATCAATCAATCTTTCATAAGAATGAAGACTTTTACGACAATTCTATTTTGAAGGAAAAGAAGACTTTACGACACTTTCTTTCGAACGAAGATTAATCAACTATATTCTAACTTTGACTATAGACTGATAATGACAAAGAAAACATTAAAGAAACATTAATCAATCAAATCAAAGTAGGGCTAGACAAGGAGATAGAAACTTGTTCTCTGAGACATAACATTCATTGATCAATCAACAAACAAACAAATAGAGAAAAGTTGGGAAAACACATTCCAAAGGTGGGAAATTGACCCTAGGAGGATCAGCGCAGCCCTGAATGGGAGACAGTGCACTTCCAAGCACTGTCCCTAAGCCAGGTCTGCAACACACTTTGTCCCTCACAAGCCTGCACTGGTGATAGTGAGCCATTTCAAAAGGCAATTTGACATGGTTTTGACCAAAATTTCAATGCAAAAGAGTTGAATTGCAATCTATGAACATAAGTAAGGTCTGCAAGGATGTCCTAGGAGTTGGAAAAGCTAGTAGGAAAGAGGATCTTCCCCAGCGGGAGTCGCCAATTTGTTTTGGAGAATTTGGTATCTACGGATAAATACTAATTCCCTAGATAAGTAGGCTCCATATCTAGAACAACAGTTTAAAGTATTTTAGTCTTTCCCTAAAAGCGATAGATAAGATGAGAAGATGAGAAGACCTACTTGTAGTTCTGATTTCCTCTCGTCTCCTTTGTATCGATCTCGTCGCTCCTTCCTGTACTTAATACGCTTGAGAAGTACCTGTAAACACAACAGAAAACAAAGAATTGATCAAAGCAAAATATCTATTGAATATAAGTGAATGGAATCAGATACATTTCACACATATAAGCATTATAAAACAATACAAACATATGGGAGAAAGGTTCAAACACTTTATTGAATAGAAGAAGGAATTACAACCATTGTGTCTGATTCAAAGTCATTCCTCCAGCTTGGATCCCATCCACATCACATCAAAAGCATGACAAACTTGTAGCATTACAATACTTGCTTCAAAGCCAAATCTCACAGCAACATTATCTCCTTACAATTCAACATAATCCAGCCCCTGATCACTTAGATGAGTGGTCAATTTATAGGGAGATGAAGGAGGTTTTGTCATAAATGGTGGCATTGAATGGCCTTCCATACTTAGAATTAGTTCCATGGAGGAAGGGATGAGAGGATAGAATGCATCTTAACTCACTCCTCATCCATTTTCGAGCTCATAGGAGTTGATAAGTGAGGGAACCTTCTAGATGACTCTAAAAGATAAGAATATTCCCCAAACCCTATGTGAATTTCACTCAAACTCGCCTAGCGCAGGTGAAAGGCAGCCTAAGTGCTCTGCAAAGCACCCTGGTATGGACTTAACTACTCTGCAACGCACCCTTACATGGGCCTACCTACGCTGGTCCCTCTAGAGGCCATTTCTGGATGTCTTCAAGTCATGAAACTATTTGGGAAGGAGGCATTCAAAGTGGTGACTTGTTTAGGGCATGTAGCAACTGAAATTAGGGTTTGATGAGACCTAAAACACTGATCTGGATGATGGGATTGATGTGCCCCAATGGATATGTAACAAGTCCGTGCCAGGAAAAAAACACCATTTGCATGCAACGCTTCTAAAACCTACATAGGAAGGATATTTTTATCTAGCATGCCTGGAATAGAGTCAATATCAGCGAATATCTTACCCAGATTACCAAAAGGTCCAATGCATTTTGAAAAAAAGGCAACTCATTATTTTTAAAAATCCATTCCAAATGTATGATCTTGTTGTCATAACAACATCCCCACGTCTGTATCAATCCAAAATCGACATGCCATTCAAATATTTCTCTTTTATGATATTCTTCCATGTACCCCTACCATTTAATGCTCCCCATAAAATCTTTGTCAATAGATCCCAACCAAAAATATTAAGATCCAATAAACCCCAATCACCAGACTCCTCTCGAGATATGGCATCCATATTAACCACATGAAATTTACGACCCCCTAGCCCCCGACCACAGGAAATTCGCAAGAACAACCTTTATCATCTGGATGATCTTCCACGGTAATATGTAAAGGTGCATCCAATACACCAAAATGTGTTGGATAATCGATTGTATGAGAATATATCTCCCCCCCATAGATAACCAACGATGTGACAAAAGTGATAAACATTTCTAAAATTTATTCAGGAGCCACTACCAATCCATGGACCAATACTTATTTGGATTCATCTTGAAACCCAGGTATGAGAAGCCCTCTTCAAGACCAGAAGTAGCCACCCCAAATAACTTTGCAATCTCGACAACCTCCTTGTTGTTGTCAGGGGATTGAATCAATATAGATTTTTGGTAATTATGATATAATCCCAACGCATCACCAAATCTTGAAATAATATAATGTAAAATACTCCACTGGGACAATGAGACCTATCCAAAAATAAGCACATCATCCACAAAAAATAAGTGAGAAACAAAGACCCTTTTAGTTACTTGCAGAGTACGAATAGAGCCTCCAAATCAAGCATCACTAATCTTCTTATTCATACCATCAATAACTAGGATAAACAACAAAGGAGATAATGAGAATCCTTGTCGGAGACCTATGAAAGCCTAAAAGGAATTTGATTGAACCCCATTAATCATGACTATGAAATTAACTGACGTGACACACGCTGTAATCCAGTCGACATTGTCCAAGGATAAACCAATCTTGGTAAGAATCATCTTGTTGACACCTAATCCTCATGATTTGGTGAATATAATGTAAATAGATAAATAAATAATATGAACAGCCATCGAGAGATGAACTGAATAGTATCTCCCTCATGTATTTAATGAAGACCTACCTGAAGGAATACACACGAATCATTTTTTCCTTGAGGAGTTACTGCCTGGTCTGACATGGTATCAGAGCCGGCTCCTTTTTAGCTTTTATATCCTTTGTAACTCCCTATTCTGCTCCTCTGCTCTCCATTTAAAAGTGATGCTTCATACAAAGCCTGCCCCATACAATGCGCTGCTGCTCCATACAATACGCTGATATGTTCCTCTGCTACAACGTCTCCCTCGAAGATGCATAGCTTCTACATCCGGAAGCCCTTTCATAGCATAAACTATAGTTTTCATTTTTAACGCTCTACGCACATCTATGTTACATGCAGTGAGAAGCAGTCTCACTTTCTTCGCTTTATTCATATCCTTGGGCAAAAGCTGCCCAAGCTCATCCTGCCCCAAAACGTTATCAATGTAAATAAAGGCGGGCACCTTCTCTAACATTCTGCCCAGTTCTAGCTGTCCATCCTCATGCTTTCTAATATCTGGAACCATCTCTCCATGTTCCATCAAATCTTTTAAGATCAATCTCTGCAACTCTACTATCTTTGGAGTTGAATCGATATTTTCGAAGAGTTGAACTGTGGAATATTGATGAATTGAGGGAGACCGAACCTTCCACGTGCCCTGGTTCGAATGATTAGAATCAGTTCCACTGCCTCTTGTTTCTGTAGAGAAAGTGTGGAAGACCGAAGCAGCCGCAGGGATTTGGAAAAGTTGATTGCAGATATTTATCAGGAAGAAACATTTTGTTTTTTTAATCTCTTTGTAGTTCTGGCTCGAGTAGCTACGCGGAGGAGCAGTATTTCAATTTTGAGCCTTTATTTTACAATTATATGCTCCTTCCAGTTTTGGTTGATGAGGGCCTTACATCTTCGTGTTGCAGTGGTCATAGTGCTTGGAAGATTCTTATAGCTTATGAAACATGTATCCGATTGTGTTTGCATGAATGTGTTGTTCTGCGTAATTCTCTTGGGTGTTCTCCAAAAGGCAATGTTGAATAAGTTTGTGGCTTTTGGATATTTTTTACATCATTATAATACATGTGCGCCGGTAGCCATACTGTTTTCCCACACTGCTTCACTGGCTGTGTGTGTTTTTTAGAAAATGTCGAATGCTACTACAATAACCATATGGGTTGAGCTTTTGTTAAAAAAAAAAAAAAATCAAAAGCACATTTTGCCAGCAGAAGAAGTATTTTTTTGAAATATAGTACACAGTTTTTTTTCTAGCAGAAGTAATTTTTTTACAGAATGCATTCAATCATATCCATGGTGGGAATAGTTCTCGCTGGAAAGGAGAACTATCCTGAATGGTCTTGGATGATAAAACACACCCTCATTTTCAATGAGTTGTGGAAAGGAGTGTGTGTCAGAGACGGAGACAATGAACCAGTACAACCTACCTCAGACAAAGAGCTCGTCATTTGGGAAAACAAGAACAACAAAGCTTATGCATTAATCGCAACATCTATAAATGAAGAGGTGAGTCACCATATTTCATCATATTCAACTGCCTTTGAAGCCTTACAAAAGCTGAAAGAACTCTATGACTCACATTCTGCACTTGAAGTTGTTCAACTCATGATTAAACTCTTCATTCTTGAACTGCAAAATAATGATCCTCTTGCTCTTGCATCTAAAGTAAAGTCTATAATGCATGATATCAAATCCACTAAGGTTGAATTGGATATTCCTCTTATCGCTTTTCTCAAGGCACTTTATCCTACTTACTCCAATTATCTTGAGTCATTGCAAGCAAATGGAAATCTCAAGATATCACCTTTGACTCTCTTGAGAAAAAGTTTGCTGAAAGAGAGAAAGCTTTTGGAAAGAAGAAAACCCCTGAATCTTTTGAAGAGGCTGTGTGCATTGCTCACAAAGAAAAGCATCCTACTCAAGATTCTTCAAGAGGAAGAGGTGGTCGAAGAGGAAGAGGAAGATATTTCAGAGGCAGGGGGGTGGACATTCTCAAGGAGAAAAGGTAGATTCGCACTACATTCACTACAAAAGAAATGGATCACATGATGCCTCTACATGCAAGCTACCATGGGACAAAATTGAGCAGAAAAGAAACCTACAGAAAGGTAAAATTGATGATACAGACAAAGGTAAAGCACCTGAATCCGCTCACTATGCTGTGGCACAATGTAATATTGGATTAAATGAAGATTTATTTAATGCTTCACTTGCTTCTTGGAAAAATGATTGGTTGCTTGATTCAGTAGCAACCTGCCGCATGACTCATAGAAAATATTTTTTTGAAGAATTTACTGACAATGTTGATGGAGCAGTATACTTTGCAAACCAATCAAAAATCAAGCCATCAGGGCTTGGCACAATCAGGCTTAAACTGCCTGGTCTTCTAGACTTTCTTCTGCATCATGTTCTATATCTCCCACAGCTCAAGAGAAACTTGTTGTCCTTGGTCCACATCTGCCAGCAAGGTCACTCCATTCATATGTTTGATGGCAAGCTTGAGGTGAGAAAAGCACCTGACCACTCACTTGTCATGAGGGGAATAGAAGAAGAAAGGCTTCTCAAGCTGCAAGTAACCTCTGCTTGTGCACAACATTTCTCATACAATTATCATCATGAAGAAGGTACACTTCCATCAAGTTTATTATGGCATGCTAGATTTGGACATTTGCACTATGACAGTCTCCGCTTGTTGAAGAAAAATGGTGTTGCTGTTTGCCTACAATTCCTAGGAAACTTAAGCAATGTGATGCTTGCATCCTAGGAAAGCATAGCAAACAGTCTTTTCATGATTCACATTTAAGAGCACATAGAAAACTTGAACTCATTCATTCAGATTTATGTGGTCCAATGCCTATTCCTTTTGAAAATGGAAATAAATATATGATGACATTTATTGATGACTACACCAGAATGTGTTGGGTTTATTTATTGAAGAAAAAATCTGATGCTTCTCAAACATTCAAGAATTTTCATAAATGGATTGAAAATGATGCACAATCTCATATTGGGTCTATTTGCACTGATAATGGAAAAGAATACACATCAAATGAATTTGAAAACTATCTTCGCCAACATGGGATCAAACATCAAACAACTGTGCCTTATAATCCCCAACAAAATGGTGTAGCTGAAAGAATGAATAGGAAAATCTTAAATATGGTACGATCCATGCTCTTCTTCAAAAATGTAAAGATAATGTTTTGGGTTGATGCTGTTCTATGTGATGCATATATAAAGAATAGATGTCCATCTAATGCTATTAGAAACAAGACTCCTTATGAAATGTGGTATGGACATGTTCCTTCGGTAAAGCATCTCAGGATCTTTGGTTCCACTTGTTATGCCTTGATACCAAAGGTACATAGAAACAAACTTGGTGCTAGAAGTCGTAAGTGTATCTTCCTGGGGTATTCAAACACCTCCAAAGCATACCATCTCTATGATGAAGTAAATAAAAAGTTTGTTGTATATAGAGATGTAATTTTTCTTGAATCATCCAAAACTAACAATGTTGTTGAGCAGCAACTTGATCACTTAGATAGATTCGCAAAAGCAAAATCATTTCAAGAATTTGACAATCAGATTCCACATCTTGAAGGGGGGATTCCTATACTAGATCAACATGTGGAATCTTCTTCTGAGGAACACTCTCCCCCACATGAAACTCCAACAACAGATGATGCTTTAAGTGATGTGATTGATAGAATTTGTAGACTCAATCTTGATTCAGTCCCAACTCAATCAACGGAGCAGCCTGGACCATCTGAGAAAGGTCCCCCAAAGTGGCTGACAAAGACACTTGAAAGTGTTCATCCTAATGAATAAGTTGGAAAGACAAGAACTAGAAATTCAAATCGGCAAAAATGGAGGTGATGTAGATGACTCTAATTCACCTGTTGATATGGATGTTCGTTATGATTGTGAATTGAACTTGTCTACAGATTTTGAACCAACTTCCTTCAAAGAAGCTGCTTCTCATGATGAATGGAAAGAAGCAATGCAAAAGGAGTATGATGCCCTCATAAAAAACGACACTTGGAAGCTAGTTGATCCTCCATTAGGAACCAAACCAATTGGCTGCAAGTGGGTCTATAAGAACAAGTATAAAGCTGATGGCTCACTTGACAAGAACAAAGCTAGGCTTGTGGCAAAAGTTTTTGCACAAAAGGAAGGGGTCTATTATGAGGAGACTTTTGACCCCACAGCAAAATGGGCTACCATCTGGACACTATTTGCACTAGCAGCTCAGAACGGTTGGAAAGTCCATCAAATGGATGTAAAAACTGCTTTCTTAAATGGAGATATAAAAGAGAATGTTTTTATGTCTCTACCTGAAGGATTTACTGTGAAAGGACATGAAAATAAAGTATGCAAACTTGTGAAGTCCTTGTATGTCCTCAAATAAGCAATGTGAGCCTGGTATGAAAAACTAACTGAGCATCTTCTGAAACTCAATTTCAAACATTGTGATCTTGATGATGCAACTTTATTTGTTAAGAAAGTTGGCAAAATAGTTGTATATCTTGTGGTATATGTAGATGATCTTTTGATGACAGGGAACAATGAAAGCTACATTGCATCCATAAAGAAGGAATTGGGGAAAAGTTTTGAAATGACTGATTTGGGCTATGTTCATTACTATCTTGGCATTGAAGTAACCCAACATCCGAAGTCCATATTTCTTTCTCAAAAGAAATACATTGGAGATATGTTGAACAGGTTTGGTATGACAGAATGCAATCCTCTTACTACTCCAGTGGAACAAAACTTAAAGCTCACATCTATTGAAGGAAAAGAATTTGAGGATGCAACAAAGTATAGACAGCTTGTAGGAAGTCTTAACTACCTAACTACTCCCAGACCAGACATTTCGTTCACTGTTGGAATACTCTCCAGGTTTATGCAAAAGCCTTGTGAGGGACATTGGTCTGCTGCAAAAAGAGTTCTAAGGTACTTGAAGGGAACTCAAGACTTTGGAATCAAGTATACACAGGTGGACGACTTCAGCTTGATTGGATACTCTGATTCAGACTTCGATGGAGACAAAGAAACTGGGTATCTACTTCAGGATATGCTATGAGTCTTGGATCAGGAGCTGTCTCCTGGAGATCACGCAAACAATCAGTTCCAGCAGATTCCACAACAGAAGCAGAATACGTGGCAGCAGCTGAAGCAACAAAAGAAATTGTGTGGCTTAGGAAAATTCTTGAAGATTTGCAAGTAAAACAAGTACAATCAACTCCACTCATGATTGACAATACCTCTGCAATAAAATTGGCCAAGAACCCAAAGTTCCATGATTGAATGAAGTACATCAATACTAAATATCATCTAATTCGACATCATGTTGAGGCCAAAACAATCCATCTCCGTCATTGTTCCACAAATGAGCAAATTGCAAACATCTTCACCCAAGCACTTGGAAGATAAAAGCTTGAACGATTCAGAATGATGGTTGGACTGACCAACATCCCTTCAGATTAAGGGGGGGAATGTTGACACCTAATCCTCATGATTGGGTGAATATAATGTAAATAGATAAATAAATAATATGAACAGTCATCGGGAGATGAAATGAACAGTCTCTCCCTCATGTATTTAATGAAGACCTACATGAAGGAATACACACGAACCATTTTTTCCTTGAGGAGTTACTGCCTGGTCTAACACATCTAAAGAAAAGACCACTCTACCAGTTGTAAGCTTCATGTAAATCCAACTTCAGACTAGTGGGGTAGATGTTGTAATGTCCCATAAACATTTTGATTCAGTCAAAATAAAATAAAATAAAATATATATTTTTTAATAATTATAATTATAATTAAAACATTTTGACTTGGTCAAATTACACAAAACTCAAAATAAAATAAAATAAAAAACATAAAATTAATAATTATAACTATAACTAATAATAAAACAAGTTTAGAGAAAACCTCTTGAGATACTAATTTCTTTTAGAGTAAAAAGAGAGAGATTCATCTCTAACCACTTAGTAAATCTGGAATTAAGATAGATCTAAGCTAATTAATTATCATTCCAATTTTATAAAGAACGAATATTTGAAAAAATTCCTTATAAGTAATATAAAAATCAATATACAAATTTTCATATACCTCGTGATAATAGTATGACAATAATAACTTGGAGGAAGTGTATTCTTACAAGTACCTAGGAATTGATATTCATCACAAGCTCCACTGGAACCATATTATTGATGTCCTAATATATATGTAGTATTAAATTCACGAATTGTATTTAGTGTACTACACTATTCTTTTAATTCACTAGTCATAAAATAACTACACTTAGTTATATCAAAATTTGTTAGATAACCAAGTAGGAACAATATATTACTCAATAAAATTTTTTACCACCTTTATAACATAATATTGATATTATTTAAATTTCTAAATTTATAAAATAATTGAGTGTAACAATACTTCTGGATAACTTTATTAAAATTATTACAACTAATTATATCAAAACTTTTTACGTTACTTCTCGATGATTTTATTAAAGTTACTACACCTAATTATATTAAAACTTCTTACATAACAATGAATCACACAATAAAATTTTTACCACCTTCCTAACATAATATTAGTATTATTTAAATCTATAAATAAGTGATCAAAATAATATAATACTTCCTAAATAATGAGCCCAATGTTATTTTACATTTCATAGTCACTACATTTTAATTAAATTTAATAATTTTTAGTATTCATTCATTTATTTTGAAACATGATAAAGAAAAATTAATATTACTTAATTATTTAATATTAATATTTTTTTAATTATTTAATATTAATATTACTTAATTATTATTCTATCGGTGTAATAATTCTTCAATTAATTTTTAGTATTCATTCATTTATTTTGAAACATGATAAAGAAAAATTAATATTACTTAATTATTTAATATTAATATTTTTTTAATTATTTAATATTAATATTACTTAATTATTATTCTATCGGTGTAATAATTCTTCAATTATTCTCTACAAATTGTACCTACTAAAAGTTGAAACATGATAAAGAAAAATTAATATTACTTAATTATTTAATATTAATATTTTTTTAATTATTTAATATTAATATTACTTAATTATTATTCTATCGGTGTAATAATTCTTCAATTATTCTCTACAAATTGTACCTACTAAAAGGTTATGTTTGTATGTTAATTGATGATTTAATAATTATTGGTTCTGGATAACGACCGAACTTAAAATGAACAAAGGTTGGTAATATTATGTTTATTGTCAAAATGAACAATGGGTAATATTATGTATATAATATTACAGGGACAGATTGTACTGCGACACTATTCTACACATATAAAAATGTATTTTTATGTTTAATGACGAAAAGATTTTAAACCCACATTTTTTCTTCTACACATATAAAAATGTATTTTTATGTTTAATGACGAAAAGATTTTAAACCCACATTTTTTCCACTTAAATAAAAAATGAACTCAATGAATATGCATAAATTGTACGCTAATCGTGTAATTAAAATTTCTGAAAAAGTACGGATTTATAATTAAAATTCATTATAGCGTTTCAGCGATTTTGCTACTCCAACCAATTATATACTTTACTCTTTCTTTTATTTATTGATGCATGAAAATTGATCAAAGATAAAGTTGGAAATGTGTAACAAATAATCGTGGAAAATTTTAGAGGTAACAAATAATTATGGAAAATTTTAGGGATTATTATTTCAAAAGAGGTTAATTTTTTATGATTTTTTTAAAGAGAAAATTTCCTATTTTCATTTTTTATAAGAATGATTTGTTCAAATTTTACAATATAAAATTATTTTATTTTGAAAATTATTAACATTATATAGAGTATATAAAAATTCATTATAAATTTAATATTTTTACAAATACATCAATAAACATTCTATAATTTGCATATTAAGAATTAGTGAGATTTATTAATATTTTTAAACTTTAAGATAATTTTCCATCTTTAAAATTTTCTACACAATAATATCAATTTATTATAATACATATTAATATTTCACAATTAATCTACCATTTCTTTTAAATGGAATACACCACACAATAAATTTCAATGTTTCACCATTAATCTACCATTTCTTTTAAATGGAATGCACCACACAATAAATTTCAATGCTTGTCAAATTAAATTCATAATTGAAAGCATTTACTAGTTCAGTCATATATGTGTGTGTTTTTCAATATATAGAGATAGATCGGGAATCCTTTCATCCAGTCATATATGTGTGTGTTTTTCAATATATAGAGATAGATCGGGAATACTTTCATCCAAAATTTAACTCTAGGATGATATGCAGATTTGACACCATCATGATAAGTGTAAACTATAAATACCATCCTCTTTGCATAGAATGATAAGTGTAAACTATAAATACCATCCTCTTTGCATAGGATAATAGATCACATTGGTGCATTTCTACCCATAAGAATTAATTGTTACAATTGCTTGTATATTAATACTTACTGATTTGGTGGTCATTCTCCAAAAACTAACGCACTATAAACAAAATGTACACATAAATATTGTCATAATTAGGATTCACTATATAATACTTAACTCTATACTACAAAATGTACTTTATAAATATTTTTAAATGCAAACAGGATGGCATTTCATCAAGTATGCACAAACAACTTGAAAGCCTGAACAAATCATAGACAATATAAATAACTGAACAAAAATGCATAGACAATAAAAATAACTGAACAAAAATGCATGTGCTTCACTATAAATTGAATTATTCACCTGAGAGAAAGAACGTTGTTGCATTCAGATGATACACAAAAGATGAACAAGGCTACAACGGGGTTTGAGAGAGGGAAGTGTTATGATCATGATTAATCTTTGCTTCAACTATGACCCTTCACTTTAGCGCTATGATCCATCTTAATCAGAATGCAGCTCTATGTTCAAGAATTTTGTTGAACCAAATATCAACCCTTTTATGATCGAAAACAAGGACCAACTAAGTTTAGTCTAAGAGCAACAATTTGATCTACAGTAGTGGAAAGCTAATACACATCCACCTGGAGTCGAAAGCTAATTTTGATTTGTGAACATGCAGGTGAGAGCATAATAACGATTCTATAACAATCAAAAACTAACTTTAATGCGAAATAAACTTTAATGCCCAAGAAAAATACCTCCAGCCATTGATGTCGCTCTCACTCCAAAACCAAATTTTATGCTACGCTTGAGGCAGTGCCTTCTTCAGCGATTTAGTTTACCCTTTCACAGAACAAATCCTCTTGGGAACAATTTCTCCCTTTTAAAAAGCATATACAAAATACGTCGTCAAAGCAACTGTTTCAATTGCTTTAAAGACATGGTATTCGCTTCCGTAGCACCAAAGGTAACGATTTCTTCACTGGATTTTTCACCTCTGCGATTTAAACTTCTGCTGAGAATATAATGAGCTCCTCGTCAACAATTCAAAACTCTTGCACTTCATGTATATTGATCAGGTGCTCATGTCCTAAGTGTCGTAAAATACTCAAAATTTAAAGTGCTCAGAACTGGTTCAAAGTGGAATGACTGGAAAGTGCTCGTCTTCCTAATTCCGGCACCGCAAACGGTTCAAAAAATGGTTGCCGTATGAGGAAGTTATGGAAAAAAGAAGAATTTGTCAATAACATTGGAATTTTGAAATTCTTCAAAAAAAATTAAAAAAGGAATATTCTGTAGAATATTCCTTGGCATATTCCAGGGAATATTCCCTTCACACAGCCAATAGAAATTTGCCACGTGGCAGGCCTGGAGGCCGCCACGTGGCCCCCAGATGACGTCAGCAAGCTCATGGGCGCATGTTCAAAATTGTTGGGAGTTCAAAGTTTTGAACCCACGACCTATGGAACGATAACCCAACGCTTTACCATTGCACCAACACAGCTAGACATGTTATATGGGCGGCATGAAATATTTTTAAAATTTAAACCTATTGATGGGCGGGAAATGAAGGGGGCCAGCCCCTAAGCGGCCAGCCCCCATACCATATGACCGGGTGCCGAAAACCGTGGCCTAGCTCCTAACCCCGGCGCGGAATCCCATGCTAATCGCCAGCATTTAATGTTACCACAGCAGTTAGACTGGCGGAGTTTTTGGCGGAGCGCCAAATTTGGGCGGTCCCGCCATAATTGGCAGAGCTAACTGGACTCCAACTAAAGTTAGCTGGAGTGTTTCTAGGCATAACTGGAGGAAAGTTTAATTGGCCATAACTTTGGCTAGGAAAGGCGGTTTTGGACGATTGTTTTTTTGATTTTGGGTATTTTCGACCTTATGAAGCCATTGGTGTAGGTCTTACAGCCATTTGAGTTCATTTGCAGAGGTTTTGGAGCCGTGAAAGTTCTAGGAGCCACTAGGGCCCAGTTCTGTGAAGACTGTATAGGGTTGCAAGTATCCATTGGAGGTGATCCAATAGTCAATCCTGAAGGATTCAAGTGTTGTGAATCCATTTTTACCATCTATTCCACCTGTAGATGCTTCTATTCAGCTGTATATTCAATTTGAGCATTTAATGAAAACAAGGACAAGTCCATTTGGGGGCTTTGGACCCAGCAGACGTAGCCCAGGAGGGGTGAACTGCTTTATCAACTTCTTTTGCATCTGTGGTTGATTTATTTTGCAGAACAAATTCATTTTAGTGTGTTAAACAGTAAAAGGAAATAAATCTGCTATGCTTAAATGGGTCATGAACAGCTGAAAATTTCATTTGTATTCTTTCTGCAAGACATGGAAATCTTTTAAACATGTATATTTCTGAATTGAATACCTTGGAAACAATTTACAAGTATTTTCAAATTCAGATCAAGTTGGTATCAGAGCAGGGTTTTGTGCAAAGATCTTCTAACTGTCTTGCAAGTATTGATGCTTACCAGGTTGAAACTTAAAAGAGGGGAAGGATAGTTGACTAGAGAACGAGAGAATCCTCAGTCAAGGAAGGCTAGACAGCCATCACCACCACCTTCAATTTCACCCTCAAGAGTCTCAGCAGAAGCTTCAAGAATGTTTGCCCATGAAGGAGAAATTCCTGCAGACATGGATCCAAAAGAAGAAGAAAGAGTCTTCAGAAAGGCTTTCTTGGACCTCACTGAAATGGTGAGGATATTGTACCAAGAAAGAAATGAAAAATTGGCTGGAGAAGGGTCCAAACATCCACATGAAGGAGAGGGCTCTTCAGGAGGTAAGAAGGATGATGATCATTCCAAGAAAGGACATGGAGGAAATGGTGATCCACCACCCCCATCGTCACCTTCTTCCTCTTCATCCTCGTCTTCTTCTTCTGTGCATAAGCATAGATCCTCTGGAAAAAGTCCTTTTTCGAAGCTTGATGTAAAATTCGAATTACCTATGTTTAATGGTGAAGAGAATGCAAAAAAGCTTGACAACTGGATTAGGCAGTTGGAAGTTTACTTGAGGATCCAAAATATGCATGATGATGCCACAAAGATTCAGTTGGCTTCTTTGAGAATGGATGGAGCAGCATTGGTCTGGTGGGAGGCCAAGACTAAAGAGGAGATCAAGAAATTTGGTAAGGTTACCTTAACATGGCCTGAATTTCTGTTAGCCATTAAAAAACAGTTTTATCCTCTTGCTCACATGCAGAAAGCCATTATGAATTGGCAAAATTTCAGACAACTTAAGGGTCAGAGTGTCTAAGACTACACCCAAGAATTCAGGAGAAGAGCTCACTTGTTAGGGGTAGATTTACAGACCCAGGAAACCTTGCTGAAATACATTGGTGGCTTGCATAGCTACCTTAGACACACCATCTTGATGTTTAACCCTACTAGCCTGGACGAGGTTTGCGTCCAAGCTACCCATTTAGAGGCAAGGGGAAAAAACACATTTGAAGAGGGTAGAAACAAGCCCCCCAAGGGGAAAAACAAAGAGAAAACCTCCAAGGGAAAGGGCAAAAGGAATGCATCTGTCAAACAGGAGAGTGAGAAGGTGATCTATAAACACTGTTCTAAACCAGGCCATGAGGAGAAAAACTGTTGGAAATTACATCCTGAAAAAAGACCTCAATCTAACAAATCCAAAGGGAAATAGAAAACTGCTGCCACTACATCTACACCACAGGATTTAGGGGATGATTCAGGTGATGAAACCAAAATTGCAGCCATGGGTTTGAAAAACTTGAAGGGAAAAGAAATTGAAACTCAAGCCAACACTAGTACCTCAAACTGCCATGTACAAGCTCCTAATGAGGAAGAAAGAATTGAACTGTTTCATGTGAGGGTGATTTCAAAACATACTAAAATTGACACACTTTTTGATAGTGGGTCACAAGAAAACCTTATATCACAGGACTTGGTCAAGCAGCTTAAACTTGAGTCTGTTCCACATCCGAAGCCATATCCACTTGGATGGATTTGCAAGGATGCAAATTTACAAGTTTCAAGAAAGTGCACATTGCGCTTTGCAATTACTGCACATTTTATTGACACAGTTGAACTTGATGTGGTACCTTTTGATATAGCAGGAATTGTTTTGGGAAGTCCTTACTTGTTTGACAGGAAATCTATCTTTCATCGCCATGAAAACAAATATCATCTTTTCAAAGATGGCAAGGAGTTCATTGTTAGAGCTCATCGCAAGAAGACAAATATAGTGATGGTGAATGCAGGACAGGTAAAAAGGCTGGTCAATTCAAGTAAGAATTTTGTTCTTCTTGTGATTAAGCCCAAGGTTGATGTGAATCATGAGTCATTTGACAATTGTGATCCAAAACTTAAATCAGATCTATATGATGTAGTTGATGCATATCATGAGATGTTTCAGGAGCCAACAGGTTTGCCTCCTAAGAGGGAGATTCAGCATGAAATCCATTTGCATCCAGATTGTCCTCTTCCAAACATAGGCATGTACCGCATGTCTATTATGGAGAATGTTGAAATAAAGAAGCAAATCAAGGACTTGTTGGACAAGGGTTTCATAAGGCCAAGTACTTCGCCATGTGGGTCACCGATTGTATTGATTCCAAAGAAAGATGGCACTTGGCGTATGTGTGTTGATTTCAGGGCCTTGAACAAGATAACGGTAAAGAATCATTACCCACTCCCAAGGATAGATGATTTGCTAGACCAGCTGAAAGATGCTCGATATTTCACTAAGTTAGACTTGCGCAGTGGATATCATCAAGTAAGAATTGAAGAAAGTGACATTTGGAAGACAGCTTTTAAAACCAAACAAGGACTCTTTGAGTGGCTTGTGATGCCGTTTGGTTTGTGCAATGCACCTGCAACTTTCATGCGGGTAATGGATGATGTCTTGTGTCCTTTTCTTGATGATTTCGTTATTGTCTACTTAGATGACATCTTAATTTTCAGCAAGTCTAGAGAAGATCATGTCATGCATGTTAGGAAAGTACTTGATGTTTTGAAGAAGAATCAGTTATTTCTTAAAATGTCAAAGTGTGAATTTGGAAAGACTTCTTTGGTTTATTTGGGACACATAGTAGGAGGAGGTGCTTTGAGAATTGATCCTGCTAAGATTGAGGCTATTGTGAAGTGGCCTACTCCCAAATCCATAACAGAGGTAAGAAGTTTTTTGGGTGCAGCTCAATATTGGAGGAAGTTCATCTCTAACTTCTCTTCTATAGTAGCTCCTATGCATGCAGTGACAAGTGTGAAGCATGCTTTCCAATGGGGAGGCAAGCAGCAAAAAGCTTTCGAATCTTTGAAAGAGAAGATTAGTTCAGCTCCAGTCCTTGCATTACCGGATTTGAGACAGCCATTTGAGATACAAACCGATGCTAGTGATTATGCCATGGGTGCAGTTCTTCTACAACATGGTAAGCCTATTGCTTTTCATTCTGAAAATTTTAATGGTGCTGTTGTAAATTACCCTACATATGATAAGGAGTTGTATGCATTGGTACAAAGCGTCAAAAAGTGGAAACACTATTTGATGGGCAAAGAAACTGTTATACATACCAACCATCAGCCCTTACAGTACTTGCAATCACAAAGCAAGTTACAACAGTCACGACACTTCAGATGGATGGACTTCTTGCAACAGTTCCATTTGGTAATAAGGTACAAGAAAGGTACTTTGAATAAGGTTGCTGATATGCTTTCAAGGCCTATTATTGGTGTTGTTACTTTACTTAAGAATGATTCCATTGTACATGATAGTTACATAGAACAATATGCATCTGATGATGACTTTAAAGATGTGTATGCTAACTTGAGTAAAGGGAATCATGTAGAGGAAAATGACTATCACATGCATAACAATTTGCTGTTTCATTTGCCTCTTATTGCTGGCCATTTTGGTGTAAGAAAAACAGTTGCACATCTACAGAGGTATTTCTATTGGCCTCGCATGGTAGATTCTGTTTCAAGGTTCATAAGAGGTTGTTCATTATGTGCTACAAGCAAGCCTAGTAATAGGAAGCTTGGTTTGTATACTCCTTTGCCGGTACCTTCTAGACCATGGGAGAGCATCTCTATGGATTTTGTAAGAGGTTTGCCAAAATCTAGAAAGCAGCATGATTATTTATATGTAGTAGTTGATCGTTTCAGCAAAATGTGTATACTTATGCCTTGTAAGAAAACTATAACTACTGAACAAACTGCTGAATTATTTTTTCATCATGTATGGATTCACTTTGGTTTGCCTACTTCCATTATTAGTGATAGGGATTCCAGATTTGTGGGGAATTTTTGGTCCAACCTATGGAGATGATGGACACAAAGTTGAAGAAAAGTACTGCTTTCCATCCACAAATAGATGGACAAACAGAAGTTGTGAACATAACCATTGTGCACCTCTTGAGAGGATATTGCGGCAAACATCCCAAGCTGTGGGATGAACATTTGCACTACATACAACATGCTTACAACCGTGCCAAGCACTCTTCCACAAACACCTCACCGTTTGAAGCTTGTTTTGGTTACTTGCCAAAATCACCTCTTGATTTCATTCTTGAGAAAGATGTTGCCATTGAGGGACATAGTGATATTGAAAAAGCTCATTCATTCATTGAAAGAATTCAGCAAATACATCAACAAATTCAAGAACAGCTTGAGAAGAGTCAAGGCAAGTACAAGGAAAGACACGACAAGCATAGAGTCGATCACAAGTTTCAAGAAGGGGATGAGGTATGGCTGTACATTAGTAAGGAAAGGATGCAAGGAGAAGGTAAAAAGCTGAAGCCTATTCGTTATGGTCCATTCAAAATCCTCAAGAAGGTTGGAAATAATGCTTTTCAATTAGATTTGCCTTCCTACATGCAAATGTATTCTGTTGTCAATGTGGAGAACTTACGTTTGTATGAACCTCCTTTGATTGTTGATCATGAAAGTGCTATTCCGCTGCCATCTATAGAATATTTCTCGCCAGAATTCTTAGATGAACTGAAAGAAGATACAATCCTTGAAAGAAGGACACACACTTCAAGGAGGGGCAGTGTAGATTATGTTCGGGTTGGTTTCAAAGGTAGCAAACCAAACAAGGAAAAGTGGATGGAGGTGGATAGAGTGAGGGAGTTGTACCCTCACATCTTTAACAGGTAGTTGAAGGCTTTTGGGGTCCAAAAACTTCCCAATGGGGAGGCGTGATCAGGTGCTCATGTCCTAAGTGTCATAAAATGCTCAAAATTTAAAGTGCTCAGAACTAGTTCAAAGTGGAATGACTAGAAAGTGCTCGTCCTCCTGATTCTGGCGCCACAAACAGTTCGAAAAACGGTCGTCGTATGAGGAAGTTATGGCAAAAAGAAGAATTTGTCAATAACATTGGAATTTTGAAATTTTTCAAAAAAAAATTAAAAGGAATATTCTGCAGAATATTCCTTGGAATATTCTAGGGAATATTCCCTTCGCACAGCCAATAGAAATCTGCCACGTGGCAGGCCCGGAGGCCGCCACGTGGCCCCCAGATGACGTCAGCAAGCTCATGGGCGCATGTTCAAAATTGTTGGGAGTTCAAAGTTTTGAACCCACGACCTATGGAATGATAACCCAACGCTTTACCATTGCACCAACACAGTCAGACATGTTAGATGGGTGGCATGAAATATTTTTAAATTTTAAAACTGTTGATGGGCGGGAAATGAAGGGGGCCAGCCCCTAAGCGGCCAGCCCCCATACCATATGACCGAGTGCCGAAAACCGTGGCCTAGCTCCTAACCCCGGCGCGGAATCCCATGCTAACCGCCAACATTTAATGTTACCACAGCAGTTAGACTGGCGGAGTTTTTGGCCGAGCGCCAAATTTGGGCGGTCCCACCATAATTGGCGGAGCTAACTGGACTCCAACTAAAGTTAGCTGGAGTGTTTCTAGGCATAACTGGAGGAAAGTTTAATTGGCCATAACTTTGGCTAGGAAAGGCGGTTTTGGACGATTTTTTTTTTATTTTCGGTATCTTCAACCTTCTAAAGCCATTGGTGCAGGTCTTACAGCCATCTGAGGTCATTTGCAGAGGTTTTGGAGCCGTGAAAGTTCTAGGAGCCACTAGGGCCCAGTTTTGTGAAGACTGTATAGGGTTGCAGGTATCCATTGGAGGTGATCCAATAGTCAATCCTGAAGGATTCAAGTGTTCTGAATCCATTTTTACCATCTATTCCACCTGTAGATGCTTCTATTCAGCTGTATATTCAATTTGAGCATTTAATGAAAACAAGGACAAGCCCATTTGGGGGCTTTGGACCCAACAGACGTAGCCCAGGAGGGGTGAACTGCTTTATCAACTTCTTTTGCATCTGTGGTTGATTTATTTTGCAGAAAAAATTCATTTTAGTGTGTTAAACAGTAAAAGGAATTAAATCTGCTATGCTTAAATGGGTCATGAACAGCTGAAAATTTCATTTGTATTCTTTCTGCAAGACATGGAAATATTTTAAACATGTATATTTCTGAATTGAATACCTTGCAAACAATTTACAAGTAGTTTCAAATTCAGATCATATATAACCAAACACTGAAGATTAGAGCGTCTAATAAGTTTCTTCCATCGCGGCAAAGAAACAAACTAAGGGATTCACTCTTTGCTCTTAAAATTAAGCAACCATCCAAGACAGCGAAAAGCAGCAGCGCTAAAAATATCGTAACACAATCTTCACTCAAGCAGAAATAAAAGAATATAGAAAATCTAAAGGCACTCCCAAGCTCTGCTCTCTCAGCTTGATGGTGTAAAACTGAAGGGGATTGAGATACAAGCTTGGGGACCAAACAGAAATATATATAGCCAAGCTTCGATCAAGCTTCTGTTGGCTATGTGTCAAGTGTTCCACAGATCATGGTAGAGAACTCCAGAGGGAGTAATGGACCACTTCAGAAGCTCCCAACAAGAAATTAATTAACTGCAGTTGATTTCCGTAATTTAAGGAAATTACTAGAGTTGGTTTCCAGAAATTAAGGAAATGATTGCAGTTTACTTCCATAATTGTAGGCAGCAGTTCGGAAAACATAAAGGAGCTTAACATTCTCCCACTTGGTCCATACTTCCAATCTTAATGTCTCATCTTAAACCCCATTGATAATCTGTATTAAGTAATAGATACATGAATCATGGCGATAAGTCCTCTAATGACGAGTATTATCCTCCATGTATTACTATGTATTTATTTCTACTAAAATCTATGTGGCAACAATTTCTTAATGAATAAACCCTACGTTTATTCTTGGTCCTACATAGATGAATTTTCTCAAATCAAATTAAGGTGCACATAAATATGAGAAAAACATCACAATAACTAAGAATTTCATTAAAATAACATTGTCCATACAATGAGAAACTACATAATTATTAATGGAACCAAGTCCCATATTAATTACATGATCCTTAAATTTAAACGGTGGCATGCCCTTAGTCAAAGGATCAACGATCATCAACTCAGTGCTGACGTGCTCAATGACCACTTTCTTTTCTTTAACATGTTCCCTTATAGCTAAATACTTAATGTCGATGTGTTTATTTCAACTCCCACTTTTGTTGTTTTTAGCCATAAAAACAACAGTTGAATTGTCACAATATATTCTCAATGGCTTAGAGATAGAATCCATAATTCTAAGCCTAGAAATGAAACTCTTAAGCCATACACCATGTAAAGTAGCCTCAAAACAAGAGACGAACTCAGCTTCCATAGTGGAAGTGGCAATCAAGGTCTGTTTGGCACTCCTCCATGATACAGCGCCACCGACCATCATATAAATGTATTGTGATGTTGATTTGCGTGAATCAACACATCCAGGAAAGTTAGAATCTGAGTATCCAATTACTTCCAAATTGTCTGTCCGTCTATACATAAGCATGTAGTTTTTGGTTCCTTGAAGGTACCTCATTACTTTCTTTGCAGCTCTCCAGTGGTCTATACCTGGATCACTCTAATATCATCCCAACATTCCCACAACAAATGCAATGTCAGGTCTTGTGCAGACCTGAGCATACATTAGGCTTCTGGAAGCAGAAGCATATGGAATGTTCTTCATTTGTTCCCTTTCAAAGTCATTCTTCGGACATTGGTTCAAATTGAACCTATCACCCTTCACAATGGGAGCTACACTTGGTGAAAAATCCTTCATCCGAAATCTCTCTAAAACTTTATTAATATAGGTTTCCTGAGACAGACCCAAGATGCCTCGAAATCTATCTCTATGGATCTTAATTCCAATGACATAAGATGCCTCACCCATATCCTTCATATCGAAATTCTTAGAGAGGAATTGTTTCACCTCATGTAGCAAACCCTTATCATTGGTTGCTAGCAAAATGTCATCCACATATAAAACAAGAAAACATATTTTACTCCCACTGACTTTCAGGTATATACATTGATCCATAATGTTTTCTACAAAACCGAAAGAAGAAATTATATTATGGAATTTCAAATACCATTGGAGGGATGCTTGTTTTAAACCATATAATGACTTCTTGAGCTTGCAAACCAATTGCTCACCATCACTAGAGGGGAATCCTTAAGGTTGTTTCATGTAAACCTCCTCCTCTAGATCTCCATTGAGAAATGTCATTTTCACATCCATTTGTTGCAACTCTAAGTCAAAATGGGCTACTAATGCCATAATTACGCACAAGGAATATTTCTTAGATACAGGAGAGAAAGTCTTCGTGTAGTTGATTCCTTCTTTCTGAGTGAATCCCTTAGCAACAAGTCTTGCCTTGTATCTCTCAATGTTTCCCAATGAGTCTTTCTTTGTCTTAAAGACCCATTTACATACAATGGCTTTTGCACCATTAGGCAACTCAACAAGATCCCAGACTTCGTTACTCTTTATAGAATTCATCTCCTCCTTCATGGCATTGTACCATAATTATGATTCTTTGAAACTCATGGCTTGTGAAAAGGACTCGGGATCATTTTCGGCTCCAATGTTGTAGTCAGATTCTTGCAAATACACAACATAATCATCAGGAATTGCTGATCTCTTTCGTATAGTAGATCTTCTTAGTGTTGTAACATCATCTTCCTAAGAAGTATGTGGTTCAAATCGTTGTTCAAAAGTTCTTGGCAGCTCTTGAACTACCTGATCTATTGGAATGTTGTCAGCAGCTTGTGGAACTTCAACAGTTGGTTGTTCAACACCAGTTTGTGCTTGAGGGGTGCTGTGAACAATGACCAATCTATCACTTGAGGTGGAAGGTTGAGATTCTGAACGATCCTTCTTAGAAACTATGTTCCTAGTTTGATCGCTCCCACTGATCAAGTCATTTTCAAGAAACTTTGCATTTCTTGATTCCACAATCCTAGCGCTGTGAGATGGACAATAAAATCTATAACCTTTAGACCTTTCAACATATCCAATGAAATACCCACTAATGGTGCTTGGGTCTAGCTTCTTCTCTTGTGGATTATATATTCTCACTTTAGACGGGCATCCCCAAACGTGCATATGTCGTAAACTCGGTTTCCAACCTTTCCATAATTCAAATGGCGTTTTAGGAATAGCCTTGGTTGGAACTCGATTTAATATTTACACTGTCGTCTTAAGTGCTTCAGTCCACAAGAATTAGGAAGATTGGAGTTGCTAAGCATACTCTGCACGATGTCCAATAATGTTTGGTTTCTTCTTTCTGCTACACCATTCTGATCGGGTGAACCATGCATGGTGTATTGGGCAACAATCCCATGCTCTTGAAGAAATTTAGCGAATGGCCCAGGTGCTTGTCCATATTCTGTGTATCTACCATAATATTCTCCACCTCTATCTGATCTCACGATCTTAATTTGCTTGCCGCATTGTTTCTCTACTTCAACCTTAAAGATCTTAAAGGCATCTAATGCTTCGCTCTTTTTATGAAGAATGTAGAGATACATATATCATGAGTAATCATCTATAAAGGAAATGAAGTATATCTGACCATGTGAGTCCATGTCTGGACTACATATATCAGTATGTATGATCTCTAATATGTCTGAACTCCTATTGGCACCTTTCTTTGACTTGTTGGTCTACTTTCCCTTTATGTAGTCCACACAAGTCTCAAAATCAGTAAAATCCAGAGTATTAAGTACCCCTTCATTTACCAATATTTTAATTCTTTCTATGGAGATATGACCTAGTCTCTGGTGCCATAATTTAGAGGAATCTTCATTAATAACACATCTTTTAGTGCCAATGTGAACATGCATTGAATCATTAGAAAAAATACCATTCCCAACAAAATCAGATTTATAAAATAGACTGAAGGATTTTTCTGAAAAGTTTAAGGAATATCCAAACAGTACAAGCCTTGAAACTGAAATCAAGTTTCTAGAAAAACTTGGAACATAAAAGGTCTTTTCCAATTCTAAAACAAAGCCACTACTTAAAGTTAAATAACATGTTCCTATAGCTTCCACATGTGAACCCATCTTGTTTCCTGATAAGATGCTTTGCTCACTTCCCACTGGCTTCCTTAGGTTTTGAAAACCCTGTAAGGAATTCGAAATGTGAATTGTTGATCCAAAATCAATCCACCATGTGTTAATATTGACATTAACCATATTAGATTCATAACAAACAAACGAGATTAAATTACCTTTGTCCGCAAGCCATTTCTGAAATTTGGCGCATTCCTTCTTCATGTGTCCCTTCTTTTTACAGAAGAAACACTTGGAATCCTTCTTGATATCGGCTTGGGGAGGTACTTTACCTTTCCCTTTCCGATTGGCTTGAGATTTTCCCTTTCCACGTGTTGCCAGCATTGCACTTTCTCTCAATACCATCACCAATCTCTCTTCCTCTTAAACACACATGGTCATGAGTTCATTAATTGACCATTTATCCTTATGTGTGTTGTATGAGATTTTGAAGGGTCCGTATTGGTGTGGAAGGGTGTTCAGGATGTAGTGTACCAGGAAAGACTCCGATATTTCAACCTCGAGTTTCTTCAATTGAGCCACAGTGTCCCTCATCTGCTTAATGTGCTCGTGCACACCTTTCACACTGGTGAGCCTTAGGGATGAGAACTTCATGATTAGGGTGCTTGCTAGTGCCTTGTTTGAAGTGACGAATTGATCATCAATGGCTTTTAGCAAGTCTCGGACCTTTTCGTGCTGATCAACGGAACCACAAATACAAGCTGAAATTTTAGTCTTAATGAACATCATGCTTAGGCGATTAGATCTCTCCCATCGTTCATAAAGCGTGATGTCCACTACAGTGCTGGTATTAGTGAGTGTCGGTGGTTCATCTTTCCTAATATCATAGTCTATGTCCATCCACCCCAAATGAAGGAGAACCCTCTCCTTCCAGACCTTATAGTTTCTCCCTTAAGTTCAGGGATATCACAACGAATTTCAGAGAAATTTGCAAGTTGTACAACTGCATAAAATTAAAGATCACATGCTTATGTTAAAATTGAGGCGTTTTACCAATGTAAATCATGCTTAAAATTGAATCTAATGACATAAAAATTGCCTGTGGGCCAAATTTCCAATTCAAGCACATTCAATTATTTTTTATGATATAATTTATCAAATTATTCACTTAATTCATAATTCTAAAGGGTATATTATGATTATAATTAGATATAAATTCTATCTTAGATTTGAACTTTATGATAAAACTATTAATTCATAATTCCTGTGGGTAAGTTATGAATATTTTATCCTAATTAATTATATAAATATAATAAAAGTTCTTGTGGGATAAAATTTATTATATTTATTATAATTAATTACAATTAATGTCTAAATATTCTTTATGTGATCCTGATCAAACTTAATATATAATATTATTTAATTAGAGATGTTGTAGCTATTCTCTAATCAATTAAAAACTATATAGATCACTTAGACATTATTTATTATAAATTGCATAAACAAAACTATACACAGTACTTCACATTTCATGCTACGTGTAATGGCGTATACACAATTTAATATGAAGCAATTACAAAATATAGAAAGCGGAAACACTCGCCGCACTGACGAAGCACTTAAAATTTACTTATAAGATTATAAACTAATCTTTAACCAGAGTAAAAAACAATGTTTCGTGAAAGGAATAAGTCAAAATGACAAAAAACCCAGAAATACGATTATTGGGTTGAATCATGTAAATTCAATCACAATTTTAACAATTAAATTCTCGTCAACCATATTTCCACAACTGCATTTCTTTTTTAGAGTAATAGCATAAATCTGTAAATGTTATTTAGCTATTTCACTTACTAGTTTATATGTTTTCAAAACATTATTACTGCAATTAAACTGATGCCTGTTGTAGCTTTGGAGGACCAAAAGATAATGAAAAATAGCCATGGATAAGGATAGCAGGATGTGAAATGAAAATAATTCAACCAGGCGGTAGGCCAGTATGTCTATAACACCAAGGCATAGATAAAATAGGCTCCGATACCAAATGAGAGTATAATAACATTTCTATAACAATCGAAAACTAACTTTAATGTGGAATAAACTTTAATGCCCAAGAAAAATACCTCCAACCATTGATGCCGCTCACACTCCAAAACCAAATTTTCTGCTACGCTTGAGGCAGTCCCTTCTTCAGTGATTCAATTTACCCTTTCACAGAACAGAGCCTCTTGGGAACAATTTCTCCCTTTTAAAAAGTGTATACAAAATACGACGTCAAAGCAAATGTTTCAATTTCTTTAAAGACATGGTATTCGCTTCCGTAGCACCAAAGGTAACGATTTCTTCACCAGATTTTGCACCTCTGTGATTTAAACTTCTGCTGAGAATATAATGAGCTCCTCGTCAACAATTCAAAACTCTTGCACTTCATGTATATAACCAAACACTGAAGATTAGTTTAATGCGTCTAATAAGTTTCTTCCATCGCGGCAAAGAAACAAACTGAGGGCTTCACTCTTCACTCTTAAAAGTAAGCAACCATCCAAGACAGCTGAAAGCAGCAACACTAAAAATATCGTAACACAATCTTCATGCAAGTAGAAATAAAAGAATACAGAAAATCTGAAGGCACTTCCAAGCTCTGCTCTCTCAACTTGATGGTGTAAAACTGAAGGGGATTGAGATACAAGCTTGGGGACCAAACAGAAATATATATAGCCAAGCTTCCATCAAGCTTTTGTTGGCTATGTGTCAAGTGTTCCACAGATCATGGTAGAGAACTCCAGAGGGAGTAATGGACCACTTCAGAAGCTCCCAACAAGAAATTAATTAACTGTAGTTGATTTCCGTAATTTAAGGAAATTACTACAGTTGGTTTCTAGAAATTAAGGAAATGACTGTAGTTTACTTCTGTAATTGTAGGCAGTAGTTGGGAAAACGTAAAGGAGCTTAACAACAGGCTATTGAAATGGATGGAAAACCCACGCACGTTTGATAATGGAGGATTCCAAACGTTTGGACGAGCCTAATATTTTCATGTTTTTGATAACTCTGTGCTAGGTTTGTGGAGGAGAATGGAAGGGGGGTAGAAGTTTTATAAAACCAGCCATGGTCACTGGCGATGCAATGAAATGAACTGTTGCGCACGTGATATCTTTGGAGGTTCACATTAATAATTAAATTAAAATTAATAGAAGAACATGAAGCTGGCAGTGAAATCATAGGGAGTTTTGGAGGTTCACATTAATTAATTAAATTAAAATTAATAGAAGAACATGAATCAGGCACTGAAATTATAGGGAGTTGTCTTTACTGTGATTTTTTCGATGTTTTTCTTGTGGATTTTTCTGGTCTAATTTCTCTAAAATTTGGTAGGATTTCATTGAAATCACAAGATTGATGGGTAAACCTTGCAAAATAGAAGTGCCCTAGGGGTTTTTCATGGTGATGAATCCATATATACAGTCAAAAAACTAGTTTAAATAACACAAATCAAGATTTCACCTCAATTTTTTCACTTAATTCCAGCGGAAACTCCAAAAAGTCGCACTATAGACAACTCCAAATCATAGTTCTCTAATATGCAGAGCATATTCCCTACACATTCAATCTCACCGGTCCACTTAAATAAAAATAAAAATAAAAATAATAAAAATAAAAAAATAAAAAAAAAGTCAACCACCCTACATCCACCCCAAGGTTAAATAATATCATCTACCATTGTTGGGTATGTGAATTATTTTGTAAAAGAAGTTTAGGTTTTAAGCTAGTTGGCTACCCACATTAAAAATTAGTGTCTCTTGCATGTTGTATGTTATTTTTAATTGAACTAAGAATTTGGTTTAAACATAAAAATATATTGTTGATTACTTTACTTAAGAAGTGTTGAGAGACTAGTTCAAGTCTAGTATAATCAATCTAGGTTGGTCATCGAGAAGAAATATGTTGGTGTCGTACACTCAATATTTCATGGTGTGTCTTAATCTATGTAGGTCTTACTAGGGCCATGGTAGGTGGTATCAAAGCTGAAGTGAAAAGAATTAGTGCTCTTCGGCACACTGCCATAGTCATGACAGGTGGCTCTAAAAAAATCAGATTTTGTAGACAATGATAATTGAGACGATCACAAGGCAAGTAGTTTATTTGATTAGTAATTCTTGGTGTGATAAATTTGTGTGCACCTATGGTTGGTTTGTAGTGGGGAGCTGGTGACACAAAGATGGAGCTAACTATTTTAGTTCAATATGTAGATTTTCCACGTGATCATGGTGAGAAGACAGATGGGTTGGAAACATATATGCAACAAATGACCAAGATGTTCAATCAAGCTAGAAAGGAACTTTAGGAAGCTACAGATGCAATAATGTAGTTCAAGGATGATGATGTGGCAGAAATATTGAAAGATGTGGAGAACAAGTTCATATCCATTCAAAAAAAAATGAGATTAGGAAGATGCAATCTCCATTGAAGAGAGTTGTTGGAAAGGAGGCGTTCATTAATGCACCTATGAGGATCAAGATCAATGAACCAAAGTTATATAATGGGATGAGAATTGCAAAGGTATTGGGGAATTTCAATTGGAATATGAAACACTAGTTGAATTAGATGAATATGAGTACAAATGGGACCAAGGTGAATGTTGTGGCTATGTTTCTAACACAAACCACTAAGTTGTAGTGGAGATATTGGGTGGAGGACTTTATATTAGGTCACATGAAGGACATAATTGTTACACAAGAAAACTTGTTGAGCATTGTTTTGCATGCACAGTTTGGGCCTAGTAACCTAGCATGGATAGCTTGGAACTAGTTATTGTCCATGAAGGATTCAAGGAAGATCTAGACATACATCAAAGAGTTTTCAGGGTTCATGCTTGAAATCAAGGATGGGTCAAAGGAGAAAAATTACTCTATTTCATGAATGGATTGTAGCCATGGGCAAAAAATGAATTGCAATGATATAATGTGTAGAATCTTGTAGCAATTATCACTGCAATAGATAATTTGTTGGACTATAGAGGCAATTTGAAATATTGTCCAAAGAGAATTGAAGAAAATCATGGTGAGAAAGGAAAGAAGAATAAATATAAGGTAAAGAGAAAGGTGTACAAGGAAGGAGAAGCTAAGAGGATGGGCGTTGCAAAGGAGAAGAATCTAGTATTATGTTGGATCTATGTCAAGGAACATTATGCGAAGGACTATAATTTGAAGTAGTTGTCAACTTTGGAGTAGATAGAGAAGCAAACTAATATAGATTAGATCATTATATAATTTTTCATCCATCTTTGTGCTTTTGAAGTGGGAAAATAGAAGGAATCAACTTACAAAAGTAATTTTATTGACAGGACCCAATTTGGAGAATTGGATTCGTATAAGGGAGGACCCATTGTTGGTGGATTTCCAACACCTTCAACATATAGGTATCCTGAAGTAGAAAAAAATCTTAGTTGATATTTTAAAGGTAAGGAATCAAAATTCGTATATCTACAATATTGTGTCCTCTCATATTTATAGTTCTTAAGATGTTAATGTTTTTCTAGTTTAGAAAACCATGCAGCGATAAACACTTTAACATTGATGTGGCTACAAACTTCTAATCTAACCAAATCGGGAGATTCAATTAACAATCCCCTAAGAGTTTTAGCAATTCAACAATCCACTGAGGATTTGTTTAGAGCGACTAAGGATTTCATTAAGATGATAGATGATATATATATATATATATATATATATATGCAAAACATTTATTTTTATCTATTAATAAAGGATTTATTGTTTATTAATTTTATCAACACTAATTTTTTTGTAGAATTAAATTTTAGTTTATGTTTCTAGTATTATGAAAAGGTATATGTCTTCCAAATTCTTTAAGAAACTTCTCTACACATTATATATATACACACTATACATATAAATATATAATTTTGAATTCAAAGCTACTCTTATCGCTAAAATAATGATTTTGTTTGCATCAACTAAACTAAATGAATAGTGTAAATGACATAAACACTTCAACTACAAACTAGTGTTGTTAATGAAGTGTCTCAAGGCTTTACATCCATATGCTTACTGAGTTTAAAACAAAATTTATATAAAATCGATAACTTATTTTCTTCCACTATGTAACAATGGCAGTGAGCCATTAAACCCAATTTTCTTTCCATGCAGGCACTGCCCAAAACCATCGAGTCCAAGCACTTTTCGTAATAATAACCATTGGATCCAAGCACCAAATGCATGGGCCCAATTCATACATCACAACCACTAGGTTTTATATTTAATCCACCTTTACGTTAGAAGGAAAGCACGGGATTTTAAACAATACACATATAATAGGTGCGGCCCTATTAATATTCAACCTTGGCACTTGAAACCCAAGGCTCACATGAACATGCCTCATGACCGATGGAAGTAATCTCGGACCTTAGTAATTTAGAACCCAAGCGCAAATGACCTCCTTTCTAATCTGTCGAGAAAAAACCTATGAGATGGAGATTCTTCTCTATGAACTGTCACATGTGAAGATTCTCATCTACTGTCATCCCAGGATCTTGGATCTCAAAATTTTCCTTTGTGCACACCTCTTGAAACTTCTAAGAGATAAACTTTGATATGGAGATATTATCACTAACTAAATGTACTCTAAGTCTACGCATTCAAACCCCATTACACACACACCTACTAACTACATCCACGAATAAACAACAATTATTTATACTTTTATTATATATGAGCTTATCATTGAGGAATGAAAATTGCTCGACCAACAGGAGAGGAAGGAACTAGTTAAGACCATGGTTAAAAATTCATGTAAAAAATACAAGACCTTGGTCATGGGACACGTATTCCAAGCTAAATGGTGGAAAAAAAATCCTAGTGGGTGTTCATTTCGGTTATTATGGGTAAGGAAATTGGTAAAGGTAATGACAAAGTCTTTGGAAAGGCATGAGGCATTAATTGGCATTTTATTTACGAAAATAATTAAAATTAGGAGAAAGGAAGGTGAAAGATCATAGGTTGCATGTGAGGAGGAAAATCAAGGAAAATAATGGAAAATAGAGGCCTCACTAATAAAAAGGCTTCTGAGGATCAATTCATAGACTTTTTTCAGTTCAGATTTGGATCTCTCTCTCTATTCTCTCTCTCTCACTCTTGAACACTTAGAGTTTTCTTGGAGCACTTTGGCATTGGATCAAGAAAGGCAAAGGAGGCAAGAGGAAGGAAAGAGCAAGCAAGGAAGAGCAATATCAAGCAACTACAACATGATTCTTTGTAGGTATCGATTTGAATTTGTGTTTTACTTACTAGATTTGGAATGCATGGTATTGCATGTGGTTCTTTGTTTTTATGGCATGGGTTTTTCCAAGTGTGACAGTGTTTTCAGCCTAGCTTTGCCATTTTCAGATAGCCATGGTGTGATGGGGTTCTCATGTCTTGGTTGAGATGGATTGTCTAATGGATTTGAAGCTAAGTGAGGTGGATTTCCGAAAGAAATATCATGTGGCCTAGTAATCCCTAAACTAGATTGTGGATTACGATAAAGCCACTAACCTAGTGACCCTTGAACCAAACTGTGGGTAATTGTAAATCCAAGTATTATGTGCCTTGATGGGCCTAGGAATCCTCTACTAGTTAATGGCGGGATATACAGTAAAGCCTAGAGGTGGTTTCCCTTGAATAAACTAGGAATCCTTGTCAGTGAATGACGAGATATATGGTAAATCCTAGAGGGTGGAGTCTCACTTTAGGGCCTAGTGATCCTTGGATTGGACTATGGATTGCGGTAAAGCCTAAGAGACTAGGAGATAGGAAAATTCCCCACAGTGTAGGTGGATAAATCCGATGGCATCCATTCTTGTTTTGGCCTAGTGATCTGGTGAAGATCATGGTAAAGCTTGTTATTACATGTTTATTGCATTGGCCTTTGTGATCTGGGATGGATTACAGTAAAGCTTGGTTTCTATTGATGAGGGTGAGGTGGTTTAGCCTCAGTATGCCCTGGTTGGTTCTTATGGTTTGAGTCAACATTCATGCTTGAAATATGGCACAGGGGTGAATGGCTGAAGAGAGATTTGGCTCAGCCATTCTATGGTCAGGTGGAACATAGCAGTCTCATCCCAAGTTGGATTTTGCATTCATTAATAAGAGGTTCTTTCCTTGATACCTTATGTATAAATGTATTGGTTATATGTGGATTCTATGGCTGATCTATCCTTGATATTTTTGTTGTTATTATGTTGTTTATAAGCATGTATTATGACAATGATAATGTATGGCTCTCCTCATGTTTTTATTTGTAAATGAATGAACAAGGTATCTATGACCTAATAGATGATAAGGCAGTTAATGATATAAGGGAACAATGCTTCTTTGCGATTCTCATATAAGTATGAGACTCGTATCCTTAAATTTGTTGTTTACATCTGTATATTACATATTTGTGATATGTTTGATGAAATTCTTGTCATGGCTAGTCAAGGTCCAGTCAAGCCCTTGTTCAGGGAATTGCATTTGTATCATCATTGCCTTGTTATGTTTATGTTCTGAAGGTGTTGATTTAATTTTGGGCATTAACCTGGGCTCTGGACCTGAAAAAGTGGCCCAAATATCGGGGACGCTTGCATAGCACTGAGTAAAATATTCCTTGGATGTTGCATACCATGTTATGGGAGCGTCCATAGCCCTCTCGATGCTAGCATGCCCATAGAATAGGAGATTCTGGGGGTTAATTGGTCTAAAAACATAGTGGGACCCACGGGATGATTGTCGGAAAGGTTGGGATAGTTCCTGGGAGACCTGTAGATGATATGTAAGGTCTGTATGTTGTGTTTCCATCGATTCCACTTCCTTAAGGTCCCATAGGAGGTTGAATCCCATCATAGTAGCTTCTCGTCACATGTTTACCCTGGTTGGTCGGTTACTTGGGTAGATGTGGGAGGAGGGTGTTATAGAGTGTTATTAGAGAATGGTTCACCCCTTGGACTGGATGGGTGGTGTGTGTTGGTCATGCATTCATGCCGATTACACGTGTGTTAATCATCCTTATGATATATGTGCTTGTTTCATATGCATGGTGTCGGTCATTGTTGTAGTGATGTCGCCATGTGAAAGAGGATGTTGTTGTTGTGAAGTGTGTCATCATGAGTGTATGATTGGTTACATGTTTTTTATGCTTGCGTATTGTTAGTATGCATTGGTATGGTTGTTGTTTTCATGCATGAGGTCATGGTGCATGGTTGATATGGTCATGAATTGATGACTGGACTCTAACTAGAATGATTTTTATGTGTTGAGACACTTATTTGTTATATGTTGATATCATGTTATGCATGCATTGTCATGGTTATGATTATGCATGTATGGTAGGTCATACATGTGTTGTGAGGTCATTGTATGCAATTAGGTCATCATGATGATATTGGTATGCTATGATGCTAATGTGTTGGCTGATATAGAGCAGAAGATGCAAACCATCAGAGTGAGGTTGCAGCACTAAACTTTGAGGCAAGAAGATGTTGTTATACATGTTTGTATGTTGGGCATGTAGGTATGTTACTTAATGGATTGTTATATACATTAGGGTTATCTACATGTTTGTCATTTATTGTTATTATGGTTACATGTATGATAATTTCTAGTTGATTAGTGTATTCATATGCACATGTGTCAGATAGTCATGAACGATAGTAACCTGTGGTTGTATGCATTGATATTGTTGTTTTATGATAGTTAACTTGCTTATTATGTTATATGTTGTTGATGAGCATGTTATATGTTAACTTGTATATGTTAGTTAATGATTAGGGTTATTGCATTAAAATCTTGATGTTATATGTAACATACTAATTTGGATTGGTCTATGCAATTGGTTAGGCTCATAACATTCAAATATGAGTTAATACATGGTGATATTATGTCATGCTAATCTAGACTGATGGTGCATATGTGATTGTTATGCATGAATGAAAATTGTTTATGAGTTTATGATGTGAACATGTTAGCTAGCTATTGTTATTGATATCATTACCTTATTTATGGATGAGTTGATATGTTGTGAATTTATTTCATGTTAATTGAGCTTGATTGTGCAGACAAGCTAGCCTCTCCTGAGATGCATTAAGGTATGAGTTTCCTTATGGCGTATATTTGGTGCTTGATTGTTTAATTATGTTATTTATTTGGTGTTTGTTGTCTATTATGTCATCTAGTTGATTTATCTATCACGATATGTTTATAGTTTGTTTGAATGTTTGGTTAATTGCATGATATGAGTATGTGTCTATAAGATTGCATGAAGAAATGATCTCGTTTTAAGATGGTCGTACTAACACATATGTGTTGAGATAGCTGATATGTACTTGAGTGTAACAATATGTATTATGACTTATGTATGTGAGTTCATTGTTGAGTATGACATGGTTTTTAGACTTGATAAAGGTTGATTTAAAATTAATAGATATGTTTTCTTGATCTTTGAAACATCGACATGTGTGAACAATTGCATGAAATATGCTTGGTATTAGCATGATAAGGTAATAATGGATGTGTATATATAACTAGCAGTTGGGTGATGTGATAGTACATAGTAAAACTTAGTTGTAGCAAGGTAAATGGTAAACGAAAGGGAATTGGGCAAGAATTCCTTTGGCTATTTTTAGAAACATAATTCAAATAAATGAGTGTTTTGCATACAGGAAGCCTTCTTAACCTTGATTTTGTCTGAAATTATGCGGATATGTGCTATAGTTATGAACATGTATTTGATAGGTACATCAACTAGTTGGTAGTTATAGCTGGATCCATCAAAGGATTGGAGTCCCTTGAGATATGGCTTGGACGTGTTCATTTGCAAGGCAATGTGCTTAGCACAACAACGTAAGGTATCTTGTGTATTGTTATGTTTATTTATTCACTGACAGTTAGGTGTTGATGGAGGTATGGTGCAAGGGATTGCATGGAAAAGAGGCTTCCATGAAATCTCGAAAAAGACTCAGGTTGATATTTCCCTTGGAAGCATTGGGAACCATGGGGATTGAGTCATGGTGTCTGTTTTCAGTCTTGTGCTTTTTTTTTTCTTTTGGTGATTTGTTGTGATTGATTGTAGTTTTGTTTGTGTTTTGTGCATGGCCATGCCACTTTGTTGTGGTGGCGTATTGTTGTTTGGTTTCCATGGTTTCTTCTTGTTTTCTTCTCAGACTTTCCTTTATTGTTTTGAGCATCTGGGAATTGGTTGGGGAAGAGGAAATTAATGGAGTTCAGGGAGTGCTCAATAAAACCTAGCAGGTAATGTAAGACTCGAATGAATCTCTGTGCATGAGTAAGGGAATTTGAAGGTAAGAATATGACAATCGGTTGGATTGGTTCGGTCCATTAGTGTAAATGGATAGTGGCAGTATAATCATGAGCAAGGTAATAAGAAAGGAAAGTAAATGGATCTGAGGTCTTAGATGCCTTAGCTATTTTGGGGATGATTGTTCTCAATGTTATGCATGGTGTGCACAAAAACAATACTTCCCTTAACCTTTACCTTATGATACCTGGTAACTATGTTGTGATCATGATTATGTTGATCTCTATATATGTATACATGTATGTATTTATGTATGTCATGTCTGATAGGTTCATCATGGATCATGATTGTTTTTATGCTAATATTTATATGTATATATGTATGTATGTATATTGTCGTATGACAAAATCATGAGTTTTTTATGCTAATGTTTATGTATATGTATGTATGTATCCATGTATCTATGTCACTGTCTAACAAGGTTGTCAGGGATCATGCTTGTGGAGGAATGATTGCTTATGCAAGTGAGTGGCATGACAAGGTTCCTAGTCTTATGGGGAATCAAGTGGGAAGAGTAGTCCTGACAAATCTATGAGGTAAGTATCATATGGATATGAATCTATATTATATTGTATAGTATGTTTATGTTATGGACAGGCTAGGTCGAGCGATACATCAGGGAAATGAAAGAAGTGGTGTCTATGGCATGTTGGGACAAGCATGGATAAGACACTAGAAGAAAGGATGCTTGGTAGAGACAGTGTGGTTTTGGATGTGTGGTACTACTGTTGTGCATATGTTGTATATGTTGTACATGTTGCATCTATGATGTTGTGCACATGCGGTGTTGTGTATATATAGTGTGTGAACATATTGTACCATGTGAATGATGGATATGCGGTGTTATGTGCATATGGTGTTATGTGCATGTTGGATATGTAGTGTTGTGTACATAGGGTGCTATGTACATGTTGTATATGCATTTCTATGTACATATGGTGTTGTGTGCATGTTGTACATGTGGTGCTATGTATGTATGGTGATGTGTGCAATGTGCATGATTGTAGAAGGGGTGATGTGAGCATGTGGTGTCGTGTACATGTTGTAAAATGGTGTTGTATGCATGTGGTGTTGTGTACATGCGGTGTCATGTACATGTCATGCATGTGGTGTTGTGTACACCTGGCGTTGTGTACACATTGTACATGTGGTACAATGTATATGTGGCATTGTGTACACGATGTACAAGTGGTACCATGCACATGTGATGTTGTGTATGCATTGTGCAGGTGGTGTTGTGTACATGTGGTACTCTATACGTGTTGTACATAGGATACTAGTGTACATGTGGTATTGTGTGCATGTCATACATGTTATCTTGTGGGCTTGCAGTACTATGTATGAGCATTGTGTAGTCGTGGTATAGTGACATATGTATTCATTATGTTGTACTATGTGTACATATTTTTTTTGTGTTGTACATCGGGTGTATGTGTATGTATTATGGTGTGGTGTACACTTGGTGTAGGTGTATGAGTTGTATGCCAGGTGTAGGTGCATGTATTGCATGGTGTTGTGTGTCGTGTGTGGTTGTATGTGTAGGATGTACACTATGTGTATGTGCACATGGTTGAGGAGAAGGCACTTGGTGTTTGTTGAGTGTGGCAACCGATTCAGAGTGTATATGGAATAAGGACAAAGGTAGAAGCTAAGGATTGATTAAAGGATAAGTATTAGTATTTTATTTCAGTTTTGTTATGCATGTGATTTATGATTCTAGTCTATCATGATTACATGTGATCTATGATTATGGTTTTTGATGGTTACATGTTATTTATGATGGTTGTGTTTTGAGCTAACCTGATATGATATGTTTATTCATGATTATTTGATCAAATAGTTAGTTTGACTTGTTGTGATAGGAAGTACACAGGATTGCAAGTGTACCTTATTGATGAGCTACCAATGAGGTACAATGTGAATTTATTTCAATTTGTTTTAAATATAATAGAGGTTATGTGCTTGGTATAGGAAGCATGGAAATTCCCGGTTGGGTGGTTGAAATTGACTAAAAGAATTAGAAGTGTTAGTGAAAGGAATTCAAGCAGGTAGCAGTATGTTGGTAAAGCACTTCAAGAGTAGGGCCATTGTGGGATATTGGTACCCAATAGTGTCGATTGATTTCCATGAGCATGCTATGACCAGTATGATGGTTTTGAGGCAGGTATATGCCTTGGTTTTTGACCTTCTAATACGAGGATGCCTTGCTAAGGGATGGATCACCCAGGATAGGGGATGTCGGGGAACTTGGAAGGTGAGTGACTGCACGAAAGGGGTGACTAGATCGCTCAAGGGACTGTGTAGCAGAAAAGGGAAGGTTGGGGATGGATTTGTTTTGTCATTAGCATTTCTAGATCAAATCATATGCACATTGGGAGTGCGCCCTGGAACAATGAGTCAGTAACTTTTCACTGAGAGTTATTGGATACAAATTTGACTTTCAAAATAGATTATGGACTTCTTGGGAAGGAGGTGAATCCTAGTACTACTTTTGAGGGTGGAGGTGTGAGCCTCTAGATTCCCTTGTTGATTGATACGGGCATCGTATCCTTTTATTAGTTGGTTGAGAAAATGTGCATATGTGTGTATTATTATAAAAATTGTATCAAGCTGGATTTACAAAGCTCCATAGATAGTATGATTATTTGTTGGGTGAAGCAAATGTGTATGTGTGTATATGTGGTTATTATTGTAAATGCCATAATGAGTTTTGTTATAAAGCTCTAGTAAACGGTATGTTCATCATGTTTTAGCGGGTGGTCATTGTAAATATTGCAAGGAGTTGAGTTATAAAGCTCCATCGGCAGTATGTTTTGTTTTCAATGGTTCTGCTGGTTATAAGTGTCATTGAACACTGAGGATGGTGTTCCCCCAAGGGGGAGGGTTCTATAACAGACTTGGTTAAAAATCCATGTAAAATATATAAGACCATGGTCATGGGACTGGTATTCCAAGTTGAATGGTGTGAAAAACATCCTAGTGGGTGTTCATTTTTGGTTATTATGGATAAGGAAAATGGAAAAGGAAATAGCAAAGACTTTGGAAATACATGTGACATTAATCTAAATTTTATTTATGAAAATAATATAAATTAGGAGAAAAGGAAGGTGAACAGTCACAAGTTGCATGTGAGGAGGAAAATGAAGGAAAATAATCGAAAATGAAGAAAATAGAGGCCTCATTAATAAAAAGGCTTATGAGGATCAGTTCATAGACTTTTTTTTTTTCAGTTCATTTTTGGAGTTCTCTCTCTATTCTCTCTCTCTCAATTTTAGACACTTAGAGTTTTCTTGGAGAACTTTGTCCTTAGATCAATAAAGGAAAAGGAGGCAAGAGTAAGGAAGGAGCAGGCAAGCAAGATCACATTCAAGTAGCTACAACAAGATTCTTTGCAGGTATCAATTTGCATGTGTGTTTTCCTTTCTAGATTTGGCATGCATGGTATTGCATGTGGTTCTTTGTTGTTATGACATGGGTTTTTCTAGGTGTAATAGAGTTTTCAGCCTAGCCTTTCCATTTTTGGATAGCCATGTTGTGATGGGGTTCTCATGTTTTGGTTGAGTTGGATTTGTGGATGGATTCAAGCTGAGTGGTGTGGATCTCCGAAAGAAATAACACATGGCCTAGTAATCCCTGAACTGGACTGTGGATTAGGATAAAGCCACTGGCCTAGTGACCCATGAACCAGACTGTGGGTTACCGTAAATCTAGGTATTGTGTGCCTCGATGGACCTACAAATCCTTGACTGGTTAATGGCAGGATATACGGTAAAGCCTAGAGGTGGTTTCCCTTGATTAGGCCTAGGAATACTTATAAGTGAATGACGAGATATATGGTAAATCCTAGAGGTTAGAGTCTCGGTTTAGGGCCTAGTGATCCCCAGATGAGACCATGGATTGGGGTAAGTCCTAAGAGACTAGGAGACAAGAAAACTTCTCACGGTGTAGGTGGAGAAATCCGATGGCATCCATTCTTGTTTTGGCCTAGTGATCTGGTGAAGATCATGGTAAAGCTTGTTATTACATGTTTATTGTGTTGGTCTAGTATTCGGGATGGATTATGGTAAAGCATGCTTTCTATTGATGAGGGTGAGGTGGTTTGGCATCGGGATGCCTTGGTTGGTTCTTTTGGTTTGAGTCTCACATTCATGCTTGGAATATGGCACAGGGGTGAATGGCTGAAGAGAGATTTGTCTCAACCATTCTATGGTCAGGTGGAATGTGGTAGTCCCATACCGAGTTGGAATTTTCATTCATTAATAAGGGTTATTTCCTTGATATCTTATGTATAAATGTACTGGTTATATGTGGATTATATGGCTGAAGTATCCTAGATATTTTTGTTGTTATTATTCTGATTATAAGCATGTATTATGAAAGTGATGATGTATGGCTCTCCTCATGTTTTTATTTATAAATGAATGAACAAGGTATCCATCACCTAATAGATGATAATGCAACTAATGATATAAGGGAACAATTCTTCTTAGCGATTCTTAGATAATCATGAGACCCATATGCTTAAATCTGGTTTTTACACCTGTAGATTACATATTTGTGATATGTTTGACGAAATGTCTGTCATGGCTAGTAGGGGTCCAGCCAATCCCTTGTTCATGTAATTGCATTTGTATCATCATTGCCTTGTTATCTTTTTGTTCTGAATGTGTCATTTAATTTTGGCAAGTGACCTGGCCTCTGGGCCTAAAAAGGTGGCTTAAATCCCAGGGGCATTGGCACAACACTAAGCAAAATAGTCCTTGGACGCTTGCATGCCATGATTTGGGAGCACCCAGAGCCCTCTAGACATTGGCGTTACAATAGCATGGGAGATTCATGGGGTTAATTTGTCTAAGAACTCAGTGGGACCCAGGGGTTGGTTGCTGTAAAGTTTGGGATTGTTCCTAGGAGTCTTGTAGCTGATGTAGAAGGTCTGTGTTTTTTGTTTCCATTGATTTTACTTCCTTAAGGTCACATAGGAGGTTAAATCCCATCATAGTAGCCTCTCATCACATGTTTACCCCAATTGACCGATTACTTGGGTAGATGTGGCGGAAGGGTGTTACAAATACCCACTGGAACCAAGCATTAAATGCAAGGGCCCAATTCTTATATCAAAACCACTAGGTTCAATCTTTAAACAATCTTTACATTAGAAGGCAGGTGTGGGATTTCAAATGATACACATATAGTATGTGCGTCCCCACTAATATTCAACACCAATGCTTAAAACCCAAGGCTCACATGATCACACCTCATGATTGATGGAAGTATTTTCGGACTTCGACAATTTAGAACCAAAGTGAAAATTGCCTCCTTTCTAATCTTCTAGGAAACCTCTAAGACATAGATTCTTCTTCGGAAAATTTGGCATGAAGATTCCTGTCTACTTTCATCCCCAGATCTTAGATCCCGCACTTTTCCTTTGTGGACACCTGTTGAAACTTCTGAGAAACAAACTCTGAGATGGAGAAATCCCTGCTAACTAGTGGTCCTCCAAGTCTGTTCTCGGTGATTTAAGTCTTTTTCGGGTGCTTGGTATTCTGACTGGTGTTGACCTCTTATACAGGGGAAAATCCAACACTTTCTTCCCTTATTTATGTTTCTCGCCTCCATTACTTGCCACAAATCTTGACGATTTACCAAAGGGTCTCTTGAAGAACTCTCCGAGAGGTTTCTTCTGAGACTTCTGTTCTGAGACGTTAATTCTCTTGAAAAAACTCTGGCTCTGTTTCTCAGCCACTATTAATTAACAAACTCTTGTTGAATGAAAACAAATTAAGTCTCGACCTCCATCACTCTGTTTAGAACTTGGTTACAGGCACTAGTAGAAAATGGCTAATTTGTTACTAAAAAAATGACCAAATTTTGCATATAAACGACCATTTTTCAGTCGATGACCAATAGTAGCTAATTTACAGTAGCTTATAACGTGACCAACTTTTAGTCGTTTTTAGCTTAGTCATTAATTGATTTTCTCAATTTATTGTCTAGTAGTATATTTAGTCATAAATTTGGTCATAAATTTAGTGATTGATTTAGTCATTAATTTCCACAACTAATGATCAAATATACAAAAAATATATTACTATATGATCACCTAGGAAAGCCAATTAATGAAGAAAATGTTGGTCATGTTATAAGATACTGTAAATGAGCTACTATATATATACAAATTTTAGTCGTCTGAAACCAATTAATGATCGAAGAAATATGACTAAATTTCGGTCGTATTATAAGATACTATAAATTAGCTACTAATAGTCATATATATGTAAAATTTAGTCATCATTTGTAATCACAAATTTATCATTTACAGTAGTCATTTATCATTTTTTGGTAGTTTCATATTCATTATATAAATGACTGATTTAGTAGTTTTTATTCATTTCATTTACTTTCATAATAATCATTATAAACAACTAAGTTACTTGTATATTCATTTTATTTGTGTTCATCATTAATCAATATAAACTACTAATTTAGTAGTTTTAGATTGATTTTATGTGTTCATTATTAATCAACATAAATTATATAGTATGATTTTGCGACCAAATTAAAAAATGTCATACAATGTGCATGTTCATCTAATATGAAAACATAGAATTACACATGTTAATTACAATACTAAATAATATCATGTGTAACTATAAATAGTTTCAACCACATAAATTATATTATATAAAATGTCAAATATTACAATATGAGTTTCCAACTTAATATTGGTTGGACTATAATTTACACATGAAATATTGTTTCAACACTTCGAAAAATTATCATTATGTTGCTAAGAAATGTAGATGAATTCACTAACTCTAGAGACTTAACCATCATTCTGTATATGTATGTCTCATGCAGGATATTAGATTTAAGGGTATCATTAGACCGGTTCTCTTCTCTTTCTCTTTCTGAGTTTGTGACTCTAGTGTTATTTTTCTCCTCTTTCTTTAATTCTTGCTTCTTACCATCAACACTAAATTCCTCTTCTGAAAATGAGAGAAGATACAATGCAGAGTATAAGACATGAAAGACGATGAACACTGAAATATAAAATAAAATATATTGCAAATAATTTATATGGCATATACCTCAACATCAACAATGTCAATGCCATTTTTCCCAAAAAAAAAAGAAACTCGAAGAATTTTTTCTTTATTTGGGTGATAGTGGCACTAGTATAAAATGAGAAATTAGTGACTAAGTGACTAAAAAAGTTAGTCATTGTCGCTTTTCCAAGTGAAATACTACCAAAAATGAGAAATCTTAGGTGACCCAACTAAAAACGACTAACATAAATGACTAATTAGTCCCAGGCTGAAATATACAACTAACTAATAAGTAATACAACTAAAAATGACTAACGTGAATGGCTAATTTATTCTAGGAACAAAAATACAACTAGCTAACAAGTACTATAATAATATGAATCAGTTGTCTGTATTAGTCATTTTAATACGAATTGATACCGTTATTTTACTTCGACTCAAATTGTTACATAAGGCATAAGGTATTAAAAGTCAAATTATTTTAACCATTATCCTAGGATGGATTCTCTTCTTTCTCTCTGACCTTACCTCTATAACGAGGAGCCTACTCTCTGTGTGGCCTTTCAAAATTTTAATATGGGTGCAATTTGTGCCATTGACTAAAAAAATTCAAGATTATATATATATATATATATATATATATATATATATATATCTATAAGGATAACAAACTTTTCCTGACTGACGGAGCGGATGGCTCTGACGGCGTTCGTTTATCGCGACCGCGAGGGTTTCGGGTAGCCGCAGACCGCAGCTGCAGGACCACTGGTTGGAGCGGGAACCGGAAGATAGGGATCTGATCTGCCGACAGATCGACCTCGACGACGGAAAGCTGCAGTCTCTGACCGGTATGGAGCGTCAACGGGAAACGGACCTCGTGGATTATTCCGAGGATCCGTTAGAAGGACAGTTAATCTTCCATAACCCTAATCTAGCAACCCCGGGTTTCGTTCCACCGACATCTGAAGCACCTAGGGCACAGGATTGCTTGCCGGTGGTCACCTTGCCGGATCCTTCTTCTTCGTCTATCGGCCTGGAGGCACCGCCTCTCTCACCTGGCACAGCTTTACTCCTCTCCTCCCTATCGCCTGATACCTTGGCCTTCGATCCGATATCATCACCGCTGCCCGATTTACCTTCTGCTCAAGCGGATCTGAGGGAGAATGTGCCTAAACCTCACGCGGATAATGGGGCAAAACCATCAGGATGCTTCGGCACTCCGGTTATAAACGTTAAACCCTCAAAACCCTTGCCACAGTCTGGGGATTCAAATCCGCTTGTTGATCATCCGTCGGCGCCTCGCTCTAAGAAGCGGAAATCGAAGTGTGTCAGGGCAACAACGAAAGACATCACCGTAACTTTCGGCAACCCTTCGGATTTTGAAGAAACTATGGCTATAGCTCGTACAGTTCTGGTTGGACATGTGCGGGGGCGTACTTTCACGGCGGAAAGGCTGATGCGCTGGGTGAAAGAAATCTGGGGAGCCCTGCTCTCACAGATGCCGGAGGTCCAGGTTCTCCCACGAGGGTGGTTCTCCCTCCACTTTGCAAATGAAGGGCACACGGATGCAGTACTTGAACGATACTGGCATATTGAAACGGCACCTGTGCTATTGAAGCGATGGAGCCCGCTATTTGATCCTGAACGCGAACAAATCGCAGCAGGGCCTCTGTGGGTGCGTCTGCCAGGGCTTCCATTACAATACTGGAGCGACGAAGCTTTCACCAGAATCGGAAATGCATTGGGGACATATTTGGATCACGATCGATCCTATATCGATACACGGAAGAGAACGGTGGCCCGAATATTGGTACACCTGGATACTCGAGAGGGATTGGAGGAAAAAATCACATTGCAATGGGGAAAGCACAGACGTATACAGATTCTGGATTATGAAGGAGTCCCCTTCCGTTGTAATCGGTGCCACCAAGTGGGTCACCTCTACAAGGATTGCCCATTGATCAAAAGTCCGGATAGCTCTCCAAAGATCTCCCCCATAGCATCCAGAGGGACCTCTCCATACATTCCTCAACCGTCGCATGGATTCGCGGTATCTCAAGGCGTCCCGGAGAGACCAGAGCTGAACAAGAAGGACACGCCCTCGCCTCCTATGACTCGGGCTCGGGCAGCTGCAGCAGCCGCACAGGCCTCGGGTACTAATCTTATCTCTCCCTCTATCTCTATTGAACATTCATCTGAATTTGTTAATTCATTGACATGTTCCATGGCGCATTGCATTATCCCCCCGCCTCCTTTGATTCCTTCCACTGCTCCACCCACTTTGTCTCTCTCTCCGTCGCCCCCCTCTGATTCATCCTCCAGGAAAATTCCCCCCCACCCATATTCCCTTCGCCCTCGGACCTCCCATGCGGAATCCTCTGAACCTCAGATAGGGCTGGGTATTGTCCCTTCGGGTGCGGGATCATTATCCACTAGGGGAAGGAAATCTGATCTCAACAAAGCTATTAGACGCGCTGGAGCTGAAGTCGCATCTGGGCGACAATCCACCATTGACGGGGTCCTTAGAGCATCAAAACCCCCGAAGCAGGGTCCCCCATGAAGTGCCTCTCCTTTAATTGCAGGGGTCTGGCTAGCCCCCCCAAAAAACTAGCTCTCAAACGACTTTTTGAGGTCGAATTCCCTGATATCATTCTCCTTCAAGAAACCCTAGGTACTGCTGAGTCCATCTCCCTTTCCCTTAGCAACATATCGTCTAGATGGAGCTTCATAGCCATGGATGCCAATGGTAGATCGGGTGGATTGGCGATTGGATTCAACCCAAAAACCATCAGATTGGACTCTTCCTGGGGAGGACTTGGTTTTATGGGGGTTGACATCTTCTCAATGGATCTGGGACTTACTCTCCGCATCGTCAACACATATGGTCCATGCCAACAGAGGGAAAGCTTTTGGAGACAGCTCCTCAGCAGAAGCCTGATGTCTCTGGATCGCATCATTCTGGGGGGTGACCTGAATTTTTCTTTGGGGTTCCGGGAGTCATGGGGCTCTATGGCGCAGGTAGACTCCATCACAGATTTCATGAGAAGTATTTTGGAGCAATATGATTTCATTGACATCCCTATGCAGAATCCTCTACCAACGTGGAGAAACAGAAGGGTTGGGACAGCGGCACTGGCTCGCAGACTTGATCGATTTCTGCTGAAAGGTCCTCTGATCCATCAGCTACACCATTACAAACAATGGGTAGGATCCGGGGGCATATCGGATCACTCCCCAATCTTAATGGAAATCATGGGCCCCTTTCCAAAGCCAAAAGCCCCTTTCAAGTTTAATCACCTCTGGCTTCTGGATCAAAGCTTCTCCAAATTAGTCACAGACTTCTGGAAAGCTCATCCCATCGATGGAGAATCCTCGATGGCAAGGGGTTTTGTCAAAAACTTGACTGAGCTCAAACACATTGTGATCGAGTGGGCCAAAGCAAAGAAGATAAGAGAGGATGAACAACTCAATATGGTGGAAGAAGAACTTAAAACCCTTTTGGATGAGAGAAATCTGGGATTTGGATCCATGGAGGATAAGGCCCGCCTGGTAGATTTGGAGAATCAAAAGCTTAATATTCTCAAGCTCAGGGAGGAATCGCTCAGACTGCGGAGTAGGGCAATGTGGCTTAAAGCTGGGGATGAGAATTCAAGATTCTTCCATAATTTCGCTAAAGGAAGGAGAGTGGCAAATACCATTTGGAACCTCCCCCTTCCGGGAGGAGGATTGGCGGACACCTTTAACAAACTCTCACAACTCGGCACGGCTCATTTCAGAGGGCTATTCAAAAGTCCTGCTGGAACAAATCTGGCTGAAATCATCAATGTGGCCTCTCATTTCCCCAGATTTGTAAATGATGAGGACATGGGCGCACTCACTGACCCTGTCACTATGGAAGAATTGGAAAGTACTATCAAGTGGTTTCAGAAGGAAAAGAGTCCTGGCCCTGATGGATGGACCATTGAGTTTTATATTGCCTTCTTCGACATCATTGGAGGAGATATCCTGAAGGTGGTTGAGGAGAGTAGAATATCGGGCCAGCTCTATCATGCTATAAACTCCACCTTTATTGCCCTCATTCCCAAATCGGACTCCCCATCATCCTTTGACGATTTCCGCCCTATCTCATTGTGTAATGTCCTCTACAAGATCATCTCTAAAATCATTGCCAACCGGATCAGGCCCATTCTGTCTAAGCATATTGCTCCTCAGCAATTCGCTTTTTTGGAAGACAGGCAGATCCACGAAGCCATTGGATCTGCCCAGGAAGCTATACACTCCATATGGACCAAACGCCTCAAATGTATCCTCCTCAAGATCGACCTCTCCAAGGCTTTTGACCGAGTCAGTTGGCTCTTTATTAAGATGATCCTCATCCATTTGGGCTTTCCCCTCCCTCTCATCAATTGGATTATGGCATGCATTACATCCCCCACCTATAGCATTCTGATTAATGGAGCTGCCTCTCATTTCTTCCACTCAGAGAGAGGGCTGCGACAAGGCTGTCCTCTATCACCTCTCTTATTTCTCTTGGTGATGGAAGCTTTAAGCCGATTGATTATCTCAGCAAAAAGGGATGGAACTATCAGGGGCCTTAAAATTTCAGATGAGTGCTTCCTTACTCATCTCCTGTTCGTAGATGATGTTCTTATCCTTCTAGATGGCAGCATTCAGGATACCTCTACTTTCAACAGGATCTTAAAGCTATTCGCTCATGCCACAGGGATGGAGGTCAATCGGACGAAATCTACTATTACATTGGTTGGCACCTCAGTCAATGAATCTTACACAGCAAGTCAAGCCTTCCCATATACCACTCAACCACTGGACAGAGGGCTAAAATACCTTGGTTACTGGTTAAAACCCACTACCCAAAAGATTGCGGACTGGGTTTGGCTGGTTACAAAAGTGGAAAAAAGGATAACTTGCTGGAGTTTTAGATATCTATCCAGGGCAGGAAGATTAACCTTGATCAAATCTGTTCTGGAAGCAACGCCGGTCTTCTGGATGGCGCTCGCCTGGATCCCTCGAAATATCCTATCAAAGCTACAACAACTTTGCAACAGATACTTATGGGCTGGTAATCAAGAAAAGCGCACCTTCGCTTGGATCGGTTGGAATAAGATTGCCCTGCCCAAGAAATGGGGTGGCTGGGGTTTAAAGGATCTCCCCACCTTTGCATGTGCTCTGGCAGCCAAAATGGGCTGGGCTTTGCTGACATCCCATAGCTTATGGACCATCATCACCTACCACAAATATATATGGCCCCTCAACATTATGGAATGGGTCAGACTCCCATCATGGAACAAATCTGGCATATCTTCTATTTGGAAAGCTCTCCTACACTCTCTGCCGCTTATCAGGAACAACTTAGTTTGGCGAATTAAGAGAGGAGACAGAGCACGTATCGGAATAGACCCTTGGAGTGGCAGTGGTGGGAGACATCTGCTCCCACAAGCTCTAGTGGAATTCCTTACAGCACATGGCATCAAGGTGATTGCACAGATAGCGGATCAAGAGCAATCAGACATTTTCCATCAGGCTTGGAAGACAGCTACCCAACTAAACCTCCCGCAGAGATGGCACACAGCTTGGCGCGAATATTGTGCTGCCCTGATGGAATCCCACATTAGAATCATTGAGGGATCAGATGAACTTGTTTGGCACCAGGCTGAAAGCGGGATATACACACCTAAGGAAGGCTATATCCAGTTAATCAATCAGAAGAAACCTGAAGTTTTGGACAGTTGGTGGCAGAATATTTGGAAACTTACAGCCTCGCCTCGATCAAAGCTCTTTACTTGGTGCGTCCTCAGGAACAGAATCCCCACGGGAGAACATCTTATGCGCCGAGCTCAACATGGACCGACGAGATGTGCCCTGTGCAAAGCTGATGCTGAATCTACAGAGCACCTATTCCTGCGATGTAGTACTGTACAGCTCGTGTGGAAAAATATAAAACCTTTTATACACTATTCTGGGGAATGGAGTGGTACTGATCCAATCAACGCTTGGATAGAATGGGATAAAAGACACAAGGGCTCGAAGGCTGCAAATCTGCCCATTATAGTAAACTGGTCCATTTGGAAAGCTAGAAATAGTATGATCTTCGAAGACAAAGCCATCCACTGGCCTCTCATCGAGGCTGGCATTATCTCTGCATTCAAAGAGCTTCCGGATCCACCTCCCCCAAAAATCCGACGGCCAAATCCTCCCCCCATCATTGACCAGGGTACCCCTTGGGCTTATTTTGATGGAGCTGCAAATGTACAAAGCTGTGGGGGTGGTTTCATTCTGCACTTATCTGACAAACACTCCTACAATATAAAAGCGGGACTGGGCGCTGGAACAAACAACTTCGCTGAGCTCATTACATTGCGCCACCTTCTACACTTTGCATTAAGCCATCATTGCACTAGCATCAACATATTCGGGGATTCACAGATTATCATAAATTGGTTCAATGATATTTCTACATGTCACATGCACACACTCAGCATCATTCTTGATGAAGTTCTTCAGCTCAAAGAGGCATTTAACCATATCACTGTTTCACACATCTACAGGGAACATAACCAGGATGCTGATAAACTGTCCAAGGAGGCCGCGTTGATGGAACGAGGACTTTGGGAGATCACCGAGATTCAGGACCAACAGGAACAAAAATTTTACCATCGCCCTTACATAGACCCGGGATACCCTACAGCGGGTCTACATCCTACTTAATTTATACAGGAATATGGCAGCAGCACTATATATGACAGTTTTTGTATAGTCTTTTTTGTAACAGACTGAAGGATGCCGAAAGGCATTAAATCTATTAACAGCCTAAACAGAAATACTCTGTGCGGTATAACCGAACAACACAATCATGCAATTTTTGTAAAATGTACAGATGTATAGTGAACATGGCATATGCGATAAGCATCTACATATGTAATTTTTCATATTAATGAAATATTACGGATTTTTCCAGTGGAAAAAAAATATATATATATATATATATATATATATATATATATATATATATATATATATATATATATATATTAGGAATTCTTGGGGTATTCAAATAGTGACATAAGTAACTTTGGGGCCTCTCTTGGAGTTGAAGTTTATGTTGGATTTGGAAAAATTCACTAGTACGTATGGGCGAAAAATTTGACACTGTTATATTACGACAGTTTGATCGTGCTGTCAGATTTTTCTTGCATTTTTCTTAAAGCCCCAACTTTTATCAGATATCTGATAAACACAATTATCGTTGGATATCCAATGATACACTAGTCAGATATATGACACTAATTATGTTCATCAAATATTCGATGATAATTGAATATTTGCCACATATCCAACAAACATTCTCTTTTTTTCAAATATACGACATTTGATTGAATCAATTATCAAATGACCTTAAATTAACAAATCAATACATATGACACTTTGTAAATCAATATTATTTTAAAATTGAATTTAATTCATTTACATTTACACCCTACCCATTTATTTTTTCTTGATCATCCTATAATTTGTGAGCTTAATGATCTAATCTTTGAAGTCGTGACAAAACCCCAACAATCAAAGCGCGAGCATATGGTCATGGGAACTACCGAGTTGAGACTAGAAAAGGCGTTGGGAGATAAATTTCAATAGGGTGAATGCTACCTTACCCTTGAAAATTTTAGCAACATCTGCTACTGCAGAAGCATCCTTCAAGTATGTGTGAAGTCAAAGGTTTTCACATTGAAGGCTTCAAATTATTGAACATCGGGAAGCCTAGTTGATGATCCCTATCCTATTGACCACAACTTTTGTATTCATTATTGCTTTCATTGAAACACCTCTAGTAGATATTTATGGTGTCATGAGCCTATTTTTGGCTCTCTTCTTTATGGAAACAATATTATCTCCAACGCCATTATTCCTACCTTTGAAACTATCAGTTCTTACTTCTATCCCATGGGGGAAGTAGCTTTCGTCGATGAATGGCTACACAACAGGAACCCTATGAGCCAATCATTCATGTTGTTGATGGTCTATCATAGCCAGACACTCTATGAAGGGTTTCATAGATACCTTACTTATGAAAAGAATTTGCATTATGTTGTTGCAGCCTATAAGTAGTGGAATAATTATATTTAAGCCTACTGTGACATGTTACACTCACATGCTCATCTAAGTGTTGAGAATAATAATTTCTTAACACTAATTTTTTTTATCCTTTCCTAAAATGATCGACTCAAAGGAAGGCTTCAATCATGTTTTTGAGGTCTGAGATTGATATCCTTCTACCAAAGACCAAAGGAATCTTTTATATCCTAGTTATGTTTATATTTTCCCTCATTTCGCTCATTTCCTTTTGTTATATGTATGTGTGGAGATGTAAATACCTTTTTTCTCCTTTATAGGGGGATTATGACATTTGAGGTGAGGGAGGAGGCCTAACCCCTTTTGATTTGTTTGCATATTATTTGACGTCTTTTCACATATTCTAATAACATTGTTTATCATAGATCTCACATAATTAATCATGGCCTCTTGTGCTCCTAGGAGTTCAATCATTTTTCATTCTACTACCTTAATTTGAACACTGAACATAATTGGCGATACCCTTCAAATACTTGACCATTAAACAAAATTGGCAATATAAAAATTTAAAATACGTTTAAGTTGAAAACATAATCTAGAATGATTTTTAATTAATTGAATAATTTTGTTTTTTAATATAAAAAGGTGGATTAACTATTGAAAATCCAAATATATTTAAAAACGTGAAATTAACTTCCTTATAAATCACCACTAATATTTTTTGGTTTGCTAAGAGTCTTGAGATAACTGCACACTTAACCTTTGGATTGATTAATCGAGACTCAGGGGCATCTAAGCTATTAAAATCACTAAGGGATCGCATTCGAGTTGGGCCACACTAACCCTTAACATGACTAGATTTTTGCCTACAGAGTTTTGAATTGGTGACCTTAACACCATTGAGTGCCTTAACAATACACCATGTCATTGTCTATTCTATGCCCCATGAGCATAAATTACCACTAATTATTTTAGATAATTTACTTCTATTTACATGATTTATAAAAAATTATTGGTTCAATACCATAATCTCCCCTCCCTACTTTAATCAATGGTATATGAAAATTCTTAATTTAAATTAAAAGTAATGGTCCACTTTTACCACTTTTTGTTGACCCACCCTCCAACCCATTTTATGTGGGGAAAAAAATAAGACTCAAGCAACTTTTATGGCTTACATGACGAACCCAAAAAAACCAAAACCAACCTAAAACAAAGAATTTAATTAAAGTTTAAGTGGATGGGCGAAAAGGTTAACAAAATTTGAGTGCGAATATAATAGAGATTTAAACCTCTATAAGGGGTTTATAAAAGCCCTCTTCTTAGATGTTCAGCCTTGATAATGCACTTCATGAGCGTCGACAATGAGCAGATAGGCTAGGCGGAGGTGTTTTTCAACATTTGCAAGGAGAATCACTTGGATGCTCTAGCCTTGAATCATGTTCATTTCCAGCACTCACGCGTGCATATCAAAATCCAGGCTATGGATGTGATTCTCATGAGGAGCCACAATTAACTGTGCCCATACAAAGTGCCATCATAATGGAGAAAAAGATAGTGGGGAATTTAGGGATTCTTCATAGTTTGTATGGGATAGTGATCAAGATATAGGTTGTTATGTACTTGCTAACAGAGATGGATGTATCGAAAGACAAATAAATTCCAATTGTTGTGAATGTGGGATCACAAATTCTGTAGGAGAATGAACGAAATTATTACAAAATCACAATCTTGCTCGAAATTATATTGTTAAATTCTAGCTGAGTTGAGAGGCTCATTCTACAGCCCAATATGATGTGTAAGGATGTTCGTTTGTCATCAAAGTTGAAATTTTGTTCATATATTCCAAAATAAGAAAATCTAAAAATTAAAATTAAAATTAAATAACTATACAAAACATTGAAATAATGTGTGCTCATAAAAAAATGCACTTAAAAAGAAATTGGATCCCTCTCGGCTCATATTAGATCCGTATTTAAGATGGATCTATACTGGTAAAAAAAACTTATTCCATAAAAAAAAACCATTTCATCCATTAATTATACTAAACCTTTTAAAAATCTCTTTCCAAATCAACATCAATACCTTAGAAAATAATACCCATAGACCATATAATTGATAAAAAAAATCTATTTCAAACATCACCATCAACATTTTGAAAGTAATACCCACCGAATAAGTACTTAGACTCATCTATTAGTGGGAAATTATAATGTTTGATGAACACGTATTCCTATTATTGTTAATTAGTTGGTAAATACTTAGTATTATATGATTAACTGGTAGGGAGGTGGTAATGTTTGATGACCAGGTCTTCCCTCTTCTGGTTAATTAGTTTGGTAGATAGATAATGTTTGATGACCTGATACTCCCTGCCTGATTAGCATATTCCCTATATAATGGTTGATTGATTAGATGGGGAATGACAGTTCTTGATCGTCCGAGATTTCTACCAAAAATCCTTCATTGCGATTTCCAGTGCCATCGAAAACAGTTCTTGAGAAATAGTTTATCGAGGATGGAAGCCCTTGGCCCCGATTCTAATTTGCCTGCTCCTGGAAACCAATTTGCACAGTTCGCGACTGGGTGCTTTTGGGGGGTGGAGCTTGCCTTCCAGAGAATCCATGGCATCACCAATACTGAGGTGGGATATTCTCAGGGAACTCTTCCCAACCCCACTTATCTAGATGTTTGTACAAGTAAGACCAACCACGCTGAGATCGTGAGGGTTCAGTAGAACCCCAATCAATGTGCCTACAAATCCCTTTTGGACCTTTTCTGGTCTCGTCATGATTCCACCTCTCTCAATCGCCAAGTACCACCATTATCGTTCTTTTTTTTCTCTACGAATCTCTATATTTTTTAGGGTTTGCTCATTTTAATTTTGGAATTTTTCAGGGTTTATAGTCCATGTGTTTGTTTTTTAGAATCTGAGAATTGGATAAGATTGGGAAATGCTTGTCGCTATGTGAATTTTCTATAGATTAATATCCCATTACTATAATTCTTTGGGCGAGAATTTGGAACACTGGTATAGAGTCTACTTAGGTTCTCTTAGATCAAGGCATGCCATACGGTCTGGCTCCTCATGTTAAAATGGTATTTTTTGGTTGGCTTCATGAGAATTGAACCACCGATTACGTTAGATTTCATTTTGAATGTTGGTATTGCATCTTCTTAGGGTCTTGTCAAGTTATGAGACAAGTTTTGGCAACCCAGGTTCCCAAACAACATGTGAACATGGGTTCGTGTGCTGTCTTCCTCCTAGTTGACCCTTGATCACTTGAAATTTTCATCCGAATTGGTTGCACAGGGAGAATCAATGTGTTGTACATCCTAGAGTGAGGGAGACTTCATGTTAAATTAAATGAAATGAAAAAAAAACAGTTGATCTCTTTTTTCTTTTAATTATCATAATGATAACAAATTTTTTCCTTTAATTATTAGAATGTTATTAAAATGGATAACAATGGATGCAAATATTTTAAGGGGTAAATTTCAATCTTAAATTAATTTTGTATTTACTAAAATTATTTGTCTAAGTCTTATAAGATAAAAGTGTAAACTCCAAGTATTAGAAGGTATATAAAATCTTTAAGATTTCTAATTTTTTAAAGGAATATATGGTCAAACATGTTATGATTGGTATTTTAAAAATTAATAAGATTCATCAATTTTTTTACATTTTAAAATAAGTATGGATCCTAAATTTTTCTCTAATAAACATAGATGAATATTAATCGTAGATCAAATAAGGGTTGATAAGTATGTACCTCATATTTTTTTGAACCTTAACAATGTTTAATAGATACTATCTATGCTAATAGGCTTGCTAGCTTGAAGCATTGGCTTCCCTGAAAACTGAAATTCAAAGCCTTTCACACATTGATATGGTTCCTTAACCAGAAAACCAAATCGAGGTATTTGGCAATGTATCTACCATATACTTTTCATTTCAATGGCTTGTTAACATACTTTCTATAGGGGTGCAGAGTGGGGTATAGAAAATATAATTGGATCCTACTATAGGGGTGCAGAGTGGGGTAAGAAAATATAATTAGATCCTTTTGTGGTTTTCCTATTTCATAACCATAGAAGGCCAAAACTATAAATACACTTGTATCTGGTTGGTGTATAGAAATTGCATTAAATGCATGAATTGCCAGCACTGTGTGCATATCTTTGTAGGGCAATGATAAAGGCACTCAGTACAGATCTGGAATATATATGAGCAGGAAAGTGTTGCACGGGAATCAATGGAAAGGCACCAAAGGTCATTGCATAAAGAGATCGTGGCAGAGATCCTACCAACGAATAAGTTTTACAGAGTAGAGGAGTATCATAAACAATACCTAGAAAAGGGATCATCTGGTGCCAAAAAATCTACGGCCAAAGGATGCAATGATCCAATTCGATGTTATGGTTGAATAGTGACTCGATCAAAATTAACTGGTCTTCTTTCAAAATTAGATTATTTGTAGCTTTTGTTTAGTTCAACTAGATAGTACAATAGAGTGTTGTATAGGGGAATAGGGGAATATTATGGTGGTAAGAATTTTGCTTTATACCTCAACCATCTTGGATCGTGTCATCCTTAGATTATTTTGATTTCATGTTGGTAAAGATGATTTTGATTTCAAACTAGTAAATATCAGGGCTCAAGTATAACTATATACTTTATTTGTAATCTTGCTTTCAAAAAAAAATTAGCTTATCTAGTTATCTATGTTGTTAAATATCATTTGGATTTTAGTTGAAAGAGTTCCATGCTTAGGAAAATATTTTCTGATATATGTGGAATCATTCATTCAATCTTATAGTTTCATAATAGTTTATTTTCATCACTTAAAATTTACTGACAAAATTATTAGGAAGGATGTGCCTTGTTAGGATTTAATTACTAGCATCATAGATCCATCTTAACCATGGATCTAACATCAGGCGAGAGGGATCAAATTTCTTCAAGGGAAAACTTATTTTAGAGTGCAAAAAACAATGTTTAATTTTTTTTTGTTTAAATTGTATTTTTGAATGTTATAGAGATTACAGAACATGTGCATTGAGCCATTGAGCCATAGATATATATGAAGTTGATATCACATGTTAAAATTTTTAGCTCTCTCTCTCTCTCTCTCTCTCTCTCTCACACACACACACACACACACACACAAACACACACACACATATTAATTCTAATTACTTTACATGAACTTATATCATATGGACAACTAATTCAATGCATAACACACACACACGCACACACACATATATATAGCTGACATTGCTTTTCTATTTAGAGAATATTTTATTTTTATTTTAAGAGGGATAGATGTACTTACACGTTGTCTTGACACTGGGCTATATAATGAGTCCCTCGGCTCAACAATTACTTTATATGAAATGATATTAGGTCATATGGACAACTAATTAAATACATAACATATTTTTTTTCTTTTTTATTATAGTCGGCATCGCTTTTCTATTTACAAAATATTTTATTTTTATTTAAAGAGGGACAAACACACTTACACATCGCCTTCACATTGGGCTATAGAATGAACCTCTAGGCGCAATGATTTATACCTTAAAAAGTGACAAAAAAAGAAATACCAAACATTTAAACTTGTGGAGAAAAAAAAGAAAAAGATGAATTGTTTTTGTTCTCTACAAATTTATTGACATAATTTTACTCTCTTCCAAAAAAAAAAACCTTTATAATGTTCTTAGGAAATGCACACTATAGAATGTAATTCATACATGGTCTAAATCAAAATCTTAAACTGAAATTTTGAAGGGAAAAAACTTGTGTTCTAATTTCTCTGTGTGGAAGGGCCTCATTGAGAAGAAAATATATTTGTAGACTACATTTCCTAAATACGGATAGATCCATCTTAAATATGGATCTAATATGAGCCCAAAGGGATCCAATTTCTTTTTGAGTGCAAATTTTTTTATGAGCCCAAATTATTTATCTGTTTCGTATAGTTATTTAAATTTTTTAATTTTTAATTTTTATTTTTATTCTGGCATATATTAACAAAATTTTAACTTTGATGATGGAAAAACATCCTTAAACATCATAGTGGGTTGTAGAATCAGCCTCGTGGCTCAATCAAAGTAATACATCAAAGAACTGTAGAAATTCTCACTGTAGATCACCTAATAATGCAATGTAACTAAAGCAAAATACTTGATCTACTTCTACAAACAAACTTGCGGAAGCTTAATCGATTTTGAGAAAGATCAAATAGAACACATATAACAGAGAATGAGAAATCAATCACACACGAACACAGAAGAATACTCTAGGGAAAGCCTCAGCTAAAAACCCCGATCTCTGTATTATCACACAAGTGGAAATATGTCCGGATTACACAAAGCTTTAGCCCACAAGCTATCCAGCTCTTAGTACAATCCCTCAATGCTACTCATAGACTGAATAGACACTACATATGCCTTCCCTCAGTCCTCCAAGCCTCCTATTTCCTTGCGCAGTTACTCATGGGTTCTCTGGCTGCCACCTGTGTGAATTCCCATCTCACACAACTCACAAATCTTAGAAGTAACTGCGCAATCTCCAAGGAATGAATTCCTTTTGCATGCAACAGATATCCTCAATGGAATATTCCTGCAATTGATAGTACACTGTCCCATCATCTGATCTCAACTGGGTCTATGACTGAACTGACATGCATGAGTTATTTATGAGAGAATATTCCGTTATCTGAAGTGCAGTAGTTACATGCATGCATGCATTAACTAACTGAACTCACAATCAGTTCCACAAATTGTTGGAACTAATCTAACTGGACTTAACTCAGTTAACTGAGTTAACTAATTACAACTCATCTTGATCACTTTAATTAAGTGATAACTTCCTCAATCAAAGGGGAAACTATTGCATGTCTTCACATAGACTTCATGTTTGATTTTCTACAACTAATTAGCTCAAGATGAATTAATTAATTATTTTACAAATAACTGCTAAAATCAAATTCGAATTTTAATTCTCAATTTTAGGTCAGGGACTAACTAAAATTGGAATGTATTCTGAAATGTTATTTATAGCAATGTTATTTTTAGCAATTCTATATTTAACATTTCTTGTTGCTATTTTCAACACTCCCTCTCAACAAGAAAGGGATTATATGTCACCCCAATCCTATCTCTGTGGAACTCGAACTTGCATTTCGACAATGCCTTAATCAAAATATCAGCATCCTGTTCCTTAGTCAAAACATACAGCAACAACATGATCCTCTTCACCACACAGTCTCGAAGATGATGATACCGGATGTCGATGTGCTTGGACCTGTCATGAAATACTGGATTCTCAGAGAGTTTGATACAACTTTGATTATCGCAATAGATCACAATTGGATCCATCCTCTGACCAAACAATCCCACTAGAATCTTCTGCATCCAAATGGCCTCACATGTTTCCTAGCTAGCAACCATGTATTCAACCTCTACTGAGCTAAGTGCAACTGACTTCTGTTTTCCTACTGTACCAAGAAACTGCAACTGAACCAAGGTTGAAGATTCCTCCAGAAGTGCTCTTCAGGTCTGATGGACTCCCTGCCCAATATGCATATGTGAATCCCTGAAGCTTCACTCCCTCTGTCCGTCTGTACCACAATCCATACTAAGATGTGCCTCTGAGGTATCTTAGCACATGCTTCACCGCCTTCCAAAATAGCTTGGTAGGCTGAACCATGGCTTGACTCAACTGGTTCACCGCAAAGCACAAATCTGGTCATGTGTTCACTAGATACATCAATGAACCCACAAGTTGCCGATAAACAATAGCAGCTACTACCTCATCTGAAGTAGCATACTCCTTCCTCCAGTTACCAGCTAGAGGGGTTTGCATGGGCTTGCACTTGTCCATGTGGAATCACTTGAGTATCTCATTGGCATACTTGCCTTGAGACACAAACAATTCCCCATCCTTTTGCCAGACTTCCATGCCTAGAAAGTAGTGCATAAGAGCCATGTCTTTCATCTTGAACTCTCTTGCAAGGTCCTCCTTGAAAGACTTGATCAACTGATCATCACCTGTAAAAATTAGATCATCAACATAAAGAACAATGATCAATGGCTTATCTTCTACCATGATGTGGTAGAGGTTTGCATCTGCTTCATTCTTGGTGAAGCCCAACCCGGTGAAACAGTTGTTGATCCTGGTGTACCAAGCATGAGGTGCTTGCTTCAGCCCATACAAAGCCCTCTTGAGTCGGCACACATGTGACTCACAATCGAAGATCTCAAAACCTTCCAGCTGCTCAATGTACACCTCTTCCTCAATCTTCCCATTGAGGAACGCAGTCTTCACATCCATCTAATGGATCTTCCAACCCATCTGAGCTGATAGTGCCAACATCGATATGATAGATGAGTACCTTGCTACAGGAGAAAAATTCTCATTGTAGTCGATCCCCTCGACCTGTGAGAAACCATGGGAAACAAACCTTGCCTTATGTTTCTCAACATTGCCATCACCTGCCTGCTTTACCTTGTAAAGCCATCAGGAACTCACCACTGACTTGTCCTCCGGTCTTGGGACAGCATCCCAAACACAGTTTCAAACAATGGAGTCGTACTCCTCCACCATAGCATCAACCCAGATTGGTTGCTGCACTACTTCCTCGAATGAAGAAGGTTCAGACTCTACACACTCCCCAACCAGGGCCATGTAACCCGTGTACCGCTCAAGTGACCTCCTCTATCTGTGCTGAGAAGATGGTTGTCCCACAGTCTCTCATGCATCCATAATCAACCTTTCATCTTCCCTTGAGCATTTTCGCCCATCTCTGGAAGACTCAGAATGAGTGGATGTCTCCACTCTTGGATCCTCTGCATGCGGCTGCTCCGCATCAGATTGAGGCTCCTCCTCCTTAAGAACTGAAAGTTCCTCCTCTTCATGCAACTTGAGCTCCCTCTCAAGTGATACTCACATGGCTTTCTACTCGTCGAACTTCGATGAACATACCACTTTCCTCTGACTGGTAGGCAAGAACACTCGATAGTTGTGGGGTGTATCAGTGTACCCCACAAGTATCCCCAACTCAGTTGTTGGATCTAGCTTCTTCCGGGCATCTTTGGTCACATGGAAATACACCGATGATCCAAAGATCCTAAAGTGACTCACATCTGGTCTCTTCTTGGAAAGGCTTTGATTGGTGTCTTCATTCCTAGTATGCGGTGCGGGCTTCTATTCTGCAAGCATACTGTTGTATTGCATGCCTCAGCCCACAAATGAAGTGCTAGGCTTTGGTCATGCAACATCGCTCGAGTTGCTCCCACAATCGATCTGTTCTTCCTTTCGGCCAGCCCATTCTATTATGGGTTATGGGGTTTTGTCAACTCCTTTTTAATTCCTTCTACTCCGCAGAAGTCCTTAAACTATAAGGAGACATACTCTCCACCATTGTCACTATGTAAGGCCCTTATTTTCTTTCCAGATTCTTTCTCTGCCAAGGCTTCGAACTCACAAAACCTTGAGAAGGTCTGATCCTTCTTCTGCATAAAGTAGATCCAATATCTACGAGAAAAATCATCAATAAAAATAACATAGTACCTTTGTTTAGTGGTGGAGGCTGTAGAGAATGGTCCACACACATCTATGTGAACTCGCTCTAGAATTTCTCTAGCTCTACTGTCTCGATCCTGAAAGGAAGATTTCCCATACTTACCCAAGGTACAACCTTTTCATGTATCCTTCTGCTCCAGTCTTCCCTTGTGAAGTCTAGTAGAAATCTTCAGCATGATCTTCAAGGCCCCATGGTACAAGTGGCCCAATATTCTATGCCATAGCTCGCCAACATCTTGCAGGCTCTGCACCAACTCTGCTTTGGAACTCAATGCAACACAGTCGTCTACCTCCAGCTTGTAGGGATTCTTAACTCGAATCCCAATCCTCTTGGTCTGTCCAGTGCCGATATGCCTCGGGAATGCCTTTCCTTTATTAAAGACTACATCATAGCCTTTGTCTTCCAGCATAGTGACGGACAGAAGATTCTTCTTTAGACCTAGTACATACTTTACATCAATCAAGGTGAGAGGAGCTCCATGCTCCCTCTAAAACACAACCATACCTTCACCTGAAACATGGTACTTTCCATCATTGCCCATCTCGATCCGCATCTTGACATCCTTCTCCTCCAAGGTACTGAAAAGATTCTTGTCATCGTTCATGTGGAATGAAGCTCCATTGTCTAGGTACCAAACACATCCCACCATCGATGAAACCATGCATGTGATGAGGGAGAAATCCAATTTGAGCTATGAGGCCAGTGCCTCACCATTTGATCCCTTCTTGGATTTCTTCTATGGACAATTCATAGCATAATGGCCCACCTCATGACAATGAAAGCATCTCACTTTTGATTTGTCAATCTTCTTCCCACCATGGGAAGAATTAGATTTTCAATGGGACACCTTCCCTTTCCCTTTCCTCACCTTACTTGCTAAGGCTATATTTTCTTCATCATCTTACTTTGATGAAGATCCATCTCTGGTGCTTCTCCTTATCTCCTCTTGCATCAAATCCGACCAAAGTCATTCCCAACCTGGTAGTTTCTCTCTTCAATTTACTGAGCCTTGGTAGCTATGCCAGCTCTTAGGAAGACCAAGGAGAGCAAGACTTACCATGTCATCATCGACTATCATGATCCCTACACTTCCAAGCTCATCCCTGCAAGTGGTGAGCTTGTTCAGATATGTATAGATCGTGTCGCTCTTTTCTCACTTGATTTTTCGAATCTTGTCTTTCAGTGCTAGCTTCCTTTGATCATTGTTGTTCTGATATAGATCCTTTAATGTTTTCTACATTGAAAACAGTGTCTCCTTCCCATGGAGACTCGATACTATGTGTTCTCGAACTCCCTCTAGAAGGATTCTCCTCGCTCTAGCCACACATTTCTTCCATTCCGCTAATTCTTGGGCATTAGTAGCTACTGGCTTGGGGACTTCTTGATCAATGAAGTCCTTCAAACCGTTGTCCTCTCATACCCCTTCCATGTGATTCTTCCAGGCTATATAATTCGAGTTACCATCAAGGGCATACTCGAGTCTCAAACCATTGAATGCCATTGGTGAAATTTGAGATGTGATAAGAATTCGAATTCTATAATCAGGAACTTCAAACTTCGAACTTCTCCCTTCTTTGTATACTGTTCTTCGCTTTGATCACCTTTGCTTCGATACCATGTAGAAATTCTCACTGTAGATCACCTGATAATGCAATGTAACTAAAGCAAAATACTTGATGTACTTCTACAAACAAACTTGTGGAAGCTTAATTGATTTTGAGCAAGATCAAATAAAACACATATAACAGAGAATGAGAAATCAACCACACATGAACACAGAAGAATACTCTGGGGAAAGCCTTAGCTAAAAACCTCGATCTCTGTATTATCATACAAGTGGAAATATGTTCGGATTACACAAATATTTAGCTCACAAGCTATCCAACTCTCAGTACAATCCCTCAATGCTACTCATAGACTGAAAAATGCCTTCCCTCAGTCCTCCAAGCCTCCTATTTCCTTTCACAGTTTCTCCTCGATCCTTTGGCTGCCACCTGTGTGAATTCCCCTCTCACACAACTCATAAAACTCAGAAGTAACTACGTTTTGTCCAAGGAATTAATTCCTTCTGCATGCAAGAGATATCCTCAATGGAATATTCCTGCAACTAATAGTCCACTTTCCCATCATCTGATCTCAACTGGGTCTTTGACTGAATTGACATGCATGAGTTATTTATGAGAGAATATTCAGTTATCTAAAGTGCAGTAGTTACATGCATGCATGCATTAACTAACTGAACTCACAATCAGTTCCACAAACTGTTGGAACTAATCTAACTAGACTTAACTCAGTTAAGTGAGCTAACTAATTACAACACAAAGTACAACTCATCTTGATCACTTTAATTAAGGGATAACTTCCTCAATCAAGGGGGAAACTGTTGCTTGTCTTCACATAGACTTCATGTCTGATTTTCTACAACTAATTAACTCAATATGAATTAATTAATTATTTTACAAACAACTGCTAAAATCAAATTCGAATTTTAATTCTCAATTTTAGTTTAGGGACTAACTAAAAATGGAATGTATCCCGAAATGCTATTTATAGCAATGCTATTTTTAGCACTTCTATATTTAGCATTTCTTGTTGCTATTTTCAACAAGAACTCCTTTTCATCTGTTGGTGCAATAAATGTAGAGGAGAAGGTAACATAACAATGAAGTGTGGTGGGGTGCAGAATAGTTGAAAACCCTATTGGATATTTTATTTCCAGAGACAGCCTTTAATCTCGATCTTCTTTTGAATGTTAAAACCTTCATACACTAAAAAAATGTGTCGTTGAAGTAGACATGCCACTACTAACAATGATGGATGTACTGAATGACAAAGCAATTCCAATTTTTGTGAATGTGGGATCACAAAATCTGTAGGAGAATGAACAGAATTATTACATCAAAGAACTCCTTTTCATCCACTAGTGCAAGAAACGTAGAGGCAAAGATAACATAACAATGAAGCGTGGTGGGGTACAGAATGGTTGAAAACCCTACTAGATATTTTATTTCCAAAGATAACCTTCAATCTCGATCTTCTTCTTAATGTTAAAATCTTCATACACTAAAAATCTGTGTCGGTGAAGTAGATATGTCCCTGTTAACAGAGATGGGTGTATCGAATGACAAAGAAATTCCAATTGTTGTGAATGTCGGATCACAAAACCTATAGGAAAACGAACGAAATTATTACATCAAAGCAATACATCAAAGAACTCCTTGTCATCCGCCGGTGCAGAAAACATAGAGGCAAAGGTAACTTAACAATGAAGCATGGGAACTGAAGAACAAGGCAAACAGTTAATTCATACCAAGATAATTTTGGGCTAAAAATACCAGATACTAGATACTGGAGGGATCTTCTAGCCTCTGTTGCAACTAGGGTACGAAGGGTTTAAGATTCATGAAGAAATCAATTTGAAGTTGTGCGACCGAGCTAAATTTGTAGAAAAATGGTGAAGATTTGCATGAATACTGCTAATGTGGCAGCTCAAGTGAAATTCCTCTAAAAACTCATTTGAATGCATTATTCAAATGTCCATGATTTGTCGCCCAAGGTATATTTTTTGCAAATTTTTTATTTCCACGTTTCTAGCTGAAATAAGGAGGATGAATTTTAAATTGTGGGAATTTATTCTCATGGTTGTTATGTCCTCCTTTATTTCATTATTATCTTGAATATGAGCAATATAATTTTTAACTTTAAAGCCTTGATTGCGTTAATCCTTGGTGTGTGTCATCGTCTCAGTGTAGTGGCTTGCTGCTGCTGACTGGGAATAGACGGTTGATTGCTAGAAGGACAGGCTCTGTCCCAGGATATTTTGAAATAACTATTCTTTATAACAATGGCTGTAAACAATGAAGTGTGGTGGGGTGTAGAATGGTTGAAAACTATTGGATATTTTATTGCCAGAGATAGCCTTCAATCTCGATCTTCTTCTGAATGTTAAAATCTTCATACATTAAAAAAATTGTATCGGTGAAGTAGATATATCATCATCAAGGCCCACCTTGTTTGCATTCACATGGAGGATGAAGATGTTAGTGGATCAAGTAATTATAGTGTTAGTCAAGAGTTTTTGGATCGCTTTGGATATTTCTATGGGGGAAATACCATCATTCCCATTGCCTCTAAGTTTCTTCCTGTGTATTTGGTTGATCTTGAATGGCGAAAAAATTCATGATGCTCTCATTCCTCTCACCAAGATCACAGAAAGATGTGCCAAGATATGCCCACACTGAATCTTCGTTTTTCATATTTTATTATGGAGAAATTTGACTTTAGAAACACACATCAAGATCAGTGGTTGTTTCACATAACACACAACTCTTTTAGCTCAGATGCCAAGCCCTGAAATTTATTTATTGTGGAAACAATTGACCCATATTTGCACCTAGCCTCATCATTATCGATATGCCAATCCTTGTTTTTATCCCTTTCGACATGCAAGTTTTGACATCGAACAAGTCATAAGAATTTTCAGGGTAAAGGGTAGAGGCAAGGCATTGGATATTTGGGGTCATGGCTAGCGATGGAGATATTCAAGCCATTCTCAGGCCTTTTCACCACCGAGCCAATGAAGCTGAGGTAGGTATTTGTCAGTTCTCCTTTTCTTACTTCTGAGTGAATTGAATGTTTCTCTAGGGTTGTAACTTGTGCTTTATATGTCTAGTAATCTTTCCCAAAAATGCCATAGTATACAAGAAAACAAAAAATAAATGACTATGTTACAGTTTGCCATAATGCGCGAAAAGTTTTAAAAGGAATTAAACATTTATTAATTTTTTTATTCAGTTTGTTAACAACTCTGTAATATCGTCGATCACAAAAGAAAATCCCCGACACCTCTTATGATGGGAAAAAATATTACGAACTTTTAAACGGAGTGGAATGATAATCTTTATGTTGGAATGAAATCTCAACCTAGGAACATTTTATTATAGTAAGCTAGTTGTAACATCGCATTAGAGTAATTATAATTGTCAGTGAAAGACACACTAAGCATGTCATAGGAACTCATAGATGATATTTTAGTACTTGGGAGGTTGTTATTACATCAACCCATGGACTTCATGGTACTCTGAAATATCCATGGTGATATTTGAAATAGCCAACATAAAAAAGAATGTGCTTAAATGCTCAATGCAACCACCTAGACCTAGCATTTAATACAACCCATACCTAAATTTCCATAGAACCTTTTTGTTTTGGTAAATAATATGCTTAAATGCTCAATACAACTATCCAGACCTAGCATCTAATACAACCCATACCTAAAATGCCCTGGAACCTTGTGGTTTTGGATGAACTCTTTCTTTTGTCAAGTTATATAATTTTGTAAATTGTGTTGTTTTATATTTAATCTCTGCAACCCCTTTTGGTGCGAAAGTGGCTTGTTTCAATTACATATGTAGTCTGTGGGATGACTGTGTTGCTTTAGATTGAGCCTTGTTAAATTGTGATGGGGCTTTTCTTTTCTTTGGCACTGGGAATGACATGGATTTTTTTAGGCCTAGTGGCATTTTAAGGGATTTTGTATTTTATTTCACATGGTTATTGCCAAAGCCCAAAAAATGTGTCACCACCATATATTATATATTGGATTTAGTTTGGGTGGTTGGAAGGGATGATTGTTATCCTCTCCACCTAGCTTTAATTCCCGCAAGTGACATGTTGAGCTCTTAAATGAGTATACCATTATAATGGCTTCAAGCCTCATTGTTGATTGACCTTATGCCTTGAAGATTCTAGGGTTTACCCTTGGTACCATTCCTAAAATGAGGGGAAGTACTTGGGGGTTTTCCCTGGGCATGTAACATGGGGTGTGTAAAATTGCTTCAAGAAACATGTTCTGAAGTTGAGTCTGCACTGCATAACTTGGACATTGCTTCAAGAATCATGTCTTGAAGTTGGATTCTGCACTATATAACATGGACATCCTTTGGCTTAGGTGCCAGGTGTTGGAAAATGTATCTAGGTTCAGTATTCATAATTGTACTTGAAGTCAAAATGTAATATATTTGTCAAAAGAAAAGCAAAAAGAATTTTATTATTGAAATTGACTTATTAAAGCATGGGTTTCATGCATGGGTCATTTGTATAGGTCAAACCTCCATTGTAGGATTTAGTTCATTGTTAAAGTGAATTTGTGAAGACTCCTCCATCCATCAAAGTCTCCTTGTTTTCAAAGAACTCATCATCAAGTCGGCTTAACTCAAAGTATCATGTCAACCTAAATACAATGACACACCAATATTTTTGCATAATTTCATAGATAAGTTTTGGTACCATTACAGAATGGAAGCTCGGACTTCACAAAAGTTTTTGATGATCCCTGGAATGAAGTTTCAAAGTTTACAATGGACACTTTTCAATGATATCTTAGTTTTAGACTATTATGGTCACCATGTTTTCGGGCTATTACAAAGATCACAGTATCGATATTATCACAGTTTTATTGTTATCTTATTTTGGTGCAAAACATTGATGAAGTCTCACCATAGTTCCACAACCTCAGTGAATTTGTGAAGACTCCTCCATCCATCAATGTCTCCTTGTTGTCAAATAACTCATCATCAAGTCGGCTTACCTCAAAGTATCATGTCAGCCTAAATACAATGACACACCTCTTCATATACTCATGTCGGCTCATTTCAAGATGGAAAGAAACAATATATATAAGGATGAGGACTTTGCATAACACCGAAATTTTTGCATAATTTCAAAGATAAGTTTTGGTACCATTACAGAATGGAATCTCGGACTTCGCAAAAGTTTTCGGTGATCCCCGAAATGAAGTTTCAATTTTTACAATGGATAGTTTTCAATGGTATCTCAGTTTCGAACTATTATGGTGACTATGTTTTCGGGCTATTACAAAGATCGCAATCTCGGTATTATCACAGTTTTAGTTCTATCTTATTTCAGTGCAAAACAGTGATGAAGTCTCACCACAGTTCCACAACCTCGGTGAAATCTCAGTGAATAATTTCGGTGTTAGTACCAACACAGTAATATAGTCTCAAAGAAAACACAGTGATAAGGATTTCATGCAAGCACAGTGATGAGGTTGACTTGATGGATGAAGGTGGTCTTGAGTCTAAGCTGTAAGGGTCATGGTTGTCTCATTTTGAATCTGCTGAAGGAAGAATTTTGACTAGGTTTTCCCCTATAGTAGGGCTTTTCCCTGGCAGCATGCCTACATATTGTGTATTATTTTGTTGAGATTGCAACAAGATGATGGAGCTTAGTGAAAAGAGTCACCTTCACTAAGTGGGCCCGCAGGCTATTTTTGGCGCAAGTCTATTTTTAGACTATGTCTATTTTTAGACATATGGATCATGTCTATGTTTATGGATGATTGATCAAGTTGGGAAAATAGATGGACTTCTATTTTTGATGAAAGTGTGAGTGATAACAGTGTGAGTGATCAAGTCTATTTTTAGACTGGCTGTCAAAAATAGAAAAGTCAAATATTATTATCTCACAATAATATTTGGACTATAAACTTAATCTTATTCTCTTGGAGCACTTCAGTTTGAGCTACGGAAGTGGCACATGCAGCTGTCAGAAGGAAATTCGTTTTTCTTATGAGTCAGTTGAGTCGTTGCATGCATGACTTCAGTTAGAACTCAAGTGAGTTGAGTTTAGTGGACTGGAGGTACAGTTGATGGAGTTGTGTTCAGTTTAACTTAGTTAAACTGGTTGTAGTTAGTCTAACTGCAGATAGACTAATGATGAGTTGTTAAACTAATTATTAACTCATAATACAACTAAAGAATACATCAGTTAACTCATTTGCATGTCAGTGCATGTTCAGTTCAACAGGGACAGGTGGTAGAGAATCAGATTGCTATCAGTTGTGACTATAGTTGTGCACCAGATCTTGCACAATCAAAGGATTGAGTATGCCAATGAGTTTGCTCACGTATTTGGCCCGCATTTTAGCCTTTTCTCACGTCCACAAAGAGTGAGTGACTATTTTGCAGGTGAAAATCGAGTTTGGGAAGCAATTCTCATCAGTTCTTGAGCAGGTATTGAGCAGTGGAGGTAGGCAAGCAGCGTGGGAGATTTGGAGATCAGATCTGAGCTGTATTGTGTGTAACAGGTGGAGATACTTGTGAGAAGTATTATGCTGTGTAATGTTACATGACTCAATCATTAATATACAGATAGTGTGGGGTTTTTAGCGAGATGCTTTCCCCGTGATACATACTGTGTTAATGTGTGAATGCTCTTGATGTTTTATTGTTATTGATGCTGCTATATTCTTGATCAACGTAGAGGAGCTTATGTATTGTGTATGTTTTATGCATTAGTACATGATCAGGATAATCTCCATTGAATATGTGTTAAATTATTCAAAATTTTTACATGGTATCAGAGCTAGATGATTTGTAGAAAAAGTTTCTACATGGTATCAGAGCAGCTTGATTTGTAGAAGAGATTTTTACAGGATATCAAGCGAGGGTTGATCGAAAGCAGTTGAGTTGGTTGCTGGTGGAATTCGAATTTGCAGCAGTGTTTTCTTGGTGACAACGCAGCAATGTCTTTCAACGGATTGCGATTGGAGTATGCTCTTGAGGGCAGCTCAAACTATATTGCATGGAAGGACAGGATGGAGGCAGTATTGGATGATAACGGGCTGAAGGAATTCATAGATACGGATATCCCAAAGCCTACTGATGCTACTCAAGCTGATGCTTGGCAAAAGAAGATCGCAAAATGTCGAAGAATTCTGTTGGAGGGCGTGAAGGATCACATTGTGTCCAGCCTCCATGGAAAGGCTACTCCATATTTGATGTGGAAATCATTAACAGAATTATTCCAAAGCAAGAGCGATCAGAGGAAGCTGGCGCTCAAAGATAAACTCAGAAACATCAAATGCGAGAAGGGAGACAGTATTCCCAAGTATCTCACGAAGTTCACTCAGTGTCGAGATGAGCTGGGAAGTGTGGGGGTTACTGTCGATGATGAGGACTTGGTGAGCTTGGCTCTCCTTGGTCTTCCGAAGAGTTGCCATTCCTATCAGGACTCTGTCAATGGTCGGGAGAAGTTGCCAGGATGGGAAAGACTATGGTCAGATCTTGTGCAGGAGGAGATCAGGCGGAGTACCAGGGACGGATCTTCGTCAAAGGGAGCTGATGAAGAGAATTGTGCTTTGGCTGCCAAAGCAAAGAAAGGGAAGAGCAAGAAAGCTTCTCAGTCTGGTGCGAAAGGCAAGAAGCAGGATATGTCCAAGGTGAAGTGTTTTCACTGTCACCAGCATGGACACTATGCCACAAATTGTCCGCAGAAGAAGAAGAACAAGCAAGCTGCTGGATCTGCAGGGGGAGAGGCTTTAGCTTCTCAGTTTGAGCTTGATTTTTCATTGATCGCATGCTTGGTTTCAAGTGTGATGGGATCAGTGTGGTTTCTGGACAGTGGTGTGTCTTTTCACATGACGTGAGATAGAGATTTGTTCTCTGATCTGGAGGACAAAGATCTTGGAGTGCACATCGAGATGGGCGATGATGGTAGATACAGTGCGACCGGTATCGGTACCATTTCCTTTGAGAGGGAGTCTGGTAAACCCTTTGTATTGAAGGAAGTCATGCATGTTCCAGGATTGAAGAAGAATCTCATCTCAGTGGCGACGTTAGAAGACAAGGGGTATGATGTTGTTTTCAGCGAGGGAAAGGCCTTCCTGCGCAGCAAGACAACTGGTGAGACCCGGAAGATAGGGGTTCGAGTGAGGAACCTTTATCAGTTGCATGTAGATGGATGCGCAGCAATGGCAGGCAAGGCAGAAGGATTGGTGAGCCAGGATGATGGCGAGTTGTGGCATAGGAGATTGGGTCACCTTCACCATGGAGCCTTGAAGATACTGCAGCAGATCACTACAGGGCTTCCTAAAGGCACACTTGCGCAGTCAGATCAATGCAAGGGGTGTACTTTGGGGAAGTTTGTGAAAGCCACCTTTCACGAGAAGGATAGTCGCGCCACGACGATCCTTGAGAGAATTCACACAGACGTGTGTGGACCTTTCTCAGTTGCTTCGATAGCAAAACACAGGTATTATGTGATTTTTGTTGATGATTTCTCTCGTAAGTGCTGGATCTTCTTCATGCAGAAGAAGAGCGAGACATATTCAAAGTTCTGTGAATTCAAAGCACTGGTCGAGAAGGAGTCGGGGAAGAAGGTGAAGGCTCTTAGGAGCGATAATGGTGGTGAATACATCTCGGATGAGTTCAAGGATTTCTGCAAGGCAGAAGGGATTCGTAGAGAGCTCATAGCTCCCCATAACCCACAGCAGAACGGGGTAGCTGAGCGGAAGAACATAACGATTGTGGGTGCTGCACGGGCAATGTTGCATGATCAGGGCCTACCCCTTCACTTGTGGGCGGAAGCATGCAATACAACAGTTTATGTGCAGAACCGTTGTCCTCATAGGATACTTGGCATGAGTACACCCGAGGAGGCTTATTCTGGTAAGAAGCATGATCTTTCTCATTTGAGGATTTTTGGTGCTAACGTTTACATGCATGTGACGAAGGATGCCAGAAAGAAGTTGGAACCGACTGCAGAGGTTGGGATATTTGTGGGGTACACTGATACGCCCCACAACTATCGTGTGTATTTGCCAGACAGTGGTAAAACTATTGTGCGACGGGATATAAAATTTCAGGAGGAGAAAGCCATGAAGTGTTCGCTTGAGAGGGAGCTACACTTGCATGCAGATGAGGAGCTATTAGTTCCTAAGGATGAGCTTCAGGACGTGGATCAGCCACAGGACGAGGTTCATGGAGTGGAAGAGACCACTCATGCAGCGCCAACCATCAGAGGGCGAAAGCGCTTGACAGAAGCTGAGCGACTGGCTCAAGATGCAGAGAAAGTTGTAGGACCACCTACAGCCCAACGCAGGCAGAGACAGTCACCTGATCGGTACACTGGATACATGGCTCTTATGAGCAAGTGTGTTGTGACTGAGCCATCCTCTTTCGAGGAAGCTGTGGAGGATCCCGCATGGGTAGACGCCATGGTGGAAGAGTATGATTCTATTGTCAGAAACAGTGCATGGGAGATTGTTCCTAGACCGGAAGGGAAATCAGTGGTAGGTTCGAGATGGATCTACAAAGTTAAGCAGGCAGCTGACGGGAGTGTGGAGAAGTACAAGGCAAGATTTGTTGCCCGAGGCTTTTCACAGATTGAGGGGATCGATTATGAGGAGACCTTTGCACCTGTCGCAAGGTATTCTTCCATACGGACGATTCTTGCTCTCTCAGCGCAGATGGGATGGCACATTCATCAGATGGATGTGAAGACTGCGTTCCTCAACGGAGTCATTGAGGAGGAGGTGTACATTGAGCAACCCGAAGGCTTTGAAGTCTTCAGCAGCGAGTCGCATGTGTGCAGGCTCAAGAGAGCGTTGTATGGGTTGAAGCAAGCACCACGTGCTTGGTACACACGGATAGACAGCTATTTCACAGGACTTGGATTCTCCAAGAGCGAGGCGGATCCGAACCTATACCAGATTGTGGTGGAGGGTAAGTTGCTTATCATTGTACTGTATGTTGATGATTTGATTCTAACGGGTGATGAGCTGTTGATACTGTCATGCAAGAAGGATCTTGCTACAGAGTTTGAGATGAAGGATTTGGGCCTCCTTCACTATTTCCTAGGATTGGAAATATGGCAGCGCAGTGGTGGACTGTTTGTTTCTCAGGGCAAGTATGCTCGGGAGATACTGGAGAAGTTCAACATGCATGGCTGCAAGCCTGTTGATACTCCTCTTCCTGGAGGTTGGAGGAAGGAGGATGCCACTTCGGGAGAAGAAGTGGATGCCACTGTTTATCGACAGTTGGTGGGGTCGCTGATGTATTTGGTCAATACACGACCTGATATATGCTATGCAGTTAACCAGCTTTCACAAGCTATGGTTAAGCCTACCAAGCTCTTCTGGAAGGCGGGCAAGCATGTATTGCGCTACTTGAGAGGCACATCGGGATATGGTTTGTGGTACAGACAGGAGGATGAGGTGAAGCTATGTGGCTTCACGGATGCAGATTGGGCAGGGAGCCCAACAGACAGAAAGAGCACATCAGGAGGGGTCTTCAGTATCAGATCGACAACAGTTTCTTGGTACAGCAGGAAGCAGAGATCTGTGGCACTCAGTTCAGCGGAGGCCGAGTATATGGCAGCGAGTTTGGCTGCATGCGAGGCTATATGGATGAGGAAGATCCTGGTTGGTTTGTTCGGTTCTCATTTGGATCCTACTGTGATTTACTGTGATAACCAGAGTTGCATTAAACTCTCGGCTAATCCTGTATTTCATGATAGATCTAAACATATTGACATCAGGTACCATCATATCAGAGATTGTGTGCAACGGAGGATCATGTTACTTTCGTACATTCCAACGGAGGATCAGGATGCTGATATTCTGACGAAGGCTCTCACCAGGAGCAAATTCGAGTACCACCGAGGCAGGATAGGGGTTGCTGATAATCCATATCTTGTCGAGAGGGAGTGTTGAGATTGCAACAAGATGATGGAGCTTAGTGAAAAGAGTCGCCTTCACTAAGTGGGCCCGCAGGCTATTTTTGGCGCAAGTCTATTTTTAGACTATGTCTATTTTTAGACATATGGATCATGTCTATGTTTATGGATGATTGATCAAGTTGGGAAAATAGATGGACTTCTATTTTTTATGAAAGTGTGAGTGATCACAGTGTGAGTGATCAAGTCTATTTTTAGACTGGCTGTCAAAAATAGAAAAGTCAAATATTATTATCTCACAATAATATTTGGACTATAAACTTAATCTTATTCTCTTGGAGCACTTCAGTTTGAGCTACGGAAGTGGCACATGCAGCTGTCAGAAGGAAATTCGTTTTTCTTATGAGTCAGTTGAGTTGTTGCATGCATGACTTCAGTTAGAACTCAAGTGAGTTGAGTTTAGTGGACTGGAGGTACAGTTGATGGAGTTGTGTTCAGTTTAACTTAGTTAAACTGGTTGTAGTTAGTCTAACTGCAGATAGACTAATGATGAGTTGTTAAACTAATTATTAACTCATAATACAACTAAAGAATACATCAGTTAACTCAGTTGCATGTCAGTGCATGTTCAGTTCAACAGGGACAGGTGGTAGAGAATCAGATTGCTATCAGTTGTGACTATAGTTGTGCACCAGATCTTGCACAATCAAAGGATTGAGTATGCCAATGAGTTTGCTCACGTATTTGGCCCGCATTTTAGCCTTTGCTCACGTCCACAAAGAGTGAGTGACTATTTTGCAGGTGAAAATCGAGTTTGGGAAGCAATTCTCATCAGTTCTTGAGCAGGTATTGAGCAGTGGAGGCAGGCAAGCAGCGTGGGAGATTTGGAGATCAGATCTGAGCTGTATTGTGTGTAACAGGTGGAGATACTTGTGAGAAGTATTATGCTGTGTAATGTTACATGACTCAATCATTAATATACAGATAGTGTGGGGTTTTTAGCGAGATGCTTTCCCCGTGATACATACTGTGTTAATGTGTGAATGCTCTTGATGTTTTATTGTTATTGATGCTGCTATATTCTTGATCAACGTAGAGGAGCTTATGTATTGTGTATGTTTTCCGCATTAGTACATGATCAGGATAATCTCCATTGAATATGTGTTAAATTATTCAAAATTTTTACATATTTTATTTGTTGCTTGGCATTAGTCTTGATGATAAGAAAAGATAAATCGAAAGAACTAATAATAATAACAAAACATCACAAGATAATGTCATTAATAAGTGAAATCATTTAACTGCCACTCCTTTGGATTTCCAAACATGAGTATATGAAGAGGTGTGTTGTTGTATTTAGGCCGACATGATACTTTGAGGTAAGTTGACTTGATGATGAGTTCTTGGACAGCAAGGAGACTTCAATGGATGGAGGAGTCTTTACAATTTCACTTTGACAATGACCTAAAGCCTATAATGGAGGCTCGAACTCAGCTTCATTGGTTCGGTGGTGAAAAGTCGCGAGAAGGGATTGAATATCTCCATCGCTAGCCATGCCCCCAAATATATGATGCCTTGCCTCTACCCTTTACACTGAAAATTCTGCCTAGTAAATGTAAAGGGAAATCCAAAGGAGTGGTAGTATAAAATTATGCCTAGTAACCTTTGGATTACCTAGTTATACCCTTGAATTTGCCTAGTAAACGTAAGAAACAAGTGTCACAACTCATTCCCTGGCATGTAGATAATACTCAAGCTTGAGGGCATCTTCCCACTGCAAGGTTTTGAGCTACTACCTAGTAAATTAACTTCTTTTTCTGTTGTCAGTATTCTATGAATTTATATCAATGGTGTTCTTTTTGTTTATTCCTTGTAGTTTGGAATGGTTTATGTTTATTTATGAAGACTAAGCCAATGTTCATGCTATGGAAAAAAAAAATATTATTGTTGACCATTTATTTTTGGTGATGCTCTACTAGCATGGGCATTTGCAACAAACTACTTCACAAAAATGGTTTGGTTATATTTTTTGGTCTTCCTATCACGTTTTTACCAGTGGTTAAATAATAAAAATGCATCCTTTCATATTTGAAGACATAATGAGTATCTTTATTCTTCCTGAACCCAAATTATTCGTATGTTGGCTATAGGAGGAAGATGATATTGAAAACCAAGAAGAAGGGGACGGATCATCCCTCAAGTAAAGAGAAGGTTAAAGCTGAAAACTCATATGATGTAGAAACTAATTCCTCCAATACCTTTTGCGATTGTTCATGGAAAAGAAAATGTGGAATATGAGAATGCAACATATACTCTTGCTAAAACAATCTTGTGAGATGTATGCAAGTTAGCTTCCACCTCCAATAAAGATATGGGAAAGAAATTTGAAAATGAAAACTTGTATATATCTAGTTGGCTTCACTTAGAATAATTAATCAACTATATTACAATTAGGATTTTGTTAGTTCTACCTGTAGTTTTATATCTAGTCCATTGTTTTGTAATATTGACCATCTCTGTTAAGCTACTTTTTCTATCTGAAATATGCAAGTTTTCCTTTTAACATGAAGTATTCTAAGAAATATTGTACACAATTTTTTTGCTTGCTTGCTTGCAATGTCTATCACATGGTCAAACTATACTTTTTCAATACAAGAGGAATTTTATGAAAATCAATGAAATTCACTACTTCATTTGGCAGGGCCTTTGGGCATCTTCAAAAACCTAAAAGATTGAATGTGAACTCTGTTTTGAGTATAGAAGAAAGCTTCATGGATACAAAAAAGAATTTGGAAGATGAGTTCTCCAGGTAGTATTTCTCTTTTAACAAGACCACTAGTTGTAGTGGATTGTTAATATTTATAGTTGTTTATCAAGCTTCAGCAAAAATCTTATCCTTTTTTGATCGATTATTAATTGATGGATTTGTTATTTCTACTTGTTGCTCTTTGTTGAAGTTTTTGCGCTAACTAGTTTGAACTAATTGAGGATCAAACATTGGTGGTATCGTTGTAGTATGTTAAATCCTTGTTTTTATTGAATCAAGTATTTGTTGTAAAACATCAATCGATGTGTTATATCTTGGAAATTACATGTATGGTAAATATCAGAAAACAGATCAAAACTACTCTTATTTTATCTTTTCATTATAATGATCATTGATGTTTTGAGTTGAGTGATTAACTTTTTAAATCAATATAGAGGTCTTGGATCAAGGGAGTGAATTATCTAGCCTCCAAAATACACTAGGATGGCCACAGTTGTTCCCTCAAATTGGAATTTTGGTGTTGGAATTCAGTGTGGATTTTCCATTCAAGAATCATATAGCAACTAGAATTTAAAATTTACATTCCAAAATGATCCTATTTCGCAGATTAATAGTGGTGATTGCTACATATTTTTGATGCCTATTTAGGAGATTACTAGTGGTGATTGGTACATATTTTTGATGTTGGAAATTTTCCCCAAATCATAGCTAATATATTGTACAACAGGTCAGGAACACAATGGGAAGGGAATTGTCTTTACAATTTATCCACTTCTATTGTAGTGATCCATAAATATAATGAAAACATTAATAATTTGATATAGACTAGTTATCTTATTCATATGTGATAATGGACCCAAATAGTAGTTATTATCTCAAGAAATGTTCATCAGACTTGAGAGTTTTTTACATCATCGACCTCCAGCCCTAGACTTATTCACTTATGCTTCTACATTATCCGGTTATATAAATGTATACGAGGCTATCCTATTATTGTATCCTTTTTACTTCATTTCATTTTATTATAGACTTAGGTTTGACATTTTCTAGGAGTTTTGTTTGCACTCCCACATTGTATATGTAATATACAACTTCACCTTTTTAGCATGTAACTTAGTTAGCATGATTGTGTCTAATATTTCCTTGAAGGTTGAATACTAAGTTTACTAAGTTGTTATTTTCTATGGTGGTGTTTTATTTTTTTTGTTTATATAGTTCATATGGCCACATAGAGGCCACTATCGCCAAACTAAAGAAAACTTATTCGAGTTTCTTGCTTTTATGGGAAAAATCGAATTGACATTGCTGATCTTGAGGTATATGTTGTGTAAATCCTTTATAGTCTAATTTAGTTTATTTTCTAGTGTTCATCATCTTTCATGTCTTATACCCTACATTGTATCTTCATTCGTTTCAGAAAAGGAACCTAGTATTGATGGTAAGAAGCAAGAATTGAAGAAAGAGGAGAGCAATAACACTAGAGCGACAAATGAAAAAAGAGAGAGAGAAGAGAACTAGTATACCCATAGAGACAATATCCCACATAAGACACATACAGACTGGTGGTCAAGTCTTCAGAGTTGGTGAATTCACCTACAATGCCTTGGCAACACAATGATAATGTTTTGAAGTGATGAAACAATATTTCATGTGTAAATTGTAGTCCAATGAATATGAAGTTCGAAACTCATATTATAATACTTAACATTTTATATAATACAATTTATGTGGTTGAAATTATTTATAGTTGCACTTGATATTACTTAGTATTGTAATTAACATATGTAACTTTGCGTTTTCAAGTTAGATGGACATGCACATTGTATGACATTTTTTTAATGTAGTTGCAAAATCATACTAATTAATTTATGTTGATTAATAATGAACACATAAAATCAATCTAAAACTACTAAATTAGTATTTTATATTGATTAATGATGAACACAAATAAAATGAATATACGACTAAATTAGTTGTTTATAATGATTATTAATGAAAGTAAATGAAATGAATATAAGCTACTAAATTAGTCATTTATATAATGAATATGAAACTATAAAAAAAAAAAAAAAAGATAAATTTTTGATTACAAATTACGACTAAATTTTGCATATATATGACTATTAATAGCTAATTTATAGTATCTTATAACACGACTAAAATTTAGTCATATTTTTTTGGTCATTAATTGGTTTCAAACGATGACTAAAGTTTGCATATATATGACTATTAGTAGCTAATTTACAATATCTTATAACATGACCAACATTTTGGTCATATTTATTTGGTCATTAATTGGTTTTCTCAGGTGATCATATAGTAATATATTTTGTTGTATATTTGGTCATTAATTGTGCCAATTAATGACTAAATCAATGACTAAATTAATGACCAGATTTATGACTATATATACTACTAGACAATAAAATTGAGACAACCAATTAATGACTAAGTAAAAACTCACTAAAAGTTGGTCGTGTTATAAGATACTATAAATTAGCTACTATTGATCGCCAAATGAAAATTGGTCGTTTATATGCAAATTTTATTCATTTTTTTAGTAACTAATTAGCCATTTGGTATTAGTGTGGCCACTGTGTGGCAAGATGACATGTATAAACAAAGCAAATAAAATGACACCATAGAAAATAACACCTTAGGACTTAGTATTCAACCTTCAGGAAAAGCTTAGGCACAGCCATGCTAACTAAGTTACATGCTAAAAAGTTCAAGCTGTCAATAACTTGTGAAAACAAAAGGAAAGAAAAAGACAACATATAATAAATAATGTATGACAACTCACTGAAAAATTGCATGAGAGAAGAAAAAAAGTATCATATGGTTACCCATACATGTGGGTGGGTAACCTACCCCAATATGCCATGATCCTTAAGGTCTAGAGAAAGTAAACCTCCTACTAACATAATGATTGATTGGTTGCATCTTGGCCTCCAAACAACTAACATGATTTCCCTTGCACATCATATTATTCAAAGATTTAGAAAACAACACAAGAACCAAGGATATAAAATTATGTTCGATAATGATGATACATTCAAAGAATTGTGAGGTTAATATATTAGTTTTGTGAAAATCTAATAAATATGGTAACCTGAAAAGTTTCACTATGCCTTTTCTATCTGATCTAGGTGAATATTGGTGGCCACCCACCTATTCCACTCGAACCCCCACCATTATTTCTTTCAGTTTTTCAGTTTCTTTATTTGTAGCAGAATTTACTATTTTTGGTAATTTTTCAGGTGCTGAACTTTCGAAGCTGTTTTGAGGCCCTAAACGATGTTTTTTTGGAAAACTAAGAGAAAAATGGGCATATTCCAATGTTTCTCACTCAAAAGTTGTAGTCCTTGGATAGATATTTCTAATGAGGTATTGTGTGTGTAAAACAAAGATCGTATGCCAAAGTTACGACCCCGGAAAGTTGATGTACCAATTTACCCAAATGAGGCCCATAGTTTGGCGCTTCATCTCCTAGGGTTAGGTTTTTGGATGTTTATGGTTTTCCATTGTTTCTCAATGACAAATAGGCCTTGGAGCCTCATTGTAACATAGTTCGGAGGCATGTAGCCGCCACATCTCTTCTCAGAGATAAGCTACCATCATTCGAGCTAGTCTTATTTCAATTTTGTTTGTAAGCATATTTCAGTACTTGATATTAATGAAATGAAGTGTTATTTCTAATACATCTTTGTATTTATGGTTATATATGTAATTTGTTGTGTTCCTGTTTAAATCCGGATCATTATCACAAATCTAAAAATGTGAAACAAAGATCTATGTAATTATTTGATGAAGAACTCAAATTATTGTTTTAGAAAAAGAAAAACATTTTTCCAATGACTAAATATTTTTGAGCACTCACTTCATTGAAAATGAAGTGTTATATAAACTATACCCCATTGGGATGAGACAATGTACAAAAATTGTAACAAATTGCGCGACAAGGCAACAAGTGAATTTTAAAAATTAGAATGAAATATACCTTAGATGTTTACAGTATTAATTTCTCAAGCATCAATGTTTAATTTCATAACAAGATAAAATAATAATGCAATGGCTAAATCAAATATATCCAATATTCAACAAATATATTTTTAGGTTTTACAAAGGTGTCCCAACATAATTTATTTCGTAGTTTGACACTTGATTAGTTCCAAATATTTATTTTTAGGCAAGGGTCAAAGCCCAAAAAAAGGTTCATGTTGGTTGGATTTATCAATATAGTATTATTCCTCTAATGCTACACCCCTTTCATAATTTCAAACTAATATTGGGCAAGTTTTCCTTCGGATGTCAAATAGAATAAATTGATGTTGTTCATAAACAATAGAGAAAGGGAGAGGATGGAAGATCTTAACTGAGAATCATAACACATATCAAAGGTCAAATTGTCAACAATAAAGATGTACTTATAAAATTTTGCACCGCATTAGAAAATTTACCAAAGATTATGCACCATGTTCTTTTAGAAGTTCAATCATAGCCTGCTAGTTAGCACCCTTTGCATCTGCAAATGGCTGAAAAAGAAATTGTCTCACTTAAGTCCTCAAACTAAACAATGCACATAGTGGATTCAATACCACTGATGTTCCAAAATTTAAAAACAAAAACAAATTAATAAATACTCCAAACAATGTAAATGTATAGAAACAAAGGATTTGGAAGGTGAAAATTGCACTCCTTGCTCTTGATTTATAAAACAAATTTTCAATTGGAAATAAGTAGTGATACCAAAGATGAGAACTACAAGAAGACTCATTTGGAACTGGATAATGATAAAGAAGAGGAATTCAATGCCAAGATGATAATTTGGAATACTTTTATCTAGGAATAGATGGAGGTAGCCATCAAAACTCTTATCTCGCCTCTCTTAAAGGATCTATAGATGTTAATCATGACCAAGAGGGAAGTTGCCTATGGAAGAAAGGATAACATTTATTAATGTGAAATGATACATACCTTCCTATTTTAATTTTATTATTCTTGCGAAATGAATCTCATTCTGAGAGCCTTTGTTCACAAGGTGTGCTTTTGGCTACCTTGTAAAGCATATTCCAAGCATATTGTGGTATCATATCAAATTCTTGGTGAATCTATTCTTTCACCTCTTCAAAAAATTATATTGGAATTATTGACACAAAAAGAATGAACCCTCTAGAAAAGGAAATACAAACAGGTTAGGGAAAACAAGTTGAAGGAAGAGCCTATAATGAATAGTTGTGGCTTTGAGCTCAGGAATGATATTCAAGCCCAAAATCCACAAAAGGATACAAACAGTGAAATTATGGAATCCAAGAAAGAGTTATATCCTATATTATGATATTGTTGGAAGATCTTTGCACACGTGTGTAAAACCTTCTCCAGCATGTGGTTGGCTACCTAGAAATAGAACCAAGATATAAACTACATTTTTTCTCCAACAGTCTTCTCATTAAGGCAATGGTTGGACCAGCAATAGGAGGAGTTGCATCCAACACTAGAAGCTTCAAGACACATGCACACATCAAATAACTAGAGTATCTTTAATCTTCCTGAAGAAATTAACCTCCTCCTAATCTATAGTTCAACATACAAAAGTTAGAAATTGAAATCAATAAAATGACAGCATTTTGATATATAAATAAGATCCAACTTTCCACTATGATACTAAAATTATTTATATTTATCAAGCCATGACTTAGTTTAAACTTGTAGATACACAACATCTCTTTGCATCATCTTCCATTTTTCCATCTCATCCTTGTTTTTATCAACAATGAAAACAAGCAAGAAACATTTTAGAATTACTGTATTAGAATAAAAAAATGTTGTACACCGATATTTTGTGAGAGAACGGAATAGAATAAATGAAAATGAAGGAAAAATGACATGGTAGAATCTTTGGATAATGGAGCCTACCAAAATAAATTAAAGATCTTAGTTCCCTACAAAGAAAAATTGTGTAAATTGTTTCCATTGAAAGAAATATTTCCAACAGTATAGAAATTCTCACATTTTCACAGCCTCCAGTTTCAAATCTGGACCAAGAGGCAAATATGAAGTTGTTGTATCGATTTCCTCTATTGATAAACATGTGCTTCAGAGACATCAGGCACCATCTTGTATAAATTTCCAGATGCATCAAATGGTTTCTTCTATGATGATGGTGTTGGAAGCCACCATTTATGTTTGTCTGCAATGAGTTTCATCAAGCCAGATGTCCAACCAAATTCAAGAGCTCAAGTGCAGTGATTATGTTCATCCATAGTGTAGAATTCAAAACAAGAGAAACATAGTTTATTAAAATTTAAAAACTTAAAAAATAAAAAAATATGGACATGCTATCTAAGATTTCTTATTCTACCATTCTACTTATTATACTATATGTCCAAGCCTAATAAATAATAACATGCAGGTACCTCTCTCTTTCTTCAATTAAATCATTCAATTGATTCTTAGCTTTTGCACTTCCTATTCGTGCCGATCATAATCAAGTAAATAGTTTTAGAAATTTCTCATTGAAGTGCTTTGACAACTATTACATAAGTAGACAAACCTTTTCTTGCGACTCTTTGTTGAGAAATGGCAACAAGAAATTCAAGTTTAATTTGTCCTTGAATTAAACTGAGAATCAAAATCGAATTCTATTATCATAGTAACTTGTAAATAGTTAATTAACTTTAATTAACTTAATTAACCTAGGAATTTCGAGTTGGAAGTCTTTTTGTAGTCATGTATATGTTCTCCCTAAGTTTTAGGAGTCCAATATGAGTTTAAGTTGAGTTGGAAATTAGATAACTCAATTTATTGAGTTAAGTTTAGTTAAATTAGTTCTAAATTGTTTTTGGAACTAATAGAGGACTAACAGTCAGTTGGTGCACTAATGCATCCACTAGTGCTACTCCAGTTAACTGAATATTCCCTCATGAGAAACTCATGCATGTCAGTTCATAGAAAGACCCAGTTGAGACTAGAGTGTAGGGACAGTGTACTATCAGTGGTATTATTTGTTGGGGTGTAAATATCATGCATGCATAAGAGATTGATCCTATGTTTTGATTACGTAGTTTTGGAAGCATGAATTCCCTTTAAATACGTGATATTCATCCTAGGAATTATGCAATATATTAGGGGCTTGGAGATTTGTAGAATTGGCTAAGTGTTGGCCAAGAGCTAGCTTGTGAGATGAGAGAATTAAGTATACTTATGCGGAATTGTTCTAGTGACAACAAGATTTGTATCTTCAATCATATTTTTGATATATGTAATATAGATAGTGGGGTTTTGAGCAGTGGCTTTCCCTAGATACATCTTGAGTTATATGCCATTGATTTATCTTCTTCTTGTTCATATTGTTTTCATCAATCTATTGGCTTCCGCTGGTTGAATGTAGAAGTAGATTCTTGTCTTGTGCTTTAATACATTACATGAGCTTGTGAATCTACAGGATTTTCTAGATGTAATCAGAGATTAGAACAATATACTAGAGGATATTTTGAAGTTTTAAGTTTTGGGTTACAAGTGAAATTCAAATTTGCAATACATACTTCAGGATCAGCAGATGGAATTCTATGGTTTGCAACTCAAGTATGCCTTGGGAGGGAGCTCAAATTTTATAGCCTGGAGGGAAAGAATGGAGGTTGTGCTAGAGGATAATGGCTTGAAGGAATTCGTTGATCAATAAATTCCTAAGCCAGGAGCATCGGATGCACAGAATTTGGCCAAATGGAAGAAGTGTGTGGCGAAGGCAAAGCGGATAATCCTTGATGTAGTTCGAGACCACATTGTCTCGAATCTCCATGGAAAGGAAAAATTTTATGTTATGTGGAAAACATTGACGGACTTGTATCAAAACAATAGTGACCAAAGGAAATTGGCACTGAAGGACAAAATTCGAAAAATCAAAATGGAGACAGGTGCGACTATTCCAAAATACTTGACCAAGTTCACTCAATGTTGTGATGAACTTGGAAGTGTTGCAATCACGGTTGTCGGGGATGATATGGTGAGTCTTGCTCTTCTTGGGCTCCCAAAGAGTTTGCATAGTTATCAGGACTCTGTCAATGGTCGGGAGAAGCTTCCAGATTGGGAAATATTGTGGTTGGATTTGATGAAGGCGGAGAAGGGGAAAGGGAAAGCTTCCCATTCCAAATAGTATTCTTATCATGGAGATAAGAAGAAATACATGAAAAAAGTGGAATTATTTCATTGTCATGAGCTGGTCCATTTTGCTACAAATTCTCCACTCAAGAAGTCCAAGAAGAAGTCCTCAGGAGGAGAAACGAGTGAGGCTTTGGCCTCTCAATTCGAATTGGACTTTTCCCTCATTGCATGCATGGCGTCATCAATGATGGGAAGTGTATGGTACTTAGACATTGGAGCTTCATTCCACATGACTGGGGACAAATAGTTATTTAGTGACTTGGAGGAGAAAGATCTCCAGATGCATATCGAGATGGGTGATGATGAGAAGTATAGTGTTACTAGATTGGGCATGATTACTTTTCAGAGGGAGCATGAGGCTCCAATCACCTTGAATAATGTTATGGATGTGCCCGGGCTGAAGAAGAAATTGGTATCCATTTCCATGCTTGAGGATAGAGGCTATGATGTGATCTTCTCGAAAGGAAAGGTGTTCCTTTGACACATAGCCATGGGTCAAGTAAAGAATATAGGGATTCGGGTGAATAATCTCTATAAGCTGGAGGTAGAGGAGTGTGTTTCTTTGAGGATAAAAGTAGAAAGGGTGCAGAGTCGAGATGTTGGAAAGTTTTGGCATAGGCTATTGAGCCACTTGCATCATGGGGCTTTGAAGATATTGCAACAAATCTCTACTGATCTTCCCAAAGGTATGATGAGCAAGTTGATCCATGCAAGGGGTGTACTTTGGGAAAATACACCAAGTCTTCCTTTCACGGAAGAGACAGTCGAGCAAAGACTATTCTAGAGCGAGTCCATTTAGATGTGTGTGGAGCATTCTCAACAACATCCATGGCCAAACACGGGTATTATGTTATATTTGTTGATGACTTTTCTCGAAAATGTTGGATATTTTCATGCAGAAAAAGGATCAAACTTTCCCAAAGTTTTGTGAGTTTAAAGCATTGGTGGAGAAAGAGTCGAGCAAGAAGGTTAAAGCTCTACGGAGTGATTATGGTGGTGATTATGTCTCAAACGAGTTTAAGAACTTTTGTGCAGTGGAAGGGATTAAACGAGAGTTGATGGCACCCCATAACCCTCAGTGGAATGGGGTGGATGAGAGGAAGAACAAAAGCATAGTAGGGACAACAAGGGTGATGTTGCATGATCAGGGGATAACACTACACTTTTGGGCTGAGGCATGCAACACATCATTTTTGTTTTCAGAATGGTAGCCCACATCGGATACTTGAGATGAAGACACCAGAGGAGGCTTACTCTGGTAAGAGGCTAGATGTTGGCCACTTCAAGATTTTTGGGTCATCGGTATGTGGTCATGTGACCAAAGATGCACGGAAGTATATTTAGTCGACAACAGAGTTGGGGATATTTGTGGGGTACACTGATACACCTCACAACTATCGGGTGTACTTGCCGACCAACAGGATGACAGTGGTTCGCATGGATGTTAGATTCAATGAGGAGAAGGCCATGCGAATTTCCCTTGACAGGGAGATTGAGCTACATGCGAATGAGGAGCTTTTAGCTCCTAAGGTTGAAGAGCCTTAGATTGATGTGGAGAAGCCACATGTAGAGGATCTGGGAGTGGAGAAATCCACTCAGACAAAGTCTTCCAGAGAGGGAAGAAAGCTCACCAGAGAGGTTAACATATTGTTGGATGATGCATGAGAGAATGTGGGAGCACCCACTTCTTAGTGCAGGGAGAGAAAGTCGCCTGAGAGGGACACTAGATACATGAGTCTTATGGGAGAATGTTTTGTGACAGAGCCATCTTCCTTTAAGGAAGTAGTGCAGTAGCCGATTTGGGTTAATGCCATGGTGGAGGAGTATGACTCCATAGTTCGTAACAATGTTTGGGATGTGCTCCCAAGACCAGAGGACAAGTCAGTGGTGAGCTCCCAATGGCTTTACAAGGTAAAGCAAGCTGCAACTGATAGTGTGGAGAAGCATAAGGCTAGATTTGTGTCCCATGGCCTTTCACAGGTAGAGGGGATTGATTATGATGAGACCTTTTCTCCTGTTGCAAGGTACTCATCGAATCAAATCTATATTGGAACTATCAGCACAGATGGGTTGGAAGATACATTAGATGGATGTGAAGACAACCTTCCTTAATGGAATGATTGAGGAAGAGGTGTACATAGAGCATCCTGAAGGTTTTGGTACCTTTGACAATGAGTCACATTTGTGTCAGCTCAAGAGAGTGTTGTATGGGATGAAGCAAGCACCTCGTGCTTGGTACACAAGGATAGATAGCTACTTCACTGGGTTAGGATTCACAAAGAGTGAAGCGAATGTGAACCTGTACCACATAGTGATGGAAGGTAAGTTGTTGATCATTGTACTTTATGTTGATGATATCATATTGACAGGTGATGATCAGTTGATCAAGTCTTGTAAGGAGGACCTTGCAAGAGAGTTTTAGATGAAGGACATGGGGCTCATGCATTACTTCCTTGGCATGGAGGTATGGTAGGGAGATGGAGAGTTGTTTGTGACTCGTGGAAAGTATGCCAACGAGATACTTAGGAGATTCCGCATGGAGAACATCAAACCCATGGAGACTCCTCTAGCAGGTAACTAGAGGAAGGAGAATGCTACTTCAGGGGAAGTAGTGGGAGCTACTGTTTACATGCAACTTGTGGTTTCACTAATGTACTTGGTGAAAACATGACCGGATATGTGCTATGCAATTAACCATCTTAGTGCATGTGTTGAGATACCTCAAGGGAACTTCTCAGTATGGATTATGGTACAGACAGACAGAGGGAGTGAAGCTTCAAGGCTTCATTTATGCATATTGGGCAGGGATTCCATCTGACAGGAAGAGCACACCAGGAGGGATCTTCAGTATTGGGTCAGTGACATTTTCTTGGTACAGCAGGAAACAAAGATCGATTGTACTCAATTTAGGAGAGGCAGAGTACATGGATGCGAGTCAAGCAGCATGCGAGGCCATCTGGATGAGGAAGATCTTAGTTGGTTTTTTTGGTCAGCAGATGGATCCAACTGTGATTTACTGCGATAATCAAAGTCGTATCAAACTCTTTGAAAATCCATTTTTTCATGATCGGTCCAAGCATATTTATATCCAATACCATCGTCTCAAAGATTGTGTATTGAGACAGATTATGTTGTTAGAGTACATTCCCATGGAGGAGAAAGATACTGACATTTTGACAAAGTCATTTTCAAGATGTAAATTCGATTTTCACAGAGACAGGATTGGGGTAGCTGCTAATTCCTTTCTTGTTGAGAGGGAGTGTTGAGAAATGGCAAAAAGAAATTCCAGTTTAATTTGTCCTTGAATTAAAATGAGAATTAAAATCGAATTCTATTCTCATAGCAACTTGTAAATAGTTAATTAAGTTTAATTAACTTAGGAATTTCGAGTTGGAATTCTTTCTGTAGTCATGTATATGTTCTCCCTAAGTTTTAGGAGTCCAGTATGAGTTTAAATTGAGTTAAAAATTAGATCACTCAATTTAATTAGTTTAGTTAAATTATTTCTAAATTGTTTTTGGAACTAATAGAGGACTAACAGTCAGTTGGTGCATTAATGCATCCACTAGTGCTACTCCAGTTAACAGAACATTCCCTCATGAGAAAGTCATGCATGTCAGTTCAAATAAAGACCCATTTGAGACTAGAGTGCATGGATAGTGTACTATCAGTGGTATTATTTACTGGAGTGTAAATATCATGCATGCATCAGAGATTTATCCTATGGTTGGATTGCATCATTTTGGAAGAATGAATTCCCTTTAAATACAGGCTATTCATCCTAGGAATTACACAAGAGATTAGGGGTTTGGAGAGCTATAAATTTGGCTAAGTGTTGGCCAAGAGCTAGCTTGTGAGCTGAGAGAGTTGAGCATACTTGTGTGGAGTTGTTCTAGTGAGAACAAGCTTTGCAAATTCACTCATATTTTTTATATATGCAATACATATAGCAAGGTTTTGAGAAATGGCTTTCCCCATATACATCTGGTGTTATGTGCCATTGGTTTATCTTCTTCTTGTTCATATTGTTTTCATCGATCTATTGGCTTCCGTTGGTTGAAAGTAGAAGTAGATTCTTGTCGTGTGCTTTAGTACATTGCATGAGCTTGTGAATCTATAGGATTTTCTACACTCTTCATTCTCGAACCAAGTTTTTTCTTCTATCTTTTGTACTTGTTGATTATCTAGTACAGATTAGTAGGAAAGCATAGAAGAAGATGACATAAATATTAGAGATAATAATAATAATAATTTTGTTGACACCAAATCAATGAAGCCTATGAGATTAGAATATAACTCACAACATAATTGTTTATATCCAATTTAACTCCTAGCAAATCCCTTATGAAATCATGTGTCATACTCTCTGTTGTAGCCAACCTCAAATTGAGCATGAATATCTGAGAAGAAGAAACACACAAACAACTTCAAAAACAATGTAGGTAAAATACCTCCTCTCTGCTTTCACCATATTAGGATTCATCATAACTATCGTGGATGAATAGAAACATAATCAATATACAAAAAACAACGTAGGTTAATGTTTTACACCTGCAAGTAAAAAATTTGCTTGTTAATTCTTCACTGCACCAATCAAATAGATATGCCAGATTTTTAAGCCTTGCATGAAATCATTAGTAAGGTATGAAGGTAATATGAGTTAAAGGTAATTACGATTTTTTTGGTATTTTTTCTATGGTTTTTTCCTACTTGTCTAAATATTCTAGAAGCATCCTTTCCCATGTTTATCAACTCATATTCATCATCGTTGGCCTCCTGCACTTCTTGAGCCTACAAAATTTACAAACAAAGGATAAACCAAATATCCCAAAAGCCATAAGAATGGATGAAGCAACTCGCTTCTCAGATAGGAAGAGTCAAAAAAAATATGGATCTAACAAAAGTATCAAAATATGCATAACATACACCAACTCCTTTGTAAATATATCCAGGTATTTGCACCATAGAGATTTGGGTGTTGCTTTTTTAAGCTCCTCAACATCATCCTCAAGCTTGTCTCTCTCAGCACATAATTGTTGGATTTTTTCTAAAGTCAATGTTCCTATTGCCATGGATAGAAGATACTCATAATCTCTAGCACAAACACCCTTTGTTGCCTCAATGTTGTCTGCAGGAGACTCTTCATCATCTGCTATTTCCCTAGCAATAGATTCCTCAACAGGTTTTCCCTTCTTAGGGAATGGAGTGAAACCTTTGTTCTTCAATTCAAGCAACAAATCTACACATTTCCAGTTGTTCACTATGATTTCTCCATTTACAACTTCCAATATGAATCTAAATTTATTGTCCAATTTCAGCAAATCAAGTTGAAGGTTGTCCAATTGGACTTTCTGAATTCACAATTTCAATTCAATGTTAGGAGTGTTGATCCAAATTTTTTTTTGTTCATTATATGAAACAAAAACACAATTTGTTTGGCTTTCAAATTTTCAACCCATGGTAACTTTTGAAGAGGCATTGCTAAAACAAGTCCTTGGATACAAAGTACACTAAGCATACAATACAAACCTATAGCAACAATATCAAGGGCCAAGGAAACAAAATCCAATAGGTAGAATACAAAAAAGAGAGCAGGCACAAAAATGGCAGAAAACAAATGTGTTGGTAATGGTTAGCTGAAAAGAAGGACCTAGGACAATAAATAAAACACCTACCTTTTTATCTTCATAGAATTCTAGTCGAATATGATAGAAGTCCTCGAGAACTGCAAGTTTATGAGATATTCCAATCTAGAATTGTTCTTTAACTTGTACATTTAAATACAAGAATTGAAATACCAGAAAACAAAATAACAATGAGTTTCAGGAATGTACCTTGATCATGGGTCTCATATTTATGAATGATTTCCTTTGAGTAAAAAATATGCATGTTACTTGTACTCACTGTAGTAGTCAGTTTGAGTTTATTTTAAAGACCTTCTTGAAGTTCAATCTTCATATTCTCTTTAGACAATGACACCTACACCTCAAAAATGGATCCTGGTATCAACATTGTATTCCTTGTATTCCTGGAAGAAAAATATTTTCATTAAAAAATAATTTCATAATATTTAAAATTACTTACGCAAAACCTATTTAGATGAATGATAGAAACCTACCCTTATGAAAGGATCTATAATATTATCATTCCCAATCATCAATGCTTCCAAAAATTCCTTGTAATCCTAAGTCCACTTGTGAACATGCAACTCTATAATTCTCAATGTGGTCTCATTAATTTTCTCTATGATTCCACTAATCGTGTAAGTCACACAATTATCCTTTACAACTGTTTGTTCATGTGAACACACCCAATATTAAAGGTGAAAAAACAAGTTGAATAAAATTTGTAAAATATTCTACAACTATATTTATTGAATAATGGACAGAATATTACCTTAAAACCCTTGTACCAAGGTGTCATTGGATTCAAGGGTTCATCATTAAGCATGCACCTTATATTTGCAACAATATCCTTTGGGTTGTAGTTAGGCACAAAGGAACTCCAACCAATTCCAGTTCCTTCACTTCAATTCACAAGGACCATTTGAATAATGGGCACAAACCTGAGCCACAAATAGAATACCAATGAAAACCCATGATTGTAGTAAGATGTATATATAACACAAATCCTGATGTACAAGACTCCCCAGACTTATACAAAATTCCTAAATCTCACAATTTGTCATCCTTCTATACCTTCCTATCAATTTATGTAGAGTTTGTGAATACAACAATTTATCATAATTCTGTATCAAACTACGTACTATGTTGGTTCAGTTTTTGGTCCATCTTCATTCAATTAGTCCAAAAGTACATCATCCTCTCTTGTGAACAAGAAGCTTGTTATTGGTGACAAGCATGTGAAAACATATCGAGCACTTACATGATATTTTCCACCCTATCATAAATGACCCACCATAGGCAAGAGGTTTCATTTACATGTCAGTATAAATAGCAGTGGAAAAAATCATTAAGATTTCAAAAGCAACTAAAGAGAAAATTCATGTGCAACCTTTATTGTTTTTGCTGCTATTTTTGTTACTGCAACAAGTACAAATGTTTCAGTGACAGAGCATGCAAGCCTTGATCCACAGTCAAGACTCACTCTAGAGTCTCTTTGAGAAACTATATGGCTCCAAATGAACTGATTGTGCTTAACTGCAATTGCTGGGAAAGAAGCAACCTCTTCAAAATACAATTTGTCTTGCTCTATACAACTTTTTGTTTCTTTAGTAAAAATGACTATGTGCTCTCCCCCTCTTCTTCATATGATTTGATAATAAGAAGGAGAATGTACAAATGGCATACTTGAACCTATGGTCAAGAAATAATTTTAAATTTCATCATCATGACTATCCCGAACAAAAACCATTGACCCATGAAACACTACTACCTGAGACGTAGGCAAAGGCGTAGAACCACTAGAGTCATGCATTTTCAACCTTCCAGAAGTCAACCCGATAGTTTCAACAATCCCTTCTAGTATATTTCTCTTCCTCTTATTTTTATGTCTCTGCTCAATGCTCAAGTTTTCTTCAATTTCCATGCCACCATTTTGGGCATCCATCTTATCGATAGTGCCAACCTAAGGAATAGTAGTTCTAGTCATAGCAGAAGAAACAAAAGAAGTTAGAGGTCTGGTCATTTTATAAGGCATAAAAATTACTAAAAAACTCCCATCATTAAGGGTTCCATAAATAGGTTTGGGAACAACAAAGGGACAAAATGACAATTTAGACTTATATTTTGCATGAGGAGTTACCCCGGGTAATGATGGACTACAAGAAGTTTAATAATCTTTTCTTTCCATTACACACATTTCAGGCTCTGGGGTTAGAGAAGTATGCCTTGATGGAGTGATTTTATGAGAGTGTAAAGGTTCTTTGCAAAATTGGTTAGTTGAACTCCCTCGTGATAAAATTGGCAAGGGTCCATAAAACCAAAAAATTGTAAAAATAGAGAAAATATGAGTAAAAATTAGCAAACATTGACCAAAATATGATACCATCAAAATATCAGTAAAAATCACCAAATATTGGCTCAGAAAAAATAAAAAAATAAAAAAATAATAAAAATAAAAAATAAAAAATTGATTTCATGATTTTTTCATGATAAAATCAAGATGTTTGCAACACTAGTTAAAGTGTAACAAATGTTGAGATGAATCAACAAAATTATCACAAAAAAAAAACTCACATAAGAGATCCATAGAAAAGAACTTGTGCATACAGCTAAAGTTGTTGTGAATCAGTAAAAAGTTGTTGAATCAAGGTTGCTTGATCCAGGTGGATGTTGGTGGCCACCCACCTATCCCACTTGGACCCCACAACTGTCTCTTTCAATTTTTCAGTTTCCTTAATTGTAGCACAATTTACTATTTTTAGCAGTTTTTCGGGTCCTGAACTTCTGGAGCCGTTTTGAGGTCCTAAACGATGTCTTTTGGGAAAACCTGGAGCAACACGGGCTTTGTAATGATGTTCCTCTTCCCAAATTTGTAGTCCTCGGATAGATATTTCTAGCAATCTATCGTGCGCGTCAAACGGAGATCGTATGCCAAAGTTACGACCTTGGGAAGTTGATGTACTCATTTACACGAAACGGGGCCCACAGTTTGGTGTTTCATCTCCTAGGGTTAGGTTTTTGGATGTTTAGGGTTTTCCATTGTTTGTCAACAATAAATAGGCCTTCGAGCCTCATTGTAACATAGTTCAGAGGCATGTAACCGCCACATCTCTTCTCAGAGATAAGCTACCATCACCCTAGCTGGTTTATTTCCATTTCTGTTTGTGAGCATATTTCAGTATTTTACATTAATGAAATGAATCATTATTTCCGCTGCATCTCTGTGTTTATGGTTATCTCTATAATTTTTTTCATTCCCATTTAAATATGGATCAGTGGTATTAGGGTGGTCTGCTTTTTCTTTGTTTTCTTTGCATGTCCCCAATGAGGTCGGGATATAAGGAGTTAGGGCTTGAACTGGTCGAACGTTTGCAAGACCAGCCTCACAAATCCCAACGGCCTCCCATGGCAGATGAAAAGAAAGATGAGCAGGCAGGAGATCCTATCAAAATCTTGTTCGAAGAAGCCCTCGAGCGACAAAGGAACGTGATGTTGGACAACTTTGCCCAGATTTTTCAGCGCTACCCAGAGGCAACGCATCGACTTCCAATAGCTACTCTGGAAACGCCACACCCTTTAAGGTACAAGTGAATTTTGAAATCCCCATATTTGAGGGTCAGATAGACACAGATGCTATAGATATATGGTTAAATCTGTTAGAGGGTTATTTTTCTGTTCATGATTTTTCCATTCGGGAAAAGATTATTTTCGCTCTTCTCAAAGCATCCCCCCATGTCAAGGACTGGTGGGAAGCCTACCGCGAGTAGAAGGATGAAAGTACAAGCTCATTATTTTCATCCGCACCCACTTGAAATTCATTCCGAGATGTCGTAAAGGAGCAATACTAGCCTGTCAAAAGCTATGATGGAAAATACATAAAGTGGACCACGCTGCGGCAGGGAAGGGACCAAGATGTGTCGAAGTTCACCAACATTTTTCATACCCTTCGCACACTGTTGGGTATCAAAGATTCTGAGCTGCATCTGGTACTCAAATACTGTGGCTGCCTACATAGATACATCCAGGAAGGGATGGAGTTCCTGAACATCTCCTCGCTTGGCACGGCGTACTGATACGCTGTCAAAATTGAGCAGAAGCTTAAACAGAAGAAGCGATACTTTGGATCTATGAATCCGAAGCAAGGGAAAGGCTTTCCCAAGTCGTAGAACCAAGGACAAAGCCAAGACGAGACAACCCAAGAAAACTCGTCGAAGCCGCGGGAAAAGAACAACACCACGAAGTCAAAGAAGGACACAGGAAAGTGGTGTGATTTCCACAAGAGTCCCACTCATAACACAAGCAAGTGTCGGACAAAGCAGTCGAAGGTGGCCGAGTTGAAGGCTTCAGAATCAAATGCATGTTCCAACACTGAGTCAAAACTTGACAAGGGGAATGGCAAAGGGAAGCAGATCATTGGCGTGGAGCCCAGCGCCATTATTGCCACCGCGAAGATCCAAAAGAATGATCCCGAAGATCCACAAGAGGGGGAGCGTCTTTTCCACTCACAAATGTGGGTGAAGTGTTTGTCGCTGCAATTCATTGTCGACAGTGGTAGCCAAAATAACATCATTTCAGCAGAGGTCATGAAGCGGTTGGGCCTAATGAATACACCACACCCGCAGCCGTACAGTATCGGGTGGCTTCACCAAGGATGAGGTCTCCGAGTCCGCCAGTAGTGCCACCTTCCCTACAACATCAAGCCCTTCACATATGAGGTATTGTGTGATGTTGCACCTCTTGATGTTTGTGATGTATTATTAGGCCAACCATACTTGTGGAGGTGACATGTTGTGTATGAGTCAAGGCCTTGTGCTGTCATTATTTATTTGAGTAATTCATTATACAGGATACCGGAGGTAGCCCCACCTACCGCCACCTCTTTGATCTCTACTAAGAAATGCAATAAGCTCATCTCACAGACTAGGAAATTTATTTTCTGTCTGGTTCACTTCCAAAGTAAGGGGAATATCGTCGCCACATCCATGACCCCTGCGAAGGGTTCCTCCACGCAGTAGCAGCAGCAAAGGGACATGGTCATGACATAACACAGGAACAACTTCTCCTCACCCACAGGGGTACCACACAAGTTTCAAGTGGGCAAAAAATTCTGGTTGCATTTGCAGAAAGAATGCCTTACAAGAACCCATCAAAATCTCGAACCACTCCAACATGGTCCTTACACCATTACCAAGGTTGTGGGAAACAGTGCTTTGGAGCAGAGCATTCCCCCATTCCTTTGCTTGCACCGAGTGTTCAATGTGGATCACCCTCGACCATGCTTCCCACCATTACTGGACACATCAGAGGTTGCAGAACAGCTCACCAAGGACCCAACTCAGCAAAAGCTTCCTCATCTCAGGGAGGAACTCAACGCAATGGGGACCATTGCTTCCTAAGGGGGGAGGAATGATCCAGGTGGATGTTGGTGGCCACCCACCTATCCCACTTGGGCCCTCGCAACTGTCTCTTTCAGTTTTTCGGTTTCCTTAATTGTAGCACAATTTAGTATTTTTAGCAGATTTTTGGGTCTTGAACTTCCGGAGCCATTTTGAGGCCCTAAAATATATTTTTTGGGAAAATGGGGAGCAACAAAGGTCATGTACCAATGTTTTTATTTCCAATGTTGTAGTCCTCAGATAGATTTTTCTAACGAGCTATTGTGTGCGTCAAACGGAGATCGTATACCAAAGTTATGACCCCGGGAAGTTGATGTACCAAATTACCCGAAACGGGGCCCACAGTTTGGTGTTTCATCTCCTAGGGTTAGGTTTTTGGATGTTTAAGGTTTTGCATTGTTTCTCAACAATAAATAGGCCTTCAAGCCTCATTGTAACACAGCTCAGAGGCATGTAGCCACCACATCTCTTCTCAGAGATAAGCTACCATCGCCCTAGCTAGTTTATTTCCATTTTTGTTTGTAAGCATATTTCAGTATTTTACATTAATGAAACGAAGTAATATTTCCATTACATCTCTTTCTTTATGGTTATCTCTGCAATTTGTTATGTTCCCATTTAAATCCGGATCATTACTACTAGTACTTATGCAATATTCAAATCTAATAAATTCCTTGATAATATTGTTAGTTCTAGTCTTCGCAGCCTATCACCAGGGATCAAAATGGGCTCTTACTATGTGTGGTTTTTAGAGATGTTTTGCACATGAGTTTCAGTGCAAATCATATCCTAAGTATGTTCATCAGAAGTAGCTCAGAAATAAATTTCCAACTGTATATTGCATGCCCGAAACCGGTTCTTAGATCAGAAGATATGATCGAAATGAATGATTGATTCTTGGTTATGCATGTTTTGAGGTGATTTGCTGCACACAGGGACAAGTTTACTCTAAAATCAGTTTCTAAAGTAATGGACATGAATTTTACAAAAGTGAAAGAGGTTTTTTTCATTCACATACCAAATAACAAAAATTACCTTCAGTTTATGCACAGGTGTTACTATGTGGGAGATATGAAGTGCTATTTAAAGCCTACATTAAAGCAAAACAAATTTTATATTTGTTTTACTGTTTTAGTCATTGTAGTGCGGCGCCATTTTACAACAGATGGAAAGTAAGTTTGAGAAACCCAAGGAGGTTTCTATCAACCACAAGCCATATAACAAAAAACTCGTTCGTTTTATTCACAGGTGTTGTGAATTGGAATATTTGCCTAGATGTTTACAGCCTATTTTTACAGATTTAAATATTTAGTGATTTCCTGTTTAGATATTATTTTGTGGCCCAGATTCCGAGCAACTAGAAACAAATTTCCGAAATTTGAGAGAGGTTGTTCTAAAAAATGACCTTATCTACAAACACCTCTTTTAGTTTTGTAACAAGTGTTATGGTTCAAGAGATACGAGTTCATATTTGAGCCCTATTTTCAGAAATTTGGTCCAAATTTAATGTAATTGATTCTATCTTGAGAGAGATGGTTGAGCTCAACTCCCTTAGTACATGGATGAGCTAATTGTATATATTTGATGAATTTCAAAGTGTAATAGTTGGATTTTTGCAGCAGAGTGAGGCTGCCATTGGACTATGTAAAGTTTTCCTTGAATATTATTTTAATGAAGCTTTTTCTGCTTTTTAAATTTGGGATTCATCACGGCGTTTAATGTGCAACATGTTTTTCTTGTAAATTAATGTCCATGCTTTGTTTTTTCTAATAATTTGGTTATAGCATTCTCTAAGGGAAGTGTTAGGAATCCATCCATGCACAATGCTCCTTTCACAATGATTATGTTGTTTGATGTAGTGGTTATCTTTTCAGAATCCATCCTCTGTTAGATGCTCTGTTGAGTAACCCTGTGCTTCTCTTTCTTCTAAAGTTTCCAATGTATATCCATCCCCTAATTGATGCCTGCAGGGCAGCAGTCGTTTCCCTCTTTTCATCTCTCATTGTACCTTTAATCTGGTTGTACATTGCGCTTACTTTGCCCCAAGTTTGCCTGCAAAAACTAGCCCTAAATCCATAGCCCAATAGTCCCTTCTCTTGTTGTTTTCAACCCGCAATTTTCAACCAAATCCTTATTCTTCATAGCTAGACTAAGATTCAATTATCACAGCCATGTTTTGTTGGCAAAGAGAGAGCCCTCTCTGGTCTGGCAGGGCTAGATGCCAGATCAAAAGCTTGGTCTGTGGTTACCTCGGAATTGCCTCTTCTTAGCCTTGAGGTTCATTATAAGTGCTAACATATGGGTGTCGTTGATGGGGACAAGGTGACAGATCCTCTCTGGGAAAGATCGTTCAAGTTGCAGATCTGATTGTTGATGGTGGACAACAGTCAGACACGTATGAAGGCTAAAATCATTCACCTCGTGACTCCATTCTTCAAGATCCCGAGCTTCAAAGTTCAGAGTGACTTCACTACCAAAGAATCCAGATTTCATTGCATTGATGGTAATCACCAATGAAAAGGTATGTGGAACATCCTTTATCTGGGGAAATATTACTAACTTTAAGGAATGAGTTAGCGAAATTTCAGATTTATCAGAGTTTCTCAACATCAGTATTTCATTTTTTGAAATCTAGCCGACTCACACCTAAAGGTAAAAATTGTTTTCTTGGTTTAGTTGCTAAAAGATTAGAAACTGAAATTGAACTATTGGATGTTCAAATTGAATCATATGATTTCCAAGGTCCTAAACAGTTCTTGGAAACTCTCCCTCCTCCCAAAGAAGAAAAGGTAAGGTTGCCCTTGGATGGTTGGATTAAGGGATGTTTTGATTTACAACAAGGATGTGACAATCTCCAACTGAGAGCATATGTTAATGAGTTGGGGCAGTAGATAGAATCTGGTTTTTATGATCCTATAGCAGCATATATGGAATATTTTCTTAAGTTCAATGAAAAACCAGATTTCCTTTTATAGAGCCAAAGGTACTATGTGTATATATTGCTGGTGGAATTTCCAGTTATGTTTTGGTTCAAACACCATCAAAAAACTGCATAATTACAACAATTGCTTGATTTGTTGATTCACTTTAGTATCACTTGATTCATTGATTTTGCAGTAGATTAGTGTAGGATAAGCGTGTAAAAGCTTGTTGGACAGACATCCTTCAACATCTAGTTTACAGTTTGCAGTGTGTGATTTTCAGTGTTCAGTTTGGTTGTAAGTTTTTGACCGTATTGGGCCAATCAGCTAGGCACTTGGTCTATGATTTTATTGACACCTCCAAGGAGATTCCATCCCCAATAAGGCCAATGTTAGTTCCAATCTTCGTAGGCTGTCACCAGGGATCAAAATGGGCTCTTACTATGTGTGGTTTTAAGAGATGTTTTGCACATGAGTTTCAATGCAAATCATATCCTAAGCATGTTCATCAGAAGCATCTCGGAAATATCTTTCCAACGGTATATTGCACGCCCGAAACCAATTCTTGGATCAGAAGATATGATCGAAATGAATGATTGATTCTTGGTTATGCATGTTTTGAGGTCATTTGCTGCACACATGGACAAGTTTACTACAAAATCAGTTTCTGAAGTAATGGACATGAATTTTACAAAAGTGAAAGAGGTTTTTGTCAATCACATATCAAATAACAAAAACCTCCTTTATTTTATGCACAGGTGTTACTATGTGGGAGATATGGAGTGCTATTTGAAGCCTACATTAAAACAAAACAAATTTTACAATTGTTTTACTGTTTTAGTCATTGTAGCGCGGTGCCATTTTACAACATATGGAAAGTAATTTTGAGAAACCCAAGGACTTTTCTGTCAACCACTAGCCACATAACAAAAACCTCTTTCATTTTATTCACAGGTGTCGTGAATTAGAATATTTGACTAGATCTTTACAACCTATTTTTACAGATTTAAATATTTAGTGATTTCCTGTTTAGAGATTATTTTGTGGCATAGATTTCAAGAAACTGGAAAATAATTTCAAAATTTGAGAGAGGTTTTTCTCAAAAATGACCTTATCTACAAAAACCTCTTTCATTTTTGTAATAGGTGTTATGGCTCAAGAGATACGAGTTCATCTTTGAGCCCTATTTTCATAAATTCGGTCCAAATTTAATGTAAGTGATTCTATCTTGAGAGAGATGGTTGAGCTCAACTCCCTTAGTATAGAGATGAGATAATTGTATATATTTGATGAATTTCAGAGTGTAATGGTTGGATTTTTGCAGTAGAGTGAGGCTTCCATTAGACTGTGTAAAGTTTTCCTTGAATATTATTTTAATGAAGCTTTTTCTGCTCTTTAAATTTGGGATTCATCATGGTGCTTAATGTGCAACATGTTTTTCTTGTAAATTCATTTCCATGCGTTGTTTTTTCTGCTAATTTGGTTACAGCATTCTCTAAGGGAAGTGTTAGGAATCCATCCATGCATGATTCTCCTTCCACAATGATTATGTTGTTTGATCTAGTGGTTATCTTTTCAGAATCCATCCTCTGTTAGATGCTCTGTTGAGTAACCGTATGATTCTCTTTCTTCTAAAGTTGCCACTGTATATCCATCCCCTGATTGATTCCTGTAGGGAAGTGGTTTTTTCCCTCTTTTCTTCTCTCATTATATCTTTAATCTGGCTGTACATTGCAGTTACTTTTCCCCAAGTTTGCTGGCAGAAACTAGCCCCAAATCCATAGCCCAATAGTCCCTTCTCTTGCTATTTTCAACCCACAATTTTCAACCAAATCCTTATCCTTCATAGCTATACTAAGATTCAATTATCACAGCCACATTTTTTTGGTAAAGAGAGAGCCCTCTCTGGTCTGGCAGAGCTAGATGCCAGATCAAAAGCTTGGTCTGTGGTTACCTAGGAATTGCCTCTTCTTAGCCTTGAGGTTCATTCTGAGTGCTAACAAATACATTACTTAATAATGAGCATTGTTTTCTAATATCAGGATGACATGCACATGATGGCAAAGTGATGCTAGGTGAATCATTTTCTGAGCTCATTGGTGCACCTTTCACATCCACTGTAATATAGAAACATGCTTCTGGTCTTTCACTAGAGCTCTCGTCCAACTCATTCGAAGATATGACAAGATGACTTCTCTTTATTTGACTCAAAAACAATTTGAGAATAGTTTCCCTCTGTTGGAATTAAATGCATTTCACAAACAACAAATATTTGAGTACCATCATTATCTACCTCATTTTTGAAGGTTATGGTCATATTAGAACCTTCAGATTGGTCTCTTCTACATTAAGTTAAGTCTTCTGAGAAAGTGTTCTACACAACAAATTCAAACAAGGCTGAAAAAAATTATAGGAGTGGTAAGGAAATCAGGTTTATAATCCAAGAAACAATATATACACATCAAACACAACCATGGAATGATAACACCATATCCACATAATTATTGTGAGTTTGATAGTGGACACAAATTTTACAATCGCACCTGAAATATTTCATTAGGTTGCCTAGCTTTCAAAGGTTTCCCATGTTCAAAATTAGGCATAATAGTAGGCAATTTCCCACTCCCCTCAGAGAAAATATTCCCTGAATAAGCTCTAACTCTAGATATACCATCACTTTGGGACATACTATTACAAGCCATCGTTTCTTCTGATTGTTGGATTCCATATTCAATTTTTTTGGATTCAACCTCTGCATCCTTACATCTTATACCATCCTAAAGGCTGAATTATTGTTTTAAGTCTTTTTCCCAAACTTGTTCATCCTTATATTTTCATAAACATTGCACCAAAGGAATATCACACTCCTCCACAAACTCTTTAACATAATCTGGGAACCCACCACCTAGTGAGAGCTCACATTCTCCAATTGTAAATGAAACATATTCAAAACCAATCTCTGGAGTCATCTCTGAAGTCTTGACCTTGAATTTTTCTTTCTCAATCTCTTCTTCATCTTTGTCAACAACCTTTTCGTTCATGCATGGCACATCTGACCCTGCCATTGTAGCTTCCTTGGCATCCTTTCCAAGGTTTTCAAGATGATGAAGTTTTCCTCCACCTTGGTTGCTAGGATTCCCTACAATAAAACGACCTAATAAATGTCACATTAGGTTACTCTGCGCCACCCAAAATGGTATTAAGTGTTCAGTAAACTGTTTTGATTTTTAACTTTTAGCTCAATTCCATTTTCAATATATAGGGATAACCATTCCTTCAGCAATATTTTTCATCAAAAATATCACTCTCTATTTTCATGTTGGTTCTAGTTGTTCTAAAACTATGTTCATATTCCAAGTTCATAAGATCATCTTTAGTAAGACTATTGTTTATTTATATGCTAGTTATGTTTACTTCAACATTCTCTCAAGATTCTGGATTCATATGAGCACTCTGTTGTTTGAGATCATCCTCTATTTTTGTGGTAGTCCCCACTGATTTACCACTCTCTTCAAATTCCCCATTCATAAGACCAGTCTACCTAATCCATGCTAATGACAATAGATTCACCACACTTTTGAAATTCTAAGTTTGAATGTTCAGTTTTCTTGGCACACCTATCGATTATATTCATGCTAAATTGAGTAATTTGCATTGCTTGCTAATAACCAGTAATCACAATTTTTTCCATAGGAAATGTTAGGTCATTAAGTTTCTGATGATAGGTCGATTCCAGTGTAAGTTGGGATTTTTTCAAGTTATGTTTTTCATTTGTGTGGAGAAGCATTACAATATTCTTGTACTTCATGTCCTTGTGTTGCAGATAAAGCTTTTCTTTTTGCACAATTAGCTTTACTTGGCTCAAACATGTATTTATTGTATAACACAATATCCACTGAAGATGTCCTAGGGGAAACAAAAGAAGTAGGACCACCATCATGTAGCCTTGAAATATACTTTGGTTCTTTAAATTCAGAGGTGTTAAATCAACTTGTTTCACTACCCAAATTACCCCAACTTTCTCCATAGAAGAAGCTAGTTTGTCGTTATATGTATGTACCATATTTTCACTAGTCTTCAATACCATAGAAGATGACTCCTCTTCTCTTTGACTCAAGCATTCTGACAACTTTGTAACACTTACATGAGCATATTCAGGAGTTTTCTTTTCCCAACACACTCATTTTCTTTCTCCATTTCCACATCTATGACTACAAAGAACTCTTCCATGACATTTTTATATCCAGATCCTGAATATTTCAACAATGCATTATTTTCATTATGCCTGTTAACTAGAATTTTGGTCAAATATTTTTCTTTGGTAAGAACATGAGAAACCTGAAATATTTATAAAATCAATGGAGAATTGACTATTGTCTGTTCATTGTCATTTCCTAATGATTGCACTCTGTCTAGATGAGTCTCCTGTAAACCCTCAAATTCCTTCATAGGAGGATTCTCATTTATGTGAACCAAAGGTTTTGAAACCTCTTGCAATCCAAACATTGTGATGTCTACTTCAGCAGCCTCCATAGCATGATTTTGTTGAATAGATTTATTACTTTCAAGTTTCAACCAAAAATCAACTGAACATTCCTTGAATTTGACTCTCCAAGACAACATTCCGACAAGTACCTAGAAAATTCTTCCCTACTTTAGATTTTTCTGATAATCAAATAAGCATTTCTTGCATTTCCTCCACAAAATCTTCTCAAGGTTTAACTGAATTTTCTTCATTACATACTTATAATGAAAATCTTTGAAAGTGCACTGTTGCGGAAACTTCATCAAGGCATATGTAGTATGCATTCTTACATCATTATCAATGGTTTCATCTCAGGACAAATCCAAAACTATTCTCTTTTCCACCAACGCATTATTTTTCACAATGCTTTTGCAGGGTGAGAAATCCAAAATACCTTGTTTTTCCACCAAAGCAACATTTTCCTAAAATTCCCTTGTGCTATGCTTCCATGCATTATCGATGTCATTTGAACTGAAGAATGACTTCAATGTCCACTGGATTTTTTCACATCTAAAAATAACATAAAATGCGACGCTGAACAAACTTCCTCATTTAATGAATTCTTATAGTCAACATTGCACCAAAGGAATATCACACTCCTTTGCAGAATCCTTACCATCATCTGGCAACACACCACCTAATGAGAGCTCACATTCACCAATTGTAGATGAAATAGATTCAACACCAATCTCTAAAGTCTTGACCTTGAAATTTTCTTTCTCAATCTCTTCATCTTTGTCAGCAAATTTTCCCATCATGCATGGCACATATGACCCTTCTATTGTTAAATCCTTGATCTCCATTCCAAGATTTTCAAGATGATGAATTTTTCTTCCACCTTGGGTGCTCAAATTCCCTACAATAAAACAACCTAATAAATGTCACATTGGGTTACTCTGCACCACCTACAAGGGTATTAAGTTTTCAGTAAAATATTTTAATTTTTAGCTTTTAGCTCAATGTCATATTCAATATATAGGGATAATTGTTCCTTCAAAAATATTTTTGTCAATAATTGCAATTTCACTTTGAATTTCAGAATCTAGATATAACCCCAAAAAATAAAATTATATTTCTTAATACTTTCCAATTCATTAAGCAAATATTTAAAGCTTGTTCTCTATTTAGAATGGGTAAAATACGATTTGAACAAAACGTGTACAGAAAGGCTAGAATAAAACATAAACATATATGTGCTCCAAAGATGGACATATTAAACCTGAACTCTAATGGTAGTTAACTATGCAACATTAGGTGACAATGAAAACCAATTTTACAATTACATGAATGTGAATTCATGACGCATTTCTTGTTATATGACTTCCACTACCTTCCATCCTGTGATGTTGCTTCAAATGTTGTGCAACCTACATTAACACCAATTTCAAATTATTGGTTTAAAAGAGAATATTTCTCATAATTATCACTCTCTATTCTCATGTTGGTTCTAGCATTCTAAAACTATGTTCATCTTCCATTTTCAAAAGATCATCTTTAGTAAGACTAATTTGTATTTATATGCTTGTTCTAGTTACTTCAATATTCTCTCCAAATTCTCCATTCAAATTAGCATTATGTTGATTGATTCATCCTCTATTTCCATGGTAGTCCCCACTTCTTTACTGCTCTCTCCAAATTCCCCATTCATAAGACCAATATGACAAGCCACAAATGTTGCACATATCAAAGAACAAAGGCAAGTCCAAATTATGGATGACTTCAATGGAATAGATAACCCTTGGTTGTGCCATGTAACCCAAAGGTAAATACCATTTTATTAACAAAAACCCATTTCACAAACAAACAAAATATGTAATTATAAGATATTATATTTAATTTATATAATTCCCAAATTGCGTTGTGAACTAGAAAATTCAATAAACTGTCCCCTCTATGGTAATGATAGAAAAAGATATTGTCTTTTTATATTCTAATAAACCCTTGTGAAAAAGCCTCCTACATGCTTGACCATGAAATTGTTGCCTGAAAAGGGTAGAATCAAAATCTTAGGCATTTCTCCGTACCCAAAACCATGTGACCGTACCCAACCACAGAAATAGATTTTGACAATGTGATCTGGATATTAGAACAACATAAAAAATATATTGCACCCATCATAGAATTATAGCTATATCCACAACGATGAAAAATTTAACCAAAAATGATACACCTTCCACTATCAAATTACCAACAAACTGATATAAAATGAACCCCCAAAACTATATACATGTCAGTCATTTGAATCAGCTTTGCACACCATAATGAATAATGATCAATTCCATCCTGTGTCAATATAAGTCTTGTCAAATTGAAATACATGAAAATTTCACCTATGAAGGCATTTGTACAAATAATTCTATCGGATCTACAAAAATGGGGCATTGATTTGTGCCTCTGAGGTTTGTTCATGGATGCCATAATGTATGGGTTTATGGACATTTCTAATACTTTCTCCTTTTAAAATAGAAATGGAATGTATTGTATGGATTAATTACCAGGCACACTAATATAGAGGTTTAAAATAACATGCCATATCATCAAATAAGATTGCCTGAGGGTTTCTAAATATTCAATGAATGCTTAAAATTTTCATGGAAAATTTGGAGAATGGACAGAAGAATACATTTGTCATCTCCATAATCATCCTTCTTCACCAAGGGTTGAGAAAGCGACATTTTTGTTCAATCAAATGGTGGCAAGTGGATTTGGTAGTACTCCTCATCTCAAATGAGATGGAAGATTACATGATTAAATTCACTCTGCTACTCTCTTATGGGGTTTATATGGTTGAATAAATTTATACTAAACCTATTTCAACTTTTTCAAATTATGGATCCATTGAAGCACTCCTCATATCAATTTAATAATAAAGCGCTCTTCATATTGGATTCATGAGTAAGAATTATGTTTGGTGGGTTGGTCATGGCATGGTTAAAATTTTGGTTTAAGGATTGATTGGTCATGTCATGATATGTTCATAATATACATTAATAAATAATTTGATACCCAAGTTATATATATATATATATATATATATATATATATATATATATATATATATATATATATTAAGTTTAATGGATATGATTTTGATAATAAAAATGTAGATATGGATGACATGTTAATTATTCAATTAAAGGAAATGTGTCATCTACTAATTAACCAATATTTTTCCTTACAGGTATTCTTCATAATGTATTTGACCTAGTTGTAATGTCACTCCCATTTTGGATAATTTGTCAGTGTTTGAATTTAATTCCATGTGAATGTGATCAAAGGATATAACTATGAAGAGCTCTGTAATTCTAATCATCCATTGATCCAATAAAGAAGTGTTTAAGGAAGTATAACCTTTCAGCCAATCTATAACAACCTTTAAATCCCCTATCACTTGTAATTTTATATTGTTGAAGTGACACAATTAAAATAACTAAAATTAATGACTTATTTGTGTTATTGTAGTACTTGTTAGGTAGCAGTATTTTTGTTCCTAGACTAAATTAGTCATTCACATTAGTCATTTTTAGTTATATTAACTATTAGCTAGTCGTATATTTTAACTCAAGATTAAATTAGTCATTTACTTTAGTGGTTTTTATTTGGGTCACTTAAGATTGCTCATTTTTGGTAGCATTTCACTTGGAAAATTTGTGGTGACTAACTTTTTTAGTAACCTGGTCACTAATTTCTCATTTTATACAAGTGATAATTTGTGCATAGGATTATAATTATAATCTTAGAACTACTCTATAAAATTATCTTCACTAGATATACACTTGTGAACTCAAGTCAAAATCAAGTGATGTCCTTCTACTGCATATATACATATACATGTTGGTGGTGGTACATGTACATATTATCCTTATGGTTACTTTTTTGTTTCTTCCATCTTCATGTCCATAGATGCTTGAAATTGTTATCATTATAATTATGATCTAATATTAATTACTTCATTGTTTACACTAATCATTTTATTTAATGTTTTTATAATATTTAATCATTATACGTATCTTGAAGCAGAGAAAAATTGTAGCCAATCTTTTCAAGGTAATGAATTAAAATTTGTATATCTACAATATCGGGTCTTATCATACTCCAATCATGAATTTATTAGTAAAGGGATTTCTTGGTAAACATGTACAAGGACATATAGTGATGGCATCATTATATCCTTCTCTGCATACAATGTATTGATTATTTCTCATTTGGTTCGTGGAAGTGCCAATTGCACTTCGTAGAAGGAATAATTCCATATGCTCGTATGTAGACAACTATCTCACACATACAAACCCACATGATGTAATGGAGAATGCACAGGGGGGATGCAAAGGTACAGTGGATGGTGCCAATACACCACCTCCCCTGGGGCACACATAACCAAGGCGATGCCATTTTGCATTGTCCAATGAAATTTCAAATAATTATTTATAAAAAACATAAATAATAAAAATAATAAAATCATTATATATAACTTCAACTTTAGAAAGGTTAAAATTAGAAAGTTATACTATCAATTAATAGGCCCAAATGGATGCTATATGTCCCGCAGAGACATAACAATATAAGAATCTATTGAATATAAAAGTTAATTAATTTTAATGTAGAAATTAAAAATAAAGAAAAGTATTAAAGTAATATGTTAAAGAAATATAAATTGTTGAGTTTATAAAAGAAAAGTGGAGGGAATATATATATATTATATATTCGTTTGCTAGGTTATGTGAGTCCTGAGATGACTAGCCCTTTGACTCAGGGGTATCTAAGACGTCAAAATCACACAGGGATCGCACTCAGCCTGGATCACACCAACCCTTAATATGGATATATTTTTGAGCACATATTTTTGAACTAGTGACCTTTACCCCACAAAGTTCCTTAACAAAATACCTTGTCATCTTATTCTCTACGCACTGTAAATAAAAATAAAAAATGAAAAAGAAGAATACAAAATTAAATAAAAAATAAAGAAGGAAGATAAAAGTTAAATAATAGTAATAATAAATAAATTGTAATCAATTAAAATGAAAAAAATGTAAAAAAGGGGGTTAATGATCAAGATAATGAATAATGGGTTTTACTAAATCTATCTCTATCTTGATTAGATGTAAGAAGTAATGAGTTTTATAAGTTAGAATTTTAGTTTGATAAAAAAAATTGAGATAATCAGTTTATTTTGGTCTAAATCAGTCTAGATCCAACTTAACTTTATATCTACCAAGCATAGAAAGGAATCAGATCTCATTTCACTCTAAAAAAATATTTACACCTTAAACAAATTTGATCCCTCAAGGCACTTGGTAGATCTAGAGTTAAGATGGATCTAGGATGGTGTGTGTGTGTGTGTGTATATGTATGCCATGTACAATGTTAAATATTCCATATAAGAAATATACATATACTGTCATCATTTGTCATGTCACTTGCGAGAATTGAACCTGGGTGGTGAGGATTCCATTCCTTCATCCCAACCACTTAAGATAGGAATATTTCTTCTTACATAATAATACCATTGGAAAACCATAGGTTGTGAAAACCAGGAGCCCAAAAACCTCCAACAGATTAAATTGACTATTTTGCCTCAATTTTATTTTCATTATTAATTATTTTTATTTTTATTTTTAAATGTAATTTGACTCACTCACAATAGAAAATTTTTGAGGTCTAAAATGAGCCTCCTAAAAAATATTATAGAATGAGAGTATAAATAATAAAATAAGATTAGCTCACATCATCAAATTTTAGAGGGAAAAAAAAACTACTTTTTCAACCTATATTTTTAACTTATCTCCTTGTGATTTTACTCAAATTTCGAGTGGGAACACTCATTGGATCCATAAGTTAATTCATCATCAAATGAGTACCCATTGTGCATACTTTCGATGAACCCCGCTATACAAGAAATGAGAAATACATGGAAAACATGATGATTAGTTTTGTGGGAATATGAAATGATGATTTAGAGATGTTATTATGGAAGGTGTTAACTACATGTTTTTTCAAATGAGGTTTAAATAATTTACCCTTTTGGACTATATATGGTTTGCTACAAGAATAGGTAATTTTGTAAACTCCTTAATTAATATTATGAATAATTGTTTAAGGGTTTTATGGAGTATAAAGAGAATTTTAATATTATTTTTGACCAAAACTTTAGGGACATGATTTGTATTACCTTTCTCTAACTATTTTAACAACAATTTACTCCATATCAAATTTATCTTAAAAATTCAAAATAAAATTCAACTTATTTTGGATTGTTCTCATTACGGTCTTCATAATGGAACCCTCCCCCACTAAGTTTATATGAGAAAGAGTCACTTAGACCAATAGATTCATGCCCATTCTCATTATCACCATGCCTAAAATCCTATTACTTTTAATACTAAAGCCATTTAAATTTCTAGAGAAGGAAAAATGCCACCTAATTAAAGCCCTAATGACCAAAGATTATTCTTTTTCTAAGATCAACAAGGCCTTTAACACAATCACCATTATAAATATATAATATTTCATTCTTATTCCCCTCGCTTAATAGTTCTTATTTCTATTCATTATATCCAAGTTATTACAAATCATATTTCTAATATTTTGATAAAAAAAATATTAAAGCTCTCTTTAAACCCCATAAAACCCTTAAATAATTATTTGAATCCATGTTAGAATGAGCAATTTACAAAGTTTTCTACTCAAGTTATAAATCATATATAGACCAAACTAATAGATCATTTAAAATCTATCTGCATATAGTTGACACACCCACAAAATAAGCATTTCATTTTTTTGGACCAATTTAAAATTGTAATTTGTGAACCATATTAATCCTCTAGTATCATTGGAGAAGAATTATAAATTTAATACAAACATAACTAATCTTGGGAACCTATTATTCATTGTATTGATTATTAACCATTATTTTTTAAAATAAATATTTTATTTTAATTAATTAAAATATTATATTTATTTTTTATTTAATTTATTTTTCATTTTAGATTCTTGATTTAATCCTTTTATTATTTTTACACTCTTTTAATTTTGTTTTTTTGTTTTTCAATAATTTTGTTATTTTATTTTATTTTTTCAATTTAAATATTAATATTAATAAGATTTACAACTCTTATTCTATTTTATCCCCAATGGGGTGAGTGTAACATCTGAGGAGGGACTTGGGAATGCGCCCACCACCTTGCTTGTGTTAAGAAATTTACTGCATAACATAAATAATTACTGAGAGGAATAAATATAAAAATAGCCAGCAACAACCATAAACACATAAACACAAATGTTTATCCGGGAAAACTCCAAATCCAGGGAAAAACCCAACCTAATAAGATCTTATTAGCATTGGTCAAAACCCTGGCCAATCCAAATAAGTGAGCCTTCACCGCTCACCTCCAGGTCTTGCATTACAATGAAGTCCTTCTAGCCTTTTATAAGCTCCATTACATATAATACCACGGGCAAAATACTATGGGTGCACAATACCATGTGCCCCAAAACCATCACTGTTTAACATGGTCAACTTTGACTCTATCTTAAGTCAAGTTTACCTAACAATTCCCCCCTTAAACTTGACTTGGGTTCCTTGACTAACTCCAGCAAAACCTGTTAAGTGAGACAATCCCGCTCACTCTAGCTCTTACCCCCTCAGAGTTTTTACCCTGGGTATTGTTAATCTGACATCCCCCTATCACCTAGGTCTAGCCCAGACTTTACCGGTGATCACCGAGGGGTACACATGCCTTGCCAGGTCTTACAGTAGTATGCCCATTTACATGCAATAATTTTGACTTCATTAATTTTCTTTTGTTTTGTTTATTACTGCTATGATTATGATCCATCCTCTCTCAATTTGATGTGCTCAAAAACTTCTATCAAACCGCTCCAACTGGGAGACCTCGTAGATTCCAACACCGCGATCCCTGGCCGGCACTATCTTCTGCACATTCACCTTGGGGTTCTTCTGCATAAGATTTTTCCACCATTATTTTCAGACCCAGATCTGTAAAAGAAAGGCTGCATTGATCTCATCAAGCACTATAAAACCCCTGGCATCAAAGAATCCCTTTGAAGCCAATATATGGCTCTGATACCAATTGTTAAGAAATTTACTGCATAGCATAAATAATTACCGAGATGAATAAATATAAAAATAGCCAGCAACAACCATAAACACATAAACACAAATGTTTATATGGGAAAACCCCATATCTGGGGAAAAACCCAACCTAATAAGATCTTATTAGAATTGGACAAAACCCTAGCCAATCCGACCAAGTGAGCCTTCACCGCTCACCTCCAGGTCTTGCATTACAATGAAGTCCTTCTAGCCTTTTATAAGCTCCATTACATATAATACCACGGGCAAAATACTATGGGTGCACAATACCATGTGCCCCAAAACCATCACTGTTTAACCTGGTCAACTTTGACTCTATCTTGAGTCAAGTTTACCTAACAGCTTGTTGTTTTTCCACGACCATAGTGTGTAGGATAAAGTATTAAATCACTAATGCTACCACACCAAGAATCACAATGAAGCTACTTTGCATAATGGAATATAAATAGTAGTAAATCTACTAGTGCACAAAATATACACAACTTTTTACACAAGTATGTATAACAACCCAATCTTCATTATATTAAGCCAACAAAATAATACAACAGTCTAGGGCTCTCATACTAGGGATAATGGCCCCCAAATATCCACAAGTACAAGAATACAAATATAAGATAATATGACCGTCTAGCTGATGTAGTACACCTCACAGCTGCTTTCTCATACCTTGTAACATGTTGGTCCTTCTACTCCCAATATGCTCACTAGTTGCTCCTTATTCCATTAAGGAACAACACATAGAGACTCCAGTGGGCTACTTGCTATCATTGATGCAAGTCTCTTATTTTATAATGAACTTTGGCTAATCAAATCTACTCCTCTAGGCTGGCCAATCCCTGAGCACCAAACTACCTTTCCTAGTAGTCTCCTTTTTCCATCAAGGAGCTACTTAGGCCATCCACTCCTAACCCAACTCATAATTGTCAATGTCCTTATTGTTCACCTATTCTAGGGCTACTTTTGACACTTCCATTTTTCCCTCCACCAACCACCAAGTTCCCAATCCAACAACCAATCAATTATTTTAGAAACTACCTATAAGTTAGGGCTTCTAACCACTAAGTCAACCCCTCCTCTTTTGGCTACTAGGGGCTACCAAAACATATCATCCAATATGGTCAATACTTGACCCAACACCTTGCAGTAACATAAAAAAACGTGTGCATGTTTTTCATAGTTTTAGGGTCTACTTCACTATTGTCACAGTTCACCTGGTTTGGGCATGACCACAGTCATTGCTAGCCCTCTTACAGTGTCAATAATTCCTCTCTACAGTTGTGGGTTCCTTCCTATAAGGAGTTGCTCCTATATGATGAAGTGTATGGTTCTTTCTATCCCACTTTCTAGGCTTAAGACCTCCTTATTCATGAAGTAAGAGTTTGGCCCTCTTCATAACTCCTGTACATGACTATTGTTGCCTCTAATGAGGTCTATCCACCCACAAACATCACCAAAATAGAACCAGATCCACCTCCTCTCACACAACCCTTCTACTAGACAAACGCAGCTCCCAAATAATCGTGAAAATTTGCATACAAGCCTTATTATTCTTCATTGGTATTTCCTCCTTTGTTTGCAACCTGAACAAAGAGATCTCCACCTTATGTGAGCTTCTTACTTACTTTGTGTTGGACCCTTGGATGATTAAAATGATCTCAACTGGCCTTCTATTTATACATAATACAAGGGCTTCAATGAATGCCTCTAAATTCATTTGCCAACATGTTATTTGGATTTTCTAACTCAAGCCTACATGAACTCCATGCTACAAGCCCACACTCTACATTCAAAAATTCATAACTTCACATAGAGAACTCAGAATTCGATGAATTATGTTGCCTTGGATTATTCTCAATGTCCTATATCATCTCCATCCATCACATCTTGTAGGACTCATGGATTCACACCCACATACTTGGGTGCAAATCCCACACCTTAGGTTCTAAGCCCATAATGCCCTATTATGTTGCTCCAACCTCCAAACCCCAAACCCTAGGTCTTCGAGTGCCTCCCAAGCTATAAAAAAATCAACACTCCCTCTTAGAGAGGGAGGTACTTCCAAGACTAGGAAGTATCTCATCATCACCATCATCATCACATCATTGCTCACAACGCTCGCCCAACTCCTGGAACCCACAACTATAACCATCCCTATAGAATGGACTATGCCTCTCTCAGAAGTGTCGTTGTCACTGGAATAATCCTATGTCTTCTTCTTCTCTTGAAATGTCTTCCACTCTCTCCATGATTCCTTCTTAGAATTTGTAGGATCACACATTATCCCCACTAACCATGTGCTCTTTTTGGGCTCCAAAGTATCCCTCTAAACCTGCAGACTCCCTCAAGAACTCGAGTCCCTATGAGCCTCTAGAACCTAAATCATATTCTTCAAAGCCTGTACCTTCTCCTCTGAAGGCTGCATTTTCACTTGCTTCTCTGGAACTTGCACCCAGTCCTCCATATTCTTCTTCACATGGTCTATAGGCTTACCTATCAGCTTGCATAGACCATGATCTCTAACTCCAAACACAACACCTACAGAGCTAGAGCCTTTTGGCCTGACTCTTACCTTCACACTCTAGAAAAAGACCTCAAAACCCTTATGCTCGGTCGTTGATATAGATATCACGATGTATCTGAGTCCTAGTACGAATAGTACATCTTGGACTCACATCACCTTTCCTAAATCCATCCTAAATGGCACTACTCTTGATCCTCGGATCTCCTTCTAGCTCGTGTCGCCCAACACCATGTGCAACTTCAAGTCCCATTCAGCTAGAGTCTTGAATTCATCTTATGAACATGTCATATGTTTCGATGCTCCATTTTCCACATACCATGCAGCATCATTGATGGTACCCTACGGGAAATGAAAGATCAAGGAAAATTCCTCCTCTGAAACCTCCTGGTGAGTGCATCTATCTCAACAGAAGTTGAAATTATTGTGACTTGCTTCCTTTTCTTCTTCTCTTCATCTCCTATCTTCTTCTTCATCGGACATCTCATTGAAAATGACCCATCTCGCCATTGTGGAAACACCTGATCTCAATCAAGTCCTTCTTTTGTTTTCCCTTCATTCTTGTTGCAAGTGCCACATCATCATCTGAAGTCTTCTTCTTCATATGAAGATCCTCATCTCACAACTCTTCTTGAATGAAGTCATCCCATAGCATAATCTAGTCTAGCAAATTTCTCTGGAAATGATCCCCTTGATGAAGGGCTTCCATTCTTCACTGAACCCTTTCAAAGCAATCCTCACAATATTAGAATCTAAAATAGTCACACCGACAACAAAAAGCTCGTCTTTTACCCGAGACAACCTCGTCATATAAGAAGTCAATCCTTCACCCAGCAACATCTTAGTGGACTTCAACTTGTTCTCCAATACCAACACCCAGTTCTCATTCTTATTCTAGAACCAATTCTGAAGAGCCATCCACATCTCATGTACAATGTTCTTCCTAGATCAATGTGGTATTAGGGAGTCCTTCACACCATCTAGGATGATAAATCTCACCTTCGTATCCAATTCTTCAAACAATTCCAGCTCCTTAGGGTCAGTTGGCTTCTTGATGGCTCTCTCGGAGAAATCCCAGATCTTGTTGACCTACAAGACCAACTTGATCATTTCCTTCCATGGACTATAATTGGAGAACCCTTCTAACCTATCCACATAGCAGAGACCAACCTACAACTTTGACATTGTAGTGATCCCTTCCCCTACAATGTGACCAACTCCCTCTTAAGTTTTACTTTGTTGTATACAATCTGATTCACTATCCCTCAAAGTAACTCAGACATGATCTGATACCATGTTGTTTTTCCACAACCTTGGTGTCTAGGATAAAATCTTAAATCACTAACGCTACCAAACCAAGAATCACAATGAAGCTATTTTTCACAGTGGAATATAAACAACAGTAAGTATACAAGTGCACAAAATATACACAAATTTTTACACAAGTATGTACAACAAATCAATCTTCGTTACATTAAACCAAATGAATAATACAGTAGTCTAGGACTCTCATACCAAGGATAATGGCCCTCAAATATACACAAGTATAAGAATACAAATATAATATAATTTGATGGTCTAGATGATGTAGTGCACCTCACAACTATTTTTCCATACCCTATAACCTTTTGGTCCTTCTGCTCCCAATCTACTCACTAGATGCTCCTTAGTCCATCAAGGAACAACACATAGAGACTCTAGGAAGGTTTCATGCTATCACTGCTGCAAGTCTCTTCTACTACAATGAACTTTGGTTGATCGAATCTTCTCCTCTAGGTTGGTCAATCCCCTTTGTCCATCAAGGAGCTACTTAGGCCATCAACTCTTTACCCAACACACATTTGTCAATGTCCTTCTTGTTCACATGTTCTATGGCAACTTTGGACACTTCCGTGTTTCCCTCCACCAACCACCAAGTGCCCAATCCAACAACCAATCAATTACTGTAGAAATTGCCCACTAGTTAGGCCTTCTAACCACCAAGTCAAACTCTCCTCTTTTGGCTACTACAAGCTACCAAAACATACCATCCAATCTGACACTTGACCCAACACCATTCCAAGAATATAACAAAGTACATTTTTCTCATTGTTTTAGTGTCTGCTTCACTACTGTCATAGTTGACCTAGTTAGAGCATGGCCATAGTCATTACCATCCCTTTTACATTGTCCAAAAATCCTCTCTACATCTATTGGTTCCTTCCTCTAGCGAGCTTCTCCTATATTTTGAAGTGTAGGGTTGTTTCTAGCCCACTATCTAGGCTTACAACCTTCCTTCTCCCTGAAGTAAGACTTAAGCCCTCTTCCTAACTACTGTATAGGACTACAAGTTCCTCTAATGAGGTTTTTCCACCCACAAACATCAACAAACTAGACCTGATCCTCCTCCTCTCGCACGGCCCTACTGTTAGATAAACTCGACTCTCAAACAATTTTGAAAAATTCCCATACAAGCCTTCTTTTTCTTCGATGGTCTTCCCTCCTTTATCTTCGACCTAAATAGAGATATCTCCACCTTATGTGAGCTTCTTACATGCTTTCTGTTGCACCCTTGGATGAGTAAAATGATCTCAACTCACCTTCTATTTATACACATTAGAAGGGCTCCAATGAATCCCTCTAATGTGAACTACCAACCTATCATGTGGCTTGTCCAACTCAAGCCTACATGAACTTCATGCTACAAGCCCACACTCTACATTCAAAACTTCATAAATTCACATAGACAACTCAAAACTTGATTATTTTCATTGCATTGGATTCCTTTCAACACCCTTTATCATCTCCATCCATCACATGTCTAGTAGGACTCATGGATTCAAAACCACATGCTTGGGTGCAAAGCCCACACCTTGGGTTCCAAGCCCACAATACCCTATTGTGGTGTTCCAACCTCCAAACCCCAAACCCTATGGCTTGGAGTACCTCCCAAGCTATCAAAAAATCAACATTTCCCACATGACTGCAAGTAAATGAGGACAATATGATGTGTCCCGAGCACGGTGTCACATGCATTCACTCAGATGGAGTTAAATATATGAGCAAGGCTATGGTTTTTTGTTTGTTTTTTGGTGGTGTGGTTGAAGAGCTTCCACAAGAGTGAGGTCAAGGTGTGAACCTCCTTGTTTCTTGCACCCTTGAATAGTAACAATATGAAATCCTTGTATAGTCTTGTCCTTGGAGCGTGCTTGGTGAAGAGTGGTTCTTACCTAAAACTGGAGAAGCAGAGGAGGGTGGGTCTTTCAAGTGGAAAGAGAGGAAACTAGGTGTTGAAGGTTATTGGGTGATGTAGTTCTGATTTGGTTGGGGTGATGCAACCTTGACATCCTAGTGATAAATGGAAGGAGAGAAATTCACAAGGAACTTTGCGAAAGTGGACAGGAGGGAAGCATTTCAATTGCAATGAAAAAAAATCAGTTGGTGGCTCCTGAGTTTAGTTTTGGAGGTTAATGATGGCCTTGGATTAAGCTCTCAACCACTACTGAGATGGTATTTTCCCTCCACCTTCATATTATTATTCTCTTCATTTATGTAGTAATGTGGATTTAGGTTGTGTCAATTCTAATTTTGTTGTGGTCTATACGCTCTTTTTGAGTCTAGGGTTTGGTCTAGTATGGGGAGGGAATATTGAGTTTATATTAATTTTAGTTAAAGGAAATAGGATGTTGATTCTATGGCAAGTTAAAATTCTTGCACCCTCTAGAATGCATGCAAGTTAGTGTAATTATCTCTGGCAACAATCCCCTTGATGAATGGATTCCATTCCTTGATGAACCCTTTCAAAGAAGTCTTCACCATATCAGAATCTGAAATAGTCACACTGACAACAACAAGCTCATCTTCGACCTGAGACAACCTCATCAGGTATGAAGTCACTCCTTCACATAGCAACATCTCAGTGGACTTCAAACTGTTCTCCAATACCAGCACCCGGTTCTCGTTCTTATTCTAGAACCAATTCTCAAGATCCATCCACATCTCATGTGCAGTGTTCCTCCTAGACAAATGTGGTATTTAAGAGTCCTTCACACCATCTAGGATGGTCAATCTCACCTTCATATATAATTCTTCGAACACTTCCGGCTCCTTAGGGTTAGTTGGCTTCTTGATGGCTTTCTCAACGAACTCCCAAATCTTGTTGACCTGCAAGACCAACTTGATCCTTTCCTTCCATGGACTATAATTGGACAACCCTTCAAACCTATCCTCATAGCAAAGACCAACCTGAAACTTTGGCATTGTAGTGAGCCGTTCCCCTATAATGTGACCAACTTCCTCTTAATTTGTACTTCATTGTGCACACTCTGATTCACTATTCCTAAAATTAGCTTAGACATGCTTTGATACCATGTTGTTTTTCCACAACCCTAGTGTCTAGGATAGAATCTTAAATCACTAACGCTACCAAACCAAAAATCACAATGAAACTACTTTACACGGTGGAATATAAACAACATTAAATCTACTAGTGCACAAAATAAACACAACTTTTTACACAAGTATGTACAACAACTAAATCTTCGTTACATTAAACCAATTGAGTAATATAGTAGTCTAGCGCTCTTTTACCAAGGACAATGGCCCTCAAATATCCATAAATACAACAATACAGATACAAGATAATTTGATCGTCTAGCTGATGTAGTGCACCTCACAGCTACTTTGTCATATCCTGTAACCTTTTGGTCCTTCCTCTCCCAATCTCCTCACTAGTTTCTCCTTAGTCCATCAAGGAAAAACACATAGAGACTCTATGAGGGTTTCCTATTATCACTACTGCAAGTCTCTTCTACTACAATGAACTTTGGCTGATCCAATCTGCTCCTCTATGATGGCCAATCCCTGAGCACCAAACTGCCTCTCATTTGTCCATCAAGGATCTACTTAGGCCATCAACTCCTCACCCAACACACAGTTGTCAATGTCCTTCTTGTCCACATGTTCTATGGCTACTTTGGACACTTCTTTGTTTCCTCCACCAAACACCAAGTTCCCAATCCAACAACTAATCAATTAGTGGAGAAATTTCCCACTGGTTAGGTCTTCTAACCACCAAGTCAGCCTCTCCTCTTTTGGCTACTACAGGCTACCAAAAAATACCATCCAATCTGACACTTGACTCAACACCTTCCAACAACATAACAAAGTATGTACCTTTTTCTCATTTTTTTAGGGTCTGCTTCATTTCTATCATAGTTGACCTGGTTAGGGCATGACCACAGTCATTACCATCCCTCTTACATTGTCCATAATTCCTCTCTACAGCTACCGGTTCCTTCCTTTAGGGAGTTGTTCCTATATGCTGAAGTGTAGGGTTGTTTCTAGCCCGTTGTTTAGGCTTACAACCCTCCTCCCTAAAGTAAGAATTCATCCCTCTCCCTAACTACTTTATAGGACTGTAGCTTCCTCTAATGAGGTTTGTCCACCCACAAACATCGCCAAAACAGACCCAGATCCTCCTCCTCTCACACAACCCTGCTGATAGATAAACTCGGCTCCCAAATAGTCATGAAAATTACCATACAAGCCTTCTTCTTCTTCGATGTTCTTCCCTCCTTTGTCTGCAGCCTAAACAAAGATATCTCCACCGTATGTGAGCTTCTTACATGCTTTGTGTTGCACCCTTGGATGAGGAAAATTATCTCAACTCACCTTCTATTTATACACAATAGAAGGGCTCCAACGAATGCCTCTAAAGTGAGCTACCAACCTATCATGTGGCTTGTCCAAATCAGGCCTACATGAACTTCATGCTAGAAGCCCACACTCTACATTCAAAAATTCATAAAGTCACATAGAAAACTCAAAATTTGATAATTTTCATTGCATTGGATTCCTCTCAACGTCCTTTATCATCTCCATCCATCACATGTCTAGTAGGCCTCATGGAATCACACCCACATGCTTGGGTGAAAATCCCACACCTTTGGTTCCAAGTCCACAATGACCTTCTGTGGTGTTCCAACCTCCAAACCCCAAACCCTAGGGCTTGGAGTACCTCCCAATCTATCAAAAAATCAACATTTCCCACCTGACCACAAGTAAATGAGGACATTATGATGTGCCTTGAGCACGTTGTCACATGCATTCACTCAGATGGAGTTAAATATAGGAGTAAGGTTATGGTTTTGTGTTTGTGTTTTGGTGGTGTTGTTGAAGAGATGCTACAAGAGTGAGGTCAAGGTGTTGACCTCCTTGTTGCTTGCGCACTTGAACAATAACAGTGTTGTGAAATGCTAGTGTAGTCTTTTCCTTGGAGTGTCCTTGGTGAAGAGTGGTTCATGCCTAAAAATGGAGAAGCAGAGGAGGGTGGGTCTTTCAGGTGGAAAGAGAGGAAATTGGGTGTTGAAGGTTATTGGGTGATGGAGTTCTGATGTGGCTGGGGTGCTGCAACCTCGACATCCTAGTGATAAACCGTAGGAGAGAAATTCATAGGGATGTTTGGGAAACTAGAAAAGAGGGAACCATTTCAATTGCAGCGAAAAAAAACCAGTTGGTGGCTCCTGATTTTAGTTGGGGAGGTTGATGATGGCCTTGGATTAAGCTCTCGACCATTACTGAGATGGTATTGTCCCTCCACCTTCATATATTATTCTCTGCATTTTATGTAGTAATGTGGATTTAGGTTGTGTCAATTCTAATTCTGTTGTGGTCCATACGCTCTTGTTGAGTCTAGGGTTTCGTCTAGTCTAGGGAGGGAACATTGAGTTTATATTAATTTTAGATAAAAGGAAATATGATGTTGAGTCTATGGTATGCTAACCTTCTTTCACCCTCTAGAACCCATGCAAGTTAGTGCAATTATCATCTATTGGGTATGTTATGAGGTTTGAATTTTACTATCTATCTTTTAGCCTTGGAAATTGTTGGTCTCTTAGGGATTTATTCCAATCTTGGAGTGTATGCACACAGGATTCTAAGTTTAGTACTTTGCGATCTATATCTGGTGATGGTGTGGGTATTTGGTTGGTCTCGGTTCCTAATTGGGTTCAATTTGGGCTCCTCTCTTGTCACTTTTGTGGTCATGATCTTTTTAGTTGTTGTTTTAAGTGTTATCCACTCATGTCCTCCATGCCACCAAAACAACATATGCGGTGGAGAAGGGGGGTAGTGACAACAGTCTGTGAGGTCAACGAGGGGCTTGAATCTTGTAGAAATTAATGTGTAGATTCAATACTGCTCATGGAATTTGTTAAATCACAAGCCTTGAAGACACTCTACTAATCTATGAAATTTAATTCACCATCTAAAACAAGAATCATAGACATGCAAAAGGAAACATCATGCATGCACAGATATTTATCTAGGGGAAAGAAACTTCTCAAAACCCCTTACTATCTATATTGTATTGATGAGATAATAGAGAAGAAATATAGTGCTTCCTCAAGCCTGAGCACACCCTACAACTGTATAGTCTAGACCTATGCCCTGACTTACTGAACCTGGCCAACACATAGCCAATTTAAATAATTCCCAAGCTCTTATTTCCTTGCATTTCTCCCTTGGGAAATTGCCCCGATTTTTTAGGAATTTCACACCAAGGAATTGCGCAATAGCCTTAGGTCAATATCTGATTGCATGCACCACTTGTACACATTGGAATATGCTACAACTAATAATACATTACCTTGGAATCTCCATCTCAACTGGGTAACTTGAATTATCTGCATGCAACAATTATTTTGGGCTAATTGATTAGTTAACTGGTTGATCAGTAAGTGTAGTTGAAGTTCCACTTCCACAACTTTGCCTCCACTAGTTCTTCTCACAGTTAGAACAAGTTAAACTGATAATAACTCAAATTAACTGAAACAGATTGCTACCAATTAGAAATCAATCATGTATAACTAAACTCAATCTTCCCCAACTTGACTTTTCTGAGTTAACTAGGTGACAAGAGCCATGTCACCTCAATCAACTATCTCCAAGTATTCTGCTGAAAAAGAAATTTGAATTCTAATCTAGTTTGACCAAGGCAAAGTCAAAACTAGATTTTATTGCTGCATTTTCAACAACTCTTTAATTAGGACTCTAATATCACATATTTCAATGTATTTCCTTCGAAAACAAGGAGATAAATTAGGAAGTTTCAAACTCAAGCAAGAGCAAAGAGACATTCTTTCTCTATTCTGAGATCATTGAAGAGGTTTCCTACTAAGTGTCAGACCTTGGGCATGCTAGGGGATGGAAGAAATGATATCTAAATTATGTGTCCCTTCTTTGGAAGATGAAGACTCTTCTTAGCCTGGTTTTGAAGGATAAACTAGTAGAAAACTACAATGCAGTTGCATCACTAGAGGACATCAAGAGTATGTTATGGAACTATCACTTCACTATGGACATGATTGATTCAAGATTGGCTCATGTGGAAGGACACTTCCAACACCACTCAGGCAATGATTCTCCTCCTAGATCTAGTGGCAGGGATCCTGCAACTATCTCTTCCTCTGATTAATCATGTTTATCTATGTTAGCTATGGATGATATTTTGATATGTTTTGTAATATTGTATTAGCAATTTGGAAAGTTTGAATCACCAAGTTACTTTGGGAGTTTTTTTTTTTTTTTTTTTTTTTTTTTTTTTTTTTTTTTTTTTTTTTTTTTTTTATATCTAATACAAAGTCTTTAAATTTACACTCGGTGATGGCATGGTGTTTTATTAAGTCACTATGTGGTGTAAAAGTCACTAGTTCGAAACTCCATGGAAAAAATTCCATCCATGTTAAGGGCAGGCGTGGCCAAAGCCGAGTGCGATCCCCAAGTAATTTTGACAACTTAAATGCCCCGGGTCACAACTATTCAAGCCAAATGTTAGTCATGTCAGTCATCTCATGATTCACAAAAACTAGCAAACAAAAATATTTGATAAGATGATTGACATCTTGACATTCTAAAAAATACATAATATGGTGAGCTCATATAAATTATAATGATTTTAAACCTTACAAACATGAAAGTGAGATACTTTGATATATGAAAAAAGAAATTATTGTTATATTATTTTACTAAGAAATTTTAACACAAATATCTAATATTAAATTTGAAAATATTTTTTTTACTCTTTATCCATTCAAAACTATGATTTATAATACAATTTTATTTATTTTTAGTATTATGTAGGTGTGTTTATTTTGAAATAGGCTTCATAATTTTAATTTAATTATCAATAATTATTAGGTGGATGGCATGGATTTAACTTTCACAAAATATTCTAGAATATTCTTAGTAGCGTACACAAACCAAAGGTTGAGATTTATCTCTAAAGTAGTTATGCATTTTTTTCCTTTTAAGAAAATTGACTAATTAAAAAAAATGTCATATGAACAAGTGTCATATGAAGTGAGTCATGATTTTTGTGGACAATGATGTAGTATGGATAAGCCATGGTATTGACACATGGTATTGTAAAAAAACCTATTTACAAATCATCAATAAAAAGAGAAGCTCCGCCAATTTTTTTTTTTTGAATAGGTAGAGGGTTTCGATGTTGAAACCAGGGTTTCCATTGTTAGTTTAACAGGTTAAGGTCCCGGTTGGGGATCTCCATGGGAAGAAGGCCATGGTATCTGAGCTCACATGGGGTCTCATGAAGTAGACGTGAGGCGTATTAATTTATAGTTCAAACTTGTTTTGTGACAAGAGGTTGGTATTGTTTGTTTCCGGTTTCTGGCTTTGGTTGCAATTGGCGCGAACCACATAACGTTTTCTTGGGGTCTCCATGGTTCCCGTGGCGGTTTCGGCAGGTGTAACAGAGGTGGTGCAGTGAGTTCAAAGTTATTCTTCAGGATTTGTGGGTTTGACCCAGTTTTCCTGAAACCTCCCAAGACTTTAACGTTGTTTGCAGTTTAGTGTGTTGATGTATGGAGGATGATTTATTAGATTACTCCTCGAATAGCTTAAACCCTTCAAACATCTGGGTGAAAGACTGACCCATGTCAAGCACTGGGCAAAAACTGGAGACACCTCCCTTACCAGAAGCACAGGTTGATATTCTTGAGTCAGTAATGGACAACATGGAGGTATCTTTGTAGGGTCTAGATCTTTCTCAACCGACTGAGGTGGTGTCTGAAGGGTTTTTACCTTTGGGAGAGGGCTCTAGTTTGTCGTTCCTTTCTATTATGTCATCATCGGATTTTCAGACTTGGAAAAACCAAACTTAGCGCACTGAGGAGTTATTACGAAGTGTGGGGGTTTCATTGGAAGGGTCAAGTGGTATGGTGCACAGCCTAAATGACGCAGTAAACATTCCCGTCAATGGTCGGGAATTTTACCCAGAAAGCTTTCTAACCTTGGTTTCAATGGGGAATCCTCATCACTCGGGGTTCTTTGACAGCATTGCGAGAAGGGATTCAGAGGTGGAAGAGATAAGAGCCTCGGACTCGGATGAAAATCCTCAGGGGGAAGGACCTCAGAAAAGTGCAGCCCAGGGTTCAAGTGTTAACGCCGACAAGAAATCAAAAATTTAGAAAACAAGAGAGAGGGGTCAATTGCTAGTTTTTGGGGCAGAAATAGGTATGGACAAAGTGCCCTGACAGAGAGCACGGTGCTGGTGGGCAGGGTCCGTGGTAGGAATTACTCCCCGGGGTGGTTGAAAAAATGGACAGTGGAGGTGTGGGGTAATGTTATGGAGCAACTTCCAGCTGTTTTAACAATGTCTAGGGGTTGGTTTGCCCTTATTTTTCTGGAGCCAGAGAAGGTGGACTAGGTGTTGACGTCACATTGGCATTTAGAAATGACTCTCGTCTTGCTAAAGCGTTGGACGCCTCTCTTTGATCCGGAAAAGGAAAATTTGGGGGTTGGGATGATTTGGGTTCGCCTCCCAGGGCTTCTGCTTCAGTTCTGGGTAGACGACATCTTCAGATGCATATGACTTGGGTATTTACCTAGACCATGATAGATCTTTCCAGGACACTGGTTGCCTGGCAATGGCCAGAATTCTTGTGCATTTGGATACTCGTGAAGTTTTAGTGGAGAGCTACTATTTTCAAATGGGGGAGATTATTAGATGGAAGGAGTTGGACTACGAAGGTATCTCCTTCAGATGTAGGCGTAGCCATGAGGTTTGCCACCTGTATAAATCTTTCCCTTTGATAATCGATAGGAGGTTGAGTCCATCGAAATCCTTTCCTGCGGCGGGCACCCAAACTAAGAAAATGGTGGATTTTGCGCAAGCTGCTCTCCCGGCCGAGGCAGTGCAGGATCAGGGGATGGCTGGTGAGGCGCGGCCTGGGATGGACACCTGGACCTCAACTACTCTGATCACCAGAGTGAGCTCCAGATATTCAGCCTTGTTTCTAGGTACTTCTCCTCCCCCTACTCTATTTACAAACAAATGTCAATTTTCTATTGCTTCATCATCTGTGTGTTTGTTGGGTATGGTTTATGAGGTTGGAAAGCTCAGTCCCTTAATTCGTCTTGGGCTTCTGCTCCTTCGCCCTCCCTCTGTACCCCTTTTGCCTGTGAACAGGATGTTCACTCTCTGGATTCCAGGGAAAACTTGACCTTTGGCACTCCTCACCGTTATAACTTGTGTTCATTACCCCCCTCCTTGCACTCTTTCGGCCTGGATGAGGATCCTCATCCATATTTACCCCCAAAGGCCCCCAAGGGAAAACAATCCCACCTATCAAAATTTATTTAGAGGGATAGCATTGAAGTTTCTTCCGATATTCAGTCTCCCATAGATCAGGTCCTTAGAGAAAAGGGGAACCCTGCAAAGGTTGTCCCATGAAGTGCTTATCTTTTAGTTGCAGGGGTCTGGCCAGCCTGGACAAAAAATCGGCACTTCAGAGATTGTGCACGTCAGAGAGATTGGATGTCCTTGTTTTGCAAGAAACCCTAGGTGATGGGTCCATTATCAATAAAGTCCTCAAGAAGTTCCTGCCGAATTGGGATTTCTTTTTTTTGGATGTAAGAGGGAGATCAAGGGGTTGTGCACGATAAAAGTGGTAAATGTTTGGGGTGGAAAAGGATTTTTGTGGGCGGACATCTCCTCTTTTATTATTAATATCCCTCTGTGGGTCATAAATATCTATGGGCCCGTCCAAAATAGGGATTCTTATTGGGAAAACCTGCTCCAAGCTGATTTTATGTAAGCTGAGAATTTGATTATTAGTGGTGACCTCAATTTCTCTCTTGGGCTAGCATAATCTTGGGGGCATAGAGCCCAAACGAACAGTTTAATAGGCTTCTTTGAAGGTCTGTTGGATGATCACAACCTGATTAACATTAAAATGACACGAATCATGACGACATCGAGGAATCGCAGGATGGGGGTGGATGCTTTGTCTAGAAGGTTGGATTGATTCCTAATCAAGGCTCCCCTGCTAACTCATTTAGACAAAATTTGGAAATGGATGGGTTCGAGGGGCTACTCTGATCATTCACCTATTTTCTTAGAAATTGAGGATTCAAATGTCAAACCAAGCTCGCCATTCAAATTCAATGCAACTTGGCTAGACGGGGCAGAATTCCATGATATCATAAGGATTGGATTCACTGCAACCTGGATATTGGTCCATCACCAACTGTGGTTATAGAAAATAACCTAGCCTGTTTAAAGTCGCAAACAATAAGGTGGGCTAAGACAAAGCATAAAAGGAATGGGGAGGAATTAAAAAGGATTGAAGGGGTTCTCAAATAATTGGAAGATTTGGGGTTGTCCAATTATGCATCTATGGAAGCAAAGGACCAATTAATTAAATTAGAGAGAGAAGATCGGATTGTTACGTCAGAAGGAGGAAACTTGGCATTTGAAAATCATATCGCTATGGTGAAAGGTGGATGACGAGAACACAAAAGTTTTCCAGCAATTTTCCAGAGGTAGAAAATCTATTAATATAATCTGGGAGCTGAAAGATGATACGGGTAGGGATGCCAGTTCTTTCAATTAGCTTGCTGACATGGGAATGTGACATTTCTCAAACATTTACAAGGCTCCGAGGGGACCTCCATCGCTGAGATTCTCCATGTTGTGGAGGTCATGCCTAGTTTTGTAGAGGAGGATGAAGTGGAGGCTTTAAACTTTCCAGTTTCAATGGGGGAATTGGAAGCTGCTATGAAATGCTTCAAAAAGGATAAGAGCCTGGGGCCGGATGGTTGGCCCATGGAATTATACATTTTCTTCTTTGACCTCATCGGACAGGACCTTCTCTTGGCCATTGAGGAGTGCATAACTTCAGGAAGGATGTTCGAAGGTTTCAACTCAACTTTCCTGGCCCTCATCCTGAAGGTTGACAAGCCCCTAACATTTGATAATTTTCAGCTAATTTCCCTCTACAATGGTATCTACAAGATCATATCAAAAATCATAGCTCTTCGTATTAAGTCTATTCTATCCAGGATGATTCCAAGGAACAATTTTCCTTCCTCCACCACCGCCAGATCCATGAAGCCATAGGTACAGCTCAAGAAGGCCTTCACTCAATCAAATCTCTTTCCAAAAAGGTTGTTATACTCAAGATTGACCTATCCAAATCATTTGATTATGTGAGTTGGTCCTACTTTCAGCTTATTCTTACTCATATTGGTTTCCCTCATCCTTTTATCAACTGGATAATGTGTTGTTACACCTCAGTTTCGTTTAGTGTCCTCATAGATGGGGTTGCATCTGGTTTCTTCCATGTTGAAAGAGGGCTAAGGAAGGGTTGTCCTCTTTCCCCTTTGCTTTTTCTTTTAATAATGGAAGGTTTAAGTAGGTTGTTAAAAAATGTTCACTCATCTAGAGATCTAGGAGGGGTCTCGATCACAGACAAGATTATCCTCTCACATCTGTTGTTTGTAGATGATGTACTTATTTTCTTAAATGGCTCATACAGTGATTCCTCTTGTTTCAAGACCATCCTATCATTTTTTTGTAAAGAGACAGGTATGGAGCCGAATTATGACAAATCTACCATCATATCCAATTCATGTTTGCAAAATGAGAAAAGATTTGATGCCCAACATTTTTCTTTCCTCAAGCACGAGCTGGATTCTGGTCTCAAGTATTTAGGATTCAAGTTGAAGACGAATGGATACTGTATTGCACACTCATCGTGGTTTGTAGCAAAAATTGAAAGTCGCATCAACGTCGGGAAGCAAAGATGGCTCTTAAGAGCGAGTAGGCTCACACTGATTGAAATTATGTTGGAGGCTATCCTGGTATATTGGATGTACTTTGCCTGGATCCCAAAAGGAATTCTTAGTAGGATTCAACAAAAAAAAAATTTCTTCCTTTGGTGGGGACAAAATTTGGGGCGCACCATTACATGGGTCAGCTTGGACAAGATTGCAAAACCAAAAAAAGTGGGTTGGGTGGGGACTTAAGGAACCCCAATACTTTGCAAAAGTGTTGGGGGCTAAGATGGGGTGGAAAATTATAAACTCAGGAAGCCTTTGGAAGGAGGTGATTTACAACAATTACATCTACTCCCTATCTGTTATTGAATGAATTAAAAGCCCTTGTCAAAATATTACAGACGCTTCTATCATATGGAAAGCCATAGCTCAATCCTTTAGCATTATCAAGGATGGTTTGGCCTGGAGGATTGGCGATGGGGTGCAGGTTAGAATTGGAACAAATGCTTGGGATGGAAGTGGGATTGCGCATATCCTTCCAAGGCAAATGCGTCAAGACTTTTTGGCAACGGGATTCACTTAGTTAGCACACATCCCAGCGGTGGGTCACCCAGATTGGTCGCGATAGCATTGGTTGGAATTTGAGCTTGGGTTTAGAGGAAAGATGGAGCAGGGTTTGGTTTCTTTTTGTGGGGGCTTTGGAGTAAGCCAACATCAAAATTTCTGATAGGGCATATGAGCTCATTTTGGCAAAGGCCCCAACTAGCAAGTACACCCCAAAAGAAGGCTTCACTGCGATCATGGAGGCTCAGGTCTTGGGTGAGGGATGTTGGTGGTGGTGTCATTTATGGAAATTAAAATCCCCTCACAAGTCCCGACTCTTCATGTGGTTAATCCTCACTAATAAAGTCCCTACTGAAGAAAACTTAAGCAAGCGTATGGTGCAGGGTCCCTCCAGATGTTACCTTTGTAAAGCGGAAGTAGAGGATACAGATCACCTATTTCCACATTGCCCGATTTCAGCCGATGTTTGGTTATTCATTACAGCAGCTCTCAACCTAGATAAACATTAGGAAAGCCAAAATGTTAATGATGTCTGGCAACGGTGGTGGTCAGTTGCGGCCTCCCAGAAAGTCAGAAACCTACCCCTGATCGTTTGCTAGGGTATTTGGCTATTTAGAAATCACCTGATATTTCTGGAGTCGCCAATTCAATAGGTTGTCTCTTGTAATCACATGCTAGCTATTTACAACTTGATTCCTGAGGAACCAGTTCGGCAAAGTATTAAGGTCATCAGTCCTGAAGTTATAGACAAAAGTTTTCCTTGGGCTTATTTCGTTGGCTTGGTGTAAGCAGAAGGATGTGGGTGGGGGGGGGTGGTGTAGTCCTTCATATAAATGATTATGTTTGTTTCAAAATTAGAGTGGGTTTGGGGAGAGGCACAAACAACTTTGCAGAGTTAAACAACATAAGACACATCCTCTTTTTCACCCTGGAACAAAATTGCCACAAGATCCAGATTTACGGGGACTCACAGCTTATCATAAACTGGATAAATGGGGTTTATCTCTATCACTTGCACACACTCAGGGACCTACTAGAGGATGCTTTATCTTTAAAATCTTAGTTTGAGTTTATTGTTTGCTCTCAAATATACAGGGAAAGGAATGAAGTTGTTGATCTTCTATCCAAACAGGTCGTGCAGGTGACATAGGTCACTGGTTGATTCAAGAGTTCAGGGATGGGGCTTTCTTCCAGTTTTTTCATCTCCCTTTCATAGAAGGGGAGGAAAACCTCTCGGAATGATCATGAGGATCATTCTTTCTTTTGCATTTTGTAGTTTTTAGTTTATGATCTAGACTGTTATTTTGGACTATATGGCTTTTACAGCCTCAGCTTTATTGTATGAATCAGGTTGATATGTAAATAATGTTTATGAACATGGACTGTTTTTGTTCGATAGTGAAAGAATTTCATACATGCTGGTTTACAACATGTAATTTTTAAAAACTTATTTAATGAAAATTATGATTTTTTCCTAGAAAAAAAAACTATTTACAAATTAAGAATCTTCAGGTCCTAAAAATAAAAATTCAGTGGTTTGTTGGTGGTTTGCAAACTCTTTTGAAGAAAGTTTGTGGCTTTGAGTTCAAAGATTTAGTTGTCCTCTTTTAAATTTCTCCCGGTCTTTGTGATGTGGAGCATTTGGTTAGGTAGAAACAGAGTTCTCTTTGAAAATGATATTGCATGCTCAGCAGTAATTACACATAACTCTAGAGTTCTAGAGTTGCTTTTCTAGAATAAGTCAAGCCTTTGAAAAAAAAAAAAACAAGAATTATAAGGGAGTTGGTGCTATCTGAAGGAAATTTATGGGGTTTCTTTAATGTTGCCTCTCAAGGGAGAATTTTGGGGTTGGTATTGTCATTTTATTCCTTCAAAATGTGGTTCTAAAATGTAAGTTGGCCTTTGGAATGGTAGGAACTTTGTCGTTGAGTTGATTTCTTTGTGGTGTACTTTGTGGAAGAAAGTGAAGGTTTTTATATTGATTGTTGATTCCAAAATAATAGTGGATTGGTTCAATGGAAAGGTAGATCTTAGAATCCTTTAGTTGGAATCATGGAAAAGGAAGATCGGACAATTACAACAATAGTCTCATGATATTCAAATCCTTCACTATTACAGGGAGCATAATGTTCTAGCAGATCTACCCTCAAAGAAAGTTTTACTTTTGGATGTTTTCATCTGTGCATGTTCGCATTTGTGCATGTTCAAAATTTGCAATAATGTTTTATCGTCAATATTTTCATTTTACCTCTTTAATCTTTATTTTCCAATGGCAAGTTAGTCTTTCTTTTTTATATGACTGAAGCATATTTTGGATGCTAAGATAAACATTTGTTGGATGCTAAGATAAAAGTTTGTTGTTATGCAACCAAGATATTGTACCTTTTTATTTCTATTTTAGAAACATCAGAAGTATGTTTTTTCTTTTGAAAAAAAGGACTCAATAATATCCATAACAATAGGTAGATTCAAACTTGATCTCTCTCTCTCTCTCCCTCCATATATATATATATATATATATATATATATATATATATATATATATATATATATATATACACACACACACACCTTTGGAAAACCCATGGGTTGTTAAAACTTGGAGCCAGAAACCACCAACTGTAAATTGACTAGTTTATCCTATTTTTTTATTTTTTTTTATGTAATTTGACCCAGTGAAAATTTTTACAAGACAAGACATCACAATATCTCCTCAATATTGGGCTCAATATTTTATTTATTTCTATTATAAATGATTTAAACTAACCTAGATCTTTTTTAACTTCCGATCTAAGCCAATCAAATCTTTGAGAGGGCAAACATTTTTTTAGGTGCAAACCTTAAGATTTGCACATAAATATATATCTATATATATATATACTATTGGCAAAACTATGAGTTGTCAAAATCAACAATAAATTAACTCACCCCAATTTTAAAGTGAAATATAATAACAATATTTCTAAACATTAATTTTCTTTAATTTTTAATTTAAATTTTATTTTAAATAAATCGAATTTTATTTTTTATTTATTTAAATTTTATTTTAAATAAATTGAATTTTATTTATATTTATATTTTTTTAATTATTTTTAATTTATTTAAATTTTATTTTAACTAAATTGAATTTTATTTTTGTATTTTTATTTCACCAAAATAAATTATTTACTTGTCATTACACCCATTGTTACATACAACGCTAAAGAACGCATCTCAACCCGATGATGAATCCATCTGGGAAAAAAAATTTGAAATATCCATTCAAAATGAAGAACAATAAATCATATCTAAGGTGCTGGTCGAACAACCAATTTAAAAATCCTTTTTCACTCAGAGTAATAAAGAAGAAACTACTAACTTTGGAGAGAGGCTAAAATTTTCATAAAATGTAAACAACGAAGTGAAACATCTTATTTAATACATTTATTTTTATTATATTTAATTTAATATTATTGTTTACAAGTAAATAAATTCAATTAATGATATTATCTTCAAAAATATATTTTAATAAATATATATTTTTAATTAATTTTAATTATTATAGAAAAATTAAAATAATTTAATTAATTAATATTAATAAAATATTATTTTTAACCAGAAGCAACAAATATATGAAAAAATAATATTTTTATCATTAAAATAAAGTATATATATATTAAAATTTATTTTATTTATAAAAATGTTGAGGAAAATTTATTAAATTTATTTGTATTAAAAACATGTCATTCATGTCGTTATAGATCTAGTTTTTTTCTTGTAAAAATAAAATGAAAAAGTGTTATTCATTCTTAAAAAGATAAAAGCTTTTGTTATAGATAAGTTCCCTAAGGGTACTTGGGATAAGGAGCTAGGAAAGAAGAAAAAGTACTATATTGTAGTGTTTAATCTCACTCATAGTCATTAACCAAAGTATACATAGAGGTCAATATCTCTTGGAGAGCCAAAATTCTTATTGTTCAGTTAATGACTAATTCTCATCAACTTCATTCTGAAACAGGGCACTTAAAAAGGCCAAAAGAAGTATAGGACGAAAGAGTATGCAATTTTTGTTCTTCGGTAAAAGTGGAAATAGAAAAGCATTTCATTTTAGAATGTGTGAAGCTAGCTGATGGGATAATCTATTTATCGAGAGGTTTGTCCAGAATCTGGGAGCATTTATTGTGAGGCTTCATAGAAAAACGCTAAATACATCAAGCAGATGAAGAAGCAATATGTCCCATAGGCTATCTTTAGCCTTGTGGATGTTAAAATAATTTTCTTTCTTAAACACCACTCTAGATTCATTTTAACTCCAGATCTACCAAGTATTGAGAGGGAACAAATAGGTGCAAACATTTTTTTAGATTACAAAGACTCTTGATAGATTAGAGTTAAAATGAATCTAGGCTAGTTTAAATATTAAATATAATTATAATTAGTGATTTTATTTTTTTTATTTTATTGGTATTTTAATGCAATTTGACCATATTAAAATGTTTACATAACAACATCTCTTCTATATCTCTCCATATCTCTCCCAACAAAACACACCATGTATAATCACCCTAGATCCATTTTAACTCTAGATAAACTAAGCACCAATAAGATTGTGAGGACCCCGTAAAACATGTAATTATGAAAGTTACTTTGGTAAGAAACTCATGTGAATTATTAATTACTGTGTTAAATGATATTATTTATTTTATGAATGGAAGATATTTTAAAAATGCTGGCAGTCTCCTAAAGGAGGATTTCTAAAGAAAGAAACAGTTATAAAAACTGAAAAAGAACTAACCCTTCAGCCAGGAAAAGTCCTGGGAGGGGGAAAATCCCTGGTCGGTGATGACAGAGAGGGGGAGAAACTGAAGAAAAGAAAAGAGAAAGAAAAGAGGGTTAAGTCTGGTGAGGACCAGATAACCCTAGCACAACTGTGCATTAGACCTGTTGAGGGCTGCAGGCCTGCAGGACAGCTCGGGGGGAGAACCCAACATAGCGTTGGATCTCATGGCTGGGAGGATAAGAGCAAACCTTTAAATTGCAGGTGAACTTCTGGAGTTATAACTATGGATGCCTAATAGACCAGGTATGTGTTTATTCAGCTGAACTAAATTACTGTATTAGTATGCTTGGTGCTTATATGGAAAGTATGGCTGCACCTGAATATCTGTTATTGACTAGATGGAACAGTATGCATATAATATCATAATAGTGTTTAAAAGTGCCTGAGACTGGCTAATCAAGCAATAGAAACTATCTGATATAATCTTTGCATAATAACTGTAAAGAAGGCGAAGCATGATAACTGAGTAAAGAATAATGCCTGATATCTGTAAAGATAACTGTGTAGAGGTCAAGTCAGACAGCTGAAGAAAAATGATGCATGATAGCTATTCTAAGAACAATGCAAATGCATATAAAAGAATGATGCGAATAACTGTAAAAGAAAGATGTAGGATAACTGCATGAATGTGATACATGTTGTGTATCGGAATAATGCTCAATCCGTATTGAAAACCGAAACGTAGAAACTATACAAAGAACCTGAAGGTTCATATCAACATACAGAACATGTGAGCGTGTAATATATTTACCAGTCAACCATAAGCAGGGTTTCTGTACAAAACTAACATTGTAAGGGTTATAGAGAACTTGTGAAATCGGTTCGTAGTATGGGTGAAACCCTCGACCGTTTCAAGATGAAACCCTCGGCCATTCCAATGTGGAACCCTCGGCCTGTATCTAAAGTTTGAACCGATATGAGTATATCAGACAGGAAGCAAAGTTAATCTAGTGCTGTTTAAAATAAAATGCATATCAATACGTTATCATGGCGTTACAGAACCGCCGTAGAAACGGCCATTGAACCTCTGTTTCCAGCCAAACCATGGTAAACTATAACAGGAATTATGGAGACGAAACCCTCGAAAGGATTATGTCTCAGCCTGTCAATAGAGAAACGAGGTATCTGTAACAAAACAAACTGTAGATATAGAACATTCGAATAGAAAAGATTGCATATTATATTTAAAAGCTCGAGTCATTTGGAGAAAATACATATGTGTAGCAAAACAAGCTGTAGACGCAGGACATTCGAATGGAAAACATGCATATTATATTGAACAGGTAAACGAAAGAGATAATCACAATAACGATGGATAAATAGCCCGGAAGAGTACCACGAAGGTCTGTCCATTAAATATTCAAAGAGCCGAAGTCTAACATAAATACAGGGCATTCAAAATGGCACATTTCCAAAACAATAGAAGCCAGGATTTATTTCGTTTAGAGTCCGGCGAGGAAAGCCGTGAATCCCTGGACATAAATATACAAATGATATCAAATAATACAACACAGAGACTGTAAACCAGAGAAGGCGCAGGTACCAGCATGGGAAAGCCAACCTCGCATCCTAGCTAAGGTTCAGCCGAAGGTGAAACCCTGAATCAACACATTGCATAATACCGTGAGGAACCCCTCTCAGGCCGAGAGAAACACATAGAAATCTACCTGTTACTTCCGCCTACTGCATTAACTTAATTACTTTGACATTTGCGAGGGTCTAGTACCTGGGATGTTTCGGCGGTACCTTTCCATTCCATTCCTGAGTGGTAAGAGTATGAAGCATGCCCTGCACATGAGGATTCAAGGGAAGTGATCATGAATGTATTAACCAAAACAAGCAAACCTGATCAAGAACGCACAGTGTTATAACAATAAAATTTACAGCCGAAGCTATTAATGAAGTGGTAGATACCTGTGCTGGCTTGCCGCAACCTGGCATAGTATGCAGGGTTAGAACCACCATTTGGAGCGAGGGTTCGGGCTCCCCTCCAAGTGCAAATGAACCCACACTGAGCAACTCGGTGGACTTTATGAGACCGATAAACCCTGAAATGATATCGACCCTTAGATCAGTGGAGAGGATCCTCACCGTTCCTCGTATGGCCGTTTGGCGCGCGAACCCAGCGGATTTCCCAAGGCTTCACATGGCCTCTGTCCGGCGGAAGACACCTGGCCAGGGTAGGTGAGGCTATTTAGTTTTCCGACCACACCTGGCATGGGAACCGATCGGAAAAGCAAACCAGTGGCCTTGTTCCGTTGACCTTAACTAAATGGTGCGAATCGCTAAGGATTCGAAATCCATAAGTCTTATGGTAATACAAGTTCGGTGATTGATAATCATGTAGGGTCATCATAACAGCACGGTTAGTGCTTAATTAATTGCAAGCATATATAATGTTTATGATCAGCTTAGGATCAGGTTTATAAGGTCCACATGACAATAAGGTTTACCACCATAATTATTTTTTTTTATTATGAGATATTACTGTGGAGTGTGACAATATGGTATCAGAGCAGAGGTTTCAAAACTGTGGCCTCTGGAGCAGTAAGATCCAGCTGCATGGAATTATCATATAGTATATGTATGAGAAAGAATTAAATTTCGCTAATTAGTTTCTATTTATTAAATAGGAAACAAATACAGGAACAGCAAGCGATAACAGTCAACAGTAAAGATGGAGGGAATGCAGGGAGCAGATGGCGTTCCTCGGGAAAATCCAGAGCTGTGGATACAGCTTGGTGCAGAGACACGCAGTACCAATCTGGCGATACTGCAAACTGTTCAAGAATTGAAAGATGAAATGGCACTTCTGCGAGAAGACAACGCACGATTGACAGTGGAACAGGAAAGAATATTGAAGAGTCTGTCGGAAAGACAAAATCCACCATTAGCCAATCCCAGTGCGGAACAGCAAAGGGCAACTGAAGAGCGAAATTATGCACCTGAAATTTCAGAGGAGAAGGAAGATCATTCTGACAATGTAGTAGAACAGCAGACGCCAAAGAGACAGAGAATGGAATTACAGGGAGAATTCCGGAAAATCAAACCTCCACATTTTGATGGAGAACAGGAGGAAGCGGCAAAGGCTTGGTTAATTAATATTAACAAGTATTTCCAGTTGTATGAGTATGATCAGAATCTGAAGGCGCGGCTGGCCATCTTCCAGCTACAGGGCAAAGCAACCTTGTGGTGGGAAGAAATCAAAATTTTAAAAGGAGTAAGTGAGCAGAACATAACCTGGGAAAAGTTTCAGAAGTACTTCAAAGAGAGATATCTAACTGAGCGTTTCTACGATGAGAAGGCACGGGAGTTCCATGATTTACGACTGGGACAGCAGTCCATGGACGAGTTCATTAACCGCTTCACCTCCCTGCTTCGTTATGTACCATATATCAAGGAGGAGAAGGCCAAGGTGCAGAGATTTGTGAGCAGTCTACCAGCCTATATAAGAGAACGTATTGAGTTTGATAATCCCAGGACAATGGATGAGGCGATTCGTAAGGCAAGAATCTGTTATCAGCAAAACAAGCAGAAAGGAGACACTTCAAATAAAAGATGGAATGAAAGAAAAAGCAACAGAATTGCTGGTAATAGCAAGGGAAGTCGTGGTAATGGCAGCAAGGTTGCTGGTAAGGGACAGATTGGCAGAAATGTAGCAAAGAGTACCTTTCAGACTAAGCCAAGTGAGAGCAGGATCAGTGAACCACCTGCCAGGACAGATCTTGAAGGGATGACCAGACCTCCAGTCCAATGTTGGGGTTGTGGAGGCCCACACTACGTGAAGAATTGCCCTCAGCGTAAAGGAGTGGATCAAATATCTCAGATCCAAGAAGCATCAACTATTGGAGAAGTGGCGCGCAGCATGCCAAGAATTAACGCAGCTCTGGAGGACCATCAAGCGGAATACCAGCCGAGCATGGTGGAATTTGAAGGTAAAATTTCCAATCTTTCTATAGCTGTTCTTATTGACCCAGGAGCTACCTTAAGTTATGTTAGCCCAAAAGTAGTAGAACAATGTAAGCTGTCTTCTGAAAAGTTCAAGAACCCATGGCTGGTACAGCTAGCCACAGGAGCTAAAAGAAGAGTCTTAGCCAAAATTAATAACTGTCCTTTCAGCATAGCTGGACAGTCAATTACAGCAGACCTGAATGTGCTTCCATTGGGGTCCTATGACATCCTGATTGGTATGGATTGGCTGGAAAAGCATTGGTCGATGGTGAACTGCAAGACCAAAACCATTTATTACAAGGATGACTTGGGACAGCAGCAAGAATTACAGGGAATTAAACACCCTGTACAGATCCGGCCTATCACTGCCTCTCAACTAGCTAAATGTCTCAAGAAGAAGTGTCAAATTTACGCTATTCAAGTTGGTTATGCAAACCAGAAAGACAAAGTATCTGCATTAGACAGCATTCCGATAGTGCAGGAATTTGTGGATGTCTTTCTTGAAGAGGTACCAGGACTGCCTCCGAAAAGGGACATAGATTTTACTATAGAGTTATTACCAGGGGCAGCCCCGGTGTCACGAGCACCGTACCGGATGAGCGTACCCGAGTTGACAGAATTAAAAATGCAACTGCAAGAGTTGCTGGACAAGAATTATATCCGCCCCAGCGTGTCACCGTGGGGAGCTCCAGTACTATTTGTCAAAAAGAAAGATGGAACCCTCCGTATGTGTATAGACTATCGACAGCTGAACAAGCTCACGATCAAGAATAAGTACCCCCTGCCTCGGATAGACGAACTCTTCGATCAAGTGAAGGGAGCAAAGGTATTTTCCAAGATCGATTTGCGATCTGGTTATCATCAGATCAGAATTAAGGAAGGAGACATTACCAAAACCGCTTTCTGAACACGCTACGGGCATTATGAATTTGTGGTGCTGCCCTTTGGCTTGACCAATGCACCCGCCACCTTTATGTGTTTAATGAACAGCGTGTTTCACAGGTTTTTGGACAAATTCGTGCTGATATTTATAGATGACATTCTGATATATTCTCGTTCCCATGAGGAACACAAAGAACATCTCCGGATGGTGTTGCAAACTCTTCGGGAACATCAGCTGTATGCAAAATTTAGTAAGTGTGACTTTTTCAAGGAGGAAATCCAATATTTGGGCCATGTGATTACCAAAGAAGGAATAGCAGTAGATCCTGAGAAAATAAAGACGATTACGGAATGGCCCATACCCAAGGATGTAGCCGATATCAGATCCTTTATGGGACTAGCTGGCTATTACCGAAGATTTGTGGAAGGGTTCTCAAGGATAGCCTACCCTATCACTTCGTTGCAGAAAAAGGGAAAAGTATTTAAGTGGACAGCGGAATGTCAGTAGAGTTTTGATCGACTGAAGCATTTACTCACCACTGCACCCATCTTGAGTATAGCCGATCCTAATAAGGATTACGTTGTGTGTACTGATGCAAGTAAAGAGGGTGTGGGAGGAGTATTAATGCAGGAAGGGAAAGTAATTGCGTATGAGTCGAGAAAATTAAAAGAGCATGAGCAAAAGTACTCTGCTTACGACCTAGAATTAACAACTGTTATTCATGCGCTTAAAATGTGGCGCCATTACCTCTTGGGGAGGAAATTTCTGTTGTTAACAGATCACCACAGCCTGACTAATTATTTCAGCCAACCTACTTTGAATGCAAGACAAGGTCGTTGGGCAAATTTCTTAAGCGGATTTGATTTTGAGATCAAGCACTTAAAGGGCAAGGAGAATCGGGTGGCTGATGCATTGAGTCGAAAGGTGCAGTGTTTGTGTGAACTTTCAGTCAGCAAGTGGCGAAATTCTCTGTTTGAGCAGATTAAAGTAGCAGCAAATCAGGATGCTGAATACCAACAGTTAAAACAGCAGGTACAACAATCAGATAATGAAAGATTGCAGCAAGGTTATACATTGGACAATGCTAGTATGCTGTACTTTAATAAGAAATTATATGTACCTAATTCAAATAACCTTAAGAACCTGATTTTGGACGAGTTCCATACCAGTCACTATACTGGTCATCCAGGGTACCAAAAGATGGTCACTGCACTAAGGAAAGAATACTTCTGGCCTAGAATGAAGAAGCAAGTGGTTGAGTACTTGGCAAAGTGCTTAGAGTGTCAGCAGATTAAGGCAGAACATCAACATCCGGCCGGGTTGTTACAACCTTTGCCAATTCCGGAATGGAAATGGGAAACCATTTCCATGGATTTTATAACTGGTTTGCCTCGAACAAGGAAGAACCATGATTCCATCATGGTAGTGGTGGATAAGTTGAGTAAAGTGGCACACTTCATACCCGTGCAGTCCACTTATAAAGCGGTACAAATTGCGCACCTTTTTATGCAAAATGTGTTCAGATTGCATGGACTACCAAAGGTAATCATTTCAGATCGGGATGTAAAGTTCACATCCACCTTTTGGAGGACGTTGTTCGCTGAGTTGGGAACACAGCTAAACTTTAGCACAGCATATCACCCGCAAACCGATGGTCAAACCGAGCGGGTAAATCAAGTGTTGGAAGATATGTTGAGGGCGTATGTGATGACGAAACCAAACCAATGGGAAGAATATTTGCATCTGGTGGAATTCGCATATAACAATGGATATCATACCTCGACACAACTAAGTCCTTTTGAGGTTCTGTATGGGCGAAAATTCCGCACACCCTCAAGCTGGGGTGGGCCTGAGGATAAGCTGAGTTTGGGTCCGGAAATGCTTAAAGAGATGGAAGACATGGTGAAAAAAGTGCGTGCCAATTTGAAGGCTGCACAGGACCGGCAGAAAAGTTTTGCAGACAGGAAAAGAAGGTTTAAGGAATATCAGATTGGTGACCACGTGTTTGTGAGGATCCAAGCCAGAAGGAGCACATTGCAATGGAGCGGATGCGCCAAGCTGGCTCCTCGGTACTTTGGTCCTTTCCAGATCTTGGCTAGAGTGGGGCCGGTGGCTTACCAACTCGCCTTGCCAAGCCATATTAGAATTCACAACGTGTTCCACGTCTCTATCCTAAAGAAATATGTATATGATCCTAAACATGTGATTAAATGGCAAGATGTTCGGGTAAGAAAACTTAGTCCAACGTTTTGGAACATGCAGATACACTTAATGGAAACTAATTGAAATTATTGATTGTCTGCAGGTCGAACCGGAGGCGAGGTTCTGGTCGAACCACAGAGCATTCTTGACCGGAGAGAAGTGCGGCTGCGGAAACGGGTTATTACCCAAATTAAAGTGCTGTGGCAGCACTATGGGCCTGAGGAGGCTACATGGGAAGACAAGGAAATTATGAGGAAAATTTACCCGGACTTATTTAATGGGAATAGACATCGGGACGATGTCCAATCCCAGGGGGGGAAGATGTGAGGACCCCATAAAACATGTAATTATGAAAGTTACTTTGGTAAGAAACTCATGTGAATTATTAATTACTGTGTTAAATGATATTATTTATTTTATGAATGGAAGATATTTTAAAAATGCTGGCAGTCTCCTAAAGGAGGATTTCTAAAGAAAGAAACAGTTATAAAAACTGAAAAAGAACTAACCCTTTAGCCAGGAAAAGTCCTGGGAGGGGGAAAATCCCTGGTCGGTGATGACAGAGAGGGGGAGAAACTGAAGAAAAGAAAAGAGAAAGAAAAGAGGGTTAAGTCTGGTGAGGACCAGATAACCCTAGCACAACTGTGCATTAGACCTGTTGAGGGCTGCAGGCCTGCAGGACAGCTCGGGGGGAGAACCCAACATAGCGTTGGATCTCATGGCTGGGAGGATAAGAGCAAACCTTTAAATTGCAGGTGAACTTCTGGAGTTATAACTACGGATGCCTAATAGACCAGGTATGTGTTTATTCAGCTGAACTAAATTACTGTATTAGTATGCTTGGTGCTTATATGGAAAGTATGGCTGCACCTGAATATCTGTTATTGACTAGATGGAACAGTATGCATATAATATCATAATAGTGTTTAAAAGTGCCTGAGACTAGCTAATCAAGCAATAGAAACTATCTGATATAATCTTTGCATAATAACTGTAAAGAAGGCGAAGCATGATAACTGAGTAAAGAATAATGCCTGATATCTGTAAAGATAATTGTGTAGAGGTCAAGTCAGACAGCTGAAGAAAAATGATGCATGATAGCTATTCTAAGAACAATGCAAATGCATATAAAAGAATGATGCGAATAACTGTAAAAGAAAGATGTAGGATAACTGCATGAATGTGATACATGTTGTGTATCGGAATAATGCTCAGTCCGTATTGAAAACCGAAACGTAGAAACTATACAAAGAACCTGAAGGTTCATATCAACATACAGAACATGTGAGCGTGTAATATATTTACCAGTCAACCATAAGCAGGGTTTCTGTACAAAATTAACATTGTAAGGGTTATAGAGAACTTGTGAAATCGGTTCGTAGTATGGGTGAAACCCTCGACCGTTTCAAGATGAAACCCTCGGCCGTTCCAATGTGGAACCCTCGGCCTGTATCTAAAGTTTGAACCGATATGAGTATATCAGACAGGAAGCAAAGTTAATCTAGTGCTGTTTAAAATAAAATGCATATCAATACGTTATCATGGCGTTACAGAACCGCCATAGAAACGGCCATTGAACCTCTGTTTCCAGCCAAACCATGGTAAACTATAACAGGAATTATGGAGACGAAACCCTCGAAAGGATTATGTCTCAGCCTGTCAATAGAGAAACGAGGTATCTGTAACAAAACAAACTGTAGATACAGAACATTCGAATAGAAAAGATTGCATATTATATTTAAAAGCTCGAGTCATTTGGAGCAAATACATATGTGTAGCAAAACAAGCTGTAGACGCAGGACATTCGAATGGAAAACATGCATATTATATTGAACAGGTAAACGAAAGAGATAATCACAATAACGATGGATAAATAGCCCGGAAGAGTACCACGAAGGGCTGTCCATTAAATATTCAAAGAGCCGAAGTCTAACATAAATACAGGGCATTCAAAATGGCACATTTCCAAAACAATAGAAGCCAGGATTTATTTCGTTTAGAGTCCGGCGAGGAAAGCCGTGAATCCCTGAACATAAATATACAAATGATATCAAATAATACAACACAGAGACTGTAAACCAGAGAAGGCGCAGGTACCGGCATGGGAAAGCCGACCTCGCATCCTAGCTAAGGTTCAGCCGAAGGTGAAACCCTGAATCAACACATTGCAGAATGCCGTGAGGAACCCCTCTCAGGCCGAGAGAAACACATAGAAATCTACCTGTTACTTCCGCCTACTGCATTAACTTAATTACTTTGACGTTTGCGAGGGTCTAGTACCTGGGATGTTCGGCGGTACCTTTCCATTCCATTCCTGAGTGGTAAGAGTATGAAGCATGCCCTGCACATGAGGATTCAAGGGAAGTGATCATGAATGTATTAACCAAAACAAGCAAACCTGATCAAGAACGCACAGTGTTATAACAATAAAATTTACAGCCGAAGCTATTGATGAAGTGGTAGATACCTGTGCTGGCTTGCCGCAACCTGGCATAGTATGCAGGGTTAGAACCGCCATTTGGAGCGAGGGTTCGGGCTCCCCTCCAAGTGCAAATGAACCCACACTGAGCAACTCGGTGGACTTTATGAGACCGATAAACCCTGAAATGATATCGACCCTTAGATCAGTGGAGAGGATCCTCACCGTTCCTCGTATGGCAGTTTGGCGCGCGAACCCGGCAGATTTCCCAAGGCTTCACATGGCCTCTGTCCGGCGGAAGACACCTGGCCAGGGTAGGTGAGGCTATTTAGTTTTCCGACCACACCTGGCATGGGAACCGATCGGAAAAGCAAACCAGTGGCCTTGTTCCGTTGACCTTAACTAAATGGTGCGAATCGCTAAGGATTCGAAATCCATAAGTCTTATGGTAATACAAGTTCGGTGATTGATAATCATGTAGGGTCATCATAACAGCACGGTTAGTGCTTAATTAATTGCAAGCATATATAATGTTTATGATCAGCTTAGGATCAGGTTTATAAGGTCCACATGACAATAAGGTTTACCACCATAATTATTTTTTTTTTATTATGAGATATTACTGTGGAGTGTGACAAAGATCAAACCTCATTTCACTCTAAAAGAAGCTTGCACAAGATCTTGAAAAGTTGACAATCAAAATATTTACCTAACAAAACAAATATTACAATATCTTTTTCATACATCTCCACAAAATAAAAATCAAATCATTGTGATAAAATTTCGTTATACATTAAGTGATTGTTTAATTTAAAATTTATTGCAAAAATCAAATATTAAATATTAAAATGATATATTTAATAAATTTATTATAAAATTAAATATAGTAATAATAAGAATAACTATGGATTAAAATTGAAATAGTAATCTAACGAACGAAAGTTACTTCTTCCACACACTTTTTGCAAAATCAAATCTGAAAAGCTCCCGAGTCAAGCCGTGGATTATGTTTAAAGTGTTTTATTTTAAACTCATTACATAATTATATCAAAATTGTTTATTTAATAATTTTATTATAAATTTTAATATTATATTTAAATATTTACTTATTTCTAGTATGATTTTTTGGAAATTTTTTTACTTGGATTTTTGGGTCTAATTTTTTCAAAATTTGGCAGGAATTTATTGAAATCACAAGTTTGATGGGTAACTCCTGCACAATCCAAGTGCCTTGGGGGTTTTCAGGGTGCTGAATCCATATATACAGTAAATAAACCAATTTATATAACACAAATCAAGATTTCACCTCAATTTTTTCTGCCACATTACTGGAAAGTCCAAGTCCAAAAAGTCGCACTAAAGACAACTCCTTTAAATACGGCGTAGTTTAATTTATAGACGAAATGATATTTTTCACAACCATTTTTCTAGTTAATTTTAATCAAAATATGACAGATATTTTTAAAAGCTTGAATTTTCCAAAAAGTCACACTAAAGACAACTCCTTTAAATACGACATAGGGGAGGGTCGCCATTACCTGTGCACCCTCCCCGCCACATCGAAAAACCACGTGATCAGTCGCATGAAGCGGTATGACACCTATCCACCGTGGAGCTCCACGTGTTGGGCATCATGTCATCCCATAAAACTTTCACTCCACACCATTTCCTTCGTTTGTTTGGGGTCATTGCTGCGATGTTCCATTTTCCCTTTGTCTTTCTGCTCGGGGCCGGTTGTTGGGCGAAGCCCCCCACCGAAGATGGCGCGGGACGGCCCCAGAACTTGTGCGCTTCATCCTGTATTCATGTGTTGTTGCAAGCGTTTGTTCGATTGATAGGGTTTGTGGACCTGCGCGCTTCGTCTGGTATGCAGGTGCTGGTGCGAATGTTTGTTCGTGGTTTAGTGTTTGTTGTTGGAACATCGCTTCTGCTTTTCTTGTGGTTTTCTGCCTGGATTTCTTGGTCGTTCTGGACTGCCGGTTGTTTAGGGTTTCTCTGGTGGTGGTCTTATTCACAGTTTTTGTTGTTTGGGGAGGAGCCTGTTGCAGTTTTACCGAGCTCGAGGTAATTGTTTAAATTGTTGTTTTGTGCAGGTTTTTTTGCTGGTTTTCTGTTGTCTAATGGCTTTTTCTTCTCGTTGCAAGTGTGGAAAAGCTTGTTGCAGGTGTGGAGGTGGTCTGGCGAGCTCCAGGGAAGGTCGACGACTGTCACCGGTAGGATTTTAATCCTACCAGCAATTTCTCTGTGTTTTTCAACACAAACAACTCTGTTTGGATATTTTGTAAACTTTCTATGGCAGGGTTTAGGGTTTTGTGGATAAGGGTTTAGGGTTTTTGTGGATATTTTGATTTTTTTAGTCCCCATCTGTGAGTTTGCCTCACCTGAGTTTGCTTGACCTGAACTCGTCTCATCCGAGTCTACCTCACCTTATCTCCATCCTTCCTCTATGCTTTATGCCCGTGCCTGACTGCCTTGCCTTCCACTTATGAAATACCCCCTCTGAGTAGTGACAGCCCGCCCACTGGCAAGACCAGCAAAAGACTACTAGCTTTGGCATCCCGCCTAGCCGTGTTAAAGTAGCGAAATGGCATTCCTGCCCCGAGCAGAAAGACAAAGGGAAAATGGAACATCGCAGCAATGACCCCAAACAAACGGAGGAAACTTTGTAAACTTTCTATGGCAGGGTTTAGGGTTTTGTGGACAAGGGTTTAGGGTTTTTGTGGATATTTTGATTTTTTCAGTCCCCATCTGTGAGTTTGCCTGACCCAAACTCGTCTCATCCGAGTCTGCCTCACCTTGTCTCCATCCTTCCTCTATGCTTTATGCTCGTGCCTGACCGCCTTGCCTTCCACTTATGAAATACCTCCTTTGAGTAGTGACAGCCCACCCACTGGCAAGACCAGCAAAAGACTACTAGCTTTGGCATCCCACCTAGCCGTGTTAAAGTAATGAAATGGAATTCCTGCCCCGAGCAGAAAGACAAAGGGAAAATGGAACATCGCAGCAATGACCCCAAACAAACGGAGGAAACTTTGTAAACTTTCTATGGCAGGGTTTAGGGTTTTTGTGGATATTTTGATTTTTTCAATCCCCATCTGTGAGTTTGCCTCACCTGAGTTTGCCTGACCCAAACTCGTCTCATCCGAGTCTGCCTCACCTTATCTCCATCCTTCCTCTATGCTTTATGCCCGTGCCTGACTGCCTTGCCTTCCACTTATGAAATACCCCCTCTGAGTAGTGACAACCCGCCCACTGGCAAGACCAGCAAAAGACTACTAGCTTTGGCATCCCGCCTAGCCGTGTTAAAGTAGCGAAATGGCATTCCTGCCCCGAGCAGAAAGACAAAGGGAAAATGGAACATCGCAACAATGACCCCAAACAAACGGAGGAAACCCTCTTGATATGTATTATCATCCAATATAAGATATTAATATTTGGTAGTCCATCGTAATGCCAAAATTGGTTGAAAATTTGAGTTCATTATGGAAGAGGAAGGGATAATAATTGTTACATGTATCCATATTTGACTTTGAAGATTGAATTTCCCCATCCCCTTTAAGCCTTAGATTGAATATCCTAAGGAGTGCATCCACCTAGGATTAAGAATAATTTTGAAAGGGGAGGCAGTTGACTGACTTGGACATTATTTAGACTGACAAGCATAGTTTTTTGCTCTTATTTGTTGATTCTTGTCTGGCCTGTTGAAACTACAAGTAAGCCTTGCATGTATGTTATGCTGATAGACATGATTATTTTTTCAAAATTTATGATTCATTAGAAGCTGGAAATTACTACTTAGTTCAGTGAGAAAGAAGCTTATGATGGATATTGTCTCATAGTTGTCTTAAATGGGACGAGATGGGAAAATTAAAGAAAAAATACCAATATTTATTTTATGTTTTCAATACTCATTTTTGTACCGTAAGCACAGATGTTCATGGAAAGGGATCTTCAGGACGATGATAAATTTATTTTGTCTTGGCACCATTCAATTCTTTCACAGATGGGTGAAATTTCATTTGCCCCACCCATGAATGGTTGCGGTTGTGTTTGCTTGCAAATGAAGGATATCCATAGTCCTTTTCTACTGAAATTTGAGTTGCATTAGAGTACTTTGGTAATTGAGTACGAGCTTCCACAGGTGTGGTTGCTCATTGTCAAGGCCTCATTGACCAACTTTATAAAATTTTACTTAGAAAACACTCAATTGTTATTAGTACATGATTTGTTATTTTTAGTTAAGTTTTATCTATTCTAGTGCTATGTACCTTCAGAAGTATATGGGAATGGAGTGTCGAATCTGTTATTTTATTGTAAGAATGAGATGTTGGAACTATCTTTCTAATGGCTTGTTATGTGTTACATTTAATAAGGTTGTGTCCATGTAATAGCAGTTGCGAGTTATGCTTGCTGAGTCATGAATCAACTCTAACTCAAATCAACATCAAAGAAATTTTCTTTTTTTGAAGGAATGTTGCAGATATAGTTGGTCATTGTCAAGGCCTCATTGACCACCTTTATAAGATTTTACTTGGAAAACGGTCATAAATGTTATTGGTACATTATTCGGTATTTTGAGTAAAGTTTTCTCTTTTCTAGTGCTATATATCTTCAGAAGTATATGGGAATGGTGTATTGAATCTGTTATTTTATTGTTATGGCCTGTTATGTGTTGCATTTCATAAGGTTGTGTCCATGACTCCATCTAACAGGAATTGTGAGTGAATCATGAATCAACTCTAATTCAGATCAACATCAAAGCAATTTTCTTTTTTGGAGTGAATGCTGCATATGCAACGCTATCAAAATTGACCAACAACTTATTTTCCAGTGCTCTATTCCTACTCTGATTCAAACCTCGATTATTAACATGGAAATTCCCTGTCTCAACACTTTAAGCCTTAGATTGAATATCCTAAGGAGTGCATCCACCTAGGATTAAGAATAATTTAGAAACTCTAGGCCACAGTGGCTAGGGGGGATCCCTTAAAAACCATCCTTTCCATCAACCTAACTAATTTGACCACGAGGAAATAACAAAAAAATAATTTATATTGTTATCACCCATTTATAACTTAAGACGATTCAATTCAATATTAGTAATTAATGGTTTGTTCCCCATGACATTATCATTCCAAATCTAGATATCTTTGTTGTTTCCTGGAATCCATGCCCTTGGAGTGAGTTACATGTGTACCATCTCTTAGAAACTTCTAGATATGGGAACCTCTTTAATTTTCCTCCATATTGGTAATATGTCTTTTGTTTCTCTCCTTGAAATATTTTTTCAATGGTAGCCACCGCAATTGAAATTTTTGTGTCCTGTTTATTTTTGGGGATGAGAAGATGATTAAATGATGCCAGTTTTACTCAACTGTTGCAGTTTGTAGCTACCTCAATTGAAATTTTTGTGTCCTGTTTTTTGTGGGGTTGAGAAGAGATTTGGGTTTAGGTATGGTTATTGGTCAGAAATGCATAGGAGGATGATTAAACTTCATTTGCTTAAGGATTTAGGTTATTCTCATATTTACAGCAATTATATTTACAACAATTATATTGAGATGGGGTGTTGTTATTTTAGTGTTCTATGTTTGGACATGGAACTAGGATTTTGAATGTCTGAATTTAAATTTGAAGGTTTTTTCCTACTCTACTTAATAATGAGTGCTCTCAAAAACTTATTATGAGATAAGACTGTCTGGTCATGTGATTTCTGTATTTAGCCTTTTTCATATGCAACTTGATAATGAGTGCTCTCAATTTCTCAAGTGTCCCCTCAATGAATAAAATTATCAGTGGCTTTTTGACATTTAATAAAACTTATTATGAGGTAGATTGCCTCCTCATTTGAGACTGTTTGGTCATTTGATTTCTATATTTAGCCATTTTCCTAAGCCTTTGGCCATTATCTCTTGTCCAGAGTTGGAATGGAATGTTATTATTGAATTCCCAAACATCGCAGCAATGACCCCAAACAAACGGAGGAAATGGCACGGACACAAAATTTTATGTGATGACACAATGCCCAACACGTTGACCTCCACGGTGGACAGGTGTCGTATCGGATCCATGCGCTTTGACACATAGAATAACTTATAGAAATAGTTTTATCATAATTAATATTTTACAGAAAGACATATTCCATTGAAAATTTATTTTCAACAAACAGTTAGGTTGCCACAAGAAATCACTACTAGGTTGTAAGCCAAAATGTTTCTGTGACAAGAAAAAGATACAATCTGGTGTTGTAAGCCAAAATGTTTCTGTGACAAGAAAAAGATACAATCTAGTGTTGTAAGCCAAAATGTTTCTGTGCCAAGAAAAAGAAACAATCCATCCAATACCCACATCATAATGTGGTTAGAACCAAAAACATATGACACCCCTATTCTTTATGGCCCTAAGAATCTTGAGTGCCAAAACTCCCCGAGTTACCTTCTTAAGCCAGGTAGGTTGGCCTACCAATCAAGGGTTGATTAGGAAATGGTTGATTGCTACCATATGATTGATTCCAATTTGCAGCTTCCAATCATGGAGGTACTAAGTACCCATACCTCACATTTGCACCATTGACCCCTGCATTAAGTGGAGGTGTGTAATGAGCATACAGAGAATTGACACCAACTCTGGTAGGAACAAGGCAAGTGGGTAAACCCTCAGTTTGATAGTGGGGCACTTGAATGTTTATGAGATCTTGGAATAATGGTGTATTATTTGCAATGGAGTCCAATGAGTTTGAAATAATCCTGGTTTCATCAGCTATTCTTGTATCGTTGATCATCCCTTGTTCCTTTTCAAGCATTTTTTGTGCCTTTCGTTTTTCCTTTTCTTGTCTTGTCATTTGCTTTTGTTGGTCCTTAACTTGCCTTGCTTTATCTCTTTCAATCCTTTCATCTGTTCGATGTTGTGCTGCAAAAATCCTTGCTACCTTCTTCTCCTTGACTAGATCCTTCTTTTTCTATTTTAATTCTTGCATTTCAGATTTCTTTTTTTTCAGACTCAACTAACAGGTTTATATAGTCCTCTGAGGTGAGTAATTGTGAGCTTCAGCCCAGACGAAGACTACCCGGTTCACCTTGCTTTTTTTTCATTGATACTCTCTCTACTGGTAGCTTTAGGAACCGTCCAAGTGTCTTCTCCACCCCTCCCACCTACATGTCATTTCTTGGTACTTCCCTTTCAGTATCTGTTGGAACTGATTGAACTATATCATTATCTTCATTTGATGCCTCATTATGTCCTTCATCTTCTTCCATTAATCTATTTTCCACAAAAAAATGAACAATTTCACTATTCAATTCTGCTGGTTGTGAGGGCATGTTCATGCTTTCTTCATTGGTTGCTTAGACACTATGTGCATTCATACTAATCATTGCTTCTGCTAGCCATGAAGGCGAGGTTACTTGGTTTGGCAATGTCAATTGGTCATTGTCAACTGCATGTTCAACAATATCAGCAACAAGAATTTCATGTTCTTGAGTTGGTGGAACAATCTCCATATTACTGCGAATTTGTTCATTGTTATATTGTGTTTCACATACAGTTTCATCATCTTCAGCATATAAGTGTCCTTGAGTCAGGGAAATCATATTACCAGCTGCAACAACATCATCTTGGTCATCTACTTCTTGCACTTCAACACCTGTTTGGGCATTCCCTTCTTCCTGACCATCCACATGAAACGCTTGGCTACAACCAGTATCATGCATAAGAGCATCATAGTTCAGTGGCCATATTCCTGTCCTCCTAAAGCCAGCCTTGATATTTGATGATGTCAAAGCCCTTTTTAAAGCTTTACTTGCAAGCTCTACTAGCTCAAACCTTTTCACCTCAACCCCTAGATTCTTTGCCATCCATGCAGCGCGCTCCAACCTGAAATAGTTCTTGAAAGGGCCAAACACGCTAACATCAAGGGGTTGCAGTCTGTGAGTGGTATGAGTTGGCAATGTCAACAGGTCAATGCCTAAATTGTTTGCTTCCTCAATTGTTTGTACAGCCATGTGGCTCCCATGGCCATCTAATATCAAAAGGTGTCTGTTATTAGGTGAGACGCCACTTAGTACCGATGCAACAAAGTGAAAAGGCCAAATTAGAAACAGTTATTTAGTCATCCATGCATGGGGATGTGCAACCATGCATGCACCTGGTTCACAGTTCTTTATATAGTTTTTCAGTTGATTTTTACCTTTAAATAGATAAAATCCTAGGACTGAAGTACCAATTGCATTGACACAACATAAAATAGTTATCCACTCCCTGCTCTTGGGAAAAATCTTTGGCACATTTCGGCTCCCTCTCTTGGCAATTACCGACATGCCACAATTCCTCCCTGCCTGTAAACCTGTTTCATCACAGTTCCATATATGGTCTGCTCCATAAGAATGTTTATCGTAAGCACTAGAAAGTGTGTCATAGAACTTTTGCACAACTGCAGGGCACAAGTTTAATGCTCTATCTCTGTCAAGGCCCTTAGTAGTACGCAATACAAGTTCTGGATGCCTTTTTTTAAACCCAAACCACCATGATTTACCAGGAAACCCATCTTTGAATGGGTTTGGCCTCCCTTGACAGATTTGAGCAACTGTTGATTTGAGTTGTATCAACTCTATCCCATGTCCCAGTTGGGCCATCTCTTTACACCACTCAACCACCTCGGCCTCTTCCTCCTCAGTCATAACTGTAAGAGGCCATCTACGTTTTGTATGAGTCAGTCCATTTATCCAATAATGTATTGATGAGGGAGGAATACCATGTTTTTTTACAGATGCCCGAACTGAGTATCCATTAAACTCTATGTCGTCAATTGCAACTAACATTTGTTCTTTTGTCCATCCTCTTATAGCACTAATCTTTTTAGTTGAGCTTGCCCCTTGGATTGTTGTTGATGGTGGTTTTGTGGCTGATGGTGTGTTAACATGAGCTGCTGTCACATGGTCATCCTCAACAATGTTCCCTGGTGCATTGTTGGCATTGACATCAGCTGGCCTGTCATCATCAGATGATGTGCATCACAACTGCACACCCCTTGTCACTCTCCTGCCACTTCTCCTTGTACGAGCAGAGTAACTTCCTTTTGCCATAGATGCAACAACCTGTAAAACTATTGCATGCATTTAGACATTAGAATATTTGTAAATTATGCTTTATTACTTCTGCAAAAATACTTCTGCTTTATTACAGGAAATTATCAACATGTATGTTAGTATCCTTGAAAAATCAAATATACATAATCATTTTGTTGTATGTCTTCAAAATTATCAGTGATTTTTGTTTTGATAACTTGTCTTTACACTTGAAATACCATGACTGTATTGATTGGTTTTGTTATGCATTTCCCAACAAAGCTCCTGTTCGGTTTGACTACTTAAAATATTGTTTTCTTGTTTGTTGTTTGTTGTTTTTTTGTTGTTTTGTTGTTGTTGTTTTCTGTAAGTGATTGGATGACATTGGAATATGTATTATTACAGAATTTGAAGATTACAAATAGAGTTCATGCCTCAGCATCCCTTTCTCGAAACCTGTCCTTTGACCACATCCCTATGTTTCCACTGCAGTGATGTAACTGGATGGAAATGGAATAAAACTTAGATTTTTAGTAACATCCAAATAGGCAACCAAAAGCCAAATTATCTTGAGTTTCTAGCTTAGTCGATTTTGATTATTACATTCTGAGTCTCTCCATTGACCTTTGTTCACCTATTTACACAATGTTTTAGCTAAGGCATAAGCAAGAGAAATGTGCACATATATTTTGTTTCACTCTGTCTCGTATCATTTGCTAGTGATATTTCACATGCTAGCATCATTAGAACCATGGCTATGGCCAAGGAAGAAGTTCCTTCACATTCAGTTACTCTATTGATCACAACTTGTGATGTTTTGGTTATCGGTAGTTATGTGCCTCAGAAGATGCGCAGAAAGCTAGGAATAAGCAGGACAAAAAGCCAAGGAAAAGAGGAAGGCCTGTGACCAAAAAGCGAAAATATCCAAAGCTAGACAAACTTGATCCATGTAGCACAAAAACAAAACGATAGTCAGCACCCATAATTTGCATGACACACACAACATTGGTTTCCAGGTGATAGATCAAGATTAAAGTAAAATCTTGTCCTATAAGAATGTTTTTGACATCCTTGGATTAAGCAAATAACGCCTTCAATTATATAAATCACAAAAAAATTCCATATCTGAGAAAACGAATATATAGAACTTGTTCAAGAAATATACATTGGATGGGTTGGGGAACTTTTAAGATAACCTACAACAATAACTATGGGTTGCAGAGTTGTTGTCTACAGTTTGTAATATTGTACTGAAAAGGGATGACGATGATCATATTGATAGTGAGTTGGAAAAAGTGGTGAAGCTTGTTAGGTATGTGGGTAATAAAGATGTATTTTCTGAATTTTGCAAGGAAATACTTTCTCGCAGATTGTTGTTCAATAATAAAAAGGTAATTGAAAATCATGAACAGAGTTTGTTGTCAAAGCTCAAGGTTTAGTGTGGTTCACAGCTTACATTCAAGATGGAGGCCATGGTTAATGATTTTGTCCTTAACCAAGAAATGCAAGCTACCTTTCATGATATTTCGAAACAACAGAATCATCTTACAATAGATTTCTCCCCTGCAGTGTTGAATATGGCAATGTGGCCAACCTACCAACGCTCCCAACTTAATCTGCCATCTCAAATGCTAACTTGTGTTGAGGTTTTCAAGCACTTCTATTCTACCCAACAGTATTTTCCTTACTGTATGTTTTCATCTTATAACTCGGTTCCCCTTAACAATCTTTTCGTTATTGTCTATTTTTGTCATATCCTTGTGGTTATATCTCGGTGCTCCTTAACAATATTTCCCTTACAATCTATTTTCGTCTAATCCTCCTGGTTATATGTCGGTTCTTCTTAAGTAGTAGTCATTTGATTATGCTTTTCAATAAAATCTTACCGGGCACATCAATACGTCTATAATTCTGAACATAGAAATAGAAATAGGTGGATTATGAAATAGAACTATAGGCTGTGTGCTTATTTTCATGAAAGTGAAACTGAATCTGTAAGAAGGTGAATTGTGAAATAGAACTGTAGGTTGTGTGTTGATTTTCACGAAAGTGAAATTGAATCTGTAAGAACTCTGATAAATGAAAATAGAATTGTAAGAAGAATGTGTTGTAATTGATATAACTAACCTGGATATACTGGCAATTGTTTTGTGATGTTGTCTTCAAGTTTGCTAAATAGTTTGAAAGCATCAGATGCAACTTCAACAGTGGTTGAACTTCTTTTATAGTTTTTGGCACTTGAATTTAATTGGTGGACATGGATGGACATGGATTGAAATGGCTTCATTTTGAATGTGTGGTATGGATTTAATTTGATGTGATCTAATGGTTGGGAATTGGTTATTTGTTGATCCATGTGCTTTGATCTGTTTTAATGAGAAATAGAGTGATTTGGGTGTCATTTATTGCAGTAATTGGGTCTGGGTGTCATTTATTGAACAAAGTGGGTTTAAATGTTATTGGGTTGGGTGTCATTTATTGAACATAGGGTGTTTAGTTGTTGAACAACACAGCAGTTATGGCTGACATACATTCCCTTTTGTTATGTGCAGGTAGGCATATTTATTTGGGATGCAAAGCTGCAGTTCTGATGAGTGGGGGTTGAAGTGACTGCTGCTTTGTACTTCTGGAATAGACCATTTTGGAAGCCTTTATGGTTTTAGCTGTTTTCTAGTTGGGTCAATATGGTTTGCAGTCTTAAGTAGTAAAATACTATTTACGGACAGTTGTGGGCCCAATTAATGTATGGGGAAATTTTGGACATAAATTAATACTTATTTATACTTAATGTTATTTATTTTTGTTTAAATATTGGTTACAAAAGTCTCAATTTATGGTGGTTTGGTGGGACTAGTACTATATCAATTACTGGTCCCTGTACAACACTAGGAATCTCTTCCCTAGTTTAATTTATAGACGAAATGATATTTTCACGACCATTTTTCTAGTTAATTTTAATCAAAATATGATAGATATTTTTAAAATCTTGAATTTAAATAGTTTAATTTGTATAATTGGCGTGCCTCGAGTATTCAAGGGTGTTGAATCCATTTATGCATTCAAAAATGTATTTTAAACAACAAAAAATCTTGAAATTATATTGTCTAGTTAATTTTAATCAAAATATGACAAATATGTTTAAAAACTTAATTTAAATAGTTTAATCTCTATAATTGAAGTGCCCGGAGGTTTTCACAGGTGTTGAGTCCATTTATGCATTTAAAAAAGTATTATAAATGACAAAAAATCTTGAAATTATATTATCAAACTTTAATGAATTTCGGTGAAAAAAACTATTTCATCTATAAATTAAACTACATCTTTACATTAATAATGTTAATAACGATAATCAATTCTAAGTAACGATAATCAATTCAATCCTAGAGATATATTACCATATCAAAGTTGCTTGTTTTGCAAACTAATTAGGTGCAAATTCAAATGTGAGAGGCCCACCAATCTTAGACTACGCCTTTAAATACATTAATGATGTTAATAACGATAATCAATTCAATCCCACAGATGTATTACCATGTCAAAGTTGCTTGTTTTGCAAACTAATTAATTGCAAATTCAAATGCGAGAGGCCCACCAATTGCGAAAAAATTATGGAAAGAAGAATCAATTTTTTTTCAGAAAGAAAAAGCTTCATTGTATTATATTGAGTCAATATAAAAGATCCAGATGATACAAAAACTGGCGCAAAAAGATGCAGCCACGATTTTGAGACACTGCGGTCAGATACAACATCGTTGATCCATAAAAAAACATCAAATAAAACAAATAAACAGTCATCTGTACATCATTTGCCGGATCATATCAGATATGAAACTGAGATTTTTAGAGATTGCAAGACAACCATAAATCATGTCATATGCAAGAAAAAACAAAAAGATAATGACAAAGAACCTGTCTATAACCAAAGGAGCTTCAAGATCCAGGGATATAGAAATCCTGGATAAAACAGGAATTCTCTCCCTCTTTTACTTCCATAGACCATGACCCTGTACCTAAGAGCAGACCCTTCTTTGACAGGAAGTCAGCTTGGAGATTCTGAGCACGGCAGATGTGTTGCATGGAAGTTTATTTTAAACTTATTACAAAATCAAATATGAAATGTCAAAGCTACTTATTCAATAAATTTATTATAAAATTAAATATAAGATTGGAATCTATTGATAACGTTAATAATAATGATGATTAACTAATCAATAATCTATCCAACTTTTAGTTATGTAAAAATGTATTACGATGTTAAAGTTGCTTCTTCCTGGAACTAATTGAGTTGCTAACTAAAGTATAGAGAAAGACGAATCATATTTTCTTCTTTTGTCAATTATTGTACTCACAACCTTTCGCCTTTGTCAACTATCCAAACAATTTTCCACTTGAAGTTAATAACCCATGGGCCTTCCATTTGTGTGGATAATCACATAAAATTAGTAAAGACATGAGATCTAAAAAGTAACACATCAACAAAGACTTGCACGGATAGTTAATGTAACAATAAATATCATGTTGAATCTAACGGTATAATTATCAATAATAGATGTGTTGAATATTATGTGAATGGGAACTAACAATCTTCTCGCCTATATTCAATAGAAGACAAGCTACGTATCAAAAACTCATAATTAAGCTTAGCATAAAACCATCCAGAAACTCATAATTAAGCTTAGCATAAAAACATCCAAAAACCACTCAAAAAGTTAGTAATAGAACATGAAATTTTTGAAATATACATGAATATAGTAATCCCACAAAGAGTGCAATAAATCATAAACAATACTCCTTGCCCAAGCTATTTGATAAACAATTCTCCAATCTTCTAGAATTTCATAATTTGCTACCCAATTTGGAGAGAAAGGGAGATTATCAGGGTTTGCAAAAGAATTCCAAGAGATGAGCATACACATCACTGTGTGCAGATGTCTCGAGATTTGTAAATTATTTAGATTAAATCATAGTTAGTTGATTCTTGTATTTCTAGTTATGGAGAAGTTATTCTGATATAACTATCTCCCTTTGATTTCAAATTGTATAAACACCTTCTCTTTGATCAATAAGATATGTATAATTTCATTAGTTTGATTATGGAGTTATCTAGGTTTGTTTAAGAATGGTATAAGAGTGTGAGGTTTGGTAGAGCGCAATGCAGGAGGTGAACCACATGCTTGATTCGAACTCCATTATCCCAGTAGAAGAATCTTGTTGTGTATGCATCAAAGCCGAAGTGGACGAGTTGCAAGGACACCTGTAAATTTGTGTTGTTGGATCTTATTGGCAGAGTAGAACAAAGGCTTTCTATAAAAGAAGGTATGGGGCTTCGTCTTGCATACTTTGTTTGAAGTAGTGTATAAAATAAAATAAAATATGGGTGTGGTCTTTGTAAACTTGTCTACAATCTTACGCACGGTGTGAGACTAGGATATAACCCTTTGATGCAAGATTGCATTTCCGCTATCTAGACGACAAGATCCATGGGATGTCAAGCCCCTCAGTGTCAGTTGTAGGTCCCTCTCGTAACTTGCAATAGTCACTCGCTCTCTGAATATCAAGAGTCTTTCGCACTTGTTTTGTCGAAGGATTGTTGAGATAATTCAAAGTTTTGAAACCCCTAAGAGTTCATAAAGTGAAGGAGAAGATTAGGTGATCAAATTTGTGGCCTTTTGCAAATCCACACTGAAATTTTGTAGAATGCTTCCATTGCATTGTTTTCATTGTGTGGTTTTTTATTTCCCTTGTTTCTTTTAAGAAAAAAAAAAAATTATCTATCTATTCCAAGTAGACTAGTCCCGATTGTTGTGTTAATCGTCTTGCATCTACATTTGGTTTCACTGTAGATTTTAATTGCAGAAGAAAGGAACAAATTTTTCATTAATGTGTTGGAGTAAAATGAAAAATTCCAACATTTGATTTACCGTTGTTGATTGCATTATAGACTCTATTGATAGAGTTATTTTCAATCTTTTTGAGATATGGGTAAATAATTTTTTTATAAATTCTATCTCGAAAATAATCGATTCTATCTAAAGAAAATTGGATTTTTTACTAATAGTTTTATTTACAAACATGAATTCTATGGTATCATTAGTTCGAGTTGTCCTTAGTGGAAAGGAAAACTATAAAGAATGGTTCATAAAAGTCAAAAATACACTTGTTTTTAATGATTTGTGGGAAGGAATTTGTGAAGGAAAGGGAGCAAAAGCACCAGAGCAACATGAAGAGGAAAGACAACTAGCGATTTAACAAAGTAATAAAAAGGCTAAAAGTCTTACGTGTTGATTTCTGCTTCAATGACAGAAGAGGTAAGCAGATATATCATTCAAAGTAAATCAGCGTATGAAGCATTAGGAAAATTAAAAGAACTTTATGATTCACATTCAGAATTATAGATCATTCAATTACTATTGAAGTTGTTTAATCTGGAGATGAAATGTAAGTTTGAAATTGGCTTTCAAAATTAAAGCTATCAGTCGTGAAATTGAGTCTACCAGTGTTAAGGTTGATTTACAACTTACTGCCTTTATAAAAACTCTTTACCATGGTTTTCACACTTATTTCCAATCCCAATGTTGAGACTTTGTGTAAAATCATCTCAGAATGCACATTATGTTGTTTCACATTATAATTTCAATATCATTGATGTCTTTAGTACTTCATTTTCTTCATGGCATGATAGCTAGATCTTAGACACAAGTGTGAGTTGTCATATGACCTTTAGGAGAGATTTGTTTGAAAAATCCAGTGATAACATTGATGGAGTAGTTTATCTTGCTGATAAATCTCAAATTAAACCTTCGGGGATCAGATCTATTTAATTAAAGTTACCAAGACTTGCAGATTGTATTTTACATGTTTTTTATAATCCACAATTTCAAAGGAATTTATTGTCTCTTATACAGATCAGGCAATAGGGGCATTCAATACATATATTTGATGTTATAATAGAGATTTGAGCATCTGATAATGAAACTGTTATGACTAGTGTGGAAGAAGACAAACCCTTAAAATTGAAATGTACATTATCCATTGCATTGAAGGCTACTCATTTGATTCAACAAAATGATGTTTTGTATTCAATTTTATTATGGCATGTTCGTTTTGGCCATATAAATTATGAGAGTATAAGAGTTATGAGACAACAAGGTATTAAGGGGCTTCAACTGATTCCAAGAAATCTTACACCATGTAATGCTTTTATATTTGGGAAGCTCGGTAAACAATCTTTTCAAAGTTCTACTTCTAGAGCTTGAAGAAAATTAGGTCTAATACATTCAGATTTATGTGGACCTATGTCTGTTGCAACTACTAATGGTAATAAATATATGCGGAAATTTACTGATGATTATTCGAGGACGTGTTGGGTCTATCTTATGAAAGAAACATCACAAGATTTTGATGTGTTTAAAAAATGTCATCTCTTGATTACAAATGAAACTCAACTTAATATATAAATGTATGTTGATGTTTATTGATGATTACTCGAGGACGTGTTGGGTCTATCTTCTAAAAGAAAAGTCACAAGTTTTGGATGTGTTTAAAAAATTTCATCTCTTGATTACAAATGAAACTCAACTTAATATAGGCACTCTAAGAATTGATAATGGTGACGAGTAATGGCATCAAACACCAAACAACAATTCCTTATAATTCGCAACAAAATGGTGTTGCAAAATGAATGAACAGAAAATTGCTTAATATGGTTAAATCAATGATGTTCTTTAAGAATGTAAAGTTGATGTTTTGGGGAGAATCAGTGCTTTGTGTAGCTTATATTAGAAATCATTTTCCTTCTCCTGTCATCAACAATAAAACTCCGTACGAAATTCGGTATAGTCGTCCTCTTGTTGTTCAATATTTCATATTTTTTGGTTCTCAATGTTAAGGGGGGAAATGTTAACTAATCCTTAAAGATTTGTAAATTATTTAGATTAGATCGTAGTTAGTTGATTCTGTATTTCTAGTTATGGAAAGTTATTCAGATATCATTGTCTCCCTCTGATTTCAGATTGTATAAATACCTCCTCTTTGATCAAAAAAATATGTAAAATTTTATTCGTTTTATTATGGAGTTATCTAGACTAGTTTAACAAGTTACACCGAGTTATTTGACTTGGCTTATTATCCATGAAATTTATGAAATATTCTAGAATCTGTAATCGCTTAGTTTTTTAAAACAAAACCTACACTGAGCCAGCTATGCAAGGCTCTTCATGGACATGGACTGCTGGTATTTGTGGTAGTATTCCATCATTGATTTGTTTGTGGAGCAACTCGGCCATGGTGACATAACAGTCCATTTTCCATGACTTCACTGAATATTGTGGAAACAATGATATCTAAATTTCATTTCAAGTATAAGAAAATGAGTAAATTACAAAGTTATTAGACAACAATTTAGAGTTCGAAATGAGGGTACAAACTATTACAAAAACAAGTTGGATTTTATTTATTGTTGTTTCCTTCACATTCACATAACATATCCCACAAAAAATGCAACAAACCATCAACTAAAGATGGTAGGTCCATGCAATTGGATCTTGTCATCCTGCATAGCGATTGAATGGCTTCTATATTGTATGATCAAGAAGAAAGAAATTTAATATAGTTATATCCAGAGAAGTGACTAAGGTACTCTATAATGGGATGGATTTAACTGTTAAATGTGTAATTCAGGATGTTGGTCATTAAAATAAACCGGAGAATTTATTTTTGAGTGCATTTAGCATACTAAAAACCATTCATTATCATCAAATTTCTAAGCCCGAGAGATATACAGAAGTACAAATTAGTCATGGGATGCCTGTCATGGGCTTCCAAATGAAATTTATTCAATACTCTTTAATTTCGAACAGAATTCTCAAATGGCAACCACCATTGAAGAGTGGCTTTGGGAAAAATACCAAAGGTATTAATTACTGTGAGAGGCTGAACTCATAGTCACCATCAGACAATCGACCTGCACAACATAATCAGTACAATGTCACAATGTTGTAGTCAGAATATTGAACTGCCATTCATTAACTAATGGTTTTGATCAAATTTTGAAAAGCAGTCCAAAGATCATTGTTTGGCTTTGGCTTTGCAATATTGTTATAAGATATTTATAATTTTTTCACTTGGGAATAATTTTTATCATTTAGTTGTTAAAAGCTGAAACAAATTGAGGATTTAATTGTTAATCAGGTGTATCTTCCTTAGGGTTACAGGTTCAAATTTTGACTAATTTGCAGGCAACAAGAAATAAAAAATGTGAAATGCATATGATGTTACATTACTCAGACCAAAATATTAACTGGTTTGAAATAAAACACTTCATCACACATCCATGACTGATTGTGCATTTGAGCGTTTGGCAAGCATATGCACAAAAAACAGAGTCAACCATTAGCAACAACTCACAGTGATATAGAAATTTCTTCCACTAACTACAAGAACTCTGATAAAAAGGAGAAGAGAGTCATTCATTACTGATCTACATATAGCCAGGACGCAAATCTGGCTTGATGGGAAGGGATTTTTACTAACTTCAATTCGATAGCTAAACTATACTTGATCAGCTTTGTCATTGTTGATTGAGTTTCTAATTAGAATTTATAGTGAATGTCAAGCTTGTCCGGAAGATGGACCTTCATTTAGATTTGAGACCAAGAATGATAAAAATGACAACGGTGGATAATCCCAAGTACTTTATTGGATTTGTTTTTATTTTTTAAATCAGAATGTGGATTTTTTTATTTTATTTTTTTTAATCGGAATGAGAATTTATGGAGAATGGGTAACTTGGAAAGATTTATTGCTACTATTACACGAGATACTATTATTTCATAAATTCCATAAACAAGCTAGTTACAATATATTTGTGGAGAGTTGAACCCAAACAATTAGATAAAATAATTCTTCACCAAACCACTAGAACTAATATCATTTTCATCATTCTACCCAATCTATTGACCACTTTACTGAATTTATTATTGATCAAGTTTCCAATCAGAATTTAATTTATGGTGAATGTCAAGATTATGAATTTGGTGTTAGCTCCCTTTACGCCTCCCATAACAGCTGCCAAAAATTCAGAAACTTAGAAACCGACTGTCGTTCACCACCGTTGATTTTGGATTGATTTAGAAACTGACTGCAGTTAATTAATTTCTGGTTGGGAACTCCTGGAATGGTCCATTACTCCCTCTGCAAATCTCTACCATGATCTGTGGAACACTTGACACATAGCCAATAGACGCTTGATGGAAGCTTGGCTATAAATACTTATGTTTGGTCCCCAAGCTCACTAACTCAATCCCCTTCAGTTTTACACCATCAAGTAAGAGCGAGCAGAGCTTGGAAGTGCCAAACAAGATCTGGGAACAATTTGTTTAGTTCCTCCTTTATTTGCTTTTCCCCACACCTTTGTTTGAATAATTCCATGCATTACAGTAGTGACAGGGACAGTCAGTTTTGAAGCTCCCGTAACTTTTCCTAAAGTCTTCCATTTGTAAAAAGGGTTGGATGACTCATAATATTACACCTTCACCGCGATTTTTCAAAGGACCTGTAGCTCATGTGGTGTTGTATTAGCTAGTCGTTGCATTTTTCTAGCCTACATGTGATATGCGGTGTGCCCAAGGCATTGAGCTCATGGGTGTTGTGATGTATTAATATTTTAACGGAGCTCAGTAGGTGGTATCTAAGGCCACACCAGAAACGTGTTGGATGTACATGTGGAGAGAGCAGCAATCACAAGAGCTGAACTAAATTGCAACTCGTGGGCTACGTGGAGTGTGAGTAGCATCAATGGCCGAAGGTATGTTTTCTTGGGTATAAAGTTTTTCGATTATTTTAAGTGTTTATTCCGCATTATAGAATCGTTATTTAGTTATCATTTGGTATCAGAGCTATTTTTATCTCTGCCTTGGTGTTTATAGACATATGTTCTGTTTGGCTAAATGACATATTTGAGAATTTTCTGAATTAAGGCATCTATTTGGAGATATGTCTAAATTTTTGCTCAATTTTAATTTGGATAATTGTTGTGAAAATTTATTGATTATGCTCATATTTAATTTGCATGAATTGATTATTTCTGCTCTAAATTAATACATGCTATTTTGGATCAGTATACTCATTGAATGTTATGCATGAATATTACAGTTTTATTTATGCAATTTATAATTATTCTCATATGAGTTAATTTTTATGCATAAAAGAAATAATGTCTAAGTGATCCATATAATTTTTAATTAATTAGAGAATATCCACGGCATCTCTAATTAAATAAAATTATATATTATGATTGATGAGGATCACATAAAGAATATTTAGACATTAATTGTAATTAATTATACTAAATATAATAAATTTTATCCCACGGGAATTTTTATTATATTTATATAATTAATTAGGATAAAATATTCATAACTTACCCACAGGAATTATGAATTAATAGTTTTATCATAAAGTTCAAATCTAAGATAGAATTTATATCGAATTATAATCATAATATACCCTTTAGAATTATGAATTAAGTGAATAATTTGATAAATTCTATCATAAAGAATAATTGAATCTGCTTGAATTAAAAATTTAGTCCACAGACAATTTTTATGTCATTAGATTCAATTTTAAGCATGATTTACATTGGTAAAGCATGAAATTTTATTTTTAGGCCTCAATTTTAACATAAACATGTGATCTTTAATTTTATGCAATTGTACAACCTGAAAATTTCTCTGATATTCGTTGTGATATCCCTGAACTTAAGGGAAATAACTATAAGGTCTAGAAGGAGAGAGTTCTCCTTCATTTGGGGTGGATGGACATAGACTATGCTATTAGGAAAGATGAACCACCAGCACTCACTAATACTAGCACTGCAGCGGACATCACGCTATATGAACGATGGGAGCAATCTAATCGCCTAAGCATGATGTTGATTAAGACTAAAATTTCAACTAGTATTTGTGGTTCTGTTGATCAGCATGAAAAGGTCTAAGACTTGCTAAAGGCCATTGATGATCAAATTGTCACTTCAGACAAGGCACTAGCAAGCACCCTAATCATGAAGTTCTCATCCCTGAGGCTCACCAATGTGAAAGGTGTGCGCGAGCACATCATGCAAATGAGGGACACTGTGGCTCAATTGAAGAAACTCGAGGTTGAAATATCGAAGTCCTTTCTGGTGCACTACATCCTGAACACCCTTCCGCACCAATACAGACCCTTCAAAATCTCATACAACACACATAAGGATAAATGCTCAATTAATGAACTCATGACCATGTGTGTTCAAGAGGAAGAGAAACTGGTGATGGAACTGGGAGAAAGTGCAATGCTGGCAATGCGAGGATAGGGCAAATCTCAAGCCAATCGGAAAGGTAAAGGTAAAGTACCTCCCCAAGCCGATATCAAGAAGGATTCCAAGTGTTTCTTCTGTAAAAAGAAGGGACACATGAAGAAGGAATGCACTAAATTTCAGAGATGGCTTGCGGACAAAGGTAATCCAATCTCGTTTGTTTTTTATGAATCTAATATGGTTAATGTCAATATTAACACATGGTGGATTGATTCTGGATCAACAATTCACATTTCGAATTCCTTGCAGGGTTTGCAAAACCTAAGAAAGCCAGCGGGAAGTGAGAAAAGCATCTTATCAGGAAACAAGATGGGCTCGCATGTGGAAGGTATAGGAACATGCTATTTAACTTTAAGTAGTGGCTTTGTTTTAGAATTAGAAAAGACCTTTTATGTTCCAAGTTTTTCTAGAAACTTGATTTCAGTTTCAAGGCTTGTACATTTTGGATACTCCTTTAAATTTTCAGAAACATCCTTCAGTTTATTTTATAAATCTGACTGTGTTGGGAATGGTATTTTGTCTAATGGTCTTTACTGCATTAATTTACAAAACAATGTCACTTATGATTCAATGCATGTTCACACTGGCACTAAAAGATGTGTTATTAATGAAGATTCCTCTAAATTATGGCACCAGAGACTAGGTCATATCTCCATAGAAAGAATTAAAAGATTAGTAATGAAGGGGTACTTAATACTCTAGATTTTACTGATCTTGATACTTGTGTGGACTACATAGAAGGAAAGCAGACCAACAAGTCAAAGAAAGGTGCCAATAGGAGTTCGGACATATTAGAGATCATACATACTGATATATGTAGTCCAGACATGGACTCACATGGTCAGAGATACTTCATCTCTTCTATAGATGATTACTCACGATATATGTATCTCTACATGCTTCATAAAAAGAGTGAAGCATTAGATGCCTTTAAGATCTTTAAGGCTGAAGTAGAGAAACAATGCGACAAGCAAATTAAGATCGTGAGGTCAGATAGAGGTGGAGAATATTATGGTAGATACAAAGAAGATGGACAAGCACCTGGGCCATTTGCAAAATTTCTTCAAGAGCATGGGATTTTTGCCCAATACACCATGCCTGGTTCACCCAACCAGAATGGTGTAGTAGAAAGAAGAAACCAAACATTATTGGACATGGTGCAAAGTATGCTTAGCAGCTCCAATCTTCCTAAATCCTTGTGGACTGAAGCACTTAAAACGACAATGTATATATTAAACCAAGTTCCAACCAAGGCTGTTCCTAAAACGCCATTTGAATTATGGAAAGGTTGGAAATTGAGTTTGTGACATATGCGCATTTGGGGATGCCTGTCTGAAGTAAGAATATATAATCCACAAGAGAAGAAGCTGGACCCAAGGACCATTAGTGGGTATTTCATTGGATATGCTGAAAGGTCTAAAGGTTACAGATTTTATTGTCCATCTCACAGCACTAGGATTGTGGAATCAAGAAATGCAAAGTTTCTTGAAAATGACTTGATCAGTGGGAGTGATCAAACCAAGAACATAGTTTCTGAGAAGGATCATTCAGAATCTCAACCTTCCACCTCAAGTGATAGATTGGTTATAGTTCACAGCACCCTTCAAGTACAAATTGGTGTTGAACAACCAATTGTTGAAGTTCCACAAGCTACTGACAACATTCCAGTAGATCAGGTAGTTCAAGAGGTGCCAAGAACTTTTTAACAACGAGTTGAACCACATACTTCTCAGGAAGATGATGGTACAACATTAAGAGGATCTACTAGACCAAATAGATTAGCAATTCCTGATGATTATGTTGTATATCTGCAAGAATCTGACTACAACATTGGAGCCTAAAAGGATCCCGAGGCTTTTTCACAAGCCATGAGTTGCAAAGAATCAGAATTATGGTACGATGCCATGAAGGAAGAGATGAATTCTATAAAGAGTAACCAAGTCTGGGATCTTATTGAGTTTCCTAATGGTGCTAAAGCCATTGGATGTAAATGGGTATTTAAGACAAAGAAAGACTCATTGGGAAACATTGAGAGATACAAGGCAAGGCTTGTTGCTAAGGGATTCATTCAGAGAAGGAATCGACTACACAGAGACTTTCTCTCCTGTATCTAAGAAAGATTCCTTGTGCGTTATTATGGCATTAGTAGCCCATTTTGACTTGGAGTTGCAACAAATGGATGTGAAAACAACTTTTCTCAATGGAGATTTAGAGGAGGAGGTTTATATGAAACAACCTGAAGGATTCCCCTCTAGTGATGGTGAACAATTGGTTTGCAAGCTCAAGAAATCCTTATACGGTTTAAAACAAGCATCTCGCCAATGGTATTTGAAATTCCATAATGTAATTTCTTCATTCAGTTTTGTAGAAAAAATTATGGATCAATGTATATATCTAAAAGTCAGTGGGAGTAAAATCGGTTTTCTTGTTTTATATGTGGATGACATTTTGCTAGCAACCAATGATAAGGGTTTGTTGCATGAGGTGAAACAATTCCTCTCTAAAAATTTCGATATGAAGGATATGGGTGAGGCATCTTATGTCATTGGCATTAAGATCCATAGAGACAGATTTCGAGGCATCTTGGGTCTGTCTCAGGAAACCTATATTAATAAAATTTTAGAGAGATTTCGGATGAAGGATTGTTCACCAAGTGTAGCTCCCATTGTGAAGGGTGATAGGTTCAATTTGAACCAATGCCCGAAGAATGACTTTGAAAGGGAACAAATGAAGAACATTCCATATGCTTCTGTTGTCAGAAGCCTAATGTATGCTTAGGTCTGCACAAGACCTGACATTGCATTTGTTGTGGGAATGTTGGAACGATATCAGAGTGATCTAGGTTTAGACCACTGGAGAGCTGCAAAGAAAGTAATGAGGTACCTTCAAGGAACCAAAACTACATGCTTATGTATAGACAGACAGACAATTTGGAAGTAATTTTCTACTCAAATTCTGACTTTGTTGGATGTGTTGATTCACTCAAATCAACATCAGGATACATTTTTATGATGGCCGGTGGAGCTGTATCATGGAGGAGTGCCAAGCAGACCTTGATTGCCACTTCCACTATGGAAGCCGAGTTCGTCTCCTGTTTTCAAGCTACTTTACATGGTGTATGGCTTAAGAGTTTCATTTCTGGGCTTAGAATTATGGATTCTATCTCTAAGCCATTGAGAATATATTGCGACAATTCAGCTGCTATTTTTATGGCTTAAAACAACAAAAGTGGGAGTTGAAATAAACACATCGACATTAAGTATTTAGCTATAAGGGGATGTGTTAAAGAAAAGAAAGTGGTCATTGAGCACATCAACACTGAGTTGATGATCGTTGATCCTATGACTAAAGGCATGCCACCGTTTAAATTCAAGGATCATGTAATGAATATGGGACTTGGTTCCATTATGTAGTTTCTCATTGTATGGACAATGTTATTTTGATGAAATTCTTAATTATTGTGATGTTTTTCTCATATTTATGTGCACATTAATTTGATTTGAGAGAATTCATCTATGTAGAACCAAGAATAAACATAGGGTTTATTCATTAAGAAATTATTGCCACATAAATTTTAATAGAAAGAGATACATAGTAATACATGGAAGATAATACTTGTCATTAGAGGACTTATCGACATGATTCATGTATCTATTACTTAATACAAATTATCAATGGGTTTTAAGATGAAACATTAAGATTGGAAGTATGGACCAAGTGAGAGAATGTTAGCTCCCTTTACGGCTCCCATAACAGCCGCCAAAAATTCAAAAACTTAGAAACCGACTGTCGTTCAACCACCGTTGATTCCGTATTGATTCTGGATTGATTTAGAAACTGACTGCAGTTAATTAATTTCTGGTTGGGAGCTCCTGGATTGGTCCATTACTCCCTCTGCAGTTCTCTACCATGATCTGTGGAACACTTGACACATAGCCAACAGAAGCTTGATGGAAGCTTGGCTATAAATACTTTTGTTTGGTCCCCAAGCTTACTAACTCAATCCCCTTCATTTTTACACCATCAAGTAAGAGCGAGCAGAGCTTGGAAGTGCCAAACAAGATCTGGGAATGATTTGTTTAGTTCCTCTTTTATTTTCTTTTCCCCACACCTTCGTCCAAATAATTCCATGCATTACAGTAGTGACAGGGACAGTCGGTTTTGAAGCTCCCATAACTTTTCCTAAAGTATTCCATTTGTAAAAAGGGCTGGATGACTCATAATATTACACCTTCACCACGATTTTTCAAAGGACCTACAGCTCATGTGGTGTTGTATTAGCTAGTCGTTGGATTTGTCTAGCCTACATGTGATACGTGGTGTGCCCAAGGCATTGAGCTCATGGGTGTTGTGATGTATTAATATTTTAACGGAGCTCAGTAGGCGGTATCTGAGGCCGCAGCAGAAATGTGCTGGATGTACATGTGGAGAGAGTAGCAAGCACAAGAGCTGAACTGAATTGCAGCTTGTGGGCTACATGGAGTGTGAGTAGCATCAATGGCTGGAGGTATGTTTTCTTGGGTATAAAGTTTTTCGATTCTTTTAAGTTTTTATTCTGCATTATAGAATCATTATTTAGTTATCATTTGGTTGACATTCGAAATTGATCAACCATAACAACGGTGCATATTCCAAAGCAATCTACCGAATCTAACCACAAAACTCTCGAAACTGTAAAACTAGATTTAGCTAACTACAAGAATTCTGAAAAGGAAAGAGGAAGGAGAGCCACTAATACCTGATCTATATATAGCCAACTAGCAGCCTGAATCAAGGGAGAAGTGACATGGTTTAAATAGGGGACAGGGATAAACATGCCAGCCTTCTTCACAAGGTTTTCCATTTCACTATTTGTAAATCCAGCGAATCCTACCATCATGCCCTTCAATTAGAAGAAAATTTGAATCATGAAACTGTAAGACTCGTTAATCTTAACAAAAGAATATGAATACAATGTGTTGTACCTGAGAATAACTAACATAGAGAATTTGTTTCCGAGTGACATCACTAACAAATTGCAGCATTGTTGGGAGATCATCGTCGAGCTTATGTCGATTGCAGGTTTCTCAAACTTGTTGACATGGTCAGCGGGCCCCATCCATGTCAATTGTCAGTTTCGTTAATACTTTCAATATTCCTACAACTCCTCAGCTCTCCTGATTTTAGATACCTCGACAACTTTGACTCCCAGGAGCCGTGGATAAGACATGAACGTAAATGCATTCAATGTTACCTCTGCAACAAAGGATTTCAAAATTCAAATGCCTTGCCGCCTGGGATTTCAAATTGAAATATTGCGTGCAAAATTTCTGCAACAGATTATTGATTAGGGAAGAGATGGTTCTGTGTTTCATTGTGAGTCTCTCGTGCACCAAGCTTCGGCACCATCCCCCACTGTAAAAACATCCAAGGCAACTCCATAATGGACATAAGAAAGATGCTTCTCATGGCCAGATTTCTTCTCCATCTACGGCTGCGGGTGAAATTTCTCGAGTTGGGGGGCATGGATATGATTTGGGATCAAATCTAGGCATTGAGGCTATGTAAGCTCCCTTCACAATGCCGCTAAAATCTCCAACACCATATTATGATCTCCACACTTTTAAAATCAAAGATTATATTGGGAATAAAAAACTATTTTACTTGATTATGTTCCCTTTTAATTGATGTTCTCGTGCAGGTGAGGATACAATTCATTATATTGGGAATAAAAAACTATTTTACTTGATTCTGTTCCCTTTTAATTTATGTTCTTGTGCAGGTGAGGATACAATTCAGTAGCATTCAAGGCAAAAAGTAGAGGATTAATTCGAGCAAAACCAAAACAAGTTGTTGATATGCTTGTTGCAGGTTATTAAAAGAGGTTTTGGATGTCAGATCATGTTTATGGATTACTATATCTCGGGATATCTCTTTGGTGAGGCCAATGTAACCGAATAGAGAAAATATTCTTAGGGTCGATTCAACTAATTCCAACCGAATACCAAATTAAGGCTGCTCAATTCAATTTCAAATATAAAGCTTTAATGATGTGCAAGTCCAGCAAACGCTTTTGGTAGGAAGAGATGTACTTTGGATGCATTTACATATCATTTGTATCATTTTATTAACTATCAATCAAGGAAGTGATGTCAAACTTCTGAGTTTGAAGTTGTTGTTTGAGATAAATTTCTTTGTCTGTATGACCATATTACACTTAATCTATAAAATTGGCCTTAATTCCCAGAAAAATAATTCCATGTTGGTTTCTTAATCATTGACTACTATAATCCTAAAAACAAGAGTTAATCCTGAATACAAACAGGGCATTGGTAAATTCTCCAGCGTAGTACAAATGTGTAAATTATTCACAATCCATGAAAAATTTACTAAATCACTCTCAAGATCAATTGGACACTATAAGATTCGATACGATTCGATGATGAATGTAGAGATTTACATCATATTCTTACGTTGGTTGTAAGGCTTTTTCGATTCGGTTGTTGAAAACAAAATTTTGATAATAAAAAAATCGACCCACATGTGGGTGTAAAAACAAATTTAATTATAATTTCTACAATTCCTTGGATGTAAATTAGTTCGGAACATTCTTTTGAAATTGTTGATTCAAATTATGTGTTAATTCTTTTTTTCGAGGGAGAGACTACTGGATGTTATAGCTTCATTGATTCCAGAACTTCAAAGTAAAAAATTTTGACAAATAAAATGCACAATAAAAAAATTATTCATTTAATACCAAAACTAACTTAACTGAATTAGCAGTACATGCTTGAAGTTAGAGGATTCCCAAATGCAAAAATTTTCACTTTCATGAAAATTGTAAAACCTTAGCGTGCCTAAATAAAAAAGGAGATTTCATTTACGAGAAATGGACAAAAAAAATAGAGAATATTTCTTATATTAAACAATTTATTTATTGCTTATTTGAAGTTAGTGTTAATTTGTATCCGGATAGTTTTCCTATATATTACTCGACAAAGAATACATTGTCAAATGTATTATTTTGAAATTGTCCTTTGAAATTAATTTTTTTAGAAGGATCATATTACATTTTTCTCTCACAATATGCTTATTCATAAGAATATATTAGACAATTTTTTTCAATAAATAAGATAAATGGAAAAATAGTTCAACCATTAAAAGAGGGTAAAATATTTATGGATTTTTAATTGTAATATGCTAAGTCATTCTATAGTGCTCAATTACATTGTTTTATGGCAAGGTTCTATGTGGTGATGGAATGCAGAGCTCTTGTCTTGTAATTACAAACTTTTCACCTTTATTGGTATTTAAAACATGTTTGTCATATTGTTTAAAAAAAAAATGTGAACTGTAATTGCTTTAATTGATGGGTTTAAATTTTGTAAAAAACTTTATAGTAATTCAAATTAGTAAAAAACCTTAGATACCAACACATTTTCTTGTTGAAAACATAGGGTTAGAAGTAAAATAATTAAGAAAGAAAAAACATATAAATTTTAATAATTTAATAAATTGTCTTACAAAATAAAGATAACTTATAGATTAAGTATTTACTAAGGATATAAGATTTTCCTTTTGGTTTTTACCTACTATTCTATATTTCTCTATGTGTGGGGCCTTAATCATGGAGATGGATTCCATATATTATATTATACTAATGACCCATATGATAGGATGTAGATTTTGTATACTTTGAATTGCCATGTTGGTTCCTCACTGAGGGTCTCTTAGGTACACACATCCTTTCCCTTATCAGAGGATGGTGTCTTAAAGGTATTGACAAAGCATCTATCTGTATAAATAGTTGTGTGGCGAAAATGGGGATTCTAGTTGTGTACACAAAGATTTCATTTGCTTCATGTGTAATTGCGTTGTAAACATTTGGATTTATTTGTTAGAAAATTCCGTCATTATAGTTTTGAAAATTGGCTAAATGTACTTCAAATGGATGCTTTCTGGAAGTAGTAACTCAACAATTGACCTAGTAATTGTAATGTGGAACATTTGAATACACTTATTTGTTGGAACTTGGAAAAGAATTAGAAAATAGGTAATTAAATGCCATAATTAGTTATCCAAACTTGAGGTTGCTTGATATTTGATATTGATAACTGGAGAGTACTCAAAGATTATTTCAAACTGCCATTGAAAAAGTCATTTTCTGAAATACCCCATGTAAAATTGTTGTTAGAGAAGATCGTGAATAGAAAATGCAAAGACCATACAATGTTCAAGATATTATTTTAAGGCTGCTTCCAACAATGAAAAAGACACAAAACATATACTACAATGAAATGTCCATTATGGAGCCTCTTGTTTATGTCTTGGCTCTACCTTCTTCCATCTCCTCGCATCGATTTGAACTAAACAAAGTGTTTCTGAAATAGTCTAAAAGACAAATGAGAGGTGGTATACCGCAACTTTACGATTTTGAATTTCAATTTAAAACTCAAAAAAACCACCCCATCACATTTAATATTTAAACTACCTTCCCAACTCACCATATCACTTACTCAACCATTTGGAAACTATAGCAGTGATCCTAACGAAGATTACTTCAGAATAAGGGGTTGACAGAAAAATGGATTACCAAAATATGGGAGGAAGAGGAGGCTGGAAAAGTGTCAATATTATCAAAATCATACATGCATACATCTAGATAACATAATATTAAGGACTATGTATCCTGGTGGATAGTTCTCGTCGTTATCCCACTGTTCATCGTTAAATAATGGATACATTGAAAAGATAGATTTTGGAATCAATTCAAGAAAAATTATGATTTTAATAACTCTATCCAATAGGAACTGTAACCCATAGTAACTATAACCAATGAGAACTATTACCACAGTTACTCTATATGACAAGAACTTTGATCAATGAATGAATAAGATGATTATGGGTCTTTGGTCATATTAGTTCTCTGATCAAGAAATTTCCTATAACTATGACTAATAAACATTGATTATAGTTCTTATGAGTCAAGGTTCCTAACTAACAAAAGATTTATTCCCTAGAACTATGACTGAAAAACGGTTGTAGTTTAATTTCATAGTCAAAGATCCCACATCATAATTCTTGTGGTCATGATTCTTGTAAGATAAATTAAGAGTTCCTAATTGACAAGGGAACTATGAATGGTTGAAGCATTGATTTAACAATATTATCCTACTGGAACAAGGAGAAAAATACTTTAACGGGATCACAGGGGCGATTAGCTAGGGTTCCAGGTTTTTGCAGAGTTTGTTCTCTATGGATGGTCACAAAGGGGGGAGCTCCACTCCCTCCTACAAGCAGGCTGTGGCCAGCAGGGGTAAAAAACCAATGGAGAATGACAGAGGTCCTTCAGAAGGAAGGAAGAGAAATAGTGAAGAGGATCAAGATGACACTAAATTAAGGGAGAATAACAGCACTAAGGACAATGAGGAAGAAGACAAGGAACAGGGCACAAAAGACAAAGCACAAAAGGGACCATGTAAACCCAAAGCTGCGGTTACACCCAGAGTTGTCTTAAATGACCCTGCGCTGCAGGCGCACAGGGACCACATGTAGACTTATGCAATCATTTGCAAATTCATGGGTTTATGGCCCACTAAAAAAGCTTTACAAATGTGGATCAAATACCACTGGAAACCGAAAGGAAGCATTGACCTACATCTTGGGTCAAAGGGTTTCTTCACTCTGGTATTTGCTAATATTGAAGATAAGGATAGAGTGTTTGAAGGAGGGCCCTACTTCTTTGCTGCAGCAGGCCTTTATATGTGACCTTGGATTATGATTTTTGTTCTAGAACGTGAGACTTTTACTTTGGTCCCGGTCTAGGTAAGACTCTATTCTCTACCTCTGGATTACTGGCACCTTCAAGAGGCCTTAGACAAGGAGACCCTCTCTCGCCTTTTCTCTTCATCCTCATGATGGAAGGACTGGGTAGGTCTATCAAGCATGCAAAAGATTCGGGTCAGATCAAAGGTCTCCAACTTTCTGATGATGGACAGGCCTTGACTCATCAACAATTTGTGGATGATACCATGCTGCAAGGAATCCCAATGGTCAAAGAAGCTCTCGCATATAAACAAATCCTGTGGGACTTTGCCATGGCTTCAGGTATGGAAGTTAATCTTTCCAAATCAAAATTTTTTTTCTTTAATACTAATATAGCCATTCAGAGGAATATTTCCAGAATTCTGGGCTTTCAAAGAGACATCCTTCCTTCAAAATATTTGGGAGTGCCACTAACTGCTAAACCTTTACACAAGAGCATTTGGGAGCCAGTGATCAATAAGATGCAGGACAAAATCAAGAAATGGACTATAAGATCTTTAAACTTGGCTGGAAGGTTGGTCCTCACAAAAGTTGTTCTTCAAGCAATCCTAGTTTTCATGCTATCAACAATCCCAGCTCCTAAAGGAGTCTTGCAACATTTCAGATCCATTCAAAGAGAATTTCTTTGGGGTAAGGGGGAGGAAAGAAAGAAGCGGGCCTTGGTGGCTTGGGATAAGATCTACAAACCTAAAAACCATTGGGGAGTTGGATTGGATGATTCGAAGATTCTTAGCAAGGTTTTAGGGGAAAAATTATGGTGGCGCTGGGTCAAAGATCCAAAGGCACAATGGGCTAGTATCTGGAAAGGAAAATATGCCAAATCTTGGCAGTCTAATGATCACATAAGAATGTCTGGAAGTATTAAAGGCTCACAAATCTGGAACAAGGCCTGGGAGAATAGAGGATTAATACAAAAAAACAGCTTCTGGGAAATCAGAGAAGGAAATCTGGCCTTATTTTGGGAGGATAAATGGCAACAGGAACCTATACTATTATCAGAGGACTTTGTGGATCTCAAGAATGAGACAGATTCTAAAGGATTAATTAAGGTAAAATATTTCTGGGATCAAACCAACAGTGTAGGAAAATGGAGAACCTGGAGGCACCTGGAGTATAGGGATGGCAGCCCTTTGAAAGAAAAAGCAGATGAGCTTAGGAATTTGGTGGAACAAAGGAGAATATTAGTTACAGAAGGGCAGGACCAACTCAGATGGGGCAACAATAATGAGGGTTCCTTTAATCTCAAGGAGGCAAAACGCTTACTCCTTGAGCTAGATTCCCAGGTCCCGGATAGGATTTGGTTGAACCTATGGAGGCATCAAGGCTGGATGAAGATCAAACTTTTCATGTGGCTGGTTTATCATAAGAAAATCTTGACTTGGGAAAACATCAGGAAGAGGGGAGTTCTGGGGCCTTCCAGATGCCAGCTCTGTGGTGAACAAGAGGAAACTATGGAGCATCTTCTTAATAATTGTAGTTTTACCTCCTGGTTGTGGGATTCGTTTGCTGCCATATTCCAGCAGACTGACAGAGACCAAGGGTGTATCATCAACACACTTACCAAGTGGAGACGTAACTTTTCAGAGTATGAATTTCTAGACATGGCTTGGGCTCTTTTACCAGGCTTTATAATATGGAATGTCTGGAAAGAAAGGAACAAAAGAATATTCAAGAATGAAAAAAGCCCCCCCCCCCCCCCCCCCCCATCGACTTTTTGAGCAGATCTTACACCAGATTAAGGAAACGGTTGGTACCACTGTACGGAACCCCCCTAAGAACCCTCCTACAGTTGCAGAGTCGAGGATTCTTAGTCGGTTGGGATTGCAGGGGCTCATCCCTCAGGACTAGGATAGGAAGGTTGTTCAGATGGTCACCGAACAGGATATCTGGCACCCTCCCCCACAAGGTTTTTTAAAATTCAATATTGACGGGGCTTCAAAAGGAAACCCAGGAACTGCTGGTTTTGGAGGGGTGTTGAGGGATAAAAATGGCAACATTCTTGTCATCTTTCACTACCATTTAGGAAGAGCCACTAACAATATGGCAGAGCTCATGGCTATGGAACAGTGTCTCGACTTTTTGAAGCAGGATAACCACCAAAATGTGATTGTTGAAGTTGATTCTGAGCTAATTATTAACTCGGTCAAGAGAATCAGCTATGGCACAGCACCGGAAAAAGTCTCCAAACACTAGAGGCTGACCCAGGTCTTTCAAAGGATTCAACAACACCTCCAAAGCCTTCACACAGTTAGGTTTAATCATGTGAGAAGATCGGCCAATAAATTGGCAGATATTATGGCCAATCAAGGAGTGATTTGTTCTGAGTGTAAGGTTAAAATGGAGTGGCAAGATATGCCTCAGGACAGATTAAAGACGGTTTGTCATGACCAAGCTGAAGAAGATCAGAGTGTGTTTCAACTCAGAGCCTGGGAGGCTGGTTCCAGATGACTAGGCTTCATTTTGTTTTTCGGCCTATCTCTCAATCTGGCCCGTGCGGACGGTAGATCACTGTCAACCTCCACATCCCAGATAATTTTGGAGACAGATGCTACAAAGGAAAAATGTGCAGAAGAATCGAGTTTGCAGATTGTTGGCGGGAGGAACGGTATGGTCGAATTGATGCGATGGAGTGGAATCCGGGTTTTTTCGGCAAACGGAATACCTCAGGTTCTCTCTCAATGGACACCATACTGCTCTTGGAGCGGTTTTCAGTATATCGCAAGCGATCTAGGTGGAAAGCGGTTTTAAAGTTTTGGGAGCGATTCCATTCTTCTATTGACACGTGGCCAAGGGGAGGGACCGAATACCACCCTCATCACGCGCTATTGTTCGGTCCACTTGACCCGTGCGATATGATTCTTGACCGTTGGATTAATCAAGGTGGATCGACGGTCAGGAATGATCGTGCTTGTCAGTGGATCCATGGGTTAAGCGCCGAGCAGCTTGGCACCGCGATTTTCTCCATGGCCGTTGGATCCGGAGAGAAGAGTGGTCAGTTTAGATTAAAGAGGCAAGGCGGGATGAGCAATAGTTCCCTGGCAGGAAACAACGTCCTAAGTACGGTGAATAGGTGGACCCGATTTCCTTTTAGAATTTGTTTCCTTTTCTATTAGGACCCGTTTGTAAAAGGTTATGTGGGCACTTGGAGCCAGCTCATTTTGTTTTGCTTCCGATGATCTTTGTTGGGAGGTTTGTAAGGTCTTAATTTTTTCTAGCTTTTGAAAGGTCTGAGGTTTTGTTGGTTTGGTTTGAAGTCTCGGTGGACAGCGCGCTGCCCGTGACCCACAGGCCCTCGTGGGCCCTGTACTTTATGTAATTGTTTTCCTTATTAATAATATATAAGGTTCGACTCTTGCTTCAGCAAAAAAAAAAAAGACAAGGGAACTATGAACAACAGAGAAATGATTCCTAAGGTCATAGTTCATGAGGGTCAAAGTTCTCGAGGTCATAGTTATTATGCGTCATAGTTCGTAACGGTTAATGTTCTCAAGTTCATAGTTCTTGTATGTCATAGTTACTCATATTTCTCATGGGTTGTATTTTCTATTGGTTAGAGATTCCAATGATAAGAAAGCTCATAAAATTTCTTCAATGAGAGTCGATGAACTTCTTGTTGGAAAATGAGAGAGGGAAGGAAATATAAATAGAGAGAGAGAGAGAGACTAGAAAATGTGTAAATGGAAATAGGGAGATAAAGAGTGTTGGGAATAAACTAGTAATAATGGTATAAACAACAATTTCATCCATACGATTCCATTCCATCAAATTCCACAAAGCTAGGGTTTCCATAGTGCATAAAGTTAAGGTTTTCAAATTTCATAATGATATTTCCTAATAACGTGCGTACAATTTTGAGCCATGCTAAGCAGGTAGTCTAGTTTGGGCCTTACAGATCCTAGACAACTAGGAACACGTGTGCATTCCTAAGGATAGGCACACGTTCTTGTGGGCATGTTTTCCTCATGATATCCCCATTTTCACTTCTGGGGTTATCATTCTTGTGCAAGTTCCCTTAGTTTATTCTCACTAGATTTTTCAATTATGCATAATCCTTCTCAAGATCTCATTATAGAATTTCTCACAACATTCCTTCATACACTTCATGCTAGGTGTTTTCTCATTAGTCTACATTGTTTATTTTTTTTTCCACATATGAAGTCATTTCCACACATATGTGATTCCACAACCACTTGCCACATGCTTATTTACAATATACCAATAGAGTGCTAAGTTATTTCATCATGACTATTCCCTAATTACAAAAGCCTCCATCATGTTCTAGTTGATTTCTTACACTTGTTTGAGAAACTTTCACATATTTAACTTTATGTATCCATTTATTACTCTTTTATGTTCATATCATCATTCTATATTGATCATGGTTATGAGTGTTGCAATAGGTTATCATCGTTCATTTCTTAAAACCCCCATTTCTTTATACTTATTTTTCTATCTTCTCATAGGTTTTGTATTCTTTGAGGGGTAAGTTTCTTCCAATTTTGACTTCATTCGTATGTAATTTATGGAATTGTGATACTATTTCTCATCTATAATTTCTCTTGATTCAGATTGAATTATTATATTGTTTGTTATCTATCTCAATGCTTTCAGAGTGGAAGAATTACATGAATGAGCTTGTAGGGTCTTTTTTATCAATGGGTCCCAATTTGGAAAATTTGGGTATGAAATCTTCCAGAGCCATTTTGAGGCATTAAACGAATTTTTTTGGGGTAAAAAAATTATCACTTGTGTGAGACCATCCGGTACTCAAATTTTGTATGCAAAATTTATGCCTCTCGCAATTTGATCTACCATACTAACCACCATAGTACAAATTGATGTCAAGTTAATCCCTGTTACTCATGCATATTGGGCTAGCCATGTATGGAATTTCAAAAAGACTCTAGAAGGTCCAAAATTGTAACTCTAGTTAAGGGTTGAGGGAGTCAAACCTTTCATATAGTTAGATATTGGCTTATGTTAAATACTAGGCCACTAGGAGGAGTAGGGGTTCTATTTCATGTTATTATATTTTCTTCCATATTTGAGTAAAGAAATTGCGAGTGGGATGTTAGAGAGAAAAGAAAATGGCTTAAGATTTTGTAGCAACTTTACAGGCATAGGTCTTAGGAAACTCTATAGAGAGTACCTCTTTCTTTGTATCTACACATTTTTCCATACTAGAGAATAGAGATCAAAGAAACCTCACATTCTAGCTAGGTTTCTCCCGTAAGGGTTCCCCAAGGAAAATATTGTGCCTATTTTGGTTAGTGTGTGTATGTATTTTTAGTCTATATTGCTTGGATTTCAGCTAATTTATATTTAAGCATACAAATAATAAATAAAGAATCTGAGATCTAAAAATATTCAAACTATGCCATGATCGCTAGGTTGTTACTTTCATTAATAGTATAAAAATATTATATTGTGAGGACAAGTATAAAAGACATTCAATACATAAAATAATTATTAAAAATTATTTTCCCACACATTACAACTATTTATTGGTGGTATATATATTCCCTCGCCCTTGTAGCACTAAATAAGGTTCCAAATTCCTTTATCCTCCCTTAATTAACTATATAAACCTCATTATATCTAAAATGTAATAATAAACTTTTATATTCACGTAAAGTTACTCATATTCACGAAGTTATATAGTTTCAATTTACTTTTGTTTTTTGAACGGTTATACACATTTATCAATAACCAAATTATCCTCATCATAACTTTGTCCACAATAGTAAATTTACTTTTTTTACAAAAATATAAATCACAATAAAGACAAATGTAAAAGTATTTCCCAAAAATTTCATATGAAAATATTAGCTTCTTATATATTAATTTGTTACATATCTTACTTTTTTGAACTTGTTATAGAATATTTGAATTCATTTTAATCATTCTTCCAAATTGTGGAATGTGAAATTCTCTATCTTTAAAATGTTGTTTTTAAACCATTGCACTAAATTATATCTTTAACAAATATCATATAAAGACATTACAAATTAAATAAAAATAGAAATAAAATAAATATCAGACAAAAATATTATTAGTTATAAGTAGTTTTTTTCCTCTTTTAATTTTTTTTCAAAAATTTATTTAATCACTAGATATGTAGGAGTTAGATGTTAGATGTTAGACATAAATATTTTCTAATTTCAATTTTTTCTATATATGAGTTTGTTTTTATTAATAAAATTACGAACATTTTTTTAGATAAACCATCCTAAATCCATCTTAATACCTATCTATCAAGCGTTAAGAGGGATCAAATCTCTTGAGGTGCAAAATTCTTTTTTGAGTGAAATACTTGAGTAAAGGTTCTCACCTCGAGATATTTGATCCCTCTCAGTGCTTTATAGATCCACGGTTAAGATGGGTCTACGCTAGTTATATAATATCTATATTTGTATCTATGTGTCTCTTTCTTATTCCCTCTCTCTATCTCACCCCCAAAATATACACACACACTCTCCATATCTCTCTCTCTCTCTCTCTCTCTCTCTCTCTCTCTTCCTTTCCCTCTCTCTCTTCCCCTTCTCTCCCTCTCTCTCTATCCTCCCTCTCTTCCCTCCTGCTCTCCTCTCTTCCTCACTCTCTCTCCATCTCTCCCTTGTCACTCCCTCTCTCTCTCCACCTTTCTCCCTCTATGCCTTTCTTCTTTCCTCCATCTCTCCCCCTCCAACTCCCTCTCTCTCCCTCTCCCCCTCTCCTCTCTATTGAGTCCTATTTCTCTCCCTTTCTCTCCCACCTCCCTCTATCTGCCAACCCCATCACTCTCTCCCTCTCTCTTCCCTCCAAATTTGTCACTATCTCCCTCCCTCTATCCTTCTCTCTCTCTCTCCCCTCTTCATCTATGTGTCTCCCTATCTCTCTCTCCTCTTCATCTATGTGTCTCCCTATCTCTCTCTTATCCTTCTCTCCCTATCTCTTTCCTCTCCCCTTCTCTCTCTTCCCTCCTCTCCTCTCTCCCTCACTCTTTCTCCGCCTTTATCTCTCTATGTCTTTGTTCTTTCTTCCCACTCTATCCCCTTCCAACTCCATATATATGTCTCTCCCTCTCTCCTTCTCTCTCTCCCTTCATCTCTCTGTTGTTTCCTCTCTCTCCCATTCTCTCCCTCTCACTCTCACCTCTCTCTTTCCTCTCTCTCTCCCTTCCTCTTTTTCCCTCTCTCTCACCTCCCTCTCTCCCCCTCCCCCCGTCACTCTCTCTTTCTCTTTCACTCTCTCTCTCCACCCTCCAACTATGATCTCAAGAGCTTTGATTGATATGTACTATTCACTAGAACTATGACCAATAAGTGAAGATCATAGTTCCTTTGTTTGTAAACATTCCTTCATCATATTTATTATGCCATAGTTCTTAGAGTTCTTGATTTACCACCCAACAAAGGTTAAATTAATAAATACTCTAACAATTTGAGCTATAATTCTTTTAGATAAGGAATAACTAGAATATGAAATTAACCATCTCAAAAAGATTTTATTAAATAATGGATACATTGAAAAAATAGATTTTGGAATCAATTTAACAAGAACTATGATTTGCAGAACTCTAGCCAATAGGAATTGTAACCCATAGTAACTATAACCAATGGGAACCATTACCATAGTGACTCTAAGTGGCAAGAACTTTGATCAATGATTGAATAAGATGATTATAGGTAAATGGTCATAATGTTTTGTTAATCAAAGTTCTTGATTGAGAAATTCCCTATAAATAAGACTAATAAACATTGGTCATACTTCTTATGAGTTAAGGTTCCTAGGTGACAAAGGAATTATTCCTTAGAATTATGACTAATGAAGAAATGTCATATTTCCATTCGCAATCAAAGTTGCCACGCCATTGTTCTTGTGGTCATGGTTATTTCCAAATAAAATTCTCATTAGTCAAAGTTCCTCATTAACAAGTGAAATATGACCTTTGAATATATGAAAAATAAAGGAACTGAAGTTTTTAATCCTTGTACAGAAATTACCTACAAATGGATTCTTAAAGAAATTAAAATATACAATGGCAAGAAAATAAAATACACACAAAGATTTTCTCCCGGAACCCTAAATTGGGAAAATCATATTGATTTTTAATTATATTCATTTCAATGTTAAAATACATTATATACATGTCAAATCATTCATAAACCCCCAATCCATTAACCATTAGAACATAATTGTAGTTCCCTTGACCATATCTACAAAATATCATGGGTAAAACCATCATATCCAAAACCATATACAAAACCATGGGTGGGTCCACAAACCATCCTTGGGTCTGCCCCCATCCTTGGGTCCACTGACATCCTTGGGTAAACTTCCATCCTTGGTCCACCCAACCATCTTCAGGCCTGCATAATTTTATTTTTTTAGACGAACCCCTTGACAAGGGGGTTTTTTGCCCCCCTTGTAATCCCTCAACATGGGGCGATTTCACCCCCCTTATGACTCCCCCGCTAGACCTTGTGCACCATGACAACGCCTGGTTCTGTTCATACAAAGAATATAACACATACCCAAAATTCTCTTCTTATTGTCTTCTTTGCACACAAGAGATCGCAAGAGTACACAGGTAATCAATTCAGGGCTATAATGCCCATTGTTTCTCTACACCAAGAAAAATTCTCAGTGCTCAAAAAATTTGTCAATGCATCTGCAATATTCTTCGATGTTTCCAACGTTAATAACAACACCTTTTTTGTCTTCAACCATATCCTTCACAAAGTGATACTGGACACCAATATGTTTTGTCGTTGAATGATAAGAATGGTTCATTTCTAAGAACAATTCACTTTGGTTGTCGCAATCTATCCTTATAGCTTGTTGTAAAAACCCCATACCTAAACACAATATCTACAACCGAACAACTTCCATTCTTGCATGAGAGGTTGCCATGTATTCAACCTCTATAGTTTGAAGTGCACTACATATTGTCTCTTGCTTATCCAACTGACTGCTCCTCCAAATAGGTTAAACATTATACCCACTTGTAAATCTTCTCTGATCCAAATCTCCAACCCAGGCTGCATAAACAAAGTTGCATATGTCCAACACTTTGTCCAATTATAGTCTTCCTTGGTAGCACAGACCACAATCACTAGTACCATGCCCTGCTTTATTATTGTCCAATGCTCCTTCCCTAGTTTTGACATAAACCCGCTCAATACTCCCATTGCATGTGTAATGTCTAGTTTGGTACATACCATTGCATACATCAAACTACCAACTACAATTGAATATGAAACATGGACGTGCCCTCTTCCCCTTCCTGTGTCTTTGGACACTGTTCTGCAGATAGCTTTACACCTATAGGAATAGGAACCTTCACCGGTTCGCTATCTTTCATATTAAAATTTTGCAATATTTTCTTGACATACTTCCTCTAGTTTAACTAGGGCTTCCTCTTTTCTTGATCTCGTTTAATTTCCATTCCCAACGTTAAGTTTGAAGCACCAAGATCCTTCATGATAAATTTAGAGGACAACTGGGTCTTCACATCCTAGATAGTTTCTTTATCATTTCTAATTAGCAGTATATCATCCACATGCAAGACCAAATAAATAACACTATCACCAACTATTTTAAGATAAACATAGTGATTCGCTTTGCTCCTTGTGAATCCAAATCCATGCATATATGTATCAAATTTCTAATAACACATCCTTGGTGATTACTTTAACCCATAGAAAGACTTATTTAACCTGCATACCCGTTCTTTATTACCCTGCAATGCAAAGCCTTCTAGTTGCTTCATGAAGATCTCTTATTCCATATCCCCATGTAGTAATGATGTCTTCACATCCATTTGTTCTACCTCAAAATATAAAGTAGTAGCAACAGATAAATGTAACATAATAGAAGCTAACATGGCAACATGAGAGAAAATATCACCAAAATCAATTCATGACACCTATGAATAAACTTTCACTACTAATCGAGCTTTGTACTTCTCCACTTTGACTTCAACATTCATCTTCTTCTTAAACACCCATTTGTTGCTATTCGGTTTTCTTCCAGCCAATGGTTCTACCAGATCTCACGCATCATTCTTGTTTAGGGCTGCTATTTCTTCCATCATGGCCTTCTTCTAGAGTTTTCATCCTTTGAATCCACTACCTCCCTGATAGTTCTAGGATCATCATCAGTAAAAAAGTAAATAAAAATTTGAACAAAATTAGATGGACTATACCTCTCTAGCTTCCTTCTTTCTTCAACTAATCTCCTCAAAACCGGAGTGTGCAGTTCTTCCTCTTCTAATTCCTATTTTCTTATAGAGTTTGATTCTTCCTTATTTAGTCCAAACTCTATCTTCTATCATTCATTTTCCTTTGATAGGACTTCATGTTTCATAACATCCTTCACATCTCTATGTACCACATCATGATAGTACAAAACCTTCCTTGTTAAAAGGTTCCAGAGCTTGTAACCTTTTAAACCATATTTACACCAAATAAATATGCACCTTTCATATTTACTATTCAACTTGGTTCTTTTCTCCTATGGAACATGTACATATGCATTGCAGCTAAACACCTTGAAATGTGAAAGAGAGGATTTCTTACCAATTCATACTTCATGTGGAGTCTTATCCTCCAACATTGACGAAGGTAACTTGTTAAACAAGTAACATGCGGTATCCACTTTCTCTACCCAAAAATCCTACCCTAATCAAATAACACTAAGAATTCTTCTTTCATTTTCCATCAACGTCCAATTCATCCTTTCTGTAACTCCATTTTATTGAGGCGTGTATGGAGTAATATTCTACCAAGCTATACCACACTTCTTTGAAAACACTTTGAATTCCTTCTTGTAGAAATTTCCACTATTATCTATCATCATGATCCAGGGAATCAGTAAAATTATCAAAACTCAAAGTGTTCAAAAGTGCTCAAAACCGGTGCCAAACTGAAGAAATCCAACACAACTCGTTTCACTCAAAACCAATATCATATGCTCCCAATATCGCGTTTTGACCGATTTGTCAAACAACTAAAATATTTCTAATTTGGATTGCAGGTACACCTAGTCAACAGTCCATACGCTGACTAGGAAGGTGATTGGGCAGTTGACTCTATGTTTGTGGGCCAATGGTTTTTCACCATGTGTCTCAATATCGTTGGTCATAATTTCTTGGTTTTTGATTGGTTGTGCGTTCATTGATATGGTCCAATGATGAAGGGCCGCGTGGGCCAATGGCTGGCTGCCACATGGCCTCCAGACTGTGCAGTGAAATTTTGTATGGGGTCGAAGCACCCCATGGGAATCGAACTCAAGACCTACCACCTAGCAGCTACAAGCCATATCATCATGTTATTCATTTTTTTCTTACCCACATTGTTCATGGGTTATATTTAAAGTGGTGGATCAAATGTAATGGGGGAAGGGGTCAGGTCTAAACCCTAGCCCATGGCCACACCCCACACCATAGGACCATGGCAGAGGGAGCCTAGTTCTAGGGCTTAGCCTCAGCCCACAGAATTGACGCCTACACCATGAAACCACAGAAGAGCCATAACACAAAACCATGAGTGGAGAGCGGAGGGGGCCAACCACGGGCCACATGTGAATAATATGACCACCAGTGTGGAGTAGAATGGGACTTATCCCTAGGTGCTTGCAGCGGGGCCAACTCTAGGTCATATAACCTATCACACAACCGCAACCTGTAGATTTTTGGGCATGCACGCGAGGTAGTTACTAGGCCCAGGTGTTATCGGCGTATACGACCACAATGCAACATGTCGGGGGCCCGACTAGTGGGGGCGGGCAGTTAGCCCCGACCCCTGGTGTCACGCCCCCAATTCTTTTTTCGTTTAATTGGCCGGGTGCGGCACCGCCTAAGTTAATAACTTGTTCCATCGTTAATTAACTTTACGAACTACGCCTTCACCAATTCATAATAAACATGAATTACATATTATTAATGTGCGGAAACCATCAACAATATAAGAATGATAATAGCTCAACAATAATATAAAATAAGCGATCTTTTATTATATAAGAGGAATTACAATGGACGGGAGCCGCGCTCCACCGGCGTTAATAATACAAGTGGGCGCCCGCCTGTGCAAGAGCGCACGGCGGTTTGCCTTAATAATCCACCGAAATACAATACATACACATAACCTTGGCATTGGGCGGGCGGGCGCACCCGTGCCCAAACCTCAACCCAAGCCGAATGCGTAACCAGCGTGGGCGCCCGTGCACACCACCACAAATTTCACAAACCCTTCGCCCAGCTCGGCGGGCTCATCCCTCCATGCGAGCTGCGGCAATCTGCGCACTACTCTTGTCCGCACACTCCTTTGTGCGAAGAGACTTGCGATGAGATTGATGCCAAATGAACGTGCGTTCCTCCATATTTATATGCGCCATGGTGTGTCGCCTCTCCATCTCGGCCGACCTCCAAACTACATCAAACTCGCCCACCAAACGCTCCTTCCACCATCGGCTTACCCAACATGTGGTTGCGCCCTTGGTCGGCTTGAACGCACAAGGTGAACCGCCTGTCCACCATATAAGTAGGCGAGCTCTCTCCATAACCGCGCGCACTTCACTTATGCCTTCGTCGTTTATGGAGCGCTCGCATCAATACTTAGTCGTTTTTCAAGTGAGAGGGGCGCGCGCCTTCGCACGATCCTCCAAGGCGTTACATCCTCCCCCACTGGAAATCATTGTCGCCCTCGACAATCCTGCTCTTCTCCTCAACTTCCTGTCGTACTTCTCGATCTTGTTCTTCCATCTCCAAAGTGAGTCCTCCGTTTCCCAACTGTCTTCCTCTGGTGCATCCTTCCATCTGCAAAGAAATTCCCTTCTCATGTGGCAACCAACTCCTGTAGTTCTGAGACTCAAAATATTCTCTAACTCTAGTCCTGGTCTGTCCACAATCCCGGCTGGTCCTCTCGTCGGTTCAACTCTCTCCGGATGGTCTAAATCAAGTCTACATCTCTTCAACTGACTCACATGAAAAACTGGATGCTTCATGTGCATATGGCGTGGAAGCTCCAGCTCGTAAGCAACTTCCCCCACTCTCTTCTTCACTCGGAATGGTCCCTCATATTTCTGTGTCAGTTTGCTCGTCGTCCCCTTGGCTGGCTGAAACTGCTCCCCGGTAATCCTGAGAAACACCATATCTCCCACACTGAAGTGTGCCTCCCGTCTCCCACGATCAGCATACTTTTTCATCCTCCTTGTAGCATCATGCAAGCGTAACCATGCTAACTCCAAGGTCTCCTCCCAAGCCTTCATGAACTTCTTCGCATGAGGACTTCTTAAGAAGCCTCCCGTCACTACGGTATATGGTGCAACCGGCATCTGTCCATTCACCAACTCAAATGGACTATACCCCGTCGCAGAACTCTTTTGAATATTGTAGCTAAACTGAGCAATATCCAAGAGTTCAGGCCAATTCTTCTGATCAGCCGTCACATAATGTCTCAAGTAGTCCTCCAGCAATGCATTGATCCTCTCGGTCTGCCCATCTGTCTGCAGATGGTAACTCGAACTCATCAACAACTCTGTCCCGACTAGCTTGAACAATGTGGTCCAAAATCTGCCTGTAAAACGCGGATCTCTATCCGACACAATGCTCAATGGCATCCCCCAATACTTCACTATGTTCTTAAAGAACAACTCCGCAGTTTGCTCGGCTCCACAAGGTATCTTTGTAGGAACAAAGACAGCATACTTGGAAAAACGATCAACCACGACCATAATCCCATTATACCCCTGAACCTGTGGCAACTGAGTGATGAAGTCCATCGAGACACTCATCCAAGGCCTCTATGGAATCGGTAAAGGCTGCAACAGTCCTCCTTGCCTCTGAGTATCCGATTTTTCCTGTTGATAAATGATGCACGTATGTACATACTCCTCCACATCCTCTCGCATCTTCTCCCAAAAGAATCCTCTCTCCAACAATGCCAAAGAATGACGCATCCCTAGGTGGCCAGCCCATGGCGAGTCGTGGCATTCCTTCAAAAGGTGTCTCCTGAGTCCAAATGACTTTGGAACATAGAGTTGGTTTCCAAAGAACAAGAACCTATCTCGTAGAAAGAACTTTCGTGTCTTCCCTTCCTTTATGTGCTTCACTATATTCTTCGCCAAAGTATCGGTTTCAACACTTTCCTTGATCTTATTTTGCATCTCTTCTAACATCTGAACTCGACTCCTACTCCTAGCTACCCGATCTTCTCCCTCCAATGCTGCAAGTTGTCCCTTCCTGCTAAGGGCATCTGCTACCGCATTATGCCTTCCCGGTCTATACTCGATAGTCATGTCGAATTCTGCCAAGAAATCCTGCCAACGAGCTTGCTTCGCAGAAAGTTTTGGTTGTGATGCAAAATAACTTGCTACAACATTGTCAGTCTTGACAACGAACGGCTTCCCAATCAGGTAATGCCTCCACACATGAAGACAATGGATGATGGCAGTCATCTCCTTCTCATGAACCGGATACCTCCGTTCTCTATCCTGCAACTTCCGACTCTCATACGCCACCGGATGCCCATCCTGCATAAGAAATCCTCCTATGGAAAAATCTGAAGCATCAGTGTGCACCGCAAACGGTCTCTCGAAGTCAGGCAACTTCAGTATCGGTGCTGTAACCATCCTCTTCTTAAAGTCATCAAATTCCTCTTGACATTTGCTCGTCCAACTCCACCTCTTGTCTTTCTTCAATAAGTCTGTCAGTGTCGATGTCACCTTGGAGTACCCCTCTACAAACTTCTGTTGGTAGTTGGTCATGCCCAAGAACACCCTCATCTCACGGACATTCTTTGGTTCAACCTAGTCCTCGATCGCCTTCACTCTGCTTGGCTCCATCCGTATGTACCCTTGACCAACAATATGTCCAAGGAACGGAATCTCGGTCTGAGCGAACACACACTTAGACTTCTTCAAGAACAACTGATTTTCCCTCAGTGCCTTGAAAACCATTGCCAAGTGCTTCTTATGATCCTCCATGTTTTCACTGAACACCACTATATCGTCCAAGTACACTACTACGAATGAATCCAAGTATGGTCGTAGAACACCGTTCATCAAAGTGCAAAACGTAGCAGGAGCATTGCACAACTTGAATGGCATAACAAGGAACTCAAAGCTACCATACCTTGTTACTATCGCGGTATTCTTCTCGTCTCCTTCAGCTATCCACACCTGATAATACCCATGCCTCAAGTCCATCTTAGAAAACACTCGGGCTTTCGCAAGCTTGTCAAAGCAATCAGCAACCAATGGCAAAGGATACCTGTTCCTTACTGTCTGCTTGTTCAATGCACGGTAATCACAGCACATCCATAGCTCATTCGAATCCTTCTTCCGCTGGAACAATACCGGAGCTCCATAAGGGGACCTTGAAGGTCTAATGAAACCTACATCAGTTAACTCCTTTAACTATCGTTTCAACTCCTCCAACTCAGGCCCTGACAACCGATAAGGTGCTTTAGCCAGGGGTTGCTTTCCTGGCTCAAGCTCAATGCTATGGTCCACTGCACGCCTTGGTGGATGTTTCTTCGGAAGCTCATCAGGCATCAAATCTGCATATTTGGTCAGCACATCAAATATCTCAGCTGGAATAGGCATCCCCACTCCATCACCTTCGACATCCTTGAACATCACCGCATATGTCTCCATATATGACTCCTTCATAGCCTTCTCCAAACTTAGTGCCGAAACATGCTGCACCTTGACTTCCTTCCTTTGCCTATGAGTGGGCAAAGTCCAAGTTTGTGACTGTCCAACCAGCACCACCTCATCACAGAAGGGGACAACAATAGCCTTGTTGCCCTTCAAGAAATCATGTCCGAGTATCATATCAAAGTCATTCATTTCCATCACCGTGAAGTCCAACTAACCCTTCCAGTCTTTTATCTGCACAGGTACTTCGTGTACCAAACCCGCCACTTTAGCTCTAGAGTTCACTGCCTTGACTCCATATTCGATGGGAAGATCATCAGTCCATCCTCTTTTTCCAACCGTGTCGTCATGAAGTTATGAGTGGCCCCCGTGTCCACTAGAGCTTGAATGGTCTTGCCATGAACCATCAAGTCCACGAAACCCAGACTGTTCATCCACAATTTCTCCATAACTCTTCCCTGTCCATCAAGCTTCTTCAACCCTGAATCAGCTTCACCTGTCATAAGCAACTACTTCACCACCTGTGAACCTGCTCTGATACCACCTTCACTTCGGTGAAGGTGTGTAGCAGCTTCAATACCCGGATCAGCTGCTCTGATACCACCTGTCACGCCCCCAATTCTTTTTTCGTTTAATTGGCCGGGTGCGGCACCGCCTAAGTTAATAACTTGTTCCATCGTTAATTAACTTTACGAACTACGCCTTCAACAATTCATAATAAACATGAATTACATATTATTAATGTGCGGAAACCATCAACAATATAAGAATGATAATAACTCAACAATAATATAAAAGAAGCGATCTTTTATTATATAAGAGGAATTACAATGGCCGGGAGCCGCGCTCCACCGACGTTAATAATACAAGTGGGCGCCCGCCCGTGCAAGAGCGCACGGCGGTCTGCCTTAATAATCCACCGAAATACAATACATACACATAACCTTGGCATTGGGCGGGCGGGCGCACCCGTGCACGACCCGTGCCCAAACCTCAACCCAATCCGAATGCGTAACCAGCGTGGGCGCCCGTGCGCACCACCACAAATCTCACAAACCCTTCGCCCGGCTCGGCGGGCTCATCCCTCCATGCGAGCTGCGGCAATCTGCGCACTACTCTTGTGCGCACACTCCTTTGTGCGAAGAGACTTGCGATGAGATTGATGCCAAATGAACGTGCGTTCCTCCATATTTATATGCGCCATGGTGTGTCGCCTCTCCATCTCGGCCGACCTCCAAACTACATCAAACTTGCCCACCAAACGCTCCTTCCACCGTCGGCTCGCCCAACATGTGGTTGCGCCCTTGGTCGGCTTGAACGCACAAGGTGAACCGCCTGTCCACCATATAAGTAGGCGAGCGCTCTCCATAACCGCGCGCACTTCACTTATGCCTTCGTCGTTTATGGAGCGCTCGCATCAATACTTAGTTGTTTTTCAAGTGAGAGGGGCGCGCGCCTTCGCACGATCCTCCAAGGCATTACACCTAGGCACGTGACCCCCATACGACCATAAATTTCAAAATTGGGGGGTCAATGGATAGTTTAACTGTCCGACAATTTCGCCCGTCAGGCGGGATTGTAGGCCATGTTTGTGCGCCAGTTTCGGTTTGGGGCACTCAAGCCTGGTTTGGGTCAAATTGGAGGATGGCTAGCTATGGAAATTGGGAAAAACTTGTAACAAGGATAACTTTCTCAGATTTTGGCCAAATGAGGTGCATAAAGAACCCAAAGGGGGGCTTTTTACAATTATGGATCCATTGGAGACAATTTTTTTGCATTTTTAGTATTTTAAAGCCATGAAAACACAAATTTGAGAACTTAATAAAAGAGGCCCCGCATTGGAAGTTGGACCAGGAGATATAGTCCATGACAGGGGTGAACTCCTTTATCATGTTTGTTGTTATGTGTTTATGATATGGTATTTTGTCTATGTTTTGGTTGTTAACTAAGTTTAAAAATCATTTGTTTATGTGTTTTGTAACTTGATCCATTACCCAAAATACATAAAATTTCACTTGCAATTCGTATATCACCTTCAAGTTTCATAAACAAATCACATCAACACCTTGATCTTCTTCTCCATCCAATTTTCCACCAAATCATTAAATTCTTTAAACCTGTCAAATTCTTCATATTTCTTCCTAAGGAAATATATCTATGTATTACTTGAGATGTCATCTATAAATGAGACATAGTACATAGACTTACATATTTATGGAACCGAAACAGGTCCAAAAACATCACTATGCACAAGCTCTAATATTAATTCTACCCTCTTAGCACCAGAGGGAAAAATCACTCGATTATGCTTCCCATATACATATTGTCCACATAAATTAAAACTCATAGATCAATTAGACATACATTCTACCATACCATTACCATGTTTTATCCAAAGGCCCTTCTCTCCAATTTTCCCTAGTATTTGATGCCATGGCATAACCTTTTCACTGGAGACTATAAGATTTTCTACTCTACTTTTAGGAATGATAGAACTATTGCACCCATCAATAAAAGTATGACCCATAATCTTGTATAGAGCTTCGAGCTGAAATCCCCTCATTAGTACCAATGCTCCTCAAACCATCTTGCTAGTATCTTTCTCGAACATTGTCTTTACACCTGCACCATCCATATTGCTTACATAAATTAGATTTTTGGCAAATCTAGGAATGTAGAGAACACCAGGAAGTGTTCTAATCCTTCCACTTATAATATTTAGCTCGAATTTTTCTTGCCTTATAATTATGGCCTTCCTTTCACCACCAAGGAAGAAATCACCACCATCATGTTTCTCATATTCGAAAAACGATCCCCTATGGGTAATCATATGAAAGGATGCACCTGAGTCAATCAATCATGCCTCATGATCTATGTACGTACTTGAAGAAAAATCCAAGTACACATACCCACCTTCATCGGAGGTGGTTTTTGCCTTCGCAAAAGGAGCATCATCATATCCCTTTTCTTATCATGAGTCTCATACCCTTGTACCACATATATGTAATATATATCTTCTTATGACTCAAATATATAACGAAAGAGACCTCCAACTCCTGAATTAACATATAAAACATTTATATGATCGATGTAACACGCTCTCAACAAGAAATTTTTATTCAGGTCAACCAAAACGCATATTGACTTTGAACTTTGGCAAAGGGTTCTCTTTAAGGAAGGGTCCCACTTACTAGGTCGATTTATTATTATTAGCTCAAGATTTTTTATCTTGTTATTATTAGGGAAGAATTAGTTAAGGATGACCACAATGACTTGCGGAAATTAATGAATATTGACACCCCGTTAATAATTGTTGATAATTAAATAAAAAATTTGGAATATATATTCCAAAATAGTTATGCCTATTAGCATAACTATTAATAATGACATTAAAATTATGGAAGCCCTATTCCAAAATAAACACGTCTATTGAATAATTATTAATAATAATTATTTAAAATAAAGTTATAATTGAGTTAGTTTTTATAATTTTTTAAATTTTAGCAACTCAAGATGTATCATGTAGTAATTATTTTGATACTTATTATGGATATATACCTATAAGGATTTAAGTTAAAATAAAGTTATAATTTAGTTAGTTTTGATGCTTATTATGAATTGATGCTTACTTGACTAACTATTTAATTTATATCGTCTCCCTAATAAATAGTAAAAAGAAGTAATATATAAGCTAAACATATATACATTTAAAATAATATGGAAAAATATTCTTAGCCACAGAGATTTACTCACACTTTTCCATGGATATTCCTACTCCATAAATAGGTTTTTTTACAATACCATGGTTTATCAATGCTCCATACCCAAAAAACCATCATTCACTTAAAAATAACAATCAATTTAGTTAAAAGGGGAAATGACACAACTACTTTTAAGATAAATCTCAATATTTAATTTGTGTATACTATTATAAATATTCAAAATTATTTAGTAGAAGTTAAATCTCTAGCATCCACTTAATAATTTTCGATAAATAAATTAAAATTGAGAAAACTCTATTCCAAAATAAACACACAGATCCACAATTTATTCTTTTTTTTTAACTATAAACAAATATTTTAATAATAATATAAACTAAAATAATAAATTTTCAAAATAAATAAATACCATAATAATAAATTTTAAATATCAATATATTAAAAACTCACATTTTATATAAATAATAGTTACATAAAAAAATACCCTACTAATACTAAATCAATAATAGTTAATATTTTTATACTGAATCAACCTTAATAATTTAATTTTATAAAACCAAAACTCATATTTTATATAAATAATAGTTACATAGAAAAATACCCTACTAATAATAAAGTTAATAGTTAATATTTATACGAAATCAACATTAATAATTTAATTTTATAAAACCAAAATTATTATAATTATAAATTTCAAAATTACAAATTCAAACAATAAAACTAATTTAAATTAAAAAACATTTTTAAACTAATAATATAATTATTATATTAACTTTTTTTATATATATATATAGATATATATATTCCTTTAATAATAATTTCAAAAAAATAAACCATAATATTTATATAACATATAAATAAATAAACCATAATATTTATATAACATATAAATAAAACAAAATTATCGACCTTCTCAATAAAAATGCAAATTAAAATTTTAAATATATTAAAATTTATATAAATTTCTAAAATTTAAATAATATTTCAAAAATAATTTTCATTTAAATTCAAATATAATTTTAAATGTCTAAATAATTTTGAAATTAATAAAAAATACATTAAAAATAAAATATTTATAATATAATGCATCGAACAAAATACATTTCATTAGTTTATGGAATGTTCTAATACAAATTAATGGTGATATATGATATACTTTTGAGGTGTAGTTTAATTGTTTAACATGTGGTGTAGTCTTGGCTAGCTCAGATTCAAACTTCATGGGAAGATTAAGGATGAAAGATACCTTGGGGGATTAAACTTCTAAGAGGCATCCCATTGTGGGTGACAATTAACATTTTTCCATAAAAAAATAATAAAAAACTATTTTTATTTTTAAAATTTCTAAAAAAATGAAATAAAAACACCCAAATTTTTTTGGGTAATTTTCAAAACATTAATATAATTCAAGGTTAGTAAAAAACATTAGAAAGTAACAAAATATATATGAAAAAATTCACAATTATATTTAATTTAAAAACTTCAACTAAAAGACTTAGAATCAATATTAAATATTGCATTGCATGCACAATATAGAAGCTCAAATGACCATGATAATGATTAGCTATAAGATAATGGTTATCAAACTCTAGCTATAAATCATAAAAAAATTCTAAGTATAAAAAAAATCGATTTAACCGTAAAAAACTTTAAAGGTATCTAATAATATTCGTTCATTACTCAAATAATTTTAAAAGATACATTTATAAGAGACTATTCTTTTTATTTTTTATTTGAAGATAGGTTTTTTTAATAGTTTTTATTAGTACTCATGTTTTCTGTTATAATTAAAATTGCTTCTCCAAGAGATCTTTTGAAATCCACTAGCTACTTCAAAAAAAATGTTATTGAATATATTGAAAATATGTAGATAGACTAAATGTGACTATTCAAAAGAGTACCTACTACAACACATCATAACCACACCTACCTTATCTCAAACCACACCAACCTTATCTCAACTTTGGGACATTTAAATGCACCTTCTTGAAATGGTCAAGAAAATTGATGTTTCCACATTTGTTGGCCGTTTCTTCTATGGAATATTTGGTTTAGTGAAATGGTAAAAAAGTGAAATGGTCAAGAAAATTGATGTTTCCACATTTGTTGGCCATTTTTTCCATGGAAAATTTGGTTTAGTGAAATGGTAAAAATGTTGATGTTACCACATTCGTTGGCCATTTCTTTCGTGCCAAATTTGGTTGATAACTTAGTCTATACTCTATAGGCAAAGTTCGTGAGATTGGTAAAATTTTTAAAGCAATGTGAGAAAAAATGGAACCATAAAAACCAAGATAATGAAGAATAATCTTTCTTAAAACATTTAGATACAATTTTGTACTAGGATAATTGCCTACTCTTTGTAATGATAAACTTGCATGGTTTATTTTTTTTATTTTATTTTTCTAAAAAACATAAATATTTGAGATAAATTATAAAAAAAAAAATTTAATTACCTCAAATACATCAATCATACATTCTAATATGTAATAGGCATTTCAAACAGAAAAATCAATGGATAGTAATTAAGTTGAAAAAAATGAAGCTTTAAAAATATCCAATGATAATAAAAAGAAAACTCTACACTTTCAGCGCACTACTCACTTCGTGGAGGTGCAAAGGTTAGGTCATGCTGGATTCAGAGCATTTCAATATTTTTCTAAAGGGGTATGGGGAAACTACATTGTGGTCCACGTAGAACTTTCGAATTTGAAAATGAAACATTGGTGGATGGCCATTTGTCATGGACGTCCTTGATTTCAATCAACTATCCGACTGACAGTATCATGCCCCTAAACTGGCAGTAATCTTCCAACCCCACTATAGCGAGGTGCGGCAACACCGACCACTTTCTTTTCACCAATACTTATGACCGTGGACTACACCTAATATTCATACTTAGTTTATTTTTCGTTACCAAGTATTAGTTTGTCCTTTATACAAGATGAAAACCATGAACATTCATCATAAACAACAATACATAAACAATTTCACAACAGTATAAAGGGAGGGGCAACTCCTCGATGTGAGTCTGCCTGTATATCAATATATATAATCTTTAGTTTTTACAACATAAGCTAAATCTTGGAGGAAACCCCAAATTTACACTTAGCCAAATTTTCACAATTTCAGCAAACTTGGTTGCCCAGCTCGTCGGTGCCTCTGAACGCTCGCCACACGACTCGCCCAACACTTCGTTCACCCGTCGCACGTTTCGTGTCGTTTGCCCAACTCGGGCGCGCTCGTCGTGCCCGTGTCACCCACCTTGGGCGCCCTCCGCACGTCCTCATCGCACCTCCGTTTGCCAACCCACACTTCACCTTCATTTCCACCCGACGCCCGGCACACCCAACCATGTGTCACACCTCACCCGGTTACCAACTTGTTCAGCTCGTGCACAGCGCGCCCAAATTAGGTCGCCTGTTCCACACGGCCAACCTTTACACGGTTCATTCAGCCCGGCGCGCCCAACTCGAGTTGCCCATCCGCACGACCAACACTTCACCCGTTTCCACCATGCACATCGCGCCCTACCTGGGTCGCCCGTTCCGCACGATCAACCCCGCCCGACCATCCTACGCTGTTCACTGGACACCCTACCCGGTTGCCTCCCAAACGTTGTGTTTCCTCCACCCGGTTGCCTCCCAAACGTTGTGTTTCCTCCACCCGGTTGCCTTCACTCGTTCTGCCCGTCGTGCGAGCACATCCGCACTCCTCACCACAGAACCTTCGCACCTTTAGCTCGCACTTCCAAAAGACTTGCGAGTTCGTTGGTTGATGCTTTCCAACTTCATGTGTCCGCTAATTTATACATTAGCTCGCCCTTCGTTCATGTGCCCGTCCGACCTTCCACTTCATCGTTTGTCCGTCGGCTTAACACACAAACACTACATCGGCCCGCTCACTCCATCGTTCGGCCGCTCACCCGTTCCATCGGTTCACCCGCCGGCCCGCCCATTGGTTGGGGCACCCGGGACCGCCCACACGGGTATAAGTCTCCATGCTCAATTACTCATCGCACTTCACTTCTTCCAACTCATGTGACCTCCACCGTGGCTGCAAGCCGCCCTGCAACTTGTGGTCCTCACATTCTCCCCCACTGGAAATCATTGTCGTCCTCGACAATCTCTCATCCCGGAAACCATCTGTCACCAAGATACCCATACCAATGCCATATAACCCACCGGTATGTCATACATCAGAAGTCTCCTCAATTCATGATTGTCAGCCACATCTGTCGGAATCTCCACATGCTACTCCCATCATGGAACGCTGGCCCCTCCATCTCAAGCTACATGCCTACTGCAACATATCGTGTTGACCTCATCATGTGTCGTCATTGTGTGAACTGATGCCATGATACTCCAACACAATGCTAACACATCTCTGCACACTTCGTGACCCCATGTTTTGAACTAGTTGGGTAGCTAATCCAACCATCACGCTCAAACCATGAGAATGCACATCCTCATGCCATCATCAGTCATTTCTCAGAACATCCTATCACATCATCAACTCGATCAAGAATCCATCTCCATATAAGTGTAAGCCATGCTCAGGTCCATGAAGTAGTCTCCATTTCATCTGCAACATGTTGTCCATGATGTCTGGTACCAATGTACTGCATGAGACCAGCCACATCTACCCCAACATCATCATTCATCTGCAAAACATCCATCTCCTCAAAGTGAGATCCTCTCATCAAACCCGACTATCGATGTTCCACATCCAGGTCCATGAAGTATCCTCCATCATCTCTGCAATGTGCTAGCCCTCAAGTCTTCCATAGTAAAAAGTATACACCTGTCTCATCTATCCATGTGTTGCCCATGATCATAGATCAATCAATTCCCATGTGTCAAAAGTGTTTAAGTCTTGGCTCAACCCATGCCCAAGTGTTGCCACCAAGGCATCATCATCACTGTAACTCCATCACTCCAAAGTGTCTCATATCGATCCTCCACATCAAGTCACTCTTTCAAGCACACTCATATGTACTCAAAAGTATGCACCCTATCCTGCATCAAAGTCTCTGACCTCAGCTCCTCAATGCATCAGATCCTCTAAGTCCATCATATATGAAGTCCTCAAAAGTCACAATCTCATGTCATCATGAGCTCCATGAGTCATCTCTAACCAACATTCAACAAGCATACAAGTCTCGGCCCAAAGGTCTCTGCAAGATGCCTCAGCTCTCCATGTAGTAGGAATGCTCCATAGTCTACTCACAACTCCAACCAGTCCATGGCCTTGTTGTACAAGAGTGCACGACCTCTCCATCGGCTCATAAGTAGAACATCTCCATGTCACACCAACAAAGCTGCCTACACAACATCCCTACCTTGGCACTCCTCATTGGATGCCCATAAGTGACACCTCTACAAGTGCTCCTACATAATGTCCCTGCATAAGACTGCCATGCTCCATATCTCCAACCTGATGTCCATGACTTAAGTTTCCCATGTTGTCCAGCTAGGTAGACCCATCACAACAATTGGTCATCATCATCCAAGCCTGCAAATCCGGTCCAGTGAACTCGGTCACCCAACCATATCATCATTACGAGTCTCTTCCATCATAGCTCCCCCACTAAAGGTTCCACCAAGACTTCCTCTTGGTCTCGGCCATGAGAAATCCACCCAAGTGTCATCATACTCAAGTGTGTGCCCTCCAATCTGTCCATGAGTCATGCCGGGCACTTAGCCAATTCTCCATGTGGCTAAAGCATGACCCATTCTTCTGCAACGATCATCATGTTCCTCCCTTGTCACGGGCCCTTGTACCTTCTACCATAAGGTCACAAACAACCCCAACAATCCTTGAAACAGTCAACAATCCTTGCCTCTCCATACAAGGTCTCATCGTAGACATCCATGGTAAGATGCTCCCTTGCATCAACAAACTGATTTTTCTCTTCCCTGCATACAGTTCATCTGTTGAAAAGTGTGCAACAAGAAATGCTTGTAAGGAATGCAACAAGATGATGGAGCTTAGTGGAAAGGAGTCGCCTTCACTAAGTGGTCCCGCAGGAAAGTTTTGGCGCAAAGTCTATTTTTAGACATATGGATCATGGTCTATGAGTTGCAGTTCGCTGTTTATGGATGATTGGTCATGTTGGGAAAAATAGATGGACTTCTAGTTTTGGATCACAGCAGGAGTGATCAAATTCTATTTTTAGACTGCTAGTCAAAAATAAAAATAAAAAAGTCAAATATTATTGTCTCATAATAATATTTAGACTATAAACTTTATCTTATCCTCTTGGAGCACTTCAGTTTGAGATACAGATGTGGCACATGCAGTTGTCAGAAGGAAATACGCTTTCTTTGTGGGTCAGTTGAGCTATTTCATGCATGACATCAGTTAGAACTCATGTGGTTGAGTTCTGTGGAGTTGGATGAGCAGTTAATGGAGTTGTATTCAGTTTGACTTAGTTGAACTAGTTGTATTTAGTCTAACTAGCCAATAGACTAAGTGATGAGTTGTGTGAATTAGTTATTAATTAATTCACTAATTATTAACTCATAATGCAACTGAAGAATACATCAGTTAACTCAGTGCATGTACAGTTCAGTGGAGACAGGTGTTAGAGGTTGAGATTGCTATCAGTTGTGACTATAGTTGTGCATGAGATCTTGCACAAGCAATGTATTGAGTATGCCCATGATAATTGCCCAGTATATGCCCAGTAGAATAGCCTGTGCTCACGTGATTTCCAGTGTGAGTGATTTTCACAAGGTAAATAGGATTTTGGATCAGCCATTCATCATTCATTCTCTTGCAGGATTGTGCAGTGGAGGCAGGCAAAGCAGCGGAGGAGATTTGGAGATCAGATCTGAGTTGTATTGTGTGTAACAGGCAGAGATAGTACTGAGTACTTGTGAGGAGTATTGTACTATGTATTGTTACATGTTCTCAATCATTATAATATACAGATAGTGTGGGGTTTTCAGCTGTATGCTTTCCCCAGGTTACATACTGTGTTAGTGTGCGCATGCGATTGATGTTTCATTGTTTTTAATGCTGCTAAATTGATGATCAACATAAAGGAGGTTATGTATATGAATGTATTCCGCAATAGTGTTTAATCAGGATAATCTCTGTGAATAAGTGTTTATTATTCAAAATTTCTACATGGTATCGAAGCTGGATGATTTGTAGAAAAATTTCTACAGGATATCAAAGCGAGATTGATCATCAGATCTATTATTCAGAAAGTGTTTACATTTTATTTCTTCAGGCAGAGTTTGTAATCGGGCCAGGTAGCTTTTGGATTCATCCTTCTTTTGGAAGGTGAGATATCCGGTAAAAGCCCATACAGTCGATCTCTGTACGAGAAATACTTTGTTCTCACGAATTTTAGAACAGAAGTGGTTGCGTTTTTTGAGCTGGTGGAATTCGAATTTGCAGCAGTGTTTTCTTGGTGTCAAAGTTGAAATGTCTTTTAACGGATTGTGATTGGAGTATGCCCTTGAGGGCAGCTCAAACTATATTGCATGGAAGGACAAGATGGAGGCATTGTTATATGATAATGGGTTGAAGGATTTCATAGATGTGGATGTCCCAAAACCTATTGATGCTGCTCAAGTTGGGGATTGGCAAAAGAAGACAGCAAAGTGTCGAAGGATTCTGTTGGAGGGCATGAGGGATCACATTGTGTCCAGCCTCCATGGAAAGGCTTCTCCATATTTGATGTGGAAAACATTGACAGAATTATTCCAAAGCAAGAGCGACCAGAGGAAGTTGGCGCTCAAGTATAAACTTAGAAACATTAGGTGTGAGAATGGAGATAGTATGCCCCAGTATCTCACGAAGTTCACCCAATGCCAGGATGAGCTGGGAAGTGTGGGGGTAACTGTTGAGGATGAGGATATGGTGAGTCTAGCACTCCTTGGCCTTCCTAAGAGTTGGCATAGCTACCAGGACTCGGTGAATGGAAGGGAGAAATTTCCAGGATGGGAGAGACTTTGGTCGGATCTTGTGCAAGAGGAGATTAGACAGCGCACCAGAGACAATTCTTCATCTATGCATGATGAGGAGAACTGTGCCTTAGCAAGTAAGGCGAAGAAGGGGAAGGGGAAGGTTTCTCTTTCCGAATCCAGTTCTTCCAATGATGGGAAGAAGGTTGACAAGTCGAAGGTGTGATGCTTTCATTGTCATGAGTTGGGCCATTATGCTACTAATTGCCCAAACAAGAAGTCCAAGAAGGGATCCGGGGAAGGATCTGAAGGTGAGGCACTTGCTTCACAGTTTGAGTTGGATTTCACACTCTTCGCATGCATGGTTTCATCCATGATGGGAAGTGGTTGGTTTCTTGACAGTGGAGCTTCTTTCCACATGACCGGTGACAAAAGTTTGTTCAGTACTTTGGAGGAGAAATATCTCCAGATACTCGTAGCGATGGGTAATGATGAGAAGTATAGTGTCTCAGGTGTAGGCACAGTTATTTTTCAGAGAGAGCATGGAGCTCGCTTTACCTTGACCGATGTCAAGTATGTACCAGGACTGAAGAGAAACTTGGTGGCGATCACGATGCTGGAAGAAAGAGGCTATGATGTAGTCTTCAATAAGGGAAAGGTTTTCCTTAAACACATCATCACTAGACAAGTGAAGCAGATTGGTTCACGGGTCAAGAACCTGTATGCTCTTGAGGTTCAAGATGCATGCAAAGCCTTGAACAGCAAGGCAACTGATGGAGACTTGGTGGTTGAGAGGGAGCGTATATTACCTCTCAACATGCAAAGCCAGAAGAAGTCTCAGACGATTGTGGAGGAGCCACGATTGGTGCAGCGGCTTCAGGAGGTTGTGGAACAGCCACAACAAGGGAAGCTGAGAGGAGATCGAGTATAGACATCTACTCATGCAGAAACCTCCAGTAGGGGGAAACTTCGAGCTAGGCGGGCAGAGGGATCGCATGCAGCCATACCTTCAGGTAGGAGGTGGGGTGATGTGGATTGATCGTCCCAAGGAGGAGGGGCAGGATCCTTGAGGTACCCAACTTCTTGGATGAGATCTTGCTACGGGAGCCCCGATGTGGAGTAGAAGGAACTGACTAATTGGGTAGAGACGGATGTGGATGGAGCAACAGAGAGAGCGACAGTGTAGGGAATCCCAGGACAGCGCATAGCATGCAGGCTGCAGCAATGCGAGAGGCACAAGTGTTTTGCACAGTGCTAGGTGGCACAAAGAGGTGTGCAATGGTGCGAGATGCATGGAGATGTTGTAGTAGCGCAGATGTCAGAGAGGGAGCACTTGTCAGCAGCAGGTAGAGCTTCAGCATCAGAGTATGTTCCTAGCCCAACAGAGTGGTCAGTTGGGAGTGTTTCTGTTCCAAGTATTGTTGGAGCAAAGTGGACCGGGCAGATGTGTTGCATGCAGAACATTCTAGAGTTACAGGATCGGGTTTGAGAGGAAGCCTTTCTTGTTGAGAGGGAGTGTTGAAAAGTGTGCAACAAGAAATGCTTGTTGAGAATGCAACAAGATGATGGAGCTTAGTGGAAAGGATTCGCCTTCACTAAGTGGTCCCGTAGGCAAGTTTTGGCGCAAAGTCTATTTTTAGACTATGTCTATTTTTAGACATATGGATCATGGTCTATGAGTTGCAGTTTGTTGTTTATGGATGATTGGTAATGTTGGGAAAAATAGATGGACTTCTATTTTTGGATCACAACAGGAGTGATCAGAGTCTATTTTTAGACTGCTAGTCAAAAATAGAAAAGTCAAATATTATTGTCTCATAATAATATTTAGACTATAAACTTTATCTTATCCTCTTGGAGCACTTCAGTTTGAGCTACAGATGTGGCACATGCAGCTGTCAGAAGGAAATACACTTTATTTGTGGGTCAGTTGAGCTATTGCATGCAGGACATCAGTTAAAACTCATGTGGTTGAGTTCTGTGGAGTTGGATGAGCAGTTAATGGAGTTGTTTTCAGTTTGACTTAGTTGAACTAGTTGTATTTAGTCTAACTGGCCAATAGACTAAGTGATGAGTTGTGTGAATTAGTTATTAATTAATTCACTAATTATTAACTCATAATGCAACTGAAAAATACATCAGTTAACTCAGTGCATGTACAGTTCAGTGGAGACAGGTGTTAGAGGTTGAGATTGCTATCAGTTGTGACTATAGTTGTGCATGAGATCTTGCACAAGCAATGTATTGAGTATGCCCATGATAACTGCCCAGTATATGCCTAGTAGAATAGCATGTGCTCACGTGATTTCCAGTGTGAGTGATTTTCACAAGGTAAATAGGAGTTTGGATCAGCCATTCATCATTCATTCTCTTGCAAGATTGTGCAGTGGAGGCAGGCAAAGCAGCATAGGAGATTTGGAGATCAGATCTGAGTTGTATTGTGTGTAACAGGTGGAGATAGTACTGAGTACTTGTGAGGAGTATTGTGCTATGTATTGTTACATGTTTTCAATCATTATAATATACAGATAGTGTGGGGTTTTCAGCTATATGCTTTCCCCGGGTTACATATTGTGTTAATGTGCGCATGCGATTGATGTTTCATTGTTTTTAATGCTGCTAAATTGATGATCAACATAGAGGAGGTTATGTATTATGCATGTATTCCGTAATAGTGTATAATCGGGATAATCTCTGTGAATAAGTGTTTAATATTCAAAATTTCTACATCATTTACCAAATGCTCAACTGAAACACAAGTATCAATAATACTTACATCACCATGAGGCTCCTGCATGTGAGCTTCCTCATCCACCCAAGTCTGCAAACTGCACGATCCTGGTCCAACTTGATCAATCTCAAGTTCCTCCTTCATCGTTGTCATGTCTGCAACATCCTCAACTATCATGGCTTCCTCTTCCTTTTCAGCGCAATCTGCAGCTTCATCCTGCTCCATTGTCCAACCAAGTTGAAGAAGTTCGTCTTCAACATTTCTTTCCAAGACTTCAAGTTTCTCTCAAATCTGTGGGTTCTCTTCTTTCATCCGCTTCAACCTATATAAGGTCAGCAAGAGCTTCCCTTCGCATTCTTCCAAACTCACCATATCTTGTCGTTCAGCTTGGCCCAAGCAAGACGCTTCACCTTTGCTAAACCTGTCATGAAGTATTACACTTCTCTTTGCAAACCTGAATCACCCTTCAGATTTCTTCACCATTCACCAGATTCTTCCTGCAAAACTGAACTAGATCTTGATTCCACTTGTCAACGATATCAGCTTCCTTCACTTGCACTCCACCTGAATCAGCTTTGATACCACTTGTCACGCCCCTACACTGGCGGTAATCTTCCAACCGCACTATAGCGAGGTGCAGCACCACCGACCACTTTCTTTTCACCAATACTTATGACCATGGACTACGCCTAACATTCGTACTTAGTTTATTTTTCGTTACCAAGTATTAGTTTGTCCTTTATACAAGATGAAAACCATGAACATTGATCATAAACAGCAATACATAAACAATTGCACAACAGTATAAAGGGAGGGGCAACTCCCCGATGTGAGTTTGCTCTTATATCAATATATATAATCTTCGGTTTTTACAACATAAGCTAAATCTTGGAGGAAACCCCAAATTTACACTTAGCCAAATTTTCACAATTTCGGCAAACTCGGTTGCCCAGCTCATCGGCACCTTCGAACGGTCGCCGCATGACTCGCCCAACACTTCGTTCACCCATTGCACATTCCATGTCGTTTGCCTAACTCAGGCGCGCTCATCGTCCCTGTGTCACCCACCTTGGGCGCCCTCTGCACGTCCTCGTCGCACCTCCATTTGCCAACCCACACTTCACCTTCTTTTCCACCCGACGCCCGGCATAACCAACCGCGAGTCGCACCTCACCCGATTACCAACTCGTTCAGCTCGTGCACAGCGCGCCCAAGTTGGGTTGCCTGTTCCACACAACCAACCTTTACACGGTTCATTCAGCCCGTGCAGGGCGCGCACAACTCAGGTCACCCGTCCGCATGACCAACACTTCACCCGTTTCCCCCGTGCACAGCGCGCCCTACCCAGGTCACCCGTTCCACATGATCAACCCCGCCCGGCTGTCCTACGCTATTCACCCAACACCCTACCCAATCGCCTCCCGAACACTGCATTTCCTCCGCCTAGTTGCCTTCACCCGTTCTACTCGTCATGCAGGCACATCCGCACTCCTCACCGCAGAACCTTCACACCTTTAGCTCGCACTTCCAAATGACTTGCGAGTTCGATTGTTGATGCTTTCCAACTTCATGTGTCCCCAAACTTATACACTAGCTCGCCCTTCGTTCATGTGCCCGGCCGACCTTCCACTTCATTGTTTGTCCATCAGCGTAACACACAAACACTATGTTAGCCCGCTCACTCGATCGTTCGGCCGCTCACCCGTTCCATTAGTTCACCTGTCGGCCCGCCCATCGGTTGGGGCACCCAGGACCGCCCACACGGGTATAAGTCTCTATGCTCCATTACTCATCGCACTTCACTTTTTCCAACTCGCATGACCTCCACCGTGGCCATAGCTCACCCGTCCGCACCGCAAGCAACCCTGCAGCTCGTGGTCCTCACAAATAAAGTCTTAATGACTCTATTGTGCCTGCTACCTTCTTCTCATTCTCATACCGTGTGAAAGTTACCAGCAGGGTTTTTCACAGGGAAAGTGTCCGACAACAAACAATTTCCAACGTCCTTCTATGTAAACGGAGGCGGAGAGATCATTACATATATTGCGAAAAGAATTTAATATATATACATAAATATTAATTGATACGTATATACATAAATTAGAAAGTAAGCCTAAGGAGTTGGTTAATTAATTATGGGAAGGGAGGAAAAAAAAATTTCTCAATTTAGTTTATACACAAACTCATTGAAAAATGGAATGTGATTATGCTTTTTTGTTTTTTAAAGTTTGTGTAAGATATTTAAAAAAGGAAAAAGTAAAGTTACATTTATTATTCAAAAATGAGAGAGGATAAGGGGATATTCATGAATACTTATTTTTAATGCATAGTTTAGCCGTTTTAACGCAAATGTTATGAAGGTTTAAAAGGAGAAGATTGTATTATTGAATAACTTTTTTTTAATAGGTAAAAGATATATAGTTTGATTTAATATTTATTGAATAAGGGTAAAAAAAGATTCGATGAGTAATAGAAATATATCAAAACAAATTTTAGATTAATGAATGTTAATAGGTTTAAAGACAATAGGTTTTCATTATGAAGATTAGAGGTGAGGAAAAGGTTGTTTGGAGTATTGAAAGTGAAAGGTATTTTAATAAGGTTTCATGTCTATGGTTAGATTTTAGGATTATGAATGGAACTTGATTTTGGTTAGCTAGGTTTATATTAGGAAAACAAAGAAATAAATGTTTTAAGAGTATTTAAGAAGGAGAGAATCTTGTTTGTGTTGGGAGAAGACATTGTTATTAAGGGAATCCTTCCCCTAAACATAAAATCCCTAATAAGATGTTTCATTGAAAATTGTGTATCCATAGTTCTTTAGCATTTATGGATAGAGAAGGTTTGGTAGGTCTTATTGTGTGTTTTCTAGAGTTCCATATCCTCACTCAAGATTGGCCAGTATGGAAATGGATCAAGGGTTCCTTATTTTTTTGGCTCTATACAAGTGGTCACCATGTTTTGACTCTATGAAGGAAACAAATTCTTCACAACTGATCTCAATTAACTTACTTGGACTCCCCATGGAACACTATAATAAATAGGAAATGAGGGTAATTGGAAATGGTTTGGATTCATTCATCCACTTGGAAGAGAACATACAATGTGTACATGGGGTACTTATAACCCATTAGCTTCACCATCATGGATCCTCTACAAAAATTGTGAAAAAATTACTTCTAATTTTAGTTCCTTTGTCTTCTACAAAGATCTATATTCTTGCAATGGCTACAAGTCCTCCATTCTTAGTGTAAGTTGGTTCCAAAAAATTATACTGATATGCGTAAGGTTCAAATGAGTTCCTAGTAAAAGCCAATCCATCGTGCATGTTGTTTTCATAAAAAAGGATCCTTGTGGATATAAGATAATTGGTTCTTTGTTGTTGATGCAATCTAAGTGTAAATTTTTGTATCTACTAATGAATAGCAAGCATAGGGGGATGGCTCCTTTTCATATTTGGTTCCTTAGTTAACTCCTTGCTTGTAATGCCAATTAAGTATATAGATATCTATTTCACATAAGCACTACATATTTGTTTGGAAGTTGAATCTATCATCTACCTTATAACACATTCAACACAAAAGCCAAATAAAAAAACCCTCCAATCAAATTATCAATTAAAGGTGAGCTTGTGCTTGAATTGTGCCTACACAACACTCATAGATAGCGTCACAAGAAGTATATACACTTTATTGTTTTTAAGTGCTTACATCGCACTTTACTAAATGAATTCTCTACCATGATAGCACTCAGTGATCATATATGTGTACACATAGCTCTAGTGGTAAATTTTTCCAACATTGACATATGAATAAATATACATGCACTAGTAGAAAACGAGAAATTAGTGACTACGTCACTAAAAAATCCAGTCACCGCAACTTTTCCAAGTGAAATACTACAAAAAATGAACAATCTTAAGTGACCCAACTAAAAACAACTAACATAAACAACTAATCTAGTCCTGGGTTAAAATATATGACTGGCTAATAAGTGATACAACTAAAATTGTCTAACATGAATGACTAATTTAGTCTAGGAACAAAAATATGACTACCTAAAAAGTAATACAATAATATGAATCAGTCATTTATGTTAGTCATTTTAGTTGTGTCACTTCACAATCTAAACTTAGATTCAAACTCTACTACAAAAAATTCATTTAGGGGAAGTTTATCTTGCAACGTGCTTGCCAAAACCACCTCTAAAAGTTTTTTCAGGGTTTTACAAGTAGTTTTTGAAACCGCCCCACCGAAATTCATGAAAATTTGAACTACTAGGGTGGGTTTTCTAACAACTACCTCTTAGAAACTTAGAGGTAGTGGTCAAAAGGTGGTCATGGGAACACTTATAGTGGTCAAACATGTGGCGCACATAACACCCCCCATGTGCACACGCACATGTCTAGTTGAATCCCACCTCCATTTTGTCTTTTAGGCAGCTTGTCAATGAAATGTTTACTCGCCACCTTAAGGTAGTCCCATGGACACCTAGAATCAATTATTAAATGTGTGATAGATATAAAATCCCTTACACAAAGATATACTCCAAAGTCAACTTCCATATGTCTCTTGTAGCTTGTAATATTTTATTGTAAAATCTAAAAAAATTTAAAACAAATAATGAAAAATAATGATTTTCTCACTATTAAGAAAGTTCCATTATCATAAAAAATTATTTCAATAACTTAAAATTAAAATTAAAAAATATTTAAAAATAAAATTCCATTTTTTCATAATCAACTTTAATCTTAAAATTATTATTATTATTATTATCCAATTTTTAGGGTCACGGTCAAGCCAGATGCCAAATTAGTGTATGCAACCCCTTTGTTTTTTGGACATGGGACCCACCTTCGTGTAGCGATTTGAGTGTTAAGTCTATGAAGACATACATACTCTACACCCACTCAAGTTGTATTATTGTAAAACAAATCCTATCAAGATGGTTATGAAAGCATTCCAATACACTAGACAAATATACATATATATAAGTAAACTTACCAAGTTTATTGTTGTGTTACATTATATGTAAAGTTAGTTTGTTACTTGAAGTTCATGAAGTGAAACTTTTAAAAATTTATTGAATTTGTTAATAAATAAGAAAAAATACATGATGCATTTTTATATTTTACTTCAATGAAGCAACATAGATGATGAGAAGGGAAAGGGATTACTTTTGAATTTTGAATGCAGAATACAAATTAGTATCGTTCAATTCTATCCAACTATGCAATGTAAAATCTATCAAACTTTAGCATCCACACTTTTTATTCCCCAGTGGTGGTTGATGGTGATATACAACGCCACATTGATTCTTGAACCTTCCTGAAGAAATAAACAAATGGCAAGGGAAACTACTATGGTGTGTGAAGTGTACAGTCTGTTAAATATTTGCATCGAGTGACATCATATCTCTATGATGGTTTGGTACATTCAACAATGGTTATGATATCACCTCTTGATGCCAAAATGACTTATCATGCGTGCAGAGAGTTTAATTCCACTTCACATATCTCTATGATGGTTTGGTACATTCAACAATGGTTATGATATCACCTCTTGATGCCAAAATGACTTATCATGCGTGCAGGGAGTTTAATTCCACTGGAAATGGGTAACTCGAGCATTATTTATAGAGAGTGGGATGGACTGGTCCATAGGAAAGGGAGTCTGAAGCACCTAGTGGAGAGCATTATTGTAAAGCAGGAAATAAGGGTTATGATGCAGGAGGTTCATCATGTTGATATTCATGGTAGTGCAACTACACTCTCTTATTGGCCTAATGTTTGGCCTTCTCTAGCTCTGAATAATGTGGGATGTGGGCATATCAATTCATGTCTCATGGGGATCCTCCCCTCCATCAGAATTTCTTTGGACAACTCAATATCTAAGTTCCTCTACCACCTCTCATTTCAATTCCTTCTTGCTTAAAGGTTCAACGACATCATCAGAATTCACTAATTATCCTAGTGCAAACCTCACCAGCACAGAATTTCAAGGGTGGCCCTCTTAGTCGATTTGAAATAGTTACATATACGTGACCCAACTTCAGCCTCATTCCAACTCCCTTTTTTGGTAGTTTTATCCCTCAGAGGCACTCCATCAAAGGAGAAAAATGCCACCCCAGTTAAATTTTTCTCTCCTTCGACACAAGGGTGTCTCTCTTTGGATTCTTAGATTGTGGAACATGTGGACTAGTCATCTGCAGTGAAAATATAAAGATACAATTCTCTCAAGCATCCAATTTATTTCCCCCCAAAGAAGTGGGCTCTCAGACCTCCCAACAAACAAGGAATTGCTTCGAAACCTAGTAAGAATGTGGCTTAAAAATTAGCAATCATGCCTAGTCTCACCACAATCATCGTCCAGAGGGACATGTTGATTTTTTATCAACAGTCGGGCACCCAATATTTCCCTTTGATCTAAGGCATTGTAGTTGTGTGATACACCTCTTTATCTGGCATAGGGCTGGTGGAAATTCGCTTATGGTTTCTAGTCTACTTGTCAACAAACAACAAACTTGCTGGCTTCAGTGCAGAAAAGAAGGGCGGTCTTTGGACTTTGGTCTCTTCGTCAACCAACAACGGCATAGCATAGGACAATGTGATGCTTATTTCTCCTCACTTGTGATCTTTGTTCCAATTATTGTGCCCAACATCATTGTGAATGTAATATGTGGGTCTATCCACAGTCGTGTTTTAGTCTTTGATGCAACATCTTTTGTCTTATGAATATATCTATCAGCACTACAATGGGGTAGTAGTAGGCTTATCAGTGAAGGGTCGTTGTTTCAATGGCATAAGTCAATAACAGTAGTCTAAAATTTTGTAACTTTCTCTCAGACATGCAAGTCAAAACTAGTATGCAAAACTTGAAGCCACTAAACTTGTGTTATTGGGCCAACTCCCAACAGGGTGGCCAATAGCAGTAAGGGAAAATGTATGTAATATTTTCTGGCAGTAATACAAGTCGAGCCTTTACACTAAAAAACATGCACACTTTTTATTTTTTATTGGTTTTCATGCGGAAACGCCTAAAAGGAAAAACTACGATGCAATTGTATTAAACATTTCATTTTTTAATTAATGAGCTATGTATGTAATAATCTAGATACATAGGCTATAAAGAAAGAATATTTTATCTATAAACTACAAAAATATACATATTTACAACTAAATTTCCGTTATTGGTTTTTCAAACCCCAGTGGTTTCAAAAGAGGTGGGGGCTCCACATTTATCCTCCATCGTGAATTTTTCAAGAGGTTGTTTCAATAAACCACGTTAATGTAGAATCCCTCTTTGTTAAACTTCGAGAGGGAAAGGGGGTTTGCATTCTGTCAATCTGGGCATAAAATAGTCTGTGTCATTGATTGTTGGTAAAAAAAAGTTCCATTTACCAAATCGATGTATCGTATGAAATTTTGTTGCAACCAAGGCTTCAAATGCCACCAAATTATGTGGGTTATATTTATGTCCCTACATAGTTCATTCCAATACACAGCACTCTCATGTCAATGGTTCTTCGATTTATTCAACTAGAAAGTTGGTTTTGGTCATAGGTTTGCATGCCACTGAATTGTGTGGATTTTATTTGTGTCCTTACATAGTTCAATCCAATTTTTAGCACACTCGTGTCAAGGATTCTTCGACTTCTTTTACTGTAAAGTTGGTTCTAGTCATAGGTTTGCATGCCACCTGATTGTGTGGGTTGTATATGTGTCCTTACATATTTTAGTCCAATTCACAAAACACTCATGTCAAGGGTTCTTCAATTTCTACGACTGTAAAATTGGTTCCGGTCATAGATTTGCTACTATGCTTACTAGTATTTTCCTTTGCTACCATCATCAAAGCCAAGGATTTGAAGAAGAGTAGTGCTACAAGATCTCAGAAGCTAATGGCATTTCAGGCGTTGGACTTGACTTGTGAAGATGTCCTAGAATGTTTGAAAGAGGAGAATATTATGGGGAAGGGAGGAGTAGGGGTTATGTACAAGGGTTTGATGTAGAGCAAGGAGGAATTTGATGTGAGGGGTTTCCTGAGATTGGAAGAGGGTCTCTTCATGAACACGGGTTTGCTGCAGAGATACAGACATTGAGAAAGATTCGACATCGCCATATAGTAAGATTGTTGGGGTTTTTCTCAAATCAAGAAATCAATCTACTTGTTTATGTCTACATGCCAAAATGGATCCTGGGAGAGTTACTGCATGGGAAGAAAGGTGGGAATTTACAATGGGCTACCAGATACAATATTCTTATGGTCATGATTCTTGTAAAATAAATTAAAAGTTCCTAATTGACAAGGGAACTATTAACAACAAAGGAATGATTCCTAAGGTCATAGTTCATGAGGGTCAAAGTTCTCTAGGTCATAGTTATTATACGTCATAGTTCATAAGGGTTAATGTTCTCAAGTTCATAGTTCTTGTATGTCATAGTTACTATGGTCATATTTCTCATGGGTTGTATTTTCTATTGGTTAGAGATTCCAATGATAAGAAATCTCATAAAATTTCTTCAATGAGAGTCAATGAAGTGCTTGTTGGAAAATGAGGGAGGGAAATATAAATAGAGAGAGAGAGAGAGAGACTAGAAAATGTGTAAATGGAAATAGAGAGATAGAGGGTGTTGGGAATAAATTATTCATAATGGTATAAACAAAAATTACATCCATACGATTCCATTCAATCAAATTCCACAATACTAGGGTTTTCAAAGTCCATAAGAGTAGGGTTTTCAAATTGCACAAAACTAAGGACTTCAAATTTCACTTCAATATACATTGACAAACATCACCAACTTGTGATGTAATGTAAATATGGTTTGTTTGCTTACATTGTCTAATTATGCACTCAAATTTGAACTCGCTATATTAGAGTTTCCACATTCCACATTGACAGGGTTTTCAAATTCCACAAAGTTAGGGTTTCCATAGTGCATAAAGTTAAGGTTTTAAAATTGCATAATGATATTTCTTAATAACACACATACACTTTTGATCCATGCTAAGCAGGTAGCCTAGTTTGGGCCTTACAGAGCCTAGACAACTAGGAACATGTGTGCATTCCTAAGGATAGGCACACGTTCTTGTGGGCATGTATTCCTCATGATAGCCCCTTTTTCACTTCTGGGGTCATTATTCTTGTGCAGGTTACCTTAGTTTATTCTCACTAGATTTTCCAATTATGCATAATGCTTCTCAATGTCTCATTATAGAATTTCTCACAACATTCCATCATACACTTCATGCTAGGTGTTTTCTCATTAGGCTACATTGTTTATTTCTTTTTCCACATATGAAGTCATTGCCACACATATGTGATTCCACAACCACTTTCCACATTCTTATTTACAATATACAATAGAGTGCTAAGTTATTTCATCATGACTATTCCCTAATTACAAAAGTCTCCATCATGTTCTGGTTGATTTCTTACACTTGTTTGAGAAACTTTCACACATTTAACTTTATGTATCCATTTATTGCTCTTTTATGTTCATATCATCATTCTAAATTGATCATGTTTATGAGTGTCGCAATAGGTTATCATCGTTCATTTCTTAAAACCCCCATTTCTTTATACTTATTTTTCTATCTTCTCATAAGTTTTGTATTCTTTGAGGGGTAAGTTTCTTCCAATTTTGACTTCATTCGTATGTAATTTAGAGAATTGTGATACTATTTCTCATCTATAATTTCTCTTGAATCAGATTGAATTATTATATTGTTCGTTATCTATCTCAATGATTTCAGAGTGGAAGAATTACATGAATGAGCTTGTAGGGTATTGTTTATCAATGGGTCCCAATTTGGAAAATTTGGGTATGAAATCTTCGAGAGCCATTTGAGGCATTAAATGAATTTTTTTGGAGTAAAAAAATTATCGCTTGTGCGAGACCATCCGGTACTCAAAGTTTGTATGCAAAATTTATGCCTCTCGCAAGTTGATCTACCATACTGACCGCCATGGTACAAGTTAATGTCACGTTAATCCCTGTTACTCATGCATATTGGGCTAGCCATGTATGGAATTTCAAAAAGACTCTAGAAGGTCCAAAATTGTAACTCTAATTAAGGGTTGAGGGAGTCAAACCTTTCATATAGTTAGATATTGGGTTATGTTAAATACTAGGCCACTAGGAGGAGTAGGGGTTCCATTTCATGCTATTATATTTTCTTCCATATTTGAGCAAAGCAATTGGGAGTGGGATGTTAGAGAGAAAAAAGGGGCTTAAGATTTTGTAGCAACTTTACAAGGCATAGGTCTTAGGAAACTCTATAGAGAGTACCTCTTTCTTTGTATCTACACATTTTTCCATACTAGAGAATAGAGATCAAAGAAACCTCACCTTCTAGCTAGGTTTCTCCCGTAAGGGTTTCCCAAGGAAAAAATTGTGCCTATTTTGGTTAGTGTGTGTATGTATTTTCAGTCTATATTGCTTGCATTTCAGGTAATTTATATTTAAGCATACAAACAATAAATAAAGAATCTGAGATCTAAAAAGAATTAACATTCACATTAAAAGTTTCAATATTTTATTGAGATCTATTATGGTGAATTGTTCCAATGGAGTAACCACGACAATTCACTGATCATCTCCACATATTGCTTGAACGACTAGTGTCTTCTTTACTACCACATGTTACGACGACCAGTTTAACATATTATGTGATTGTATGTTACTTTATCTTTGATGTTATTTTCTTAATGTCGATGGTTATGCTTTTATGTCGATTATTCCCATCTTCAAAATGCAACATCCTCAAAGCAAGACAATGTAATAACCATTAATTAGGAGTTAGGCTCAACAGTTATCTCGAATTCATTTTATATTTGAACCCATCATTCATATCAACTGGAATTGCATTTTCAAACTATGCCATGATCGCTAGGTTGTTACTTTCATTAATAGTATAAAAGTATTCTATTATGAGGACAAGTATAAAAGACAATCAATACATAAAATAATTATTAAAAATTATTTTCCCACACATTACAACTATTTATTGGTGGTATCTATATTCCCTCACCCTTGTAGTACTAATAAGGTTCCAAATTCCTTTATCCTCCCTTAATTAATTATAGAAACCTCATTATATCTAAAATGTAATAATAAACTTTTATATTCACGTAAAGTTACTCATATTCATGAAGTTATATAATTTATATTTACTTTTGTTTTTTGAATGGTTATACACATTTATCAATAACCAAATTATCATCATCATAACTTAGTCCACAGTAGTAAATTTACTATTTTTATAGAAAGATACATCACAATAAAGATAAATGTAAAAGTATCTCCCAAAAATTTCATATGAAAATATTAACTTCTTATATATTAATTTGTTACATGTCTTAATTTTTTGAACTTGTTATAGAATATTTGAATTCATTTTAATCATTCTTCCAAATTGTGGAATGCACAATTCTCTATCTTTAAAATGTTGTTTTTAAACCATTTCACTAAATTATATCTTTAACAAATATCATATAAAGACATTACAAATTAAATAAAAATAGAAATAAAATAAATCTCATACAAAAATATTATTAGTTATAAGTAATTTTTTTTCCTCTTTTAATTTTGTTTCAATATTTTATTTAATCACTAGATATGTAGGAGTTAGATGTTAGACATAAATATTTTCTAAATTCAATTTTATATATATATATATATATATATATATATATATATATATATATATATATATATATATATATATATATATAGTTTGTTTTTTATTAATAAAATTACGAACATTTTTTTAGATAAACCATCCTAAATCCATCTTAATCTCGATCTATCAAGCATTAAAAGGGATCAAATCTATTGAGGTGAAAACCTCTTTTTTGAGTGAAAAACTTGAGTAATGGTTCTCACCTCGAGATATTTGATCCCTCTCAGTGCTTTATAGATCCAAGGTTAAGATGGATCTAGGCTAGTTATATAATATCTATATTTGTATCTATGTGTCTCTTTCTTATTCACTCTCTCTATCTCACCCCCCAAATATACACACCCCTCTCCATATCTCTCTCTCTCTCTCTCTCACTCCCTCTTCCTTTCCCTCTCTCTCTTCCCCTTCTCTCCCTCTCTCTCTATCCTCCGTCTCTTCCCTCTCTTTCTCCTCTCTTCCTCACTCTCTCTCCATCTCTCCCTTGTCACTCCCACTCTCTCCCCCTCCAACTCCCTCCCTCTCCCTCTCTTCCTCTCATTCTCTCTATTGAGTCCTATATCTCTCCCTTTCTCTCTCACCTCCCTCTATCTTCCACCCCCATCACTCTCTCCCTCTCTCTTCCCTCCAAATTTGTCACTATCTCCCTCCCTCTCTCCTTCTCTCTCTCTCTCCCCTCCATCTATGTGTCTCCCTATCTCTCCCTTCTCCTTCATTCCCTATCTCTCTCCTCTCCTCTTCTCTCTTTTCCCTCCTCTCCTCTTCTCTCTCTTCCCTCCTCTCCTCTCTCCCTCACTCTCTCTCCACCTTTATCTCTCTATGTCTCCGTTCTTTCCTCCCACTATATCCCCCTCCAACACCATATATATGTCTATCCCTCTCTCCTTCTCTCTCTTTCTTCCTCTCTCTCCCCTTCTCTCCCTGTCATTCTCACCTCCCTCTCTCCTCTTTCCCTCCCTTCCTCTCTTTCCCTCTATCTCACCTCCCTCTCTCCCCCTCCCCCCATCACTCTCTCTTTCTCTTTCTCTCTCTCTCTCCACCCTCCAACTTTGTCACCCTCCAACTTTGTCACCCTCCAACTATGATCTCAAGAGCTTTAATTGATATGTACTATTCCCTAGAACTATGACCAACAAGTGAAGGTCATAGTTCCTTTGTTTGTAAGCATTCCTTCATCATATTTCTTATGGCCATAGTTCTTAGAGTTCTTGATTGACCACCCAACAAAGGTTAAATTAATAAATACTCTAACAATTCGAGCTATAATTCTTTTAGATAAGGAATAACTAGAACATGAAATTAACCATCTCAAAAATATTTTATTAAATAATGGATAAATTGAAAAAATAGATTTTGGAATCAATTTAACAAGAACTATGATTTTAAGAACTCTAGCCAATAGGAACTGTAACCCATAGTAACTATAACCAATGGGAACTATTACCATAGTGACTCTAAGTGGAAAGAACTTTGATCAATGAATGAATAAGATGATTATAGGTCAATGGTCATAATAGTTCATTGATCAAAGTTTCGAATTGAGAAATTCCCTATAAATAAGGCTAATAAACATTGGTCATACTTCCTATGAGTTAAGGTTCTTATGTGACAAAGGAATTATTCCCTAGAATTATGACTGATGAAGAAATGCCATATTTCCATTCACAATCAAGGTTGCCACGTCATTTTTCTTGTGGTCATGGTTGTTTCCAAATAATGTTATCATTAGTCAAAGTTCCTCATTAACAAGGGAAATATGACCTTTGAATCTATGAAAACTAGAGGAATTGAAGGTTTTAACACTTGTACAGAAATTACCTACAAATGAATTCTTAAAGAAAGAAAAATATACAATGGTGAGAAAATAAAATACACACAAAGATTTTTCTCCCAAAACCCAAAAAAGGGATAACCATATTGATTTTTCATTATATTCATTTCAATGTTAAAATAAATTATGTACATGTCAAATCATTCATAAACCCCCAATACATTAACCATGGATTAGAACATAATTGTAGTTCCCTTTACCAAATCTACAAAATATCATGGGTAAAACCATCATATACAAACCCATGGGTGGGTCCACACACCATCCTTAGGTCTTCCCCCGTCCTTGGGTCCATTGCCATCCATGGTCCACCCAACCATCCTCAGGCCTGCATAATTTTATTTTTTTTGGACGAACCCCTCGACAAGGGGGTTTGTTTCCCTCTTGTAATCCCCCCGGCATGGGGCGCTTTCACCCCCCTTATGAATCCCCCGCTAGACCCTGCGCACCACGACAATGCCTAGTGCTAGTCATGCAAAGAATATAACACATACCCAACATTCTCCTCTTATTATCTTCTTTGCAGACAAGGGGTCGCAAGAGTACGCAAGTAATCAATCCAGGGTTGTAATGCCCATTGCTTCTCTACACCAAGAAAAATTTTCAATGCTCACAAAATTTGTCAATGCATCTGTAATATTCTTCAATGTTTCCACCTTTAATAAGAACACATTTTTGTCTTCAACCATATCCTTCACAAAGTGATACTGGACACCAATATGTTTTGTCTTTGAATGATAAGCATGGTTCATTTCTAAGAACAATTCACTTTGGCTGTCGCAATCTATCTTTATAGCTTGTTGTACCAACCCCATACCTAAACACAATATCTACAACCAAACTGCTTCCATGCTTGCATGAGAGGTTGTCATGTATTCAACCTCTAGAGTTTTAAGTTCCACTACATATTGTCTCTTGCTTATCCAACTGACTTCTCCTCCAAGTAGGTTAAACACACACGCACTTGTAAATATTCTCTGATCCAAATCGTCAACCTAGGCTGCATAAACAAAGATGCATATATCCAACACTCTATCCAATTCTAGTCTTCCTTGGTAGCACAAACCATAATCACTAGTGCCATGCCCTACTTTACTATTGTCCAATGCTCCTTCCCTAGTTTTGACATAAACCTTCTCAATACTCCCATTGCATGTGTAATGTCTGGTTTGGTACATACCATTGCATACATCAAACTAGAAACTACACTTGAATATGAAACATGGACACGCCCTCTTCCTCTTCCTGTTTCCTGGGACACTATTCTGCAGATAGCTTTACACCTACAAGAATAGGAACCTTCACTGGTTTGCTATCCTGCATATTAAAATTTTGCAATATTTTCTCGACATACTTCCTCTAGTTTAATGAGAGCTTCCTCTTTTCTTGATCTCATTTAATTTCCATGCCCAACGTTAATTTTGCAACACCAAGATCCTTCATGACAAATTTAGAGGAAAATTGGGTCTTCACATCCTAGATAGTTTCTTTATCATTTCTAATTAGCAGTATATCATCCACATGTAAGACCAAATAAATATCACTATCACCAACTATTTTAAAATACACATAGTGATTCGCTTTGCTCCTTGTGAATCCAAGTCCATGCATATATGTATCAAATTTCTAATAACACATCCTTGGTGATTACTTTAACCCATAGAAATACTTATTTAACATGCATACTCGTTCTTTCTTACCCTTCAATGCAAAGCCTTCGGGTTGCTTCATGAAGATCTCTTATTCCATATCCCCATGTAGGAATGATGTCTTCACATCCATTTTTTCTACCTCAAATTATAAAGTAGTAGAAACATATAAATGTAATACAATAGAATCTAACATGGAAACTGAGAGAAAATATCACCAAAATCAATTCATGACTCCTATGAATAAACTTTCACTAATAATCGAGCTTTGTACTTCCCCACTTTGCCTTCAACATTCATCTTCTTCTTAAACACCCATTTGTTGCCATTCGGTTTTCTTCCAGCTAGTGGGTCTACCAGATCTCACACATCATTCTTGTTTAGGGTTGCTATTTCTTCCATCATGGCCTTCTTCTAGAGTTTTCCATCCTTTGAATCCACTACCTCCCTGATAATTCTAGGATCGTCATCAGTAAAAAATAAATAAATATTTGAACTAAAATTAGATGGACTATAACTCTCTAGCTTTCTTCTTTCTTGAAATAATCTCCTCAAAACTGGAGTGTGTGATTCTTCCTCTTCTGATTCCTATTCTCTTATAAAGTTTGAATCATCCTCATTTAATCCAAACTCTATATTCTATCATTCATTTTCCTTTGATAGGACATCATGTTTCATAACATCCTTCACATCTCTAAGTACCACATCATGATAGTACAAAACCTTCCTAGTTTCTGGGTTCCAAAGCTTGTAACCTTTTAAACCATCTTTACACCAAATAAATATGCACCTTTCAGATTTACTATTCAACTTGGTTCTTTTCTCCTATGGAACATGTACATATGCATTGCAGCCAAACACCTTGAGATGTGAAAGAGAGGATTTCTTACCAGTCCATACTTCATGTGTATTTGTATCCTCCAAAGCTGATGAAGGTGGCCTATTAAACAAGTAAAATGCGGTATCCACTTCCTCTACCCAGAACTCCTACCCTAATCAAATGCCACTAATAATGCTTCTTTTATTTTCCATCAATGTCCTATTCATCCTTTATGTAACTCCATTTTATTGAGGTGTGTATGGACTAATATTCTACCATGCTATACCACACTTCTTTCAAAACACTTTGAATTCCTTCTTGCAGAACTCTCCACTATTATTTGTCACCATGATCCAGGGGATTAGTAAAATTATCAAAATTCAAAGTGTTCAAAAGTGCTCGAAACCAGTGCCAAACTGAATATCTCGTTGTCCTCTATCCAACACAACTCGTTTCACTCAAAACCGATATCGTATGCTCTCGATATCGCGTTCTGACCGATTTGTCAGACAACTAAAATATTTGTAATATGGATTACAGGTACACCTAGTTAGCAGTCCATACGCTAACTAGGAAGGTGACGGGTAGTTGATTGTGTGTTTGGGGGCCAATGGTTTTTCACCATGTGTCTCAATCTGGTTGGTTGAAATTTCTTGGTTTTTAATTGGTTATGGGGTTATTGATGTGGTCCAATGATGGAGGGCTGCGTGGGCGAATGGATAGCTGCCACGTGGCCTCCAGACTATGCAATGAAATTTTGTATGGGGTCAAAGCACCCCACAGGAATCAAACTCAAGACCTACCACGTGGCAGCAACAAGCCATACCGTCGCGCTATTCATTTGTTTCTTACCCATAGTTTTCATGGGTTATATTTAAAGTGGTAGCGCAAATGTAATGGGGGAAGGGGCTAGGGCTAAACCCTAGCCCATGGCCACACCCCACACCACAAGATCGTGGCAGAGGGAGCCTAGGGCTAGGGCTTAACCCCAACCCACAGTATCGGCGCCCACACCATGAAACCACATCGGAGCCATAACACAAAACCGTAAGCGAAGAGTGGAGGGGCCCAGCCCCAAGCCACATGCGACCAATACGACCACCAACGTGGAGTAGAATGGGACTTAGCCCTAGGTGTTTGCAGCGTGGCCAGTGCTGGGTCATATAACCCGTAACATGACTGCAACCTGCAGAGTTTTGGGCGCATGCACAAGGTGGTTACCAAGCCCAGGTGTTATGGGTGCATATGACCACGATGCAACGTGTTGGGGACCCAGCCAGCGGGGGCGGGCGGTTAACCCCGACCCCTAGGCAAGTGGCCTCCATATGACCATAAATTTCAGAATTGGGAGGTTAATGGACAGTTTAATTGCCCGACAATTTAGCTCGTCAGGCAGGATTGTAGACTAGGCTTGTCTGCCAGTTCCGGGTTTGGGGCACTCAAGCCAGGTTTGGGTCGAATTGGAGGATGGCTAGCTATGGAAATTAGGAAAAACTTGTAACAAGCATAACTTTCTCATTTTTTGGCCAAATGAGGTGCATAAAGAACCCAAAGGGGGGTTTTTTACAGTTATGGATCCATTGGAGACATTTTTTTTTCATTTTGAGCATTTTAAAGCCATGAAAACACAAATTTGAGCACTTAATGAAAGAGGCCCTGCATTGGAAGCTGGACCAGGAGATGTAGCCTAGGAGAGGGGTGAACTCCTTTATCATGTTTGTTATTATGTGTTTATGATATGGTATTTTTTCATTGTTTTGGCTGTTAATTAAGTTTAAAAATTATTTGTTTATGGGTTTTGTAACTTGATCCATTACCCAAAATACATAAAATTTCACTTGCAATTTTTATATCACCTTCAAGTTTCATAAACAAATCACATCAACACCTTGATCTTCTTCTCTGTCCAATTTTCCACCAAAGACTTAAATTCTTTAAACTTGTCAAAGTCTTCAGATTTCTTCCTAAGGAAATATATCTATGTATTACTCGATATGTCATCTATAAATGAGACATAGTACATAGAGTTACCTATTTATGGAACCAAAACAAGTCCAAACACATCATTATGCACAAGCTCTAATATTAATTCTACCCTCTTAGCACCAGAGGGAAAACTCAATCGATTTTGCTTCCCATATACATAATGTTCACATAAATTAAAATTCATAGAGAAATTAGACATACATTCTACCATACCATTACCATGTAGTATCCAAAGGCCCTTCTCTCCAATATTCCCTAGTATTTGATGCCATGGCATAACCTTTTCACTAGAGACTATAAGATTTTCTACTCTACTTTTAGGAATGATAGAACTGTTGCACCCATCAATAAAAGTACGACCCATAAGCTTGTATAGAGCTTTGATCTAAAATCCCCTCATTAGTACCAGTGCTCCTCGAACCATCTTGCAAGTATCTTTCTCGAACATTGTCTTTACACCTGCACCATCCATCTTGCTTACATAAATTAGATTTCTGGAAAATCCAGGAATGTGGAGAACACCAGGAAGTGTTCTAATCCTTCCACTTATAAGATTTAGCTTGAATGTTTCTCGCCCTATAATTATGGTCTTCCTTTCATCACCTAGGTAGACATCACCACCATCCTGTTTCTCATATTTGAAAAACGACCCTCTATGGGTAATCATATGAAAGGATGCACCTGAGTCAATCAATCATGCCTCATGATCTATGTACGTACTTGAACAAAAATCCAAGTACATATCCCCACCTTCATCGGAAGTAGTTTTTGCCTTTGCAAAAGGAGCATCATCGTATCCCTTTTCTTTTCAAGAGTCTCATACCCTCGTACCACATATATGTAATATATATCTTCTTATAACTCAAATATATAACTAAATAGATCTCCAACTCTTGAATTAACATATAAAACATTTATATGATCGATGTAACACATTCTCAACCAAAAAGCACACTGACCTTGAACTTTGACAAAGGGTTCTCTTTAAGGAAGGGTCCAACTTACTAGGTCGATTTATTATTATTAGAACAAGATATTTTTTATCTTGTTATTATTAGGGAAGAATTAGTTAAAGATGACCATAATGACTTGCCGAAATTAATGAATATTGACAACCAGTTAATAATTGTTGATAATTAAATAAAAAAAATGGAATATATACTCTAAAATAGCTATGCCTATTAGCATAACTATTAATAATGACGGTAAAATTAAGGAAGCCCTACTCCAAAATAAACACGTCTATTGAATAATTATTAATAGTAATTATTTAAAATAAAGTTATAATTGAGTTGATTTTTATAATATTTTAAATTTTAGCAACTCAAGATGTATCATGTAGTAATTATTTTGATACTTATTATGGATATATACTTATAAAGATTTAAGTTAAAATAAAGTTATAATTTAGTTAGTTTTAATGGTATTATGAATTAATGCTTAGTTGACTAACTATTTAATTTATATCGTCTCCCTGATAAATAGTAAAAAGAAGTAATATATAAGCTAAACATATATACATTTAGAATAATAATATACTTAATCACGGAGATTTATTCTCACTTTGGCATGGATATTCCTACTTTGTAAAAAGACTTTTTTACAATACCATGGGCCAATACCATAGCTTATCGATGTTCCATACCAAAAAAACCATCATTCACTTCATATAACACTTGTTCATATTCCATTTAAAAATAATAATAATCAATTTAGTTAAAAGGGGAAATAACACAACTACTTTTAAGATAAATCTCAATCTTTAATTTGTGTATGCTACTATAAATATTCTAAACTATTTAGTAGAAGTTAAATCTCTACTATCCACTCAATAATTATTGATATATAACTTAAAATTCAAAAAACTCTATTCCAAAATAAACACACATATCCACAATTTATTCAATTTTTTTTAACTATAAACAAATATTTTAATAATAATAAATTTTCAAAATAAATAAATACCATAATAATAAATTTTAAACATCAATATATTTACAAAATAAAAACTCATATTTAATATAAATAATAGTTACATAAAAAAATACCCTACTAATACTGAATCAATAATAATTAATATTTATTTATACTGAATCAACATTAATAATTTAATTTTATAGAACCAAAATTATTATAAATATAAATTTTAAAATTTCAAATTCAAACCATAAAACTAATTTAAATTAAAAATATATTTTTAAACTAATAATATAATTATTATATTAAACTTTTAGTTTTTATATATATTTTTTTATCTTCCCTCATTTTTAGGATAATGATGTCTAAAAAATAAACCATAATATTTATATAACATATAAATAAAATAAATTCTCAACATTCTCGATAAAAATGAAAATTAAAATTTTAAATATATTAAAATCTATATAAATTTTTAAAATTTAAATAATATTTCAAAAATAATTTTCATTTAAATTAAAATATAATTTTAAATATCTAAATAATTTTGACATTAATAAAAAATACATTAAAAATAAAATATTTATAATATAATAAATATACAAAATATGAAATATTTATGTATTATGCATCGAACAAAACATATTTCATTAGTTTATGGAATATTCTAATACAAATTAATAGCGATATATGATATACTTTTGAGGTGTAGTTTAATTGGTTAACATGTGGTGTAGTCTTGGCTAGCTCAGGTTCAAACCTCATGGGAAGATTGAGGATTAAAGTTACTTTGGGGGAATTAAACTTCGAAGAGACATCCCATTAACATGTGGTGTAGTCTTGGCTAGCTCAGGTTCAAACCTCATGGGAAGATTGAGGATTAAAGTTACTTTGGGGGAATTAAACTTCGAAGAGACATCCCATTGTGGGCAATGATTAACATTTTTCCATAAAAAAATAATAATAAAAAACTATTTTTATTTTTAAAATTTCTATAATAAATGAAATAAAACACCCAAATCTTTTAGCATCATTTTTAAAACTTTAATATAATTCAAGATTAGTAAAAAAACATTAGTAAGTAACAAAATGTATATGAAAAAATTCACAATTATATTTTCCCTAAACACATAGGATAAAAGGTTAATTTAAAAACTTCACATAAAAGACTTAGAATACATATTAAATATTGCATTGCATGCACAATATAGAAGCTCAAATGACCATGATAATGATTAGCAATAAGATAATGGTTATCAAACTCTAGCCATAAATCATAAAAAACTTCAAAGTATAAAAAAATATTGATTTAACAGTAAAAGAAACTTTAAAGTATCTAATAATATCCAAAAACTTTAAAGGTATCTAATAATACCCGTTCATTACTCAAATAATTTTAAAAAATACATTTATAAGAGACTATTATTTTTAATTTTTATTTGAAGATAGGTTTTTTTAATAGTTTTTATTGGTACTCATGTTTTATGTTATAATCAAAATTGCTTCCCAAGAGATCTTTTGAAATCCACTAGCTACTTCAAAAAAAATTGTTATTGAATATATTGAAAATATGTAGATAAACTAAATGTGACTATTCAAAATAGTACCTAATATAACACATCATAACCACACCTACCTTATCTCTATTTTGGGACATTTAAATGCACCTTCTTGAAATGGTCAAGAAAATTGATGTTTCCACATTTGTTGGCCATTCTTTCCATGAAAAAATTGGTTTAATGAAATGGTAAAAAAGTTGATGTTACCACATTCGTTGGCCATTTCTTTCATGCCAAATTTGGTAGACAATTACTCTATGGTCAAAGTTCATTGAGATTAGTAAAATTTGTAAAATAATGTGAGAAAAAGTGGAACCATAAAAACTAAAATAGTGAAAGATAACCTTTCTTGATGAGATCCTATTATTAAGCTCCATTGTGAACATTTAAATACAATTGTGTACTAGGATAATTGCCTACTCTTTGTAGTGATGAAACTTAAAATGTAATTTTTTGGAAAACATAAATATTTGAGATAAATAATAAAAAATGAAATTTTAATTACCTCATGGATGTCCTTGATTTCAATCAACTATCCGAATGACTCTACCGTGCCTGCTACCTTCTTCTCGTTCTCGTACAGCGCGAAAGTTACTGGCAGAGTTTTCGGCAGGGAAAGTTTCCGGCCACAAACAATTTCCAACGTCCGTCTACGTAAACGGAGGCGGTGCAATCATTACAAATATTGTGAAAAGAAATTAATATATATACATAAATATTAATTGATACGTACATACATAAACTAGCATTTGCACCTTATGTTGCAAAGGAAACGCCATAAGGCATAGAGTGGGGAAGAATAGCGACATGTGAATGGGCATTGTTGAAAGCAAGGGTGGACGATAATGTGTATTCTGAAAATGGATATTTTGTTATGGTCAACCTAATGCATTCATTAATTAGATGACAACGAAAAAGTTTCGAGCCCAAGCTGAACCAACACAAATCTTTTCTACAAGACTGAAATTGCCTAAATGATTCCTCAATCAATGGAAATTGCCTAAATGATTCCTCAATCAATAGAAATAACCGTTTCCCTCCTCTGATACCTAAAATACATTGTAGGAGACCGATTTTTCAAGTAACTTAATATAACTAGTGATTGCCCCAAAAGTGCAAAGAGAGGCCGATTACAAACAAGTTTTTTTATGTATAAGGTGTTGAGAATGGAGGATCTCGGATTAGACTTTAGTTGGACTCCATTGGTTTGGGAGATGTATCATGTGTTACCATTTGTGCATATTATGGGCATAAAGTTTATTATGATGATGGAGATTATTTTCAACCAGTTGTGGGTTGGCAACAACTTTTGTGAATGCCTTGGGTAAGATTCCATCTTCTGGATAATGGAAATTCCAGTGTCCATTTAGTCTATACTAGAGTACAATGATTGTTGGCAAAGCTAAAGAAACTGTCATCAATATATAGAGCCAATGTAACTCGTAGTCATCAGTTTTTATCCATACAGGGCTATGATTTAAGGTACCAGCCATTTGAGCGGGCAGCTGGTGTATTTGCTAAATAGGGATCATGTTATCCTCGTGGAGTTATTGGTTGTCCTTAGAAAATATAAAGTAGGATTGAGCATCGACTATCTGGCTGGATGGAATTTTTGATAAGTGCTGGCCAATTTTATCTATTGTGTAATCATTTCCCTGATTTAAAGGCTGCTCTGAGTTACTAATAGAGACATTTCTAAAAGATAAGGCTTCGAGAACCTTGCTTTAGTTGGTGGAGGCTTAGTACATTTTCTTCTGAAGCTTTGGCCTCAAACTCGAAAGCTACTTGTAAAGAATTCTCCAAAGCATTTATACTAAGCAGGTCCATTTTTCTTTGGATATTTTGGTTGAGAGTCCTCTGCGAAGTGAGTCGAGGAACTTCCAAGTTCATCACCATGGACTTGAAGCCATCAAAAATATTGTTTGATGCCTTTGACCAGGTACTTGCCTTACGTGAATCCATTGCTTCATGATTTCCTCTGCTTTCCCCTTCAGGTATATAACCTATCTTGCATTTCTTGCTTGAACCATATCAAAGTTTGTGTAGGAGGTGAATTTGAGTTGACTAAGTCTCGTACAAGAGCCCACCGCCATGTTAAGGGTTGGTCGCTCCATACTGACTTCTTTTAGCATCAACTTTTGTGCATCATTCAGTTGTTAAATTTGAAAGAAGGCTTCTCGTACAAGAGCCCACCACCATGTTAAGGGTTGGTTGCTCCATACGGACTTCTATTAGCATCAACTTCTGTGCATCATCCAGTTGTTACATTTGAAAGAAGGCTTCTAGGCTTTGCAATGAAGCATCCAACACTTATATTTTAGGATTGAAAGCTTGATATATAGTTCATATATCAGTGATGTTATTGTCCCATAATACCGTAAGACTGAAAGATTCATATCTGGTTGAAAGATTCATATCTGGTTGGAATTTCGATGATAGTGGTGGCCTCACATTCTGCTGGACTCCACATTTTCTGAAAGGCCGGGAACATATTTTGCATTTTAGATGCAATTGTTGGTTGTCAAATATGTCTTATACATTATTTTTATTGGACTTCATACCTGCAGAGATATTTACTCTTGGCTACTTCCCCAGCCATGATAGAGAAAAGGAGCCCAAACACTTGTGAGGCTTCTTCCTTTGCATAGGTGGTGTGTCAGAATGGGTGCTCTTTTTGGCAGACATTTGAGTAACGGTCTTCCGCCAATATCAGATTCCGGTATGCAAGTATAATTTCAACATAGAATTGCCTACATGAACTTAGACCTGAACATTGCTGGAGAATAGAGACTTCAAAGCTAGTCCTTCAAGCGCATGCAATATAGATTTATTTAGAAAAAGGATGCGTGAAGACAATTGTAATGTTGAAGACAGACTTTGATCACCGTATTGAGGAACTAACATTGTGCCCGAGCCCTACTGGCTTGAGAGTTTTGACAGGGCTTGTGTCCAACTAATATAGTCAATGAAGGTGAGTATTGAATAGGTTCTGATTGGACCACAAAACCATGATGAGTCTCAATGATTCCTCAGCAAGGCATCAACCAAAACAATGCAATGCAGGAATTACACAAGCCTATCGGGATGCTCTCTAAAGAAACATGAAACTTCTCATTGTGTTTAGCAACGTTTCTATTGAAGGTCAAGTTGGCTCATGTAAAGCAAAGGGAATTTTTGCATCTTCAACAACTTCACATTGTCAAAGACAGCCGTATTCTCTTGTCCAATGTAAGAAGAGAAAGAACACTTACAATGCAATATATTCATAAAAACATACTAAGAAATGATAGTTATCAAGATAGAATCTAAATTCAAATGTGGATACCATACAATACCATACAATACAGAAAACAATTGGCCCACAAAACTACAGTTCAGAAAATTCAGGAGTATACATATTATTAAAGCAAAAACATGCACTTCTTCAAATTTATTGAAAAAAAATAGGTATGTAGATAGTCCAGACTAATTTTATCAAAAATTTAATGATTGGATAACATAAACCCCTACAAAAATGCTCAAAGGCCGTTGAGCCTTCTGATGCAATGCCTTCAAGAAAATGTATTTCCTTATCATACACAATAAACTGTACGAAACCCAGCAAAATGTAGCAGGTCTTCTCTAAAGAACATTAGATTTATTATTGAGATTATTACAAGTTTGATTTTAAAAAGTTGATAGCCATCACACTATTTTCTTGTGCTTGGTGGGCGTATGTATTTGTTTGCGTGTGTTGTGATTCTACTTTTGATAATGCAGGTCATGTAACCTGTTCTAGGTGTTCTGGAAGTAAGAAGGATATGCACAGACATTAGGTACACCCTTTCAAGTTGAAAAATAAAAATTAAATAAGAACATAGAAAACAGAGAATATATGACTAAATACCTAGTGGAATCTACTTATTTAGTGTGTTGGCTCGGTTGGCATGCTTCATTTGAGTGTAGCTTTGTTTATGAAGGTCTAAGCAGGCCTTTAAGGTGCAGGCAACAGTTTCCCAACTACAAATGCAGTCTCCTCGAGACTTCACACATGAACAAAATAGACAAACCTCTCTAGGCATCAGCAGCAGCATAGTCTCTTGAAATCTCCCATGGCTATCTCCTAAACGAGGGAGTAGTGACAAGCATTGGCAGGACAGGGAGAAGAAATGGGAAAATATCATATTCATTGGTGGCTTGAAAGCTAAAATGCATTTTCTTAAGAATTCTTTAGGGTTTCTTGGGAAGATGATTTTTTTTGGGTTAAAATTGGATTTGGTTTGGTTCAGTTTTGGACAAACAATAGATTGAATTATTTGGCTGAACCAAAGTTCTTCTAGATTTTCGAATGTTTTCCTCGATTCAGCCAAACTTTTTTACCATGTAAAAGATAGTTGCTTATTAGATAGAATTGCAATCAATCGAAAGCAAGAATAAACAACTAGGCACAACAAAACAACTACAACTCTAAAAGAATTTAAGCAAACTATACTACAACAAAAGAAATTAATAAAACATAGCATTTATTACATGAATATGAAAAACAATACATATTTCAACAATAATTTAGAAAAAGGCATCACTCAAGATCAATCTCAAACAACATAAAATGCCATGTTTCACCAACTGCATGATAACTTACAGTGGAATAGTGTTACTTAGAGGAAAGGAATCCTTTTGGAACATTATATACCATTTTTTAGCATAATGGTTGAGACAAAAAAACACCCTTGAACTTTAGATGTCAAGAAAATACAGCCTATATTTCTAACACATTGTAACAGCAGGCCTCTTCTACGCTTGTAATCATTCACAGTTAATGTCAGGTTATGCCTCCTTCCATCATTGCTAGGAACTTGCACTCCACAAGTTGACTCAATCTTCTGCTTTCTAGCCATAAAAACTAAAGGGGCCCCTTGAGCACCCCCATACTTCTGCAGTCCAGCAAGTGAAATTGGAAGTTCAAAATCATGCAAAGAATACACCCTTGCATCTTCTGATACAGGAGCATCAGTGTCGACAAGCTTTCCATCATCCTCAGCAGTTTCTATTGCTATGGCTTCCTCTACTTTGGTTGCATCTGCCTCTTTGTTCGCATCAGTGTTGTTTTCAGCAACCTTCGCCTTTGTATCATAATAATTTTGAGATTGAGTCCAACGCCGAGTGAAAGGATCATACCCTGCTTCACCTGCTTTAAGATTAAGGTTTAGAGGCTTGATCTCAGAAGCGTTCTTGAAATTTTCAGCCTTGTTTTTCTTATTCATTTCTACTAGCATCAAGGCTTTTGCATCCTTGCTTTTGCTCTGAAGAGAAAGGACTTCTAGTTCCTTCAATCTCACTTTAATTCTCTCAACTTCTGAATAATCATGCCTGCTATCCGCTAGCTCCATCTCTCTTCTAACCCTGTCCTTTTCAGCAGCGACATTCGATGGCCTTTTGGAAGCCAACTTCTTTTCCTGCAACATTTGTTTTACAGTTTCTGCAGAATACACAAATTGATTTATCTTTTTTAGCGCATTTATTTTTTCCTCAACTTCTGCTCGACTAATCATCTGACCACCACTGCGTTCTACTTCCCGTTCCCAATCTGAAAACTCTTTCTCAAGTGGAGGTGAATCAGACACCCTGGCCATCTGCCATCTTGTTGCATTGCTCTTGCTACCCTAGAAACAATTCAAATACTTGTATGTGGTGCGGTTCTCAAACTTGTATTTTTTATCAGGGTCTGTCACATCAACATTTTTTACCATGCAAAGACGGTAAGTACTCTGTCTTGACCTGGACATTCCTATCCCAATTCTTATAAAGCAGCCCACAATGATATTCTCAAAGAATGGTTCCATAAACCACTTGGAAAGTTTTTATCTCCTTATTGTTATGCTTCTAATATCTTCAAAGCTGCTCCCTATCTTCATCATCTTTGTATAAATCACTTCCTATGGATAATTCGCTATCGGAATCATCACAGCAACCCCTGTCATCATCATCCTTGTCACCAGAATCAAATCTCTTTTTCAGGGGCATTCTTGACCCAGAAGCCTTCCTATTTGCTGTCCCAGCATCATCTGAATCATCGTCATCAATGTATTTCGAGTCACTGCCATCATCTGAATCAGAATCTTCCAGTCTCCCTTTCGCAGGATTTCGGTTTTGCTTTCCATCATTGGTAGATGTTCGACCAGCTGCTTCTAGCAGCAAATGCTCCAGTTCAGCCATAACTTTTTTTTTCCCCTCTACACACCCACGTCGATTGAATAGTCTGTTCCCTGGCTAGAGCAGAGACTGCAAATACCACTCAATAGATCTTCAAAACCTAAAACCTACTGTCCATCAAACAGATTGAAATTGTGAGAGGCAAACCACACCATGGAGCTTAATAAATGTACATCACCGACATTACGTTTTGTAATACATGGTCCCTACAATGAAAGGAACATTACTATCTCAATTAGCTCAAAAGAACCCTTAGACCTGTAAAGAAAGCACATTGAACATAGAGATGGCAAATTTCAAAAATATTTATAAGTAACATAAATGGATGGAAAGGTCCAAAATGCAACCTGTTCTCTGACAGCATCACTGGCAACACTAAGAAGTTGCACAAACTTGGGCATAGCTCCATGATCAATCACAACTCTGGTATGCTCTGAGGTTCCAGATGCAATATTTGTTAAAGCCCAGGCTGCCTCAAACTATAATATGACCAAATTAAAACGATATTAGATTACCACAATATAATGTCAATTCAATACTTAGAATCTCATTTGAAAAACAGATCATACCTGAAGCTGAGGGAAATCATCCCTTGCAAGAAACTCTACAAGTCGAGGGACCACACCCGCAGCGATAACTTCCTCAATTGGAGGACTGCTTTCCATCATTGGTAGATGTTCGACCAGCTGCTTCTAGCAGCAAATGCTCCAGTTCAGCCATAACTTTTTTTTCCCCTCTAAACACCCATGTTGATTGAATAGTCCGTTCCCTGGCTAGAGCAGAGACTGTAAATACCACTCAATAGATCTTCAAAACCTAAAACCTACTGTCCATCAAACAGATTAAAATTGTGAGAGGCAAACCACACCATGGAGCTTAATAAATGTACATCACCGACATTACGTTTTGTAATACATGGTCCTTACAATGAAACGAACATTACTATCTCAATTAGTTCAAAAGAACCCTTAGACCTGTAAAGAAAGCACATTGAACATAGAAATGGCAAATTTCAAAAATATTTATAAGTAACATAAATGGATGGAAAGGTCCAAAATGCAACCTGTTCTCTGACAGCATCACTGGCAACACTAAGAAGTTGCACAAACTTGGGCATAGATCCATGATCAATCACAACTCTGGTATGCTCTGAGGTTCCAGATGCAATATTTGTTAAAGCCCAGGCTGCCTCAAACTATAATATGACCAAATTAAAACGATATTAGATTACCACAATATAATTTCAATTCAATACTTAGAATCTCATTTGAAAAACAGATCATCCCTGAAGCTGAGGGAAATGATCCCTTGCAAGAAACTCTACAAGTCGAGGGACCACACCCGCAGCGATAACTTCCTCAATTGGAGGACTGCCTTCTGTCACATATATTTTTTCAGATGGCCATTTCCTAAAGACAAAAAAAATGGTAATAAAGATACATATACTCAAGACTATTACCAACAGAGAGAAGCTTCCTGAATTGAGTTGGTTCTTCTAACTGCATGGTAGGATCATCAGACCAGACCCCTGCTACCATTGCAGGAAGACTCTCCAACTGTAACATATCCAACATAATCTTAGTAAGACTCCCTTGTTATATTTTGGCTATAACATATTTGGGCTTAATTTAAGTCATTATTTATATGTAATTGATGCACAATTGTAAATAGAAATTTAAACCCATTGTCCTTGCATGTCCCACAGTTGGACATTACTTGTCATGCAAGTTGCAACATGTTGTGTTGCCTTTAAAAACATGTTATAAAGTAAGCAATTTCAAAAAATAGAAATTTCAGCTGAGCAACCAATGAGATCATTGTTCAATGGTGAATGCAATGGTGTGTCAGGCGACGCACCAAAGATCTAGTCTTCCACAGCACCAATAAACGGTTGGGACAAAATTTAAGCACTGTCTTATTTTTATGGAAAGAGCAACTCCCTGTTGCCGCAGCTTGGCAAAACAAAAGTGATTGTGATGCATGGTTCATCTTAGAAGACCCCAAAACTGGGCCACTTGCAATGCCTAACATAGTCTAGCCCAAATGTAATCCTTCTGGAATTTAAAGGAAGCACATCTCCCCATTTGCATAAGTCCATTTTTTGGATTGGAAAACAAACTTTCTGGGCACCCCAATTGAATTTGAACTATGTGTACAAGTTTCCAGGACAGCTGAACTGGGGAGATGGGAGGAGGGGTGTTTAGAACGACCAGAGCACACCCCCAAACATTTCATGGGTTGGCCAGTTGGGGACTCATGAAATAGAACTAATTTACTGCATAAATATCAATTTTTATTGGTTCTAAGTTGCTTTTTTTTATTGCACTTGCCTTTCCAGGGGAAGTGGATTACATATACATATATAGTTTTCTGCATAAATATCATTTTTTACCTGCCTTTCCATAATTTAATTTTCCAACCCCTATCCGAAGCACGGAGACAAATCATCACAATTAGTGGAATTCAACACTGGTAACGGTACTTCTGAGATTTGTATGGGGAGACTTTCAAAGAAGTTGGCATCTATATCTCTGACCGCTCTAGTTAGGGCCTCTGTTCTATTAGGTTTAGAATTAAAATTGAGACATGGAAAAGTGGGTTTAAAAGAGCTGAGGGCGTTCATTGAGGAAATCCCATTGAGAGGGGATAGGTTGCAGCTACGGGGATCAAAGAATGTCCTTAGAAACTCAGAATCATTGCCATATAGAGCTCTTTGATCTGCCAGCATTGTGGCAAGAGAAAGACTGTGGATGCCATCATGACTAGTAGCACTTTCTGCAGGAAGCCCATAGAACATAGAATTTGCAATTTGAGAATGCCCTAGGGGAGCTGAACCGTTTATGTTTAACTCATTAACAGATGTGGAAGCGTTCATTTGAGCACAAGCGTGATCTATTGTTCTCTTGGAAGTAGTAAACACAAGAATGACATACCTATAAGCTATATATATGGGAAGGCCTCATTGCCATACATTCAGAAAATTCATAAGTCTAGAGTAACCACATCCTGAAATAACAAACAATATAATGCCTGCAATAAAAGGTTTATTTTACACAAATCAATACGAAATTTATTCTCTGTTGAATCTAACTAAAACCAGAATAACATAATAACAGGGCTGCTGAGCACAGAGAATGTCAGACTTGGGAACTTTACAGCGTCACTACAGAGCATGGTGGATATGTGAAGGAGACCCATTAATCGATGCAGTCGTGCATGAGAATAACTGACAATAAAGCATCATATATTTGTGAAATTCACCGTGAGCTGCATCTAAACATGAATTAAGACTAAATTTCCAAGGCTTAAAGTAATGATTCATTACAAAAGTGTACGTGAGATGCTTGTAAAGCTCAGAAACCCTAGACGGGATGGGATGAATTCAAACCTACATACCATCGCCTTTGCTGCAACCCTAACCCTAAGAAAACCAAGAAAGAGGAGGAGGGCAAAAACAAGAGTCTGAGCCGAATCGTAGTGCAATTAGGCTATTGTTATACCTGTGGCCAGTCAGAATCCATGCAGACTTGGATGGAGCTGAGAACCATTTCATCTCTAAAGCTAAATTAGAATCCAACACCTTGAAAACCACTACAGTTTGAAAAACCGATATGCAGCCAAGTTGCAAACCTAGATGGAAGAATCTAACAAACAGATCCTGCAGCAAACCGTTTCTGCAACGAATGGGTAACCACTTTGATCCAACGATTGAAATGTTTGCAATCGTCTAACATACAATCTTGTGGTGCACAAGATGAAAGGTGTACAGGGAGGGGAGTTGATTTCAGAGGGAAACGCCTTACAACGTAATTATAATGGATATAGAAGTTGTTTAATTAATAGATAAAATGATTTTTGTTTTAATTTTTGGGTTAATTTTGTTTAAAAATTGGAAAATATTTGTAAGTTTAAGTTGTTTAATTTTGTAAAATTTGAATGTTTTAAAGATTTTTTTTTTAATAACATTTAATTTATTTACCTATTTAAAATTAAAATTATAAATTAAATTTATAATTAAAATTATAAATTAACTTAAATCTTTAAAATAATAAATAAACTTTATTAAATCAAATTTAGATATTCGAATAAAATCACCAAATCAAATCAGATTTTGTTTTATAAAATCAACACGTATCAAAATTAGGACATGGAGATGGAGGAAGTCGGTGAACGGGAACTTATAAGAAGGAAGGGGCAGTTGAAGGAAGGGGGGGGAAAGAAGGAGGAAAATTTGTAACACAGAGTTTTTCAACAGAAAAGATTGAGCCTTGTTTGTTCTGAAGTTTTTGGGCACGGGGGAAACAGAGTGCAGCAATTGAGAAGCATTCTGGACTGAGTACCTAGGTTGTACTTAGTTTGGCTGGGAGGTTATGGTCTTTTGGTAATGGCAGCGAGCTGAAGAAATTTTGAAGCCAATTCATTCGCAGAAAACCAGGTAGGTACTTCTCAACAAATCAATCAATTTGAAATATGAAATTTTGTTAAATTTTAAAGCAAGTTCATGAAGATTTCATATGTCGTTCAGAGTAAATAGCTATTTAATAGTTTTACAGTGTTTAGAGGAGGAGCAAATCCCTTCAAACACAAGCCTGACCTTTTAGTTTTATTAGTGGATAATATGGCACCTGCTCAGGGTGATGGTGGAAGAGCTGTGAATTTAAATGCCTTCAAACACAAGCCAGACCTTTCAGTTTATTAGCAAATAATACAACACCTACTCAGGGTAATGGTGGAAGATCTGTGCATTTATGGTGCACAGAGAACCGGGAGGACGAGGCAGCAGGTAGAACTAATGAAGGGACCAAGCTAGCTACAGTTCTGCATGTGGAAGGTAGGCTTGATCTTCACCCCATGCAACCCCCCCTCCCCCACCCTCCCGGCAAACCCGGGTCATGATACAGCATTCTAATGGCAATTATGCAAGATTATCAGGATTATTCCAAGGTAATTTCCTTTTCCTCTCTCCCATTCCTCTGATCGTTCAGCCACTCTCTCAGATTGTTTTCTGGTCTTCTATCCTCCTGCTCTTGCATTCTCTCCATTATTTGCATGTCAAAATGGCCCCATGCCAGCACTACAAGATGCCAAGAACAAAGCTCCATGCTCAGGACCTTTGCAATGCAACAAAGTTAGGGGAGTGCATGCTGCAGCAGCAATCACTTTACACACCTTGACCTTGTCAGAGCAACATTTCAGTGTGTAGGAAATGGAGAAGGCGGCTCCTGCCTCCAGGGGTCTAATGGCCTGGTTCCCCCTTTAGGGCAGGTCCAGGTACATCTAGCTCTAGCCTTGTTTCCCTATATGGCTAGGATTCTAAGTTCTTTTGATCAGATTCAGCCAATCTACTCAAGAATCTCCTGCTCCTCCAATTACTGTTATCAGGAAGGATTCTCTGAGAGGCGGTGCAATCATTACAAATATTGTGAAAAGAAATTAATATATATACATAAATATTAATTGATACGTACATACATAAATTAGAAAGTAAGCCTAAGGAGTTGGTTAATTAATTATTGGAAGGGAGGAAAAAACAATTTCTCAATTTAGTTTATACACAAACTCATTGAAAAATGGAATGTGATTATGCTTTTTTGTTTTTTTAAGTTTGGTTAAGATATTTAAAAAGGAAAAAGTAAAGTTATATTATTATTCAAAAATGAGAGAGGATAAGGGGATATTCATGAATACTTATTTTTAATGCATAGTTTAGAAGTTTTAACACAATTGTTATGAAGGTTTAAAAGGAGACGATAGTATTATTGAATAACTTTTTTTTACTAAGTAAAAGGTATATAGTTTGATTTAATATTTATTGAATAAGGGTAAAAAAAGATTAGATGAGTAATTGAAAGATATCAAAACAAATTTTAGATTAATGAATGTTAATAGGTTTAAAGATAATAAGTTTTCATGATGAAGATCATAGGGAAGGAAAAGGTTGTTTAGAGTAGATTTTTTAATAAAGTTTCATGTTTATAGTTAGATTCTAGGGTTATGAATGGGATTTGATTTTGGTTACTTAGGTTTATATTAGGAAAACAAAGAAATAAATGTGAGTATTTAAGAAGGAGATAACTTTGCTTGTAGTGGGAGAGGATATTATTATGAAGGGAATCTTTCCCTTAAACACAAAATCTCTAATAAAGTGTTTCATTGAAAATTGTGTATCTAGAGTTCTTTAGCATTTATGGATGGAGAAGGTTTGGTAGGTCTTATTGTGTGTTTTCTAGAGTTCCATATCCTCACTCAAGATTGGCTAGTAGGGAAATGGATCAATGGTCCCTTATTTTTTTGGCTCTATACAAGTGGTCACCATGTTTTGATCCTATGAAGGAAACAAATTCTTCACAACCGATCTCAATTAAGTTACTTGGACTCCCCACTATAATAAATAGGAAATGGGGGAAATTGGAAATGGTTTGGATTCATTCATCTACTTGGAAGAGAATATACAATGTGTACATGGGGGACTTATAACCCATTAGCTTCACCATCATGGATCCTCTACAAAAATTACTTCTAATTTTAGTTCCTTTGTCTTCTAAAAAGATCTATATTCTTAGTGTAAGTTGGTTCCAAAAAATTATACTGATATGTGTAAGGTTCAAATGAGTTCCTAGTAAAATCCAATCCATCGTGCATGTTGTTTTCATCGACAAGGATCCTTGTGGATATAAGATAATTGGTTCTTTGTTGTTGATGCAATCTAAGTGTAAATATTTGTAGCTACTAATGAATAGCAAGCATAGGAGGATGACTCCTTTTCATATTTGGTTCCTCAGTTGACTCCTTGCTTGTAATGCCAATTAAGTATATAGATCTCTATTTCACATAAGCACTACATATTTGCTTGGAAGTTGAATCTATCCTCTACCTTATAACACATTCAACGCAAAAGCCAAAAAAAAAACCTCCAATCAAATTATCAATTAAAGGTGAGCTTGTGTTTGAATTGTGCCTACACAACACTCATAGATAGCATCACAAGAAGCATATACACTCTATTGTTTTAAAGTTATTACATCACACATTACTAAATGAATTCTCTATCATGATAGCACTCATTGATCATATATGTGTACACATAGCTCTAGTGGTAAATTTTTCCAACATTGACATATGAATAAATATACATGCACTAGTAGAAAACGAGAAATTAGTGACTACGTCACTAAAAACTCCAATCACCGCAACTTTTCCAAGTGAAATACTACAAAAAATGCACAATCTTAAGTGACACAACTAAAAATGACTAACATAAACAACTAATTTAGTCATGAGTTAAAATATATGACTAGCTAATAAGTGATACAACTAAAATTGACTAACATGAATGACTAATTTAGTCTAGGAACAAAAATACGACTACCTAACAAGTACTACAATAATACGAATCCGTCATTTATGTTAGTCATTTTAATTATGTCACTTCAACCATATTAACTTAGATTCAAACTCTACTACAAAAAATGCCTTTAGGGGCAGTTTATCTTGTGACAGGCCTGCCAAAACCACCTCTAAAAGTGTTTTCAAGGTTTTACGAGTATTTTTTGAAACCCCCCACCGAAATTCATGAAAGTTTGAACTACTAGGGTGGGTTTTCTAACAACTACCTCTTAGACACTTAAAGGTAGTGGTCAAAAGGTAGTCATGGGGACACTTATAGTGGTCAAACATGTGGCATGCATAACACCTCCCATGTGCACACACACATGTCTAGTTGAATCCCACCTCCATTTTGTCCTTTAGGCCTGCCAATGAGATGTTTGCTCACCACCTTAAGGTAGCCTCATGGTCACCTAGAATCAATTATTGAATGTGTGATAGATACAACATCCCTTACACAAAGATATAGTCCAAAGTCAATTTCCATATGTCTCTTGTAGCTTGTAATTTTTTATTCTAAAATCTAAAAGATTTTAAAACAAATAATGAAAAATAATGATTTTCTCACTATTAAGAAAGTTCCATTATCATAAAAATTTATTTCAATAACTTAAAATTAAAAATTAAAAATATTTAAAAATAAAATTCCATTTTTTCATAATTAACTTTAATCTTAAAATTATTATTATTATTATTATCCAATTTTTATGGTCACAGTCAAGCCAAACACCAAATTAGTGTATGGGACCCTTTTGTTTTTGGGACATGGGACCCACCTTCGCGTAGCGATTTGATTGCTAAGTCTATGAAGACATACATACTCTACCCCCCTCTGGTTTTGAACACGTGACCTCTTAGCAGGAAACACATGCTCTTAACCATTAGGCCCACTCAAGTTGTATTATTGCAAAACAAATCTATCAAGATGGTTATGAAAGCATTCCAATACACTAGACAAATATATATATATATATATATATAGAGAGAGAGAGAGAGAGAGAGAGAGAGAGAAAAGTAAACTTACCAAGTTTATTGTTGTGTTACAATGTTTGTAAAGTTTGTTTGTTACTTGAACTTCATGAAGTGAAACTTTTAAAATATATTGAATTTGTTAATAAATAAGAAAAAATACATGACACATTTTTATATTTTACTTCAATGAAGCAACATAGATTATGATAAGGGAAAGGGATTACTTTTGAATTTTGAATGCAGAATACAAAAGTATCGTTCAAGTCTATCCAACTATGCAATGTAAAATCTATCAAACTTTAGCATCCACACTTTTTATTCCCCGACAGTGGTTGACGATCATGTACAACGCCACATTGATTCTTGAACCTTCCTGAAGAAATAAACAAATGCCAAGGGAAATTACTATGGCGTGTAAAGTGCACAGTCTCTTAAATACCTCAATCGAGTGACATCATATCTCTATGATGGTTTGGTACATTCAAAAATGGTTATGATAGCACCTCTTGATGCCAAAATGACTTCTCATGCGTGTAGAGAGTTTAATTCCGCTTGCAATGGGTAATTCGAGTAGTATTTATAAAGAGTGAGATGGACTGGAAAGTAGGAAAGGGAGTCTGAAGCTCCTAGTGGAGAGCATTATTGTAAAGCAGGAAAGAAGGGTTATGTTGCAGGAGGGTCATCATGTCGATATTCATGGAAGTGCAGCTACACTCTCTTATTGGCCTAGTGTTTGGCCTTCTCTAGCTTTGAATAATGTGGGATGTGGGCATATCAATTCATGTCTCATGGGGATCCTCCCCTCCATCAGAATTTCTTTAGACAACTCGAGATATAAGTTCCTCCACCAACTCTCATTTCAATTTCTATTTACTTAAAGGTTCAGCGACATCATCACAATTCGCCAATTATCCTAGTGCAAACCTCACCAGCACAGAATTTCAAGGGTGGCCCTCTTAGTCAGTTTGCAGTAGTGACATATATGTGACCCAACTGCAGCCTTGTTCCAACTCCCTTTGTCTGGTAGTTTTATCCCTGAGATGCACTCCATCAAAGGAGAAAAATTCCACCCGAGTTAAATTTTTCTGTCCTTCGACACAAGGGTGTCTATTTTTGGATTCTTGGCTTGTGGAACATGTGGACTAGTCATCTGCAGTGAAAATATTAAGCTAAAATTATCTCAAGCATCTAATTTCTTCCCCCCCAAAGAAGTGGGTTCTCAAACCTCCCAACAAATAAGGAATTACTTCGAAACCTAGTAAGATGGCGGTTTCAAAATCATGAGTCATGCCTGGTCTCACCACAATCGTCGTCCAGAGGGACATGTTGAGTCTTCTATCAACAGTCGGGCACCCGATCTTTCCCTTTGATCCAAAGAATTATAGTTGTGTGATACACCTCTTTATCTCACATCGGGTTGGTGGAAATTTTCTTATGGTTTCTATTCTACTTGTCAACAAACAACAAGCTCGTTGGCTTCAGTGCAAAAAAGAAAAGCGGTCTTTGGACTTTAGTCTCTTCATCGACCAACAGTGGCAGAGCAGAGGACAACATGACGCTTATTTCTCCTCACTTGTAATCTTTGTTCCAATTGTTATGACCAACATCATTATGAATGTAATATGTGGGTCTGTCCACAGTCATGTTTTAGTCTTTGATGCAATATCTTTTGTCTTATGAATGTATGTATCATCACTACAATGGGGTAGTAGTAGGCTTATCAATGAAGGGTCATCTTTTTAATGGCATCAAGTCAAACAACAGTAGTCTGCAATTTTGTAACTTTCACTCAGACATGCAAGTCAAAAATAGTATGCAGAACTTGAAGCCACTAAACTTTTGTTATTGGGTCAACTTCCCAACAGGGTGGGCGATAGCAGTAAGGGAAAATTTATGTAATCTTTTGCAGCAGTAATACAAGTCGAGCCTTTACACACAAAAAATCCACACTTTTTATTTTTGTATTGATTTTTCATGCGAAAACACCTAAAAGGGAAAACTACTATGCAATTGTATTAAACATTTCATTTTTTAATTAATGAGCTATGTGTGCAATAATTTAGATACATAGGATAGAAAGAAAGAATATTTTATTTATAAACCACAAAAATATACATATTTATAACTAAACTTACTGTTATTGGTTTTGCAAACCCTAGTGGTTTCAAAAGAAGTGGGGGCTCCACATTTATTCTCCATCGTGAATTTTTCAAGGGGTTGTTTCAATACACCACCTCAATGTAGAATCCCTCTTTGTTAAACTTCGAGAGGGAAAGGAGGTTCACATTCGGTCAATCTGGGCATAAAATAGTCTGTGTCGTTGATTGTTGGTAAAAAAAAAAAATCCGTTTACCAAATTGATGTATCGTATGAAATTTTGGTGCAACCAAGGCTTAAAATGCCACCAGATTGTGTGGGTTATATTTATGTCCTTACATAGTTCATTGCAATTCGCATCACACTCATGTCAAGGGTTCTTCGATTTCTTCTACTGTAAAGTTGGTTCTGGTCTAGGTTTGCATGTCACCGAATTGTGTGGATTGTATTTGTGTCCTTACATAGTTCAATCCAATTTTTGGCACACTCGTGTCAAGGGTTCTTCGATTTTTTTTACTATAAAGTTGGTTCTAGTCATAGGTTTGCAGGCCACCTAATTGTGTGGGTTGTATCTGCGTCCTTACATAGTTTAGTCCAATTCACAGAACACTCATGTTAAGGGTTCTTTGATTTCTACAACTATAAAATTGGTTCCGGTCATAGATTTGCTACTATGCTTACCAATATTTGCCTTTGCTACCATCATCAAAGCCAGTGATTTGAAGAAGAGTGATGCTACAAGATCTCAGAAGCTAACGACATTTCAGGCGTTGGACTTCACTTGTGAAGATGTCCTAGAGTGTTTGAAAGAGGAGAATATTATGGGGAAGGGAGGACTGGGGGTTGTGTACAAGGGTTTGATGCAGACCAAGGAGGAATTTGACATGAGGGGTTTCCTAGGATTGGAAGAGGGTCTTCTCATGAACAGGGTTTGCTGTAGAGATTCAGACATTGAGAATATTAGACATTTCCATATAGTAATATTGTTTGGGTTTTCGTCAAATCAAGAAATCAATCTGCTTGTTTATGTGTACATGCCAAAATAAACCCTAGAAGAGTTACTGCATGGGAAGAAAGGTGGGAATTTACAATGGGCTACCAGATACAAGATTTCCATTGAGAACAGCTCAAGGTCCCTGCAATTTGCAACATGATTGCTACCCAATTATAATGCACCGTGATGTAAAGTCTAACAACATTTTATTGGATTCCAATTTTGAGGCCTATGTAGCTGATTTCAGCCTTGAAAAGTTTTTACAGGATTCAAGACCTCAAGAATGTATGCCTTCCATTGCAGGCTCCTATGGCTACATTACACCAGGTAAATAGTCAATCTTATATCCTTTCCCCTTATATTATTTCACTATGAAATTTTTATGCCATCTGTTTCTTTGAAGAGAATCAATCAGATGAACCTTGTTGATTTCATGTTTCCTCTTATATTTTTGCATCTACATTTCAAATATGAGTTGTCTCATGTTGTAATCCTCCCATCCCATAGATTGATGATCTCATGGACATTTTTATAAAATCAATAATTTCATATCATTTTCAAACCTCTTTTTTTTTTTTTTTTGAGTTCTTAAAAAAATAGGGGGATCTCCATATTTGTAATGTCAGTTGTCATTTAGCTTTGATTTTAGATTTATGTTTCCTCTTATATTTTTATATCTAGATTTAGAAAAAATTGTCTCACTGTGTAATCCTCTTGTCCCATAGATTGATAATCTCACAATTTTTTTTATAAAATAAATTATTTAATATCATTTTCAAGCCTCTCTCCTCTATTTATATATTTTTTAACCTTTAAAAAACTTAATCCTTTTGAATTACAAGATCATATACTATTCTTGGTTGTAAACTCTCTCCTATTCATATTAATACAAAGAGTACACTATTTTCCTATATGTGTTATGTTATGTTTACATTAATATATTTCAATGCCTTGTTGATCCATTGAATAGAGTAATTGTATAATGCTACATATATTTCGTAGATCTTTGGCTTACGTTGATTGTATGTGGAAGTTCTAATTATATAAATCAGAGCTACTTACATTGGAGCTTACAAGCCGATAGGATAGAATAACTTGCAACGGATTATGAGTAAGCATCTTTCCATTCTTCAAATTCTCTAAGGGAAACTTTATATTCTTTGCTTTCTGTTGTTTTAGACCAGTCCACTAGGTCTAGGGAATATACTTTTGTCTGCAGTTGTAAATTTTGCATAACAAATTGGCGACTCCACTGGGGATCGATTGATTCCCTTAGTGGTTTCCTTGTCCCTAGTACTTTTTTCACCTCTTAAACAGACCTCCATTACCTCACTCATTCTAAATTGACCCTAGGAATACCTTTCATTAAGCTTCATTTGATTTTTTGTGTTGAAACTTGGCTTCATCTTGATCATCGCTCCCCTTGGTACGAATACAGAGCACTGCAGTGCTCTCTGACCTTCTTTGCACCTGCATTGAAGAGCACTAGTTTCCTTTCAGCACCTATGTTGACCCATGTTTCATGCAAAAAATTGCCTTTTTGTGATTTTCTCTCTGATTAGCTTTGTTCCAGCAAGTCATCTTTGTGTCCCTGAGTGTGTCTTGGTCTCTTAGAATCATTCATCTTGTTTGATTTTTGTTTTGAGTGCCTTTGATATGAATTTGTTTATATTTTCCTTTGTTCTTGTCAATTATGTCATTAGAAAACTAATTGCTTGACCATTGATTACTTGAAGGAATTAGTGTTTCAGTCATCGTTCTGAATTGTGTATTTTATCAATGATTAGGCAAGATATCGTAGTTTTCATCTGAAAATTAAGTGGATTGAAAAGAAGAATATAATGCATCTTGCATTGCATTTAGGGTTTTGTGTGTGAATTGGAATTGGAACATTTGCATTAGGGGAATCGCATTCAACAAACTTATTTGTTGCATCTTATGTGCTGCATATTCTTTGTTCTCTTCCCTCTCATACATGGATTTTAATTGAAATAAAAGTTTCATTTCATCATGCTAGATTGCATTTTTAGGGATATTTAGGTGAAATTCACATTAAGCCTTTAAATCTTAAACTTAATTCAAGATAAACTTTAAAATTTGTTGAATCAATCTTAAGGAGCATTTGAAACATTAACACAAACATCTAGAGGTTTAGGCTAGAGAAGTGTTCTGACATCTATAAACATAGGAGTTGTCATTTTGCCAGCATTACATTCCGGGGGTGATATCATGTTCCATGTACATAAGTGTATTGGACTGCTCTCCACATACCTCTGGGTATATTGAATGGCGCTCCATGCATGAAAAGTATATGGGAATGCTCTCATCGTATGGTTACGCACAACACTAACATGAACTACACTTCCACATACAATTGAGTATATTTTGGAAGTCCACCATAGGTTGCTATCCACACCTTAGATAACTGAGTCGTTCACCTTGTATATTATGATACACCAAACACAACATTCGGGGAGATTTCCTGCCCGTACTTAAATCCTTAGTTCACCAAGGTGGTATAGTGCAGTTCACAGTGACTTGGTAATCCTTATCTTCCTAGTTCCCTCTGTGTTTTATTTTGTATCTTTAATTTATAAAATCAATTAATTGACCACGAACAACATCCTCCTCGTGGAATAACGCCTTGGTGGATATTAGGTTGAAACTAATGGCAACAATTTTCAAGTCTACCAATCAAGGAAACCCCCCTGACAGGATTCCTGGTCCTTTTCCTTCTTTTGGAAATATTGGTGCTCCTTATATGGAAATGTTGTCCCTTCCTAGATTTACCATTGGTTTGCCAGTTTGGTTATTTTTTACTTCCTTGGTTTCGATTGTCCATACTGCTTCTAAACCAAGTAGTCCTCCACCTAAGCAACATCAACCTCAATTTGATCCTAAAGTTGACCCTTTGCCTTCTTCACTTGTTGTTTCTTCATCCCTTTCTTCCTCCTCGTTTGGTGGAAGGCTTGATACTAGTAATGAGGAAGCTAAGAAGAAGAAGAACGGGAAGAAGAAAAAGATGCAAAATAAGCAGGGGGGCAACCAAGAAACCATTGACATTGATGCAACTAGTATGGAGGAACCTTCCAATCAACCCCGCAAATTTAAATTCCCTTGCAAGTTATGTAAGGGTGATCACCTTCTTAGAGATCGTCCTAGTATTCCCTAGGTATTAGGAGTGTGATCCATAGGCTCGCATCAGCGTTTGTCATCAGCTTCTAGAGATCATGTTGGTGACAAACCATTGACTAGTGATAATAAGGTTAATGGAAAGAAGCATTAAGTCAAGTTTCTATGTAGGTTATGTGAAGGGAATCATCCTATTCACTTTTTTCCTTATATAGATGAAGCCTCAAAAGTATTCGAAAAACTTACAGCTTCTCAACCTCGTCTTTCAGTTGGTTATCAGAAGCTTTCTCCCAATCCTCCACTATTTGATGAAGTGATTGATCAGAATCTGTCTCCACTAAATCCCACTCTCTCTGAATGTGAATCACTTGAGTCCTTTCCTGACCAACCATCGGTTGAGAAAATGGTTGACTCGATTCCACCATCCATTGATTGTACCTTTCCCATAGAAAGTGAGTCTCATACCGCTCAGGTTCTTCTCGTTTCTTCAGGTTCCAATGAACCAGGGGGCGATCCTCCCATTCCAATGTTACAAGGGGGAAATTCTCCCATTCCCACAACACAAGGGGGCAATTCTTGTGTTCCCATAGTGCAAGGGGGAAGTTATCCTGTTCCCACGACACCCCCTCCAAGTAGTATGGTTACTTCCTTTGATTGGAGTCGGCTGGAAGGATATTGTCTTCCTCCTTATATGCCCTTGCAGATCATAGTACAAGCTTATAATATACCCATACCTGGCAAAGTTATAGATGAAGGCACGTATGTTAATATTTTGTCCTCAACTACTTTGCAAGCTTTAGGTTCTCTGCAGCTTATGCCTGTTGCCCATAATCTGTTGGCTTTTAACAGAGGAACCAGTAAACCATTAGGGATCCTTCCTCAATTTCCTATTACTTTGGGAGGAAATATTGTCTATAAAGATGTTATGGTAGTCCAAGGCCCTTTGGATTTTAATTTATTCCTTGGACATGACTATGTTTACGACATGGGAGCTCTTGTCTCTTCACTCTTTGGTGTGATGTGTTTCCCACATGAAGAAAGAATCGTGACCATTGACCAGCGTTCATTCGTTGGTTCTAATTTGACTCCTAATCAACCAACTTCCCTAGATGGTGATTATGTGCAAGTGGTATCTCCCCTACCACAAATTAATTATGTGGCAACCTGTTCCATGCCCACATCTACTAATGATCTAGTAGGTGATGTAGTGAATCATGTACTGAGAGCACTAGCACCTAATCGTTCCATTGGATCCTTTGATCTATATCACTTCCAGAATATTTTTCTCCTATCAGATGAGAACTTCTTGGAATCCATGGCCTCCTGAAGATCATGATCAAGGTTCCATGAGAAGATTTCCTTGTCTTGTGTCAAGCATGTTAAAAAATGAAACAAGGTTCCCAGAGTAGAGTTCCTTTCCTTGTGTCAAGCTTGTTAAAAAATGAAACAAGATACCTTGAGAAAAGTTCCTTTTCTTGTGTCAAGTTCACTAAAAAATGAAACAAGGTGTCATGAGCATATTTCTTTTCTTGTGTCAAGATCATTAAAAAATGAAACGGATCCCCTTCCAATTTGAGTCTTTGATTAGATCTAGTAAATTCTCATTCGAGTATTTCACTTAATATCGTAGGTCAACCTTCATTCCATCCACATGTTAGTAACTTATAGTCTACTTAGGTGAATGCCATGAAGCTTGGGGGGAATGTTCCTAGAATTGAGTCATTATGTTGGGGGCATGCAAACTTATTTCAAGCATAATTTTTCTCTGTTTCAAGCTTGTGTAAAAATGAAACCAATTTCAAACATAATTTCCCATGTTTCAATCTTGTGTAAAAATGAAACCATTCTCATCTTATCCCTCGTTATTTCCATTTTTATCGACATGTTTCTGCCATATGAACCTCGTTTTTCTCATTCCATCGCCACCATCTGCTTAGTCGTTTTTTTACCCTTTCCTTAGGAACCACTACGATGAGTGGTCTTATTAGCCAGAGCAATTACATCATGACTAGAACCAATTGCTACCGTTTATACCACTGGTTCCTCTAAGAGGAGTTATCTTTCATATCTTTTTAGACTCCCTAAACATGAAAAGATTACTGAGCACTTGTCTTTTCGAACTCGTTAAAGTAAATGAAAAGATGTTTGCTTAGTATAAGTTTAACCCTTTTTCCGGATTGAGATAGACTATTTATGAAAAAGGAATATCTTAGTCAAACATGGTTAAGAGGTTCTCCTGAGTATGGTTTTCTACCTTTTTGGCCTCAAGAGACTATTTATGAAAAGGAACCTTTGGAGTTTTTTTTCGCCTCTTTTTCAAACTCTCTAAACATGAAAAAGGAGTCGAATTAGACCTTCGCTAGACTCGTAAAAACATTTAACCACGATGGACTCTTCGAACATGACAGGACCGAATCACTCCTCATGGTTCATTAAAAATACTCATAGGTATCCATCTGAAGGATGAAATTACAGATCAAGTATATGTTATCCTCCTCAAGCCTGTTAAAAAATAAAGAGGTACTCACCAAAAATGGTTGGGGAAATTTGGAAAACAGGGTACTCCGCCTATTAGTGGTGACGAGTCTCTCTTGAACGTGACACTCTTCCACTTAATCTTCGAGGTTGTTGGGTTGGGAAATATGGTTGTTTTTTGGTTCATCGCACCATATCAAAGCCTCCACTTTTGGTTTTGGGCCAATGCTGCCAACTCCATTCAGTGTCACCGATATGTTCAAGAGAAGTCATTCAGTTGATATCTTCTACGATACTCTTAAGCCTTCATTCCATGTATGTCATTCTTGTACCAATTCTACATCAACATCATTATGTCTCAAATCATGATACTTGTTTCTTATCATTGAGGGATGATATATTAAGGCCCTCCTGTGACGGATCACTTCTTATCGATATTAGCTCATTATCCAGGAAGTTGACTTAGAAACTCTTCCTTCAGTACCTTGGGACTTGTATACATCAATGGAAAGTTTCCCCGCTCTCGATGGCAAGTTTTTATAATTGGCCTTCAACAAATAGATTCTTTTTGGTGTTCGACTTCGACTCCTTCATTCACACCATAATGGATTGTACTACAGTACCTTGAGATCCATTAACATCGTCAGTGGTTTCTCTCGAGTCTATTAACAACTTACATCATTGGTCGGTAATCAGGTCGTGTCTACCATGTTCGGCTCCAACTCCTTTATTCACATGGTTAGACTTGTACCTTGGACAATCAGGTGAACGAGATAGAAGATTTTGGATCTAGTTCCATCCATCTGGGCTGCAATTTCGGGATTAATGCAAGATAAAAAAGCATGATGGCTATGATCATACAGATAGTCATCCAATCATGGGTCCAAACTTTTTCATCAATTGGCATGACTTCTTGATAATTTTACATGTAATGTTAGCTTATGTGTTGAGCATGGGTATGCCTCCCTCAACAAATATATCATGATGTAAATGTATTGTAACAGATGATGGTATCGAATAGTTGTTCTAGATCTGAACTTGTCGCAAGGTAAATCACTTCAACCATTGGCCATTGTTTCTGACTTTGCACTTTAAGGGGCAATCTGTTACAGGCCATTTTTTCGTATCTAGTCAATAGGCCTGCAAACCGGATCAATCACCATCAATGAACACCTTGTCATCATCCCTACACAAATCCCTAAGCACGACTCTTTCAAATCCCTAAGTTTTTGGGTATGACTGCTTCATTTTAGTGCTTTTTAAGGCCCAATGCACCCTGTCGCTTTAGGGACCTCCGTTCAGCAGCAGGCTGCTCAATTCTGCATCAGCACTGATAAGTAGTAGATCGTCCCTTGCTGGGGCTGTGCTGATTCTAGAAATTTGGGAAAATTAAAAGGAATCCTGAATCTTCCTCTTCTAAAAGCTTCCAGGAGTTGTTTTAACCATTTACCTTCGATAAGAACTTTGAATCCTATTTGATCCTACCTTGGATACTTCACCTCTTCTCCCTTGAGCTCATCCTCCCCTCTTAAGTGGATCTCAAGCCTAGATTGGTAAATGGATAAGAATTCCTAAACTACCATACCTCTCCTATAAAATTACTTCCATCTACAACATCAGGGTTGTATTTGGGAGACTAATCACACCCTCATGTTGTTTTCTTGAATATAAGAGAATCTTTATCTTCATGCATAAGGGTGACATTGAGGTGTGCTTTGTGACAAGGAAGGACAAGTCAACTTGGGGAGATCTCTACAAGATTAGCTACTATTTTTGGTTGTAAATACTCTGTTATTCTTATTAATACAAAGAGTACATTTTTTTCCTATATGTGTTATGTTATGTTTACATTCACATATTTCAATGAATTTTTGATCAATTGAATAGAGTAATTGCCAATTGGATAATTCTACATAGGTGTCTTAGATCTTTGGCTTGTGTTGATTGTTTTTGCAGGTTCTAATTATAGCAATTAGGGCTACGATTGGAGCTTACAAGATGAGAGGAGAGAATAGCTTGCAACAGATTCCAAGTATGTCTCTTTCCATTCTTCAATTTCTCTAAGGGAAACTTTATATTCTTTTCTTTCTATTATTCTAGACCAATCCACTAGGTCTAGGAAAGATACTTCTGTCCATAGTCATAAATTCCGCATAAAACACCTTCTTTCCCCAACAAATTTGCAAATGCTAAATTTGTATTCTGTCTTATATCATTTTAAAATGTCTTTTTGTTTCAAGAAAATATCAGTCAACAACCCTGAGGGCTATATGTTTGAAAATATTCAAAACCTAGCAAAGGAGCATCTTTGTGGAAGTGTGAATGGTTTAGTTTTTGGATCTCTTTCTAAAGATATTATCAACCACCACATGTTATTTATTTCGAAGATATAACATGAGAATCTACATAAATAAGATATAAATAAATAACTCTTTTATAATGTAAATGACATTATGTAAAGACCAAATGATTTGTGCATCAAGGTTACTCATTTGAGAACATGCATTGTTTATAGACCTTGTAGTAGATTTCATCTTATTCAAGAGTTTGATGATGGGAAAATAAGTTGTTGAAGATGCCTAGTTGGTCATAATAGGCGGCGAAAGGAAATTCATCCCAGTTGCATTATGGTTGGGACTTGTTTGAACAATGATCATGGCAGTTACTCTCTAATCGTAAATCTGTTGAAGGTTCTAACTCAGTTATAGAGTAAATTTCTTCTCATATCATTTTTTCTTCACTGAAGCAAAATAAAGATATTGGTTTTGAGTCCTTTATATAATCTTATTCTAAGAGTTTAATTCTTCTTTTGAATGTGTTGTGTTGGTTTTTGGAAATTTCTTTTGATTAGCAATGAATCATGCATTTCTAACTTCTTTCTTAATTGCACTTTCAACCATTTCTAGGTACTTTTGAGGGCATTCATCTAAAGAGTGGTCTTCCATGTGAGCAAGGAGGATATGATACAATAAGGCATTCATTAACTATTTTACCTTAATCTTATTTTAATTATTGATTTTTTTTATTTTTATGTAATTTTACTGAATCAAAATGTTTAGCAAGACAGGGTAGGATAGGACATTATAACATCTCTTCCATACTAGGTTGGAGAGCACCTCTCAGTGAAACAAATGATATGATTAGTTTTGTGGGAATATGAAATGATGATTTAGAGATAATGTTATGGAAGGTGTGAACTAAATGTTTTTTGAGATGAGGTTTAAATAATTTATCATTTTGGACTATATATAATTTGCTACAAGAGTAGGGAATTTTGTAAACTCTTTAACTAATATTCTAAATAATTTTTTAAAGATTTTGTGGAGTTTAAAGAGAATTTTAATATTATTTTTAATCGAAATCTTAAAAATATGATTTGTAATAACTTTCTCTTTAACCATTTTAACAACATTTCACTCCGTATCAAATTTATCTTAAATATTCAAAATAAAAGTTGACTTATTTCAGATGTTCTCAAAAAAAGCCACTTAAAGCAATAGCTTCATAGCTTTTTTAAATTTTCATTACTAAAACCATTCAAATTTCTGATTTTTCTGATTTAAATTTCCAAAGAGAAAAATCCCACCTAACTAAAGCCCTAATGACCAAAGATTATTCTTTTTCTCAAAACAACAATGTCTTTAGCTAAACCACCATTACAAATCTAGAAACTTTCATTCCTCTCCCCTTTTGTGAGTAGTTATTACTTCTATTTGTTATATCCAAATTATTATTACTTCTATTTGTTATATCCAAATTATTACAAATCATATCTATACTATTTTGATTAAAAAAATATTAAAGCTTTCTTTAAACCCATAAAACACTTAAATAATTATTTGAATCCACCTTTGACTAAAAAATTTACAAAATTCTCTACTTATATTATAAATTATATATAGTCCAAACTAATATATCATTTAAAATCTATCTACATATAGTTCACACGTCCACAGAATAATCATCTCATTTTTTGGACCAATTTAGAATTCTAATTTGTGAACGCTATTAATCATCTAGTTTCATTGGAGAAGAATTGTAAATTTAATACAAACATAACTAATGTTGGAAACCTATTATTCATTGTATTAATTATTAAAAAAAAATTAATATATTTTATTTTAATTAATTAAAATAGTATATTTATTTATTGTTTTATATTTTTGAGTTAATTTTTAGTTTTATGTTTTTTTATATGTATGAAATAATTATTTTTTATTTTTATTTTTTTTTACACTTCTTTAATTTTGTTTTTTTATTTTCAATAATTTTATTATTTTATTTTATTTTTCAATTTAAATATTAATATTAATTAGCTTTACAACTGTTATCCTATTTTATCCCTGATGAGTTGAGTGTAAGATTTTAGGAGGGGCAGGTGGGAATGTGCCCACCACCTTGCTCACCTAATTGCGAGTAAATGAGGATGGTGTGACCTGTCCTGGGCATGTTTCCGCGTGTAGCCATTGGGATGGAGTTAAATACAGGAGCAAGGTTATGGTTTTTTGTTTGCATTTTGGTGGTGAGGTTTGAGGGTTGTCGTGGGAGTGAGGTTGAGGTGTAGATCTCCTCGCTTCTTGTGCCCTTGAATAATAATGGTGTTGTGAAATCCTAGTATAGTCTCATCCTTGGAGCATGCTTGGTGAAGGTTGGTTCTTGCCTGAATCTAGAGAAGCGGAGGAGGGTGGGCCTTTCAAGTGGAAATAGATGAGATTGGGTGGCGAAGTTATGGTGTGGTTGGGGCACTACAACCACAGCTATCTGGTGACAACTAGTGGGAGAGAAATTCGCAATGAATGATATAAAAGTGGAAAAGGGGGAAGCATTTTAGTTGTGACGGAAAAATTTAGTTGGTGGCTCCTAAGTTTGGTTGTGGATGTCAACGTTGGCCTCAAATTGAGCTCTCAGGTGACTAGGGAGTTGGTATTATCACTCTGCGTTCATAATGTTATTCTCTGCATTTTGTGTGGTAATGTGGACTCATGCTATGTCAATTCTAATTTTGTTGTGGTATATATGTTCTTGTTGAATCTAGGATTTGGTTTCGTCTAGGGAGGGAACCTTGAGTTTATATTAATTCTGGGTAAAATACATTGGATGTTGAGTCTATGGTAGGTTAACCTTATTGCGCCATCTAGAATTCATGCAAGTTGGTGCAATTATCATCTATTGGGTATGATGTGGGGTTTGAGTTTTACTAATTATCTTTTAGCCTTGGAAATTGTTGGTCTCTCAGGGTGTTTTCCAATCCTGGAGTGAATGCACACGAGACTTTTAAGTATGGTACTTTGTGTTCTATGTCCAGTGACAGTGTGGGTTTTTGGTTGGTCTTGGTCCCCGATTAGGTTCAATCTAGGCTCTTCTCTTGTCACTTCCCTAGATGTGGTTGTTTTATTTTTTCATTTTGTTAAGTGTTATCAACTTTTGTCCACCATGCCACCAAGACAACATATGCAGTGTGGAAGGGGAGTTGGCAGTAACAATCTGCTAGGTCAACGAGGGGCTCAACTCTTGCTTAGGACTCTATTGCTACATATTTCAATGCAATTACTCCAGAGACAAGGAGAGAAATTAGGAAGTTGGAAACTCAAGCGAGAGAAAAGAGAAATCCTTTCTCTGATTCAGATATCATGGATGAGGTTTCTTGTTGGGCGCTAGACCTTAGACATACCAGAGGATGAAAGAAACAATATCTTAATTTTGTGGCCCTTGACTGGAAGATGAAGACTCTGCTTGGCCTGGTTTTCACTAATAAATAGGTAGAACGCTACAATCTATTTGCATCACTAGAGGACATCAAGAGGATGTTGCAGAATTAGTGCTTCAATATGGACATGCTTGATTCAAGACTAGCTCACGTCGAAGGATACTTATAGTACCACTCAAACAATGATACTCCTCCTGGACACTTATAGTACAAAGGATCCTACACCTATCTCTTCCTCTAGTTAATCATGATTATTTCAGTTAGTTATGGATGATATTTTGATATGTTTAAAATATTGTATCGACAGTTTTGGATGTTAGGCTTGGATGATCAATTGGAGGTGCTATTATGTTTTGTATATTTTTGTAAACTGAGATCAGTTGAAAATTTGAATCATCCAATGACTTTGGGAGTTAGCAGTGGTCTCCTTGATGATCTAAACAGTTCCAACTATGTAATATTAGTTTTTTTTATGTTAATACAAAGTTTTAAAATTTACTATAGGAAAACCTCTTATCCTATTTTTATACTTTTTTACAAATATTGTTTAACATTTTTTAAATAATGAGATGATTGATGCCTATAATGATTGATGCTCGCGGGGTGTAGAGTGGATGGCAACGGGGTGTTTTGTTCAGGCACTTTGTGGTGTAAATATCATCGATACGAAACTCTATGGGAAAAAAATAAGCCATGCTAAGGTATGGTGTGGCCCAGGCCTGGTGAGATCCCTAGGTGATTTTGAAAACTTAGATGCCCTTGGGTCGTGGATACTCAAGCCAGAAGTTAGCCATGCCAGTCATCTCAAGACTCACTGTTATAGACATTTTTGTGCCTTACAGCAATGAGCATGAAATTTCCATAATCTAAGGGATCCAAAGTCCCTAAACATGTTTTTCCTACCCCTAGAGGAGCAAGGCTAACAAACCACAGCAATTCACAGAAGTTCTCCACCAAAAACTGCTCAAAAACAAGTCAATTCAGGATCATTTCAGTGGCTACACTAGCTGTTTGCGCTGAATGTCAAAGCCAACACTGGCTACCTGCGTTGAATGTCAACTGGAACACTAGCTACCTGCGCTGAACGAGAATGGACAAGTGGCAGGCTCATTTCTCAAGGTGTCAAAACCCAGGAAGCTTCCAAAATGACACTTGCCTCAGGGAATTCGACTGGTGATGAGTAAGAGGTTCCAAATCTCCAAGTGGAAGCAAGAACCTCCAAGTGGACTCAAGAACTGACAGAGGGAGAGGACACTAGTCAGATCTCAAGCTGACTCATCCTCTCTCCAAACATCTATATATGTGGTGAGCTCCAGTATTGTAGCAATAATGCTACAACTCCTGGGGCTTCCTGTCTCTTAATTTTATCAACCCGGTAGTTCGTACAAACTTGGAAGCGACGGTGTTGTATGCACAAGTACTAGCTCTTGTCGCAGCTGTCACTTGGTCAGCTGGCACAAGTCCGCTAGGGCTCAAGCCAACTTCTATAGGCTCACAGAAGAAGCTTTATCAATGATGGACGAAAGCTAGCTCAAGGAAGACTAATCTACTTGGCAAAAATGAACTGAGAGCAAATCAAAACATGGAAACCCTAGGAAACCCTAATTTAACTAGTCTAACCTCTATGATGCAAAGAATGTGAAGGAAACTTCTACCAATGATGCCATTACTTCTAACAAGTGAAAATGCATGAATCTAATCTACTTGCAGCTTAAAAGACATGTTTTTGTATTTTTTCTTTAAGTGGATGGAGTGATTGGGATTTTGTGCTTATTAGGGTTTGGTTGTGCAGATGGGATGCGGAAGGAAGGAAAGCTTAGGAAAGGTTGGGGAGGCTAGGAGAGGTCCCCAGAGATCCTTAGCATCAGTCCACAGAGGTTCCTCACGTTCAGAGGCTCAGCAAACGAGTGAGTGGCCTCCTACAGGATGTCTGCAGGGGATTCTACAGGAAACACAGGGGTTTCTACAGGAAGTCTACAAATTGCTACAGGATGACCTACCGTGGGTGTTTGAAGTGATGGTGGAGTGATGGAATGGTAGGGGGAGATGTGTAAGGTAGGAATAAGGCTGGTGATGGCTCAGGAGTGGAGAAGTAGGATGGAGAACGAGTGTGTGAAGTGGGTTGATGGATGAAAGGTTATAACAACGAAATGTCTAAAGGATGGAGTTACGTGAGGAGTGGAGGAGTTTGGGAGATAACAGAGCGGAGCAGAGGTCAAGGATGTGGTTGTATGCGTGATCAAGACGAAGAAGGAGGTAATAGAACGCTGAAGAGCAGTGTAAATGAAACAAATGGCTTATGACTGTCACCAAGATGAAAATTCATTAACCTAAGCTACCTGAACTCAATGAACAGCAAGATAAAGCGTGTAGAGGAATGTGCATGAAGCGGTGATGAAGGTGTATGGTGCAAGAGTGAAGTGCATGGAAAGATCTATCATAAACGAGACTATGTTGCAGCGTGTATAAAGTGAAGAACTGCGTATTTTTGTGGCTGGTATAGGCTACACTCCAATCTCCAAATAGAGATGGCAGTGGAGACTTCCTCAACCTTTTTTGCTGGAGCTCCAAGAGATTATATCTATCCTCCTATCAAACTTAAGCAACTGAAAGAAAATCACCATAAACTAGTCCTATCTATGCTCATGAAAACGACTAAATTACCAAACTGTGAATTCGAATTGCATGTGAAAATAAACAAACTCAAAGTGCTGGAACGAAATGCAAACACATTACAACACTGAGGAGATCTATTGCTCTCAGGTTGGGCCCTAACCTGAGAGCTATAGCTCCTTGAGAAAACTCAGAACTAGATCAAAATCTGCCTTCTTTATTCACAATCTGATGTCATGCCAAATTGGCTTACAAAAAGAACTACACTGAGCTGTGCTCAAAAATTACAATAGTAATGCGAAAGTTTCAACAACCTATCAAAGGCTACGGCCTCCATACTTATGCAAAAATGATCATCCAACAGGTGTCCTTGATTTTAGGAGCTCGGCTGTCCAACTGAAGTTTAAACTGCTGATCCTGTAGGACAGTCATGATTGATGTTCCTGTAGAACAGTTATAACTGTTGTTCCTGTAGAACAGCTGGCTGCTTCTAAGCTCGGTGGGGAGATGGATTGGAGCTCGGAGCTATGGTGGGAATCACGAGGAGGGTCCCAAGACTATGGACATCCTCTCCTAAAAACCAGCAGTGCCACCTCATTGTCTCCTTGTCTCCTTTTCACGTGGTCTTTTCTACCTTTTAATGCAAAAACCTGAAATCATAATGCATTAGTCACGTAGATAAAATGTCTACCCTTCTTCCTACAAACAACACGAATAAGCTAAGAAATGCATGCATAAGCAGTAAAAAGTGAATGGTTTGAGCAAAGCAAGTAGGCCAAATGAGCCCAAATTATACCAAAAATTGGGGCTCATCATCACCCCCCAGCTAAACTATTTGCTCATCCTTGAGCAACTTAGTCCAAGTCCTCATCTTTCATTGCTTTCACTGCTTCTCTTGCATCCCAAGGCTCTGTGGTAGGGTCCTCTCTGTAGATGTGAAATCCTGCTTTTCTGTTTACCTCTTCCCATTGTTGACTGTCATCTTCCTTTGTAATTCCTTCAGTCAATCCTAGCAATAGCGGTGGGCTGAGTTTAAGGCCAATCTAGCTGGCCTGGAGGCTTTGCATGGACTTCTTGTAAAGGTCAACCCTTGCCAAAGCTTCTCTCATCCGGATGGGGGTATGGTACTCTCGGATTTTCAAGTTGGGGGCCATGGTATTCCATCTGCGTGCACAAGCCTGGGCAGCACTTTCTCCCAACAACCTTTCCATGTCTTCAAAGTGAGCTATGGCCTGGGCTTGTTGGTCCATAAACCTCAAGGAAGCTGTGGGATCCGTAGCCAACTGTTGGTGGGTTGAGATGAGTGCCACCGGGTCCTCTAGTTCCGGCCTAATGAACAGTGGTTCGCTCACTTCTCGGTTCATGACCGATTTTGCTTCAGCTGCTCTTTGATCTTCATGGTTTAACCATGAGGCGAGGGCCATCAATTGCATATCACCCAAGGCAATGTTGGGATCCCATGAGACTTCATTAGGCAAAGCCAAGTTGTGGAGGTAAAACTCTGCCAATTTGGCTTTGTCTTCTGCCGAACTAGCAGTGCATAATTCAGAAAATTGTTGTGGGTTTTGGATGTGTGCAATACCTCTTTGGGCCAAGGTGTTTATTTGGAACTGAAGCCATTGATCCTTTAAAAACAATCCATAGGATTTTGCGGGCGTTCTGCACTGAATTGCTTCCATGGCCCAACTGGCCATGCAGGCCAATTGTGCTTCCTTTTGTTGCAGCTGTTCCTTTAAGGCTTGCACTTCAATTCTTGTCTGCTGTTCTGCCTCCTGTAGAAGTGTCATTGGCTCTTCAAGACTGGTGGTCAGCTCCTTTTTGCCTTCTTGTTCATTTGTGATGTCCTTGGAGGATGTTCCTGCCTTTGCCTTTAGTTCTTGTAGCTGCAACCGTAACTTCTGATTTTCTTCCTGTAGAAGTGCCTGCTGGCAACTAGCCACATGTTTAGCCATGGTGAATTCACTCCTGACCTCCCTGAGTTGATCCTGTAGAGGGCCTATGTCTGCCACACCCTTTGATTTGGCGATCTGCATCCATGTGTGGGAACGGACTCTTTCTTTCTCTAGTTCAAAAAATAGAGGCACGGTGAATTTCTGCGGTATGATTTTGCCTGCCTCTAAAAAGGTGTAATATGAATTCAGATTGGGCGAAGGGCTAGGTTCTGGTATGTGTTCTCTTGCTATCTCTTCGGGAAATTCTGCCTCACCCTCCCTTGGTGATGAGGGTCCTTCTCCTTCCCTCTTTTCTGTTTCCTGTAGCCGGGCCAGAGTATCCTGTAGAACGTTTTTTGCTTCCTGTAGCTGAGTTTTTTCTAACTTTTCCTGCCATGGATTTTTCTTTGGACTCCCCTTCTCGTAGGTGACTGTGACCTTGGAGGGTGACTTTTCTTTGGGAGAAGTAGGTGTATCTTCGATGACGATCGGGCTGCTAGATTGGGCCTGTGGCTTGCCCGTCTTTATCCTAACACTTCTCCGAGCCTTAAAGTACAGAGGAGTCTCCCTCTTCCTCTTGTCTTTTGGCTTAGGTGGCGTATTGAGGCCAGCTAATACAGCTGTTGCCTCCCGTGCCAGAATATCCACCTCCTTTTCTTTGGTTTTTACCTTTTTGGGGCTTCCTGTAGAAGCCTGTTTCTGCAATTTCGGGCTTCCTGTAGAAGCCTTTTCCTTCAGCACTTTTGGGCTTCCTATAGAAGACCCTTTCTTGACCGGTTTTGGGCTTCCTGTAGGAGCCTTTTCCTTTAGCAGCTTTGGGCTTCCTGTAGGAGCCTTTTCTTGAGTCTTTGGGCTTCCTGTAGAAGCCTGTGTCTTTGTTTCCGGGCTTCCTGTAGAAGTCTGTTCCTTAGTGATTTTCGGGCTTCCTGTAGAAGCCTGTTTTTGCTTTCCTGTAGACACAGGTGTCTCCTCTTCCGCTTGCTTGCCTGCTTGAGTTTTGCTTTTTGCTTTGGGTGCAGGTGCTGTTGAGGTACTTGGGCTGACGTGGGCCACCTCTGCTTTGTCCATTCTGCTCTTCATACTCTTTTCCCTTGCTGACAGAATAGGTGTGCCACCCTTTTCTTTGTCCCTCTTTTCCTCAGCCACTGCTTCCTTGTCTTCACTGCTGGAGGAGCCACTATCTTCGACTAGCATTTTTATGTCCCCATCTCGTGTTAGATTCCTAAATGACTCCCAGGAGAGGGGAACTTTATATGAGTGCAGTGCATCCTCCACAAGCAATTTGATCAGCCCATGGTGTGCCACCTGATCTGGGATGCCATCTTTCAGCTTTGTAGCACACTCCATTAAGGATTGCAACAGGAAATAAGGAATGCTTAATTTCTTTTCTACAGGAAGCTCACTCTGGTGCCTCAATTCGGTAAGCAACCGGAAATGATACCCGTAGACGATGCTATAGCGGCCCTCACAGGTTATATATTTCATTATCTGGAGGCTGACCTCGTTCCAAGGTGGTAACAAACTGGTCCTTCGTACTCCATTCTTATCCTCCGAGAATTCTTCCTCAGGTGGAAAGAATTCTTTCTTTGCTTGCTGGCTCTGCTTTCGTTCTTCCTTGTCCCACGGCAAACCCATAGGGAGTTCTGTAATCCGACTGATGTACTGTGGGGTAATCTTGAGGCTTAGGCCCCTGAAGGTTACTGCAGCTAGTGTCTTAGATTTCGGCCTTAAAGCCTGCAGAAATTCTTCAGCTACTTCATCATCGTAACCCTGCAACTTATCACAAAAAGACATCCATTGAACCCTTGTGAATAGTTCTACCACCTCCTGGTTTTCTCTTAATTTGGTGGAATCTGTGGGTTCCCGCCTGATAAACCCACCCGGCATGATGAACACGGGGGTTTTGACTAAAGGTGACAAATGCAAAGTAGATTCGGTCTATTTTAGGCAGAGCATGCATACAATTCACAAAACACAGTCTAATTATACTGCTATCCTGTAGAAGCGATAGTATAGGCACAGCAATCCGATATTTTTATGACCAGACTGTGAATAATGATCTTGCCACCTTTGAAAGCCAATTGCGGAAGGAGTTTCAGGGTTACCTTTTTTCTGCCACCTTTTCTTATGTGAGGAATTCACCTTCCTGTAGAACTGCATTCCTGTAGAGACTGCTTCCTGTAGGACTGCGTTCCTGTAGAAACTGTTCCTGTAGGAGCAGTGTGCAAACTTCGGGGCGGACTGTAGTTGGCCAGCGGTCGAGATGTGTTTCACCGGCGTTCTGGTAGCCGAAAGTTCGGCGTATCAACGTGCAGAGGAAATCAGAAGAGCCACTCGAGTTTTGAAGTGGAGGTTGATGAATACATGTGCATAATCTAGCCGATTAGATTTTGAATCGGCGCAGCTCGTGGCGCGGGGGGTGAGCTGTCCCCGCCGGACCGTTGGGCGACGTCACCCATCATTCGCCTGCATATTCACTTGCTGCCGCATTCATTCCCACAGATCTGTCGCCGCCCTTTTCGGTTAAACTCGTTTCTCGGTTGACGGGACTATCCTCACGTGCGTGCTGCGTATTTCCTTTGTCGTGGCTGCCATCCAAGCATCCGACTATACCATAACTAGCCGACGTGGCCAGTCAACTGGCCATACGGCCGCTCAACCATTCATTTCTACGCCATGCAAACAAATCAAAGTAATACTCATGCGATTTGGTGGAAGGAAGGGTTGAGACACTTACCTGCGCGCGGCTGCACACGATTTTTCGGTTTTTGGACGACGGGGAGCGGATCTACCTGCTGCATGCGGCTTACACAGTCCCGGAGGCTCATGGTTACAGGATGCTGGCGATGGAGTGGATGCTCTGGTTGCCTGCGCCCGTGTGTTGTTTGCAGAGGGCGGTGCTGTGCATGGTATCCACTCATGCAGGTTTGACTGTTACAGGATTCCCGCGGGGTGCCTTGTAACAGTCTCGCCTCCTTGGGTGCATGCTGCACGACGATGGATAGAATCTTCTGATCACGCTCCCGGAGCTTCTGATGCTCGACATGGATGTGGTATGAGCTCTCGGTGCTTGTTTTTCTTTGACAAATGGCTTTACCATGAGAACTCATTGATCTGGTTTGCTGGTGCAGGGATCTTGATTGCATGGCGACGAGGATGGTGGAGCAAGGTACGAGCAATGTTCAGGGGTGCCAACAGTGGCATGCATGCATCCAACCCATTCCTCAGCCGCTAGATCTCCGCTTGAAACAAATTTTTGGCCGTCCCAAACTTCTACAGGAAGTTTCCTGTAGAACACAGAGCTTCCTGTAGAAATTTTGCACTTTCCTGTATAAAATCCGCGTCTTCCTGTAGAAAGACTGCGCCCTCCTGTAGAAAGACTGCGCCTTCCTGTAGAAAGACAGCAGCTTCCTGTAGAAGATTCAAACCATGATAAAATTGCACATACCTTGAAAAACATGGGTGCTCTTGCTGGAGGTACTGATGAGGTTCCTTGACAGCATGATAAGGACCCTTGGCTGTGAGTTGAAGGGCTTCCTCTTCTACATAGAGCATCTGCAACCTGCAATTTTTACCATATTTTGCTTATTGTGTTTTCTTTTTCTTTTTTCTCTTTTTTTCTTCTTTTTTTTTTTTTTTTTTTTTTGAAAGATAACAGGGGCGCCTCAAGGAGGTTTTCACCCGTGCCATCTGCCCTGAGCGCCTCAGAGAGGTTTTCACTCAAGGATCTTTTTCAACCTTTTCTCTCTTTTTTTTTGAAAAAGCAATAGGAGCGCCTCAATGAGGTTTTCACCCCTACTACCTGCCTTGGGCGCCTCAGAGAGGTTTTCACCCAAGGATCTTTATTTCTTTTTTTTTTTTTTTTTTTTTTTTTTTTTTTTTTTTTTTTCAGATCTTCTTTCAGGGTGTGCCAGAGGCAGAGGCAGAACCCTTCTCTATGACCAATACAGATTTCTCCATAGTTTTGATAAACTCTTGTCTTGAGAGAGGTCTCCTGTAGATCTTCAATCGATGCCCATTGACGAGCATGGGAATGGCTTCCTCATCAATGGTTCGAATAAGGACAGATCCATTGTCATGGCACTGTTCCACTACATACGGTCCCAGCCATCTGGTTCTCAACTTCCCCTTGAAGTCTTTGAACCTGGAGTCATACAACAAGGCCCAATCTCCCGGCTGAAATTGCTTGTCATGGAGATGTTGGTCATGCCACACCTTCCTCTGAAGTTGAACCACTTCTGAGTGAAGGAGGGCCTGCATGCGGTGCTCGTCCAGGCCATTCAGCTGCAATAACCTTTCTTGTTGTGCATGGCTGAGATCTAGGTCCAGCTGAGCTGCCATCCTCAAAGTGTTATACTCAAACTCAATGGACAGCAAAGCTTTCTTCCCATAGACCAGCTCATATCGTGTGAAACCGGTGGTGGTCTTCCAAGTGGTGTTGTAGGCCCATGTGGCTTCTACCAGGAGATCTGCCCAGTCCTTTCTGTTGCTGCTCACCACTTTAGTCAAGATCCCTTCTAATGCTCTATTGGTGACTTCCACCTGCCCATTTGCTTGAGGGTGATAAGGGGTGGAAGTCCTGTGCTTGATCTTGTGATGAGCTAGGAGATCTTCAACCAGGTTGGAGGTGAACTGGCTCCCTTGATCGGTGACCAGCTCTCTTGGATAGCCAAACTTATAGAAGATGTTCTCTCTTAGGAACTCGGCCACCTTCTCTTCTGTTGCTGCTTTGATTGCTTTGGTCTCTGCCCACTTTGTCAAATAGTCAGTACACACAATGATGTAAGTCCTTTGCCTCGAAGAGGGGTTGATTGGGCCCACAAAGTCCATGCCCCACTTCTCAAATGGCTCAAGAGTCACTTGAGGTTGGAGAGGCATCTCATCCCTTTGGGTCGGTTTCCCCATTCTTTGGCATTGGTCACACTGACTGACATATCTTCTGACATCTTGATGAAGTGTGGGCCAATAGTAGCCTGCCTGCAGGATCTTGAAGGCAGTTCTCTTTGCTGCAAAATGCCCTCCACAAGGCCCATCATGACAAGTGAGGAGGATATCAAAGACTTCCTCCTCCCTTACACAACGCCTTAAGATCTGATCGGGGCCAAGCTTGAACAGATTGCCCCCGATCCAAGTGAATGAGGCACTTTTTCTGATGATTCTGCTCTTCTCTTTTGAAGATAGGTGTGGAGGGAACTGTGCTGAAACAAGATAGTTTGCTATATCAGCAAACCATGGAGAGAGTACTGAGATAGCAAACAGATGCTCATCAGGCATCTGGTCATCCACCGTCCCATCTTCATCTGCAGACAAATCCAATCTAGACAAAAAATCAGCAACACCATTTTCTCTACCTGGTTTATCAACAATGGTTAAATCAAACTGCTGCAATAAAAGTAACCATCTAATGATACGAGCATTCACATCTGGTTTATTCATTAAATATCTAATTGCAGCATGGTCAGTATGTACAAATGTTTGATATCCAGTGATATAATGACGGAACTTGTTTAGTGCATGGACTACAACTAAGAACTCTTTCTCGGTTACAGTGTAATTCAGCTCAGCTTTGGACAAGTTCTTGCTAACAAAGTAAATGGCATATAAAAGTTTTTGCTCAACTTGTCCTAAAGCTGCACCTATGGCTTTGTTCGAGGCATCAGTGTGGATGTGGAAAGGTAGGGCCCAGTTTGGACCTCTCAGGATTGGGGCTGACACCAACTTGTCCTTCAATTCATTTAAATCCCTCTGACAATCGTCAGTCCATTTAAACTCCACATCTTTTGCCAACAGACCAAACAATGGCGAGGCTAACTTGCTGAAGTCCTTAATGAATCTCCTGTAGTATCCTGCTAATCCCAAGAAACTCCGGACATCCCTTACCTTTTGAGGAGGTGGAACCCTCTTGATGAGAGCAATTTTGTTAGGATCCACCTGCAATCCTTGGGAAGAAATGGTATGGCCTAGCACGGTCCCTTCAGTCATCAGGAATTCACATTTTTCAGGACTGAGGGACAGGTTCATCTCGGTGCATTTGGCTAGGACTTTTCCCAGATTGGACAATGCTTCCTGGAAGTTGGCCCCATAAGGAGTAAAGTCATCCATATAGATTTCCACTGCATCATGGACCAGCTCCGAGAAGATGCTTAAGACAGCTCTCTGGAAAGTAGCAGGAGCGTTGCATAGCCCAAAGGGAAGGACTCGGTAGGCAAAGGTACCCCAAGGACAAGTGAAGGTGGTCTTATCTTGGTCTTCCGGGCTGATTTGGATTTGATTGTACCCGCTAAACCCATCCAGGAAAGAGAAGAACTTCTTTCCTGCCAGTCCATCCAACACTTGATCTATGAAAGGTAGAGGGAAATGGTCCTTCTTGGTAGCTTTGTTCAGTTCACGGTGATCTACACAGATTCTCCATTTCCCCTTTTTCTTGGGAACCAACACTAGAGGGGACACCCATTCACTATCTGAGATGGGGTAGATGAATCCGGCATCCAACAGTTTTTGCAATTCTTCCTTGACAATGTCCTTAAGGGCAGGATTCATTCTCCTCTGCGGTTGCCTAACCGGTTTACAGTCCTCTTTGATATATATGTGATGAGTACAGACCGAAGGATGGACTCCTTTCATTTCCTTATAGCTCCAAGAAAAAGCATCTAGGTGGTTGGCCAACAGGCTACACAGCTCCTTTTCCTGAGAAGGAGATAGGGAGGAGCTGATCTTCAATGCTTTCTCAGGGCCGAACTCCACATTCTTGACTCTGGGAGTAACAGGGTTGGTTGTACAAAGATCCACTAAGGTGCTAGCTTGGGCATCCTCCACCAATTCCTCTAAGGGTAGTGCACTGGAAGGTGGATTCTGGATCAAGGTCTCGATCAAGTCATCCTCAGTTAGGGGGTCTTTCCTAGTGGTATCTAAGGTGCACAGAGGTGCTGAGTACACCTCATCTTCTTCTCCTTCTTCCAACCAGAGTGGTAAATCATGCTCTAAAGAAGGTTGGGCAGGAGGGTATAGGACTAGCTGCTTGGACATGGGACCAATTTTGATGGTCATGTTTCCTGCTCGACAACTTATGTAAGCATCTGCAGTAGCTAACCAAGGCCTTCCCAAAATGAGAGGATATCCAGTAAGCTTGGCCTTTGGTTGCAGAACCAGGAAGTCTGCAGGGTATTCCCAAGAATCAATGGAGACCATGACATCCTCCACAATTCCTTCGGGAGTCACAGTGGAGCGATCTGCTAATTGCAGTATTGTCGAGGTCTTCCTCAAGGAACCCTGAAGATTGAGTTTAAGCATGGTATCCCTGGTCATCACATTGATGGCCACCCCCAGATCAATCAAAGTGTGGGGGATAATGGTGCCATTGATGTGAACATCTACTACAGGACTTCCAGGATCTAGGTACTTTGGGCAGATGACTTGTCCTAGCATAAGGTCAAACAGTTGTCCTATGACATTGATAGTTGAGGCATCTTTCTTCCGTCTGCCTGGGTGTTTGAAACACTTCTCCTTAACCAGCTTGTTATATATTGGCACATCCTTGATGGCTTGGAGAAGTGGGATTTTTACACACAACTGCTTGAGCTCACCCAAAAGCTCATCTTCTTCGGGGTTAGGTTGTGTGGTGGCTGTTAGTCTCTCAGGAAAGGGTGGAATAGCCTTTGGTTCACTCTCCTGATGGTCTTCCTCATCCTCTGGGGGAGGAGGCTGGCGATCTGGAAAAGTCTTTCCAGATCTAAGATTGATCTCCTGGATCTCCACAGCATAGGTAGGGCATGAGGTTTCCCCAGTGTATACCTGCTGGGCCTGTCTATTGTTGGGGTTCGGGTTCGGTTGAGCAGGAATTTGAGGTTGCCTTGGAGGAGCAGGAGGTAATGGTTGAGGTTGCACTGGTGGTGGAGGCAAAATGGCAGGAGGAGGGTTGTATTGGGGCCTCCACCCCGACTGAGGTGCATTCCATTGAGGCTGTGGCTGGGTATGTGAGTGATATGGATGAGAAGTAGGTTGAGTGGGGTACTGAGGTGGATAAGACCATGGAGGAGGCATGGACCATGAAGGATGAGCAGGGGGACCCCAGGAAGGCATAGGAGTTGACTGGTTGGGGTTGTAATAAGCTTGAGATGCCCCTTGCATCCCCTGCTGATAAGGTCTAGATCCTTGTGGCCTCCTTTGGTTGAGGTAATAGAGAGGCTCTGTGGGAGCTTCGGTCCCTTGGTACATGGCTTTGAACCCAGGTAAGGTTGGACACTGATTCGTAGGATGGTCCTCCTCACAAACAAAACACACTTCAACCGAATGCAATGGGCATTCGTTCTTAGGATGTCTTCTTGTGCACCTAGGACAGAAGACAGCCAAGGCTCTCTCAGCCTCTTCTTTCTTTTGCTGAATCCTGAATGTATCAAGCTGCATGGCAATGGTTTGTCTCACCTCACTCTTAAGATCTTCTAATTGGTTTGCAAGCTCATGTTTGGAGAAAGGGACACTAGTTGAGAGGTGGTTTCCTCTACCTCGTTTCCGAGCTGCCCTGGAGTGGTTTCTAAATACAGTCTTGATGTCCTCATAAGGCAGTTGGTAGATGTCCCCCCCAGCTAACATGTGAAGGGTATCTAAGAGGTCTTCAGGGACTCCTCGGAGTAGGACCAACTTGAGGGATTCAGGGTCAAGTGTGCACTTGGCCCGCTTATAGCTTAGTTGGAACCTCTCCTCATAATCCTCTAAGGACTCATCATTTCCCATGGACATCCGAAAGATTTCCCCCTTTGTTTCCTTGGACCTACAGTAATCCTGGTACTTGGTGTTGAAAGCTTGCTGCATCTGAGCCCAAGTAGTGATACTATTCCCAGGTAAACCCATGAACCAGCGTAGTGCTGCATCCTTGAGAGTGGAAGGGAAAAGTTTCAACTTTTTCTCATCTTCAGTATAGTCATAGGTTCTACAAAGGACAGCAAACTCAAACAGGAAGGTATCTGGATCTTCAGTGGTCAACCCATGGAAGTGAGGTAAGGCGGAGGGGCTAATGTTTTTCATTTTCATCTCTCCATTGGTCTCTCGGATGGGGAAGGCACCTTCTATTCTCTCATCTTCTCTTCTATTGTCAGCCGTAGCTTCAGATGGATTGGTCTCTAACTCTTCTTCTACTATAGGGTCTTTGGATATGTCAGGTTGTTCACCTATAGGTTCCTATGGGTCACTGTCACCAAAGAAGAGAGAAGGGTGACTCAGTGATGTAGTGGGGGTGTTTGGTAGGAATTTGCCTGATCTATTTCGGTTCCTACGAGGCATGAAATGGAAAAGACTTTCTTTTTTCTCTTTGATTGCTTTTGCTTTGCTTTTCTTTTGGTACCTGCAAAACTGAGACAGATTGATCTACACTATCTATGAAAGATGCAAAATTAACTGAAAGCAGGAAAGAACTAATCTACTTTGCTCAAATGAAATTGCAGAAAGGAAATGCTAGTCTATGAAAGCAGGAAATGCTAATCTATGAAAGCAGGAAATGCTATGTTACTTTTGCAGAATGGAAATGAAGTAAACTACTTAGCAGAAGGTAAGAGTAAGAAAGTAGAAGAAAAGCAACAATTGCTAATATTCTGACGCTTCCCCGGCAACGGCGCCAAAAAGATGGTGAGCTCCAGTATTGTAGCAATAATGCTACAACTCCTGGGGCTTCCTGTCTCTTAATTTTATCAACCCGGTAGTTCGTAAAAACTTGGAAGCGACGGTGCTGTATGCACAAGTACTAGCTCTTGTCGCAGCTGTCACTTGGTCAGCTGGCACAAGTCCGCTAGGGCTCAAGCCAACTTCTATAGGCTCACAGAAGAAGCTTTATCAATGATGGACGAAATCTAGCTCAAGGAAGACTAATCTACTTGGCAAAAATGAACTGAGAGCAAATCAAAACATGGAAACCCTAGGAAACCCTAATTTAACTAGTCTAACCTCTATGATGCAAAGAATGTGAAGGAAACTTCTACCAATGATGCCATTACTTCTAACAAGTGAAAATGCATGAATCTAATCTACTTGCAGCTTAAAAGACATGTTTTTGTATTTTTTCTTTAAGTGGATGGAGTGATTGGGATTTTGTGCTTATTAGGGTTTGGTTGTGCAGATGGGATGCGGAAGGAAGGAAAGCTTGGGAAAGGTTGGGGAGGCTAGGAGAGGTCCCCAGAGATCCTTAGCATCAGTCCACAGAGGTTCCTCACGTTCAGAGGCTCAGCAACCGAGTGAGTGGCCTCCTACAGGATGTCTGCAGGGGATTCTACAGGAAACACAGGGGTTTCTACAGGAAGTCTACAAATTGCTACAGGATGACCTACCGTGGGTGTTTGAAGTGATGGTGGAGTGATGGAATGGTAGGGGGAGATGTGTAAGGTAGGAATAAGGCTGGTGATGGCTCAGGAGTGGAGAAGTAGGATGGAGAACGAGTGTGTGAAGTGGGTTGATGGATGAAAGGTTATAACAACGAAATGTCTAAAGGATGGAGTTACGTGAGGAGTGGAGGAGTTTGGGAGATAACAGAGCGGAGCAGAGGTCAAGGATGTGGTTGTATGCGTGATCAAGACGAAGAAGGAGGTAATAGAACGCTGAAGAGCAGTGTAAATGAAACAAATGGCTTATGACTGTCACCAAGATGAAAATTCATTAACCTAAGCTACCTGAACTCAATGAACAGCAAGATAAAGCGTGTAGAGGAATGTGCATGAAGCGGTGATGAAGGTGTATGGTGCAAGAGTGAAGTGCATGGAAAGATCTATCATAAACGAGACTATGTTGCAGCGTGTATAAAGTGACGAACTGCGTATTTTTGTGGCTGGTATAGGCTACACTCCAATCTCCAAATAGAGATGGCAGTGGAGACTTCCTCAACCTTTTTTGCTGGAGCTCCAAGAGATTATATCTATCCTCCTATCAAACTTAAGCAACTGAAAGCAAATCACCATAAACTAGTCCTATCTATGCTCATGAAAACGACTAAATTACCAAACTGTGAATTCGAATTGCATGTGAAAATAAACAAACTCAAAGTGCTGGAACGAAATGCAAACACGTTACAACACTGAGGAGATCTATTGCTCTCAGGTTGGGCCCTAACCTGAGAGCTATAGCTCCTTGAGAAAACTCAGAACTAGATCAAAATCTGCCTTCTTTATTCATAATCTGATGTCATGCCAAATTGGCTTACAAAAAGAACTACACCGAGCTATGCTCAAAAATTACAATAGTAATGCGAAAGTTTCAACAACCTATCAAAGGCTACGGCCTCCATACTTATGCAAAAACGATCATCCAACAGGTGTCCTTGATTTTAGGAGCTCGGCTGTCCAACTGAAGTTTAAACTGCTGATCCTGTAGGACAGTCATGATTGTTGTTCCTGTAGAACAGTTATAACTGTTGTTCCTGTAGAACAGCGGGCTGCTTCTAAGCTCGGTGGGGAGATGGATTGGAGCTCGGAGCTATGGTGGGAATCACGAGGAGGGTCCCAAGACTGTGGACATCCTCTCCTAAAAACCAGCAGTGCCACCTCATTGTCTCCTTGTCTCCTTTTCACGTGGTCTTTTCTCCCTTTTAATGCAAAAACCTGAAATCATAATGCATTAGTCACGTAGATAAAATGTCTACCCTTCTTCCTACAAACAACACGAATAAGCTAAGAAATGCATGCATACGCAGTAAAAAGTGAATGGTTTGAGCAAAGCAAGTAGGCCAAATGAGCCCAAATTATACCAAAAATTGGGGCTCATCAATATGGATCTCTCCTCCATGAGATCTAGGGGCTGGAATTTTGTTATTGCAAAGAATTGTTGTTGGTTTGAGACTGGAACCATTGGGTGCTTAATGCTTTGAAAGGGGTGAAGATAGGAATTCCATTTGCTGGGAAGGAGATGCTGGATTGGAGCCCTCTGGGTTGTATCTCTTCCTGAACCTTGTTATTCATCAATAAAGCTATATTGGTTTCTCCTATATGCTGATGTATTTTTGATGTATGAATGCATTAGTATGTTTAGTTTATTTATAATCCTAAACTAGTTATGAATGTGAATATCTGTCTTTGTGTAGTGTTCTTCTCTTGTCGCAAGTAGCTGTTCTCTTGTGATCTTGCAGGAAGTTGAAGCTGGATAAGCAAGAAGGCAAGTAGCTGTGAACACCCAAAGAGAAGAGAGACCGGATCGAGGGACAAACGGAAGACACCGGTAAGTCTATTGATCTCTCTTCTTTCACATTTCATAAAGGAAGTAACCAGAATAGCTGTCTCTGTTTGTTGCTAAGGAACTGTCACACCTTAGGTGGATAGGATCGTCCTGCATAGGCATTTTTCCCCACAACAAATTGGCGACTCCGCTGGGGAGATCTGTTTAGTCATTTTATTTGTGTTTCTATCATTGTTTGTTTCATAGACTTGACAGCAACAATCAAACTGCATCTTTCCCGGATGCAAAGTAGACAGTTGCTGCTTAGATCCAATTGCTGGACTTGTCTATGATCTGAACAATGGACTCACAAATGATTTGATGATCCTTGTGATAGATCTTAGTAGCCCTTCAAAGCATCCCTTTGATTGTACCTTGCTTGTTGCTTTTATTTGGCCTGAAACAGTGAATTAAATAGCAATCTGTGACCCAGAACCTGAGGGAAACGAGAGTTTCTCCTTCAGCGCAGACCCAGTGAAGGGATTCTGCATTTCAACGCAGTTCCCGTGAAGGCTACCTGCGCTGAATGTCAAAACCCCTGTGTTGAGGTTGCACTGAACCAGTTTGTCCTTTTGCAGCTGGGGTTCTCTGCTCTGTTTTGCCTTGTTTTGATCTCTGATTTTTGCAGCCTGTAACCAGCATAGGTTCCAGTCTGATAACTCCTTTTCTCTGCTTAGATTCTGCCTCCTTTTGTACAAAAAGACTGTGAGTGTTTTTATGTGTTTGTGGCGTCATTTACAGTTTTCCTTTGCATGAGTGAAATAGTCATCTTGTAGCCCTTGATTCAGATCTATTGATTGGCTGTTTGCATATTGATTATACATTTACTTTTGCTTATTGGTTTGAATTTGTCTCTTTTAAGTGTCGAAACAAGTATTCATTTCGAAAATCGTTAAGTGTTGTAATCTCTTCTACCCTCTCTGATTTCGAAAAAGTAATCTTGTTTGTATTGATCATTTAAAAGCAAATTCAAAGTTGTACAAAAAGCTTTCTTTGTAGGCATCAATACTAAGAAAGCGGAAAACAAACACCTGCATTGTGTATTTGCATTTGATAGTTTGCATGTTGGATTTAGGAAAAGTGCATTAGAGTGTGCTGATTGCTCTTTGAGAAAAGATGGTGTCTTTCTTTTCCCTTAGTAGCTAGGATTTTCAAAGTTGAAAAGATATAAAGCTTGCGTATCATCTTTAGACTGCATTTAGGAATTTGTATCATACATCACGTGGTGAACCTTGAAAGGCAAACTTTAAAAAGATCAACCTAAAATAAATTGAATGAACTTAACAACGCTTTGTAACATAACGCACAACATAGAGGTCTAGGCTAGAGACGTGTTCCGGCGTCGTTAAGCCTGGTGACTGTCGATCTCGTGGATGGTGGGTGATTCCTCCTGAGGGACGATAGCGCCAGTACGGATTGTGCTCCCACGTACCGTCACGTATATATTGGGAGACCCCTATAGGCATAAAACATTTATCCTTAGGAAGCCGTGTCGGCCGCCCTACTGATCGCAATGCACTGAACACAGCATTCAGGAAGATCGACCGCCCGTACCCTAAAAAGTATTCTGCGGTTTTGCGAAAAGTTTGGCACACCCTCTGCCTAGAACTCCAGAGCAGTTCCTTTTGGCCTTTTTCAGACTCTATAACGGAAAAAGTCCATCCGAGCATTTGTCACTTCAGGCTCGTTAAAACATCGAAGGAGACTAGAGTCATCTTTAACTTTTTCTCGACTCTTTAAAACTGAAAAAGCAAGTTGTGTCTAAAGCGTCGTTAAAATTTATTTTAAACGGAACAATCACCCTTTAATTCCTGCGTTGATCTTTAGGTTGAAAAAATGGAGCACACCAACCAAGGAATTCCTCTTGGTGGAAATCCTAGTCCCTTCTCCTCTTGGGGAGATGTTGGTGCGCCCCACATGGCCACGTTGTCGCTTCCAGGACTGACAATTGGCCTACCAGTCTGGCTCTTTTCAACCAATGTCGTTCAAAACATCACCATTCCTGAACAGTCGAGTCAACAGTTAGACCAGACCAGAGTCGCCCACCAGCCTTCTACTTCATCTTCCTCTCCTCCTTCCTCTTCGCTTGACGGAACTGGTAAAACAAAAAACCAAGTCCCTAAGGAGAAGAAGGAAAAGAAGAAAAAAGAGAAGAAGAAGAAGGAGCCAAAAGCGACTGGGGGCAAACAAGTGTCGTCTGACAAAAATCCACACACAACACTGACCAGGCCTAAATCGCCGTGTGTCATATGCAAGGGAGACCATTTCCACAGAGATTGTCCCTGTATCCCTCGAATACTAAGGGACTGGTCTCCCCGTTTGCACAATTCGGTAGCATCAACCTCTGATAGCCATGTTGACTGCTCACCGTCGACTAGTGAAAGTGAAGTCCTAGGACAGAGAGGAAAATATAGATTTCCCTGCAAACTGTGTGAAGGAAATCATGCCATCCACCGTTGTCCCTTCTTAGACGAGGCTAAAAGAGTTCTGGAAGATCGCCCGATTTTACGAGCGCAACTTCCTCCTGGATATCAAAAACTCCTGCCAAGTCCTTCACTAGTTGAGAACCCGGCTGACCCGCCCAGGTGGTCAGCCGAAGCACCTATCACTGAAGATGAACCGTCTAGATCCATGCCTGACGAAAGTCAAAAGGTTGAGACGGCAGTTGACCCGGTTTTGCCTTCAGAGGCTCTATCTTCGAATGATACCATCACAGAGGAGAATAAAGACGACACCGTCCAAATTCTCTTCATCAACACTGACTCTGATGAACAAGGGGGCAATGCCCCCATTCCTTTATCGCAGGAAGGAAGTTCTTCAGAGCGATATCTGGCCGTTTATTCAGTCCCACCACCAAGCAACCTGGTTGTATCCTTTGACTGGAACCAACTAGGTAGACCCCGGTTGCCAGCAAGCATACCATTCAGAATTATCGTTCAAATATACAGAATGGTAATGGCTGGCACTATCATTGATGAGGGGGCATCTGTGAGTATCATTTCCTCTATTGCTTGGAAAGCGCTTGGTTCGCCAGCGCTTCTGCCTGAAATGAGAAATCTATCAGGCTTTGATAAAGGAACCAGTCGACCTTTAAGGATCCTCCCCAATGTGCCCATAACATTGAAAGGGAAGACCGTTCAAATGAACGTGATGGTCGTTCAAGGACCCTTGGATTATAACCTACTCCTTGGACGAGACTATATATATTGCATGAGAGCTATAGTCTCCTCACTCTTTAGAGTAATGTGTTTTCCGCATGAAGGAAGAATGGTCAAGCTCGTGGACCAACTTTCATTTCCCGGATCACGCATCACAAATAGTCACATACCATCCCTAAATGGTCTATTCACGCGAGAAGTGTCTCAACCCACGGTCCGTATTCCCGATGAGCGCGAGTAATCCGGGAGGATATGACTGGAACCCAGGGGGCATGCGTCCTGGTCTACTTTGGCAGGAAAACTTTGGGTATAAAATAGGTTTCCGCGGGAGAATATGACTAGTCTGTACCCCGTCCGTCTAGGAAGAGGGTTATTCTAGAATAAGATTCTTTTGTCAAAGTTATGTGAGTTGGCGGGCTATGTCGCTCACCTTTGTCTATTTCGGTAGACATTGCCGAGGAAGTGTTTTGTTTGAAAGATTAACGAGACAATCTTTGGGTAACCTGAAAGAGGTAAAGTCTCTCTCTTTAAAACAATTGTTTTGAAGGAAGAGAAGTAGAGGTAACCTTGAAATCGTACTTTATACCTGGGGGCATGCAAACCTTTTGGAGTGCAAGCAAAGAGCGGTTATTTATCTGTTTTTTGGGTTAGCCGTTTCCTAACTGGCATAAAGAAAGGATGCGGAGCAAAGCTTAGTGAGATGAAGCTCCATAAAAAATAGAATCTTGATGAGACACTCTTATCATATGACTGGGTATTCGAGCAGTTTTAGCACACAGTTCATGCTCGTTAAAAAATAAACGCAAGATCCGAGCAGTTTTAACGCCGACTTCATGCTCGTTAAAAAATAAACATAAGCAATGAGCAAGTGTTTCCACCAGCGTTTAAGCTCATTTTAAAATAAAAAATGAACCATCCCAGTAAATAACCACTGTGAATGTAATATCATCAGCCATTAAAGCCTTGGTCGTGTTTGCACCGTCACCTCCACTTTTCTATTGGCCGATCGTTCACCTCCATATGATTGTTTACCCATTTTGAGGAACAGCTGCGAAGAGTGATTACACCTAGCCATCCTTGTGACACTGCCGTGATTGGAAAATTCCAACTTGTACCTGGAATCAGCTGCTAACCCTGTTTATCACTCGTTCCTCAAAAGACGAGTCTTCTTTAAGCTCTTTTCAACTGACTCGTAAAATATGAAAAGATTGCCGAGTTTTGGCCTTCCAGCTCGATAAAGCGACCGGAAGAGATATCCCTCCTCTAGATTTTAATCTTTTTGGACCTGAGGGATTATTACACAAAAAGATCGAGCGCTTGTTTTATTCGGCTCGTTAAAACTATCGAAAACTCATCCCTTCTGTATTGTTTTATACTTTTTCGGACTTAAGGGATTAGATGACGAAAAAGGACTTTTGGAGTTAACTTTATGTACCTTTTCAGACTCTCTAAAAATGAAAAGGACCGAGTTATCCTTGTCGTTAGACTCGTTAAAATCATTAAATAGCGACAAACTTGTCTTTAGACGAGAACGAGTTTCCCTATCGCTAGGCTCGTTAAAACATAGCGATGGGCTTGCCCGAAGGGCAGGTTATAGAACAAGCATATGTTATCCTCCTCAAGCTTGACAAAAATAAAGAGGTACTAGTCAGCAATGACTGGGGAAAAATTGGGAGAAACTAAAGAAAACTTTGATGGTAGCAAGTCGCTCTTGAACATGACGCTTTTCCTCCGTACCACATTCGGGTTGGGTTGTTTCATTCACCGGTCACATCCATGGTCTCGCCATACCATCCATATTTGGGGTAATGCTACTGATCCATCGTATCAGTGTCGCCATATGTTCAAGAGAAGTCGTTCAGAAAAGTCAACCGTGTCCCATCCACTGCCATACATTATCCTTCATCCTTTCATGACCGCCACCCTGAATCATATGTCACAGATCGTTTTCACCTCCATTAAAATCATTAGCTCCGTTCCGTGTCACTGATGTGGGATTCATCAAGGCCCTCCTTTGACGGATCGCTTCTTGTCGACATCAGCTCATTATCCAAGAAGTTGATCTAGGAACAACCCCTTCAGTACTTTGAAGCTTGCATGCCTCAATGGCAAGTTTCTCACTTCCGGCGACAGGTATACATCAATGACCTTCGACCGAAAGATTTTGCATGGTGTTCGACACCAAGTCCTTTATTCACACCACGTGAATTGTACTGCAGTACCTTGAGGGTCATTATCATTATCGGTGATTCCTCTCGCGCTTGTTAACGGTTTACATCATTGACCGGTAATCAAGCGATGTCTTTCCATGTTCGACTTCAGAACATTTCTCACATGGATCGACTTGTACTTAGAGTGAAGATCGAACGAGTTTGAAGACCCCGGATCTAGTTTCATCCATCCGGGCTGCGATATATATTCAGGAAAGATAAAGACATTGACATGTACATCATTGCAGCAGATAATCATCCTACTCAAAGGATGATAATTTCATCAAAATTATCAGTCTACCATCAGACGATTGTCTGTTCTATGTACAGAAAAATGAATTTATAAAGCTGAGCATGGGAATGCCCGCCTCAGCTAGATCATGAAAGCAGTATGAAAAATAATGTATTGTATTGTATCTTATTACAGGTCTCCTCTCAGCATTGGATGAACTTCGGATCCCCCTGATAAAGCATTTCACCCGATAAACAGCCTCATACTTTAGGGGGCAACTGTTATAGACATTTTTGTGCCTTACAGCATTGAGCATGAAATGTCCATAATCTAAGGGATCCAAAGTCCCTAAACATGTTGTTCCTACCCCTAGAGGAACAAGGCTAACAAACCACAGCAATTCACAGAAGTTCTCCACCAGAAACTGCTCAAAAACAAGTCAATTCAGGATCATTTCAGTGGCTACACTAGTTGTTTGCGCTGAATGTCAAAGCCAACATTGGCTACCTGCGTTGAATGTCAACTGGAACACTAGCTACCTGCGCTGAACGAGAATGGACAAGTGGCAGGCTCATTTCTCAAGGTGTCAAAACCCAGGAAGCTCCAAAATGACACTTGCCTCAGGGAATTCGACTGGTGATGAGTAAGAGGTTCCAAATCTCCAAGTGGAAGCAAGAACCTCCAAGTGGACTCAAGAACTGACAGAGGGAGAGGACACTAGTCAGATCTCAAGCTGACTCATCCTCTCTCCAAACATCTATATATGGATCTCTCCTCCATGAGATCTAGGGGCTGGAATTTTGTTATTGCAAAGAATTGCTGTTGGTTTGAGACTGGAATCATTGGGTGCTTAATGCTTTGAAAGGGGTGAAGATAGGAATTCCATTTGCTGGGAAGGAGATGCTGGATTGGAGCCCTCTGGGTTGTATCTCTTCCTGAACCTTGTTATTCATCAATAAAGCTATCTTGGTTTCTCCTATATGCTGATGTATTTTTGATGTATGAATGCATTAGTATGTTTAGTTTATTTATAATCCTAAACTAGTTATGAATGTGAATATCTGTCTTTGTGTAGTGTTCTTCTCTTGTCGCAAGTAGCTGTTCTCTTGTCGCAAGTAGCTGTTCTCTTGTGATCTTGCAGGAAGTTGAAGCTGGATAAGCAAGAAGGCAAGTAGCTGTGAACACCCAAAGAGAAGAGAGACCGGATCGAGGGACAAACGGAAGACACCGGTAAGTCTATTGATCTCTCTTCTTTCACATTTCATAAAGGAAGTAACCAGAATAGCTGTCTCTGTTTGTTGCTAAGGCACTGTCACACCTTAGGTGGATAGGATCGTCCTGCATAGGCATTTTTCCCCACAACACTCACATAAACTAGAAAACGAAAAAAATGATAAAATGGTTGAGATCTTAACATTTTAGAAAATACATAATATGATGAGCACATATAAATTAATTTATTGTAATGATTTCAAACCATACAAACATGAAAATGAGATACATTGATATATGAAAAAATGTATTATTATTATTATTATTATTATTATTTAATAAGAAAGTTTAACATGAATCAAATTTAATATTAAATTTAAAAATATTTATTTTTACTTTTTATCCATTCAAAACTATAGTTTATAATACAATTTTATTTATTTTTAGTATTATGTAGGCCTGTCTATTTTGAAATAGGCTTAATTATCAATAACTATTAGGTGGATGACATGGATTTAACTTTCACTTAATATTCTAAAATATTCTTAGTAGCATACACAAATTAAAGTTGAGATTTATCTCCAAAGTAAGTATGATTTTTTTCTCATTTTATTTAAATTGATTAATTTGAAAAAAATGACATATGAACAAGTGTCATATGAAGTGAGTCGTGTTTTTTGGACATGTGATATTGATAAGTCATGGTATTGTAACAAAACCTATTTACAGAGTAAGAATCTTCGCATCCTAAAAATAAAAGGTTGGTGGTTTGGGAACTCTTTTGAAGAAAGTTTATGGCTTTGCATTTAGAAATTTAGCTTGTCCTCTTTTAAATTTCTCCCGTTGTTTGTGATGTGGGACATTGAGCTAGGGAGAAACAAAGTTCTCTTTCAGAATGATGTTGTATGTTGAACAATAATTGCACATAACTCTAGAGTTGTTTTTCATCAAGCCTTTAAAATAAATAAATAAAATACAAGAATTATAAGGGAGTTGGTGCTATCTAGAGTAAATGTATGGGGTTTCTTCAATAGTGCCTCTCAAAGGGAGAAGTGTGTGGCTGGTATTGTCATTTTATTCCTCCAGCATTAGTTCTAAAATGTAAGTTGGATATTGAAAATGGTACGAACTTTGTTGGTAAGTTGATTGCTATGTGGTGTGTTTTGCGGTTAGCTTTGTGGAAGCAAGTGAAGACTTTCAAACTAATTTATGATTCCAAAATAATAGTGTGATTGATGATTCCAAAATAATAGTGGATTGGTTCAATGGAAAGATGGATCTTAGAATTTTTTAGTTTGAATAATAGAAAAAGAAGATCCAACCATTACAACAACACTTTGATGATCTTCAAATCCTTCACTATTACACGGAGAATAATATTCTAGCAGATTTTCTCTCAAAGAAAACTTTACTTTTGGATGTTGCCATTTGTACATGTTCCCCGCAATGATGTTTTATCATCAATATTTTCCTTTAATCTATTTTTTTTTCCAATGACAAGTTAACCTTTCATCATGTATGAATGAAACATATTTTGAATATTAAGATAAATGTTTATGTATCGTTGAAACATATTTTGGATGTGAAGATAAACACCTATAAAGAAATCAAGTGAGTTGTTATGCAGCCAAAAGAGTATATTTTACCATGGATATTATTAACTTGTAAATAGGCTTTGTTACAATACCATGGTTCATCAATACCACATGACCAAAAACCATCTCTCAATCAAAATATTTCATAAATATTTTATTTTAATTTATTTTTATTACATTTTTAGGTGGAAAAACACTGTCCAACCCAATATGAAAGAGATGTTGTAATGTCCTCTTTTGTTATGTTATCTAAATATTTTGACTTAATCAAATTATATAATAAAAAAATATTAATTATAATTACTAATTGAAATATTTTGACTCACTGAAATTATATAAAAATAAAAAAGGAGTTGTCACTTCAATTGTGCAGGGGTTACCCGTCAAGTTTGTGATTTGCTTGTGATTTCAATAAAGTTTGTGATTTGCTTGTGATTTCAATAAATTCCTGCAGGATTTTAGAGAAATTAGACCGGAAAAACCCACAAGAAAAGATTCCAAAAAGTCTTACTAGAGACAACTCTAAAAAATAAATATATATATATATATATATATATATATATATATATATAATTAAAAATTATAATTATTAATTATTAATTAATAAACCAACCTAGATCCATCTTAAATTCAAATCCCTCTAAAAAAGAGGTTTGCACCTCAAGAAATTTGATCCCTTTTAGATATATTAGAGTCAATATGAGTCTAAGTTGGTTATATTTAATTTAATATTATTGTTTACAAGTAGGTAAATTCAATTAATGATACTCTTTAAAAATGTATTTTAAAAAATATATATTTAAATTAAATTCAAGTCCCTCTAAAAGAAAGGTTTGCACCTCAAGAGATTTGATCCCACTCAACTTGATAAATCCACAATCAATATGAGTCTAGGCTGGTTATATTTAATTTAATATTATTGTTTACAAGTAAATAAATTCAATTAATCTTATTTGGTGTGGAAAAACTTAAAATAACCTTTTAATTATTATTATTATTTTTTCTAAGGAAATATCCTAGCAAATCCACCCCAACATATCACATCCTACCAAGCTTATTAGAAGATCCTAACCCCAAAGGGTGTCTAAGAGGATTGAGCCCTTCACTTCCCATTAACAAGGTGCTTTAACAATGGGTGTCTAAAAGGATTGAGCCCTTCACCTCCCATTAACAAGGTGCTTTAACAATGAAAAATCGACTAAGTGAGTTGACCCTCCAGACTTTAACCTTTCTTCATGTATGACTAAAACCTAATTTTGGATATTAAGATAAATGTCTATGTATCACTCAAACATATTTTGGATGCTAAGATAAACACCTATAAAGAAATCAAGTGAATTGTTATGCAGCCAAGAGATTATACTTTACCATGGATATTATTAACTTGTAAATATGATTTTTTACAATACCATGGTTCATCAATACCATATGCCCAAAAACTATCTCTCATTTCACAATCAATATTTTATAAATATATTTTTAAAATTCAATTTTATGACATTATAAATATTTTTTTGAAATTTAATTTTATCAAATTTTTAGGCCCATAGACATTCTCAAACCCAATATGAAAGAAACGTTGTAATATCCTCTTATGTTATGTTATCTAAATATTTTGACTCAGAGAAATTACATAACGAAAAAAAGAAAAAGAAAAAAGAATTAAATATTTTGAGTCACTCAAATTATATAAAAATAAAAATTAAATTAAATTAAATAATAAAATTAATAATTATAGTTATTAATTATTAATAATTAAACCAACCTAGATCCATTTTAAATTCATATTGAATAAACTCCACAAGGGATCAAATCTCTGGATGTGTAAACCTTTCCTCAAATTTTGTACTCAAAAAAGAGTTTTTCAACTCAAGAGATTTGCTCGATTTGCTCCCTTTCCACTTGATAGATCCAGAGTCAAATGAGTCTAAGTCGGTTATATTTAATTTAATATTATTGTCTACAAGTAAATAAACTCAGTTAATGATATTCTCTTTAAAAATATATATTTAAATTAACCTTATTTAATGAGAACTAGACGTTATTATTATTATTCTTATATAATACAATATTATTTTTAATCAAAAACGAAAAAATAATCTCTACTATTAAAATAAAGTTTAAAAATAAAATAATCCATTTTTAATTCTAGATCAAATCTCTCAAAGTGCAAACCTTTAACAATGAAGAGAGATTTTATCTCTATGGTTGCTTGGTAGATCAAAGTTAAAATGGATCTAAGCTGGTTTAATTATTAATTATAATTATAATTATAAATACAATTATTAATTTTATTTTTTATTTTTATTTTTATGTAATTTGGCTGAGTTAATGTTTTATTAATAATTATAATTATTAATTATTTTATTTGATATAATTTTTATTTTTATTTATATAATTTCACTAAGTTAAAATGTTTAACTAACATAAAAGGACGGGACAATCTAACATGTCTTCCATGTCTTAACTCTTGATCCCCTAAAAGGATCAAATCTCTTTTCACTCTTAAAAAAGGTTTGCACCTCAAGAGATTTGACCCCTTTGGATGCTTAGTAGATAGAGGGTTAAAATGAATCTATATATATATATATATATATATATATATATATATTCTTGTTACATAACAATACCATTGGAAAAACCACTAGTTGTTAAACCCAAAATAGTAAATTGATTATTTTACCTCAATTTTATTTTAATTATTAATTTGTTTATGTAATTTGACCAAGTCAAAATATTTACATAATATAACAACGCAAACATTACAATATCTCTTCTATGAAATCTAAACACAATAAAAATCAATTCATTTTAATAAAATTTCATTATATTTTAAAATACTTATTTACTTTAAAACTTATTAAAAATAATTAAATATTAAAATGGTGTATTTAATATATTTATTATAAAATTAAATATAGTAATAATGAGAATAAATATTCATTAAAATTGAATCTAAGATAAATATCTATATCTATATGCTTGGTAGATAGGGGTTTAAGATGAATCTAAGAATTTGATATATATATATATATATATATATATATATATATATATATATATCACAGATTCATCTTAATCCCTAATCTACCAAATATCCAAAAAGATATAAATATTCTTTTTACATAACAATACCATTGGAAAAACCACTAGATGTTAAATCCAAAATAGTAAATTGATTATTTTACCTCAATTTTATTTTAATTATAATCTTTTTTTTATGTAATTTGACCAAATCAAAATATTAACATAATACAACAATACAAACATTACAATATCTCTTTTATAAACATCTGAACACAATAAAATTCAATTCATTTTAATAAAATTTCACTAAATTTTAAAATATTTATTTAATTTAAAACTTATTAAAAACAATAAAATATTAAATATTAAAATAGTATATTTAATACATTCATTATAAAATTAAATACAGTAATAATGAAGATAAATTTTCATTAAAATTGAAATGGTAATCTATCCAACCTAAAATTAAAAGATTAATTTTTTTCAATCACATCGAGAAATAAAATTTAGTGGAAATTTTTATCATGTGATTTGTACCGAAAAGTTTTGTTTGTTAATCAATATAAATCACAGAAAGTTGAATTCATATACATGGAATATGAAAATGGTTTATTTAATAAATTTATTATAAATTCAGTATGATGTTTAAATATATTAATGATATTAATAATGATGATCAATTCAATCCCAGAGACGAGTCAAAATTACTTGAAAATTTACTACCATGTCAAAGTTGCTTCTTTTGCCAACTAATTAATAGCAAATTCAAATTCAAATTCAAATGTGGTAGGTTCACCAATCGCGAAAAAAAGTATGGAAAAAGACGAATCAAAATTTCCCTGGCTGGATTATAGCCTTAACAACCTTCATAGGTGTTTATTTTTTAATTATTATAAAATCACCTATGAAATGTCAAAGCTACTTATTCAATAAATTTATTATAAAATTAAATAATAAAATTTAAATATATTAATAAGGTTAATTATGATAAATACATAATTAATAATCCATCATTTATCCAATTCAATTAATAAAATTTAAGTAAATTTTATTACCTAGTTAAAATTGTTTTTTTTTTTGGGTTAAAACTAATTTATTGCAAATTCAAATGGGAAAGGCTCTGATTTATAATGAATGATATTTTAACATTCATGACACTAAAATTAGTCTATAAGATCATTAGTCTTTTTGTTTTTCGTTTTTTACAATTTAGTTCTTTTTGTCTCTTCGCTCAAAAAACAATGCCAAGACACTGATGCTAACATATTGCCATAGTGTCATGTTTCTAAATGCATCACATTCCAAAATGAATTCTCACAGTCCCCTCGCTCAAAAGACAATGTCAAGAAACTGATGCTAACATATTTTCGTAAGTGTTTGTGCCAAGAAACTGATGCTAACATATTGTCGTAAGTGTTTGTGCCAAGAAACTAATGCTAACATATTGTCGTAAGTGTTTGTGATGTCTCTGAACGCATCACATTCCAAAATGAATTCTCACAGTCCCCTCGCTCAAAAGACAATGCCAACACACTGATGCTAACATATTGCAATAAGTGTTCGTGATGATTCTGAACGCAACACATTCCAAAATGAAATGTTTTTCTGATTCCAGGGCCCAGGAGTGCAAAAAGTACACACTCGTTCTTCCCAAGCTTCTTTAGGTCTTTTCCACCATCTCATTTCACACCGAAGTTGATGTGAGTTAGTTCCAATAAGAGTATTTTCTCACCACCGAATGCTAGCTCCAATGTACTCTTTTTATTAAAGATCACAAGTGGGGTTGAATTCCTCAACATAGTACTTATTCTTTCTACCTAACTCCTTTCCCCATATACGCTTACAAAACTTCTCTATAACAAAATCCTTTAACTCCTTTCTATTTGTGGGATAGGGTCTGAGGTAAAGATTCTATTTTTGCATCCATTTGTTGTTTTCTCTCATCCATGTTTTCTTTCTTTCACTCACGCCTTCATTGAAGATAACTTTAGGCCATCTACCTACTCCTATCTGCTCAATATTATTTTTAGATATCTTATAATATGCCCCATAACAATTTATTTAGTGAGAGTTGCTTCGGTTTCACTCAACATTATCTCATAAGGAGCCAAAATTTTTATTTTGAACTTGCTCATGATCATGTTGAAATGTGACAACGAATTATGTAATTATGAATAAATCTTTATTAGTCACTGACAGTTAGTTTTGTAAGTTAGTAACGAGTTTTATACCGAACAACAGTGATGTAACGGAGGCTCTTATAAAACTAGTAAATGCCCGAAAAAATGTAATCATGGAGAATTAACTTTGATTAATAAAGATTTCCAATCCCTTGCCTCGTGGAGATTTCCTTGACACATTGTCAGGTTTTACCAAGTAATTATTTTTCTTTGTATTAAATTGTGTGAGGGATTCAGTTTCCTAATTTTGTTCATTTCTTTGTTGGCTAAATGATAACCACTCTAAAACCAACAATTGGTATTAGAGCTAGAGTTCAAAGTTGTCGAGTCGATGTTGAAATGAGCGAGAGAGGACGATGTTGCCCCTGCCAATGTTGTGAAGAGGAAAGGAGTCGAGACGTCGGTTTAATAAAGGGAGGCGGTTAGTCAAGCTGTCGAGCCTTCATCAAGACTACCAGCGTCTGTTGTGGAAAAAAGACTGCGCATTTGGAGTGATCGATTAGTCAAGCCGTCAAGCCTTCATCAAGACTACCAATGTCTGGTGTGAAAAAAAAATTGCGCATTTGGAGTGATCGACCTTCAAATTGGAGTGTCACTCGCTATATTGAAGACCACGTCATTGCAAAGAACTCGTGTGAGGGTTCGCTGAGACCAAAAGAAAAGGGTTCGGTAAACACTGCACGTTGTAGAGAACTCATGTGAGATTTCGGTGGCTGTGGAAACGAGGAGGCCAGTGCATAGTTCAGTAGAGTAAGACCCAATAGACGACACAGAAGTGGGAGGCCGTTGCAGAGGTGAAATTGTCGGTGGCCCTGAAGGGCACCTCAGTGATTCTCAATTTGACCACTGCCAACATTTTTTTTAAAGATCAACGCGATCTTTTCATTTTTTAGACCACCCGTTGTAGATTTTAAGAATTGGAGCGGAGATATTGGAAAGCGTTGAACAAATTGATTGTTGAATCTGTGAGTTAAAAAAAAATATAAGTATATTTATAATTTGAATTTTGTTGAGCATACGGTTTGAAGTTTTTTTTTTTCTAATTCTGTGTATTTGAGGCAATCTCAAGAAACAATATCAGGGTAGCAATCTCAGGATTTGAAGTATTTCTTTTTTTTCCGAAAAAAGAAAATCTGTGTATTTGAGGCAATCTCAAGGTTTGAAGTATTTTTTAAGAATCTGTGAAGTAAGTTAAAAGAAATTCTAGAAATTAAATCAAGAAAATGGGCAAGAGGATCAATTTTTTGTAGAAAATCAAAATCAGATAGAAACCATAGTTGAAAGCAGATTGTGGAGGAAAATCAAATTCATAAATAAACCAACCCTAGAATCAAAATTTAGAACGTTATAGAAAGAAATGGCTAAAATGACAAATGAAAAGTTCGGGGTGGAGAAATTCACCGGTAATAACAACTTTGCCTTATGGAAATTGAAAGTTATGGATTCGCTGGTGCAACAAGGGTTGCACAAAGCATTAGACGAGGTGAAGAAGAAACTTGTTGGCATGTCAGATTTGCACTGGGAGGACTTGGATGCCCGAGCTCTCAGTACCATCAGGTTATTCCTAGCGGATGAAGTTCTTTTCAATATAGTTGAAGAAACTTCAATAACATGTTTGTGGGGAAAACTGGAAACTTTATATATGACCAAATCATTAACCAACAAAATTTATCTAAAAAGACAATTGTACAGTCTTTGGATGAAGGAGGGTACAAAAATTGTAGAACATCTAAATGTTTTTAATACACTTATTTGCCAATTGTCGGATATGGAAGTTAAATTTCAAGAAGAAGATAAAGCTATCACCTTGTTGTGTTCCCTGCCAAAGTCATGGGACCACTTAGTTACCTCTATTAGTTTGAGCACAACTGAGTCCTTGGAATTTGATTCAGTTGTGGGAGCTCTGTTAGCTGAAGAAGGAAGAAGTCCAATCTTGAAACCTCTGCATCAAAAGCCATGGTAGCCAGAGGACGGTCAAAAGAAAGGGGAGAAAACAAGGGGCTCTTCCAAGTCTAAATCAAAGGTAAAAAGTGTAAATCCAAATGCCGATACTGCAATAAAATTAGACACCTCAAGAAAGATTTTTGGAAATGGAAAGAGTCTGAAAATCGAAAGAAGGAAGCAAATCAAGTTGATTCATGTATGATAGATAAAGTTTTATCTACTAAAGAATTATGTATGATAGATGAAAATTTACTTGTATGTAATGTCTCTCAGAATTTTGAATGTTGGTTGTTAGACTCTGGTGCTTCTCATCACTTGAGTCCACACAGAAATTGGTTTACTTCATATGAAGCTGTAAATGGTATTCCTGCGTTTATGGGTAATAATGTATCATGTTAAACTGTTGAGATGGGAAATGTCAAGATTAAAACGTATGATAACATAATTAGAACATTAACTAATGTTAGACATGTACCTGAATTGAAGAAAAATTTGATTTCTTTGGGAGTGTTGGACTCTGATAGTTATAAGTTTACAGGTCAAAATGGAGTACTGAAATTCCCAAAAGATACCCTAGTTGTTATGAAAGCAGAAAAGGTTGGAAATCTTTACAGACTCAAAGGAAGTACTCAGGTCAATGAAGCGGCGATTGTGTTAGAAAAAGAAGAAGAAAGTACTCACCTATGGCATCAACGATTGGGTCACATGAGCGAGAAAGGTCTTCAAAAACTGATGAACCGTAAATTACTTCATGATTTGAAATCCTTGAAGTTGGATTTCTGTAAACATTGTGTGTATGGAAAATAGTGTAAACATAGGTTTAAAACTCAAAGTCATAATAATAAAGAAATTTTAGACTATATTCATTCTGATCTATGGGGACCATCTCCTGTTGTATCGTATGGAGGTGCTTTATATTTCTTAACGTTTATTAATGATTTCTCCCAAAAAGTTTGAGTCTTTATGTTAAAAAAGAAAGCTGATGTATTCAATGTCTTTAAACAATTTAAAACAATGGTAGACAAAATAACAGGCAAATCAATTAAATGTTTAAGAACTGAGAATGGTGGTGAATTTACTTCTCTAGAGTTTGAACAATACTATAAGGATGAAGGAATTGTTAGACATAAAACTGTTGTTTATACTCCTCAGCAAAATGGTGTTGTTGAACATATGAATCAGACTCTTATGGAAAGAGCCAGAAGTATGATCAACAATGCTAACCTGCAAAAGGAGTTGTGGGCAGAAGCAATATCCACTGCTTGTTGTTTAGTTAACAAATCACCTTCAGTAGCAATTAATTGTAAAATTCCTTAAGAAATTTGGTCAAGTCAGAGTTGTGATTAGTCACATTTAAGGATATTTGGCTGTGATGCCTATGCTCTTATTCCTAAAAATCAGCGTTCAAAAATAGATCCAAAATCGAAATGTTATGTCTTTGTTGGGTATGACTGTGCGCTGAAAGGATACAAGTTGTGGGATCCTACGTCGCGGAAGATTGTCATTTGTAGATATGTAACATTTGATGAATCTTCTCTTTTAAAATCAAATGTTGAAAAAATTGAACAAGAACAAGTATCGCCAAATCAACAAATGCAGTTGGAGGCTAGACCTTTTTTTGAAAGTCGAAAGGAATGAGAGACTTCTGGAGGAAAAGGTGATGAAGATACAAAGGAAACTGTTGAAGTTTCTGAACCAGTTCAACAACCAGTGACTCTAAGGTGGTCTACAAGGGAAAGAAAAACTCCCAAAAGGTATGAAGATTTTTCTTCTTCTTTTGCTTTGATTACTAAAGATGGGGAACCTTCTTGTTATCAAGAAGCAGTGGATGATACAGATAGAAAAAAAATGGAAAACGGCTATGGAAGAAAAAGTGGATTCCTTAGCCAAGAACAATACCTGGGAACTTGTAGAACTTCCTGAGGGGAGAAGTGTTGTTGGATGCAAATGGGTCTTCAAATTGAAACATAAAGTTGATGGAAGTATCGAAAAGTATAAGGTGAGACTGGTAGCAAAAGGGTATTCTCAGGTTGAAGGTATTGACTTTCATGAGATTTTTTTCACCAGCTGTAAAACTTGTTTCTATTCGTACTATGTTGGCACTAACTTCATTACTTAACCTTGAGTTGGAAAAGTGAGATGTTAAAATAGCCTTTTTACATGGTGATTTGGATGAAGAAATATATATGGGACAACCAGAAGGTTTTGTACAAGATCGCAGCAGAAGATTAGTTTGCAAGCTTAGGAAATCATTGTATGGCCTGAGGCAGTCTCCAAGTCAATGGTACAAGAAGTTTGACTCCTTCATGGTGAGCCACAACTTTATTAGAAGCGAGTATGATCATTGTGTATACTTCAAGAGTTTCAGTGGCATATTCATTATCTTAGTTTTGTATGTTGACGATATGCTTATTGTAAGCAAAATCATGGAAGAGATCAACAAGTTAAAGGTTCAACTCTCTAGGACGTTTGATATGAAGGATCTTGGAGTAACAAAACATATATTGGGCATGGAGATACACAGAGATAGGAAAAATGGTAATCTTTGCTTATCACAGCAAAAGTATGTAGAAAGAGTGCTTGAAAAGTTCGGTATGAACAATGTCAAACCTGCTAATGTTCCATTAGCTTCCCATTTTAAGCTTTCTTCGGTTTTGAGTCCTAGAACTGATGAATAAAAGCAGTGTATGTCTCGTGTACCATATGCTAACATTGTAGGCAACTTAATGTATGCGATGGTATCTACAAGACCTGACATTTCACATGTCGTTGGAGTTGTTGGCAGGAAATCCAAGTGAAGAACATTGACGAGAAATGAAATGGGTGCTTCAGTATTTAAGAGGCACAAGTGATCATTGCATCATATTTAATGGTAGTGAAAGCTCAGTCTGCGGATATGCGGATGCTGATTATGCAGGTGATTTGGACAAAAGGAGATCTACTATAGGTTATGTCTTTACTCTTGCAAGTGGAGCAAATAGCTGGATGGCAAAGCTTCAAGAAACAATTGTATTGTCCACTACCAAAGCAGAGTATATCGTTGTTTCAGATGCCAGTAAAGAAGCAATTTGGTTAAAGGGTCTACTGGAGGAGATTGGAAAGACGCAAGAGAGAGTGAATGTATTCTGTGATAGTCATAGTGCTATTCACTTGGCTACAAATCCAGCTTATCACAGCAAGACCAAGCACATTGATGTAAGGTATCATTTTCTGAGACATGTGATCGATGGCGAAAAAGTAGCTCTCAAAAAAGTCCATACACGAGAAAATTGTGCAGACATATTCACGAAGCCAATTACAGTAGAGAAATTGCAGTGGTGTTTAGCTTCTCTTGGCTTGCAGAAGAGATAATGAATGGGCATGGGCAAGCGATTAGGAAAATTGTTGTCAAGGTGGAGTTTGTTGAAATGTGACAACGAATTATGTAATTATGAGTAAATCTTTATTAGTTACTGACAATTAGTTTTGTAAGTTAGTAACGAGTTTTATACTGAAAAATAGCTATTTAACGGAGGAGGTTATTAAAAAACTAGTATATGCCCAAGAGAATGTAATCATGGAGAATTATCTTTGATTAATAAATATTTCCAATCCGTTGCCCCGTGGAGGTTTCCTTGACACATTGTCAGGGTTTTCCCACGTAATTCTTTTTCTTTATATTAAATTGTGTGAGTGATTCAGTTTCCTAATATTGTTAATTTCTTTCTTGATTGAATGATAATTGCTCTAAAACCAACAAATCAAATGTTTTTGGATCTTCTCAATTTATTTCCATTTTGAGATGATGGTACTGCTACCCACAATTCACACCCATATAGCATCACTAAACAAACTAAGAATAAAAAAAGCACTTTGATCGTTTTCCAATCCCATAACTTTTTCTCTCTACATCTATTTTGGAAAGCGTATAATGCTTTCCACCCTCCTAAAATTCTCTTCTTTTTGTAGTCCTCCCAATTAAGATTGTTATTGAAATCACTCATAAGATACTTATACTCCTTTACTTTTTCAAGAATGTTACCCTCAGAGAAGAATGCATGTTAGCTCTGCTTCCTTTTATTAGAGAAAATCATTATTTTGGTCTCATTGGTATTGACTTGCATCGTCGTTGCTCTACAAAAATGCTCAAAGACATATAGGTGCATCTCCAATCCATGGGCCGATTTCGCAATCAATACAAGGTTATCAACATATAAAAGAAACTTTATCACAAACTCCCCTAACCGAACACCATCTGCACCTTGGAGATTTAGTCATTTTTCCAATTTATCAATATATAAACCAAAAAGAGTAGCAGATAAAGGGCAATGTTGCTCAACTCCAATGTCACTTCTGAATCTTTTCTGAAATGCCTACTAAAGCTCTAATTTTGACTTTCACCTCTTCATAGAACCTATGGACATGAGCTCTATAATGCAAAAAAAAATCAAGTTCTTCCATTCTACGCCATAGCTTATCTCTAGAGACATATCAAATGTCTTTTTATAATCAACAAAATACTTCTTCCATAATTTTTTTCATGTGATCAGTTATTGTGTTGTTGCTAACATCCTAGAGTTATTGTGTTGTGCTGACATCCTTGAGGTACTTCCAACTATCCAAACAATTTTCCAATTAAAGTTAATAACCCACCGGCCTTCCATTTGTGTCGATAGTCACATAAAATTAGTAAAGAGATGAGATCTAAAAGGTAACACATCAACGAACACCTACGCTCAATCTAATAGTTAATCTAACAATAAATATCAGGTTGAATCTAATGGTATAAATATCAATAATAGGTATATTCAAAGTTTTGTTGATGAGGAATTAGTAATTTTCCTCTATATATGTTGTTAGACCAGAGTATACATAACACACAGCGAATTTATACTCAGAGACATACAAATGGAGAAACAACAAGATTACTCAATCAGAAACAGCAGAATAGATAAAACAATCACTGTAGAACAGAAATCACTTTGTATTACATAACAGGCTTGGGCCTTGGCTTGCTTTCCTTGGCCAAAGAAATTACAAATTTATAGAGGCAGAAGAAGGATCTATAATCCTGTATGTGATTCAGATGGAGATCTGGAATGATCTAGAAACTAATAGCGATAGAGAAGAATCTAGAATCATGCATGTGATTCTAGAAACTACTGGCAATGTAGAAAGATCTAGAATCCTGGAGATCTAGAAAGATCTAATCTAGAACGATCTAAAATCCTGCATGAACTTCACACTGTAAGTCATCAAGTCACACCGAGTCCTACCATGCCTCTACATAACTCATGTTTATTTCGTGGTAGAATCTTAGTGAGCATATCAGCAGGGTTCCTATCTATATGGATCTTTTCCAAGTATAACTGTTCTTCCTCCAACACATGCCGAATCCAATGGTACCTTAAGTCAATGTGCTTGGTCTTTGAATGAAATGCTGGGTTTTTCGCAAAGTGAATGGCACTCTGACTATCACAATATACACATACTTGTTCTGCTTTTTCCTCTCTCTCCAAGGAATCGCTGCATCCACAACATCTCTTTACAAGCTTCTGTTGCAGCTATGTGCTCTGCTTCTGTTGTAGAGAGGGCTACTATTCTTTGTAGCCTTGACACCCAAGATACTGTTGCACCTACAAATGTATACAAATAACCTATAGTGGACTTTCTGGTATGCATATCTCTAGCCATATCCGCATCTGTAAATCCTTCAAGCACAGTGTCATCATGACCAAAACATAAACAATAATGACTAGTACCCTTGAGATACCTTAAAATCCATTTCACTGCTTGCCAATGTTGTTTGCCTAGATTGGTAAGGAGCCTTCTCACTACTCCCACTGAATATGCAATGTCTGGTCGTGTGCATACCATGACATACATTAAGCTGCCAACTACTAAAGCATAAGGAATTCTACTCATCTCTTCTTTCTCTTTGTCATTACTAGGACATAATTCAGTGCTCAGCTTGAAGTGGGCCGCAAGTGGTGTACCAACTGGCTTGGCATCCTTCATATTGAACCTGTCAAGCACCTTCTTGATATATTTTTCTTGTGACAGCCACAACCTTTTGTTTTTCCTAGCACGCATAATCCGCATGCCCAATATCTGTTGTGTTGGTCCCAAATCTTTCATTGCAAATTTGCTACCTAAATCTTTCTTCAATCTATTGATCTTATTCTTATCATGCCCAACAATCAACATGTCATCCACATATAACAATAATATGATATACTTTCCTTGATCATACCTCTTGATATAGACATAATGGCCAGCTTCCATCCTCTGAAAACCATGTTCCAACATGAATGAATCAAATTTCTTGTACCATTGTCGAGGTGCCTGTTTCAACCCATAAAGACTCTTCTTCAACCTACAAACAAGGCCTTCTTTGCCTTTTTCTATGAAGCCTTCTGACTGCTCCATATAAATTTCTTCCTCCAATTCACCATGAAGAAATGCAATTTTTACATCTAATTGTTCACATTCTAGGTCTAAAGCAGCGACTAGACCAAGAATGACTCTAATGGATGACATTTTAACAACAGGTGAGAAAATTTCAGTGAAGTCAATACCTTATTTTTGGGCAAAACCTTTCACCACCAGTCTTGCTTTATACCTCTCCTTCTTTTCGTCACCTTCATGCTTAATCCTGTACACCCATTTGTTTTGTAGAGCCTTTCTACCTTTTGGGAGGTTTACCAACTCCCAAGTTTTATTTTCCTGCAAAGAGTTCATTTCTTCTTCCATTGCTTTCTTCCATTCTTTACTGTGCTCGACTTTACAAGCTTCTTGAAAACAATTAGGTTCACTTTCATCAGTCAACAAAATATAGTTTGAAGGAGGATACCTTTGTGAAGGCTTATGAGGCCTAGAAGATCTGCGAACCAACTGTGGTGGTGCATTATCAGGTTGAATCTTCTATAAAGGTTCCTGCAAGATTCCTTCTTCTTCTTGTTCATTATTTTCCACTTGTTGTTCTTCATGCTCGTGAATTTGCTGTTCATTTTCTTGCATTGGTGGGATGTTTTCCTGCTGCTCTTCAAACCTGTCAATAACCTTCTTGACCTCCAACTCACCTACAGTCCTCTTGAACATTTCTGACTCACTAAATATAACATCCCTGCTTCTAAGAATTTTATGTTTAACTGGATCCCATAGACGATAACCAAGATCTTCATCCGCATATCCCAAAAAATGCATTGCATAGATTTATCATCTAGCTTAATTCTATTTTCTTTGGGAATATGTATGAATGCTTCACATCCAAATATTTTCAAGTGAGAATAATTCAAATTCTTACCAGTCCAAACTTCTTCAGGGATACCGCAATCCAAGGCTGTAGTTGGAGATCTATTTATGAGGTAGCAAGCGGTCCTAACTGCTTCAGCCCAAAAATTCTTCTCCAAACTGGAATTGGACAACATACTTCGCACCTTTTCCATAATGATGTGATTCATCCTTTCCGCAACACCATTTTGTTGAGGAGTATCAGGCACAGTCTTCTCATGCTTTATGCCAAACCTGTTACAATATTCCTTAAATGCATTTGAGCAATATTCTCCACCATTATCTGTTCTTAAACACTTCAGTAATTTATTAGTCTCTCTTTCAACAACAACATGGAATTTTTGAAATATTCCAAACACTTCACTTTTATTTTTCATAGGATATGCCCATACTTTCCTAGATACATCATCTATAAATGTTACAAAATATGATGCTCCTCCTAATGATTTGATGTTAACAGGGCCAAACAAATTCGAGTGTACCAATTCTAACACATTTTTCTTTCTGTCATGGCCACCTCTAAGAAATGAAACCCTTCTTTGTCTACCATATATACAATGCTCACAAAGATCAAGATTGTAGGATTTCAAACCTGGCAACAAATTTTTACCAACAAGGATTTTTAATCCCTTCTCGCTCATGTGACCCAAGCACTTATGCCACAAATCTGCTGAATTTCCTTCTTTTGTGACAACAGCCAAATCTGATTTTCCTATCAGTGTCTTCAATGTGTATAATGTTCATGTCTTGGGTCCTTTGGCCACGACCAATGCACCTTTACTAATCTTCCAGCCTCCTTTTCCAAAGCTTGTCGAATAGCCTTCATCATCCAGTCGTCCCATAGAGATTAAACTCATGCACATTTTTGGTACATGCCTGACCTATTTCAACAATATATCTTGTCCATCTTTCATCTTGATCTGGACATCTCCCACTCCAACAATACTGCAAAAATGATTATTCCCCAAATGCACTCTACCATAATCACCGGGATTATATGAAACAAAACTATCTTTGCATGGGGTTACATGGTGAGATGCCCCAGAGTCAAGGATCCAATCAAAGCTACTACTAGATGTATATACACATGCATCCTCTACTGAAATAGTAAACAACACATCACCATCTGTGGCTACAGCAGTAGTCTCACCTTCATTTGTGCTGGATGACTTGTGATTTGTACTAGACGGTCTCTGATCCTTTTGTCCTTTCTTCCAGAATCGACATTCTTTCTTCATGTGCCCGGGTTTGCCACAATGAAAGCAGATGATCCTTCCTCTCCTTCAATTTGATCTGCCTCTCGATCTTGATCGCCCTTGCCAGCCTCGATCCATTCTCCTACCACGATCAGCTAGAGCTAGAGCCTCTCCTCCCTGGTTTTCCACAATTGACTTGCATCGCAACTCCTCATTCATTAAACTGCTGCTGACATCATCAAACTTCAGGGTCCCTGTAGTTGTTGAAGTGCTCATAGCTACAATTAAATTTTCCCAGTTGTCTGGCATAGAACACATTAGCAAAATAGCTCTAATTTCATCATCTAAAATGATTTTAACAGAGGCACGTTGATTAGTAATAATATTAAATTCATTCAAGTACTCAGCAACTGAAGCACCCTCCTTCATTTTGAGATTATAAAACTTCTTCATCAAGAACACTTTGTTTGATGTTGTGTTCTTCTCATATAGATCATGGAGCTTCTTCCATAATCCTTCAGCCGTCTTTTCTCCAAACACATTGAAATACACATTCTTTGCTAAATATTGGCGGATTGTTGCAATCGCCTTTCTATCTAGCTTATTCCACTCTTCATTTGTCATTGATGAGGGTTTCTTTGTTGTGCCCTCAATCGGAAAATATTGATCCTTTAAAATCAGTATATCCTCCATCTGTGATTTCCATAGGGCAAAATTAGCCCCGCTCAACTTTTCCATATCGGTAAGTGTTGTCTCCATTTTCAATCAAATTCACACTCCAAAACACAAAAACTCCACTTAAAAAATAAAACTTTAATTATTACTCTTTAAAATTTAGTAATAATGACCCTCCTTTTAAAATACCCTTTTTAAAATACCCTTTTCAAAATACCACCATATAATTATATATGTTTCATAATAAATATAAAAACATATATAATGTTTTAACCTTTTCACATTTCACACATACATATGTTGGTTTGAGAGAAAAAACTGATGTATAGGTGCAAGCTTGATGTAAAAAAAAACTTACGAACACCACGTTTCAACTCCAATCTCCACGGATCTCCACTTTTAAACTCTAGCAACACGTTTCAACATAGGTCCACGACCTTGATTTTCTTGCAACAACTGTCTTTTCCTTCAACAGCTCCAGGGGTAACAACCAACGTTTTAACGAACGCTGCTAGAGCAATGCGATGACACCAAGCGACTTGCACGGTGGATATTCGAACTTGGCTCCGATACCAGTTGTTAGACCAGAGCATACATAACACACAACGGATTTATACTCAGAGACAGACAAATGGAGAAACAACAAGATTACTCAATCAGAAACAGTGGAATAGATAAAACAATCACTAGAGAACAGAAATCACTTTGCATTACATAACAGGCTTGGGCCTTGGCTTGCTTTCCTTGGCCAAAGAAATTACAAATTTATAGAGGCAGAAGAAGGATCTACAATTCTGTATGTGATTTAGATGGAAATCTAGAATGATCTAGAAACTAATGGCGGTAGAGAAGAATCTAGAATCCTGCATGTGATTCTAGAAACTATTGGCGATGTAGAAAGATCTAGAATCCTGGAGATCTAAAAAGATCTAATCTAGAAGGATCTAGAATCCTACGTGAATTTGGCTTCACACTTAACATTCTCCCACTTGAAGCCAAATAAGTCATCAAGTCACACCGAGTCCTACCATGCCTCTACATAACTCATGTTTATTTCGTGGTAGAATCTTAGTGAGCATAAGGGTTCCTATCTATATGGATCTTTTCCAAGGATAACAGTTCTTCCTCCAACACATGCGACATGCGGAATCCAATAGTACCTTAAGTCAATATGCTTGGTTTTTGAATTAGTAAAGAGATGAGATCTAAAAAGTAACACATCAGCAAACACCTGCGCTCAATCTAATAGTTAATCTAACAATAAATATTAGGTTGAATCTAATGGTATAAATATCAATAATATATGTATTCAAAGTTTTGTTGATGAGGAATTAGTAATTTTCTTGTATATATGTAACAACGGGCAAGCCACGTATCTGAAACTCATAATTCAAACAATTTTCCAATTAAAGTTAATAACCCACCGGCCTTCCATTTGTTTCGATAGTCAAATAAAAGTAGTAAAGAGATGAGATCTAAAAGGTAACACATCAGCAAACACCTGCGCTCACTCTAATAGTTAATCTAACAATAAATATCAGGTTGAATCTAATGGTATAAATAACAATAATAGATGTATTCAAAGTTTTGTTGATGAGGAATTAGTAGTTTTCCTGTATATATGTAACAACGGGCAAGCCACGTATCTGAAACTCATAATTTATTCAAAACAGAAACATCAGTAAACCACTAGAAACTGGAACCCCTAATAATAATTTAAGGTACCGCAAAGGAACATGAAATTTTTGAAATATGCTTGAATATAGTAATCCCACAAGGCATGGAATAACTGATAAACAATACTCATTGCCCAAGCTTCCTGATAAACAATTCTCTAACCTTCTAGAATTTCATAATTTGCTACCCAATTTGAAGAGAAAGGGAGATTATCAGGGTTCGCCAAAGAATTCCAAGAGATGAGGGTACACATCACTGTGTGCAGATGTCCCGAGAACGAAATCCCCATGGTTATAGTTTGGCATCTTCAAAATCTCAACGTATCCTGGTAACAGCTTTGCCAAATGCCTCACGTCCTCTTCGTCTGCCAACATATCCCTTCCTCCGTGCGCTAGAAAAAATGGTAAATGCCTCGGTATAGCAGACAGATCGTAAGAGGGAGGGGTGATGGTCAAATAATTCGCCAAATTTCCTACTAGCCCGTAGTCGTATTTTCCAAATCTGCCCGAGCGCAGCACTGCAAGACCATTCGATGATTCAGATAATAACAGTGCTTGCTTTGATTAACACGAGAGAAGTTATATATTTTGGAATATTTGGGAAATCTAATTAACATGAGAGAAGTCAATTGTTCCATAGAATTTTTGAAATATTCTAGAATTTTTAATCACTCATTTTTAAACACAACATTTACACTGAGCCATCCATGCAAGGTTTTAGGAAAATCTAACATTTACACTGAGCCATCCATGCAAGGTTTTAGGAAAATCTAATGAATATGAGGGAAGTCTAACTATTTGACTTCGCTCTATGAAATTTCTGAAATATTCTAGAATCTGTAATGTAATGGCCCAGTAAACAGAAGTTACACTGAGCTGTTTGACTTGGCTTATTATCCATAAAATTTCTGAAATATTCTAGAATCTGTAATAGCTCAGTTTTCAAAAAAAACTTACACTGAGCCATCTGTGCAAGGTTCTTCGTGGATGTGGACTGCTGGTATTTGTTGTAGTATGCGGTCATCGACTCGTTCGTGCAGCAACTCGGCCCTGGTGACATAACAGTCCATTTTCCCTAACTTCACTGAATATTGTAGCAACAATAATATTTAAATTTCATTTAAGTATAAGAAAACAAATAAACTACAGGGTCATCAGAAAACAATTCAGAGTTAGAAACGAGGCTAGAAACTTTACATAAGTTGGATTTCTTTTATTGTTGTTTAATTCACATTTCACAGAACCCATTTCACGGAAGAATTCAACAAACCTGTAACTAATGATGATAGGTCGATGCAATTGGATCGTGTCCTCCTGCATAGTGATTGAATAGTAGCGCTGCCTTGTACACTGTACAATCAAGAAGAAAATTATTTAATATAGTTATATCCAGAAAAGTGAGTGAGGTACTCTGTAATGGGAGAGATTTAATTGTTAAATATGGGAGAGATGCATAATCTTAATTCAGGATGCTGGTCATTAGATTAAACCAGAGAATTTCTGTTTAATTGCATTTAACATACTAAAAACCATTTACTATCATCAAATTTCTAAGCCCCCGAGATATACAGAACTACAAATTAGTCACGGGGAGCCTGTCATGGGCTTTCAAATTCATTCATTCAATATTTTTTCTAATTTTGATTAGAATTCTCAAATGGCAACCATCAGACATTACCAAAGGCATTACTTACCCTGAGAGGCTGAACTCGTAATCACCATCAGACAATTCGACCTACACAACATAATCAGTAAAATGTCACAATGCTGTAGTCAGACAATTGAACTGTCATTCACTAACCACAGGTTTCTGATCAGCATTCCAAAGATCATTGATTGGCTTTGCAATATTGTATTTACAATTTTTCACTTAGGACTAGTATTTAACATTTAGTAGTTAAAAGTTGAAATAGATTGAGGATTTAACAGTTGATAAAATGGTATCTTCCTTCCTTGAGGATTACAGACTGAAATTCTGACTAGTTTGCAGGCAAGAAGAAATTAAAAATAAAATGCGTATGATGTTACATCATATTCAGATTAACATATTAACTTGTTTGAAATAAAACACTCAATCGCACATCGATGACTCGTTGTGCATTAGACAAGCAGAAGCAGAAACAACAGAGTCAACCATTAGCAACAACCTACAGTGATATAGAACTGCCTTTCACTAACTACAATCCCATTGCCTGGCTACTGAACTTTCTTTCACAAACTACAAGAACTCTGATAAAAGAGAGAAAGGGGACATTCATACCTGATATATATATAGCCAGGCAGCAACTCTGGCTTGGGGGAAGGATTTTACTAACTACAATTCGATAGATAAACTATACTTGATTAGCTTTGGATTATTTACAGTTTCCATTGTTGATTGAGTTTCTAATTAGAAGTTATGTCAAAGATTATCTTGAAGATGGATTTTTTTTTAGATTTGGGATGATGAAGGTTAATGATGACAACTGTCCATAATACTAAGTATTTTATTGAATTTGTTTTTATTTTTAAATTTGAATAAGAATTTATGGAGAATCAGCCACTTAGAACATCTGTTGCTATTATTACACCAGATACAACTCTTTAATAAATGCCACAAAAAAGTCAGTGACAACATGTCTTCAGAATACAATTATTTCATAAATGTCACAAAAAAACCAATTATAACATATCTCTAAAAACTTGAACTCACACAGCTGGAAAAAAATTATTCACCAATAAAACTAAGATCTTTTAAAGACTATTGAATTTATTAATCAAATTTCTAACCAAATTTAATTTATAATGAATGTCAAGATTATGGATCTCCATTCAAACTCTAAACTAATCAACAATAACAAGTGTGGATAATCCAAAGCACTCTACTGCATCTAACCACAAAACTCTCAAAACTATACAACTAGTTTTCACTAACTACAATAATTTTGAAAAGGAAAGAGGAACGGGAGCCACTAATACCCGATCTATATATAGCCAGGCAGCAGCTTGGATCAAGGGAGAAGTGACATGGTTTAAATAGGCGACAGGACTAAGCATGCCAGCCTTCTTCACAAGGTTTGCCATTTCACTATTTGTAAATCCAGCGAATCCTGCCATTGCGCCCTGCAATTAGAAGCAAATCCGCTTCAAGAAACTGTAAGACTCGTTAATCTTAACATAAGAATATGAATACAATGTGCTGTACCTGAGAATAACCAACATAGAGAATTTGTTTCCCGGTGGCATCACTGACAAATTCCAGCATTTCTGGGAGATCATAGGCTACGAGATCATCAGCATTCCAATCCCAGAATTCCTACATCTCGTACAGTTTTCAGATCTCATTTCTGCAGCTACTGAGAGTTGTAAAGATAGCAAAATAAAGAGGAATGGTATTATAAAAACCTCCATTTCCCAATTCGGGGAATGGTTCTTTAAAGTACCTTCTGCGTTCTATTGTAAATGGTGTGTCCATAGCTGAACATAGTTGTACGCGTGTTTCCAATCCAAACATCATACCCAGAGTCAGCCATGATGAACGCCAGAGACTCACGAGGCTCGTTCAGAACCCATGCTTCACCCCCCTGCCAGTGTAATCATTTGGTTAGGGTGGTTCACCTAAATTTGTTAACGTGGTTAGCTGAAACTTGTTTCCATCAAGTCATTATTAGTAGTTTGCTAGCTCTAATCCAGATTTATGAGAATTTATTGTATTCAAGTGGAATATGACCTAGGTTTTAGTCCAGATTTATAAAACCCATTGCATTCAATAAAATATAACCTAGTTAAAGATCTTGACCACCAATTTCATCTCAACAATGGTATATTTAGAAAACACTACTTCCCTTTGTGTTTCTTGCCACTCGCTAAGGCAACACTAACCAAGCATTCACTAATGGCCACCATTAAAACGAGAAAAAGATTCAAACATCGCTGCAACTTTTGGTTATTGAATACCTGCATTATTCCGTGATAAAGAAAAGTGGGTTCCTTATCGACAGTACGAAATCTTGGACTGGACATCCTTTGCACAGACAGTAGAAATCCATCTTTCGTTGGGACCTGCCAAATCCATCATCATCAATATATTGACGAGTTTTTCCTTTTCAATATAAACAATTTCAGAGAGAAAAGTATGAGGACTTGGAACTCACCATAAATTCTGCACAGTCATATCCTTTAGACCAGACGAACGTTCCACATATTCCATGGGCATTCAAAACCGAATGAGCTGCTTCCTTGGGACCTAATTCCACAGATTGCACAGACCAGTTCAACGCCAGACGTAGTGACAGAAAGAGAAGGGAAACCCACAATTTTCCGAGCCCCGCCATTGGTATCTCTAGAGGTGTGGCAGGAAATTCCTAGCAGTAAACTGTGTTTGGGCTCTGTGAATTCAGACGCTCTGGTTGTATTAAATTCTTTTGAAAGGTATTGCACGAACACGTCTACTCCGTAAAAATGTGTCATGCATTTATTGTTCTTTTTGACGTTCATTAAATTCCTACTAACTAAAGGAGACTCCATGAAAGCATATTTTGATGAGTATTAACTTCAAATACAACAACACGAAGTATATCTCCAATCACAATTCTCTTGCTTTCGCACCTAGCTTTCCAGGTAAGCTTAAAGCACAGATTTGGTGGCCTATTTTTGTTGTTCCGGTCTTCATAGGGTTTGCAGGCTGGTATTATTATTATTATTTTGAAGATTAGGTTGTGTTTGGTGAGCTTCAACTCACATGTATTATTATTAAATTGAATTTGCATATTTATTATGATATTTATATTAATAATATGGTATTGGATTAACTCATTTATTTGTTAAAAACCAATATCATAGATCACTACAAATTAAATTAAATTGAATTTACATATTTATTATGATATTCAAATTAATAGTATTGTATTTGATTAAGTCATGTTTATTTATTAAAAAACAATATTATAGATCGTTACAAATATTGTGAAAATATATATATATATATATATATATATATATAAATAAATATATGTATAGACATAAAATTATAGAGTAAGAATAAGAAGTTAGTTAATAATCGGAAGGGAGGAAAAAACAATTTTTCAATTTAGTTTAGACCCAAATTTATTGAAGAATGAAATGTGATTAGGCTTTTTAGTTTGGGTAAAGATATAAAAGGGAAAAAAGTAAAGTTTAACCTTTATTATTTAAAAATGATAGATGATAAGAGGCATTTATGAATATTTAAATTTGAAGAACGAAATGTGATTAGGCTTTTTAGTTTGGATAAAAGGGAAAAAGTAAAGTTTAATATTTATTATTTAAAAATGATAGATAATTGGAGGCATTTATGAATATTTATTTTTAATGCATATTTTATAAGTTTTTAATATAAATGTGATAAAGGTTTAAAAGGAGGTTATTGTAACATTGAATAACATTTTTAGTAGGTAAAAATTTGACTTAATGTCTATGATTTAGGCTTTTTAGTTTGTGCAAAATATAAAAATGGAAAAAGTAAAGTTTAACATTTATTATTCAAAAATGATAAGGTCATTTATGAACATTGATTTTTAATGCATATTTTATAAGTTTTTAACATAAATATGATAAAGGTTTAAAAGGAGGTGGTTGTATCATTGAATAACTTTTTTAGTAAGTAAAAGGTATAGAATTTGACTTAATGTCCATTGAAGGTCTAGGGGTCTTATCCTTAAAAGATTTATATGAGCACTAGAAATATATCAAAACAAACTCTAGATTAAAGAATGTTAATAGGTTTAAAGAAAATATGCTTTCTTTACAAAGAATAAAGGTGAAGGAAGAGGCTTTTTGGAGTGTTGAAAGTGAAAGGCCTTTTAATAAGACTTCATATTGAGGGCTAGATTCTAGGGTTATGAATGGGACTTGATTTGGGCTAGCTAGGTTCATACTAGGAAAACAAAGAAATAAATGTGTCAGAGTATTTAAGAAGGAGAGGACCTTGCTTGTGTTGGAAGAAGACATTGTTATGAAGGGAATCCTTCCCCTAAACACAAAATCCCTAATAAGGTGTTTCATTGAAAATTGTGTATCAAAAGTTCCTTAACATTTATGGATGGAGAAGGTTTAGTTAGGTCTTATTGTGTGTTTTATAGAGTTCCATATCCTCACTCAAGATTAACTAGTAGGGAAATGGACCAAGGGTCCCTTATTGTTTTGGCTCTAGATACAAGTGGTCACAATGTTTTGATCCTAGGAAGGAAACAAATTCTTCACAACTTATCTAAATTAAGTTGCTTGGACTCCCAATAGAAAGCTATAATCAATAGTAAATGGACACAGTTGGAAATTGTTTGTATACATTCATCTACTTGGAAGAGAAGATACAATTTGTAAATGGGGGTCTTACAACCCATTAGCTTCGCCATCATGGATCCTTTGCAAAACTTACCTCTAATTTCAGTTTCTCTATCTTCTACAAAGATCTCTATTCTTGAAATGGCTACAAGTCCTCCATTTTTAATGTAAGCTAGTTCCAAAAGCTTATAATCATATGTGCAAGTTTAAATGAGTGCCCAGTAAAAACCAATCCATTGTGCATGTTGTTTTCACCGACAAGGATCCTCGTGGATATAAGATAATTGGTTCTCTGTTGTTGATGCAATATAAGTGTAAAGTTTTGTAGCTACTAATGAATAGCAAGCATAGGAGGATGGCTCTTTTTCATATCTGGTTCGTCGGCTGGCTCCTTGTTTGTAATGCCAATTAATTATATATATCTCTATTTAACCTAAGCTTTCCATATTTGTTTTCAAGTTGAATCTATCATGTACCTTATAACACATTCAACGTAAAAGCCAAAAAAAAAAACTACAATTCAAGCTATCAATTAAAAGTGAGCTTGTGCTTGAATTATGCCTACACAACACTCCTAAATAGCATCATGAGAACCATATACACTCTATTGTTTGAAAGTGCTTACATAACACTTTAGTGAATAAATTCTCTATCATGATAGTAATCAACTATCATATATGTGTACACATAACTCTAGTGGTAAATGTTTCCAACATTTACATATAAATAAATATACATGGTTGAGGTCAACAATTACCAAATTGTTTCTTCAGGTTTAAAATTAATGATTAAAAGAGGAATAGAAAGTGTTGTGGTTACTATAGGGCTCAACTTAACATTGGCATGCCCACTTAATTGTAAGTTTTAAACCTTAATAATAATGTAATACGTACATAAATTCTTAATAAATAGAAAATTAAAACAATGACAAGCACATATTACACAGGTATTTACCCTACATACCCAAATTGGGAAAACCATCAAATCGTTTAGAGCCATACCTCTAATTTTTTTATCATCAATCAATTTCATTGTTTACAATGAAATATAAATGATCGTGTAACATCCAAATCCCTAATCGATTAACCCAAATTATATTACAATCTTAATTCCTTAACCAAAATTAGAAAACCATGGGAAAGACCACCATGCACCAAAAACTACCAAGGGAAAAAACCATGTGTTGAAAACCGCAAAAAAAAACACAAAAAACACCTGATTTTTTCTTAGAGGGTTTTCCCCCTCATGATCCCCTCCTTGCACCTGACACATACAAACAAAATGTAGGGCTAATCATGAAAAGAATCTAATAGATATCCAACAATCTCAAACTTCTTGTTTTCTTTGCATACATGGGGTCATCGGAGTATAAGATCAACAATTCAAGCCAATAATGCCGATTGTTTCTCTACACCAAGAGAATTTCTTAGTGCTCATAGAATTTGTTAATGAATTTGCAAGATTTTTCAAAGGGGCTACCTTTACTAGTAGAAACTTATAATCTTCAACCATATCTCTCATGAAATGATATTGAATATCAATATGTCTTAAAACGATAAGTTGGGTTCTTTGTTAGAAAGGTTGCACTTTGTTTATCAAAACCTAACATTATATCTTCTTGTACAAACACAATCTCTATAATGATACAAATTCCTTACTTGCATGAGTTGGTGATGTGTATTCAGTTGTTGTAATTGAGAGTGCCACTACATATTGTAACTTTCTCATCCATTTGAATGCTCCTCCAAATAGATTGAACACATAACCACCTATACATCTTTTGTGATCCAAATCTCCAACCCATTCTATGTCAATAAAGCCATGCATGTCTAGTACTCTATCTTCGCTAAGTCTTCCTTGTTATTAGATTCCATAATCTGTAGTGCCATACAAATACCTAGAAACCCACTTTACAATTTTCCAATGCTCCTTTCCTAGTTTTGACATATACCTACTCAAAACTCCCAGTACATGTACAATGTCTACTCTATTTTAAATCATTGCATACATCAATCTACCAACAAGATTGGCATATGGAACATAGGACATGTTCTCCCCCCCTTCCTATGTACTGGAACACTAACTTGTAGGTAGATTTTCACCTACAAGAATAGGGACCTTGACTCCTCCATAAAATGTTATATATATTGGAAACCAGGAAAATATTGAGAGGGGGGTGAATCAATAATTTAACACTTTTAACAATTATTTAGTTAATTTAACATACTTAACAATATTATAATAGACAATAGTGCACTAATCACATAAATATTTAACAAAATATGTTTACGTGGAAACCCATATGGGAGGAAACCACACATTATTTTGATTATGATGTAAATGCAAGCTCCAACTCCAAATTACATCAAATTATGTAGGAACCAACCTACAGGAGGCTCCAAATCCATTTTCTTTGCAAGTATCCACATGTTCGAAGCAGCAACTCCAAATGTTTGCAGGCACCAACCCCTTCATCTGTAAGAACCTACTTACTCAGCATATCAGATCCCTCTTTCATCAAATTTCACACTAATATTTATGGCCCTTTAATTGAAAATATTGTTGAAACAATTGTTTAATTCTGATATCTACTCATCTCTACTTTATTACAATATTTCTTCCTTTATTTCTCTAATTCAATTCTTTGCACTGCATATCTACAATTCAATTCTTTTCACTTTAGATCTAAAATATTTTACTTCATAGCAGCTCTAGATTTACCTTATCTTCACACACAACAATCCACTCAAATTTTCTTTGTAGCTTTGTCTTATATCTACTTGTCCTCAAGCTCTGTAGTTTGGTTCCCCATCTTCTCCTCTTTCAGATCAAGCTACATTTCATCTGTAAGTCGAAAATAACATCTCTTTGTTTTGCATGAGAACATTTCATCTCATGTTGTTGGCATTTAGCCTTTTATAAACACATTTTATTTTTTCCTTCGCAAAATTTAATCTTTAGCAAAACTTTTGCACCCGGACGCTAATTTTGTGTCTCATACTCCTTGGTTATTTAACCCTTTATTGCATGAGACCCTGGGCGAGAACTTAAGGCTTAATCCCTAAGGCACTTAGCCTAGACCATAGCAAATCACCTAGTTGTTAAAGGTCTGCCAACTTTACCCATGTGCTTGGTGGCTCAATCAATTCAATGGTGGACAAGTCACTTCAGGGCCCCCTGCTTATCTAAGAATTAACGGAGATGGGCGAGGGGGGGGTTTTTCACAATTTGTCATATATGCGAGTTAAACTAACCCCACCTTATCAAGGCATGCTAGGTAATCCCAATATTCAACCATAAATGATGGTGATAAAACCACTTTGGGGTCCCTGACTATCTAAACTATAACAAAAGGGTGGGGGTTTTCTTTCTATCACTTGACGCACAAGGAACTTGACGTTCAAATTCTCCATCTGTCATTCATCGCTAGAGCATCCAAAATGCAATGTTACCTTACTAATGGGTGGTGGGTTGTGCCCGATAGGTTCATGCTCCCTCTGACAATGGGATGTGACTGAGGGCCTTGCCACTCCACCGCTGTTAGAAATCATGCTCCCTCCTACTCTTTGTTTTACCGTTTGGAACTGATCTATAAAGGGGCTTGTGCTGGAACTGTGACTAGCTGGAACATTGCATGAATTAGGATGCCTCAAAATTAATTTTCTCTTCATTCCTTTGGGTGTTCGGAAAAGTGCCATATATCATTAGTAATCTCTCTAGGAGGGCTATCTAACAAAAAAAAAATCATGCTATTTTGAACAAGATACCTATAGACACAATTCCTTCAAAGGGAGGCTACTCAACAAACAACCTAGTCATTCTAAGATTAGCACATTATTAATGGAAACAACCAATAAACCAATAACAACATAAGCATCATGCATGACAACTCAACAAGCTCCACTTGAACTTTATATCAATGACAACAACTACCGAAAACTACCAACATACTCAACAATCTCCCCCTTTAGCATTGATGACAACATCACCAAACATTGTTTTTCAATGATGGATTTTGGGCTTGACTCCCCTGTTTGGCTGATGAAACGACCATTGTCTACTCACTCTCCCCCTTTTCTTTTGAAGAGTCAATGACTGGTCACTCTTCCTCTTTGACATCAATGGAAAAGGGCTTTAACTACCCCCCCTTTAGTTAATCATTATCCCCCTAAAGGGATTGAGTTATAATCTTGGATATAAAAGGTTGTTGATTTTAATGTGCTACTTAGCACACATGTTGTTTCCACTTAAATAAAGTGATACAAATTGAACAAATACAAAGAAAAGCTTATGAAGCATGAAAATTTTCCATTTCATTGTACTCCCCCTAACTTTCACTACTCCTATTAATCTTAAAGACCCCCTTAAGCTTAATATATTTTCTTCACTTTAACCTCATGACATAGAACTATCCTTGACATGTTTGGTCAACTGCCCTACTTGCTTGTGCATAAAGCTAGTGAAGAGATGAGTAAGATATCACTCCCAACTTTTTCCTTAAATACTCAAAAGGATCTCGAACAAGAGGGTTAGTGAATATATAAACAACTTGTTCTTTTGTGGATATGTACTCCAACTTCACAATTAATTAGTCACCTATTCTATAAGAAAATGGTACTTGATGGGTATATGCTTGGTATTTGAGTGAAGAACAATATTATTGGATATACTGATAGCACTTGTGTAATCACATATAACGGAAATGGGTTCATCATAAGTTACCTCCATGTCTTGTAATGTTTGCTTCATCCACAAATTTTGAGTACAACTTGTTGCAACTATTATGTACTCACCTTCAACGGTAGAAAATGATATATAGGTTTGATTTTTTCTTATCAAAACCACCAAATAATTACCTAGGAAGAAATAACCGCCATTTGTGCTTTTCCTATCATCTATACTTCCATCCCAATCAATATATATGTATCTAGTGAGAGAGAAGTTTTGTCCCTTTTGATACCATAGGCTGTAATCCATTGTGGCTCTTAAGTACTCAAAAATCCTCTTGGCAACTAAGAGAGAACTTTGTTTGGGGGATCATTGATACCTTGCAACTACATTGATAGCTTGCATAATGTTTGGTCTTGAGGCTATTAAGTACTATAGATTTCCAATTATTTATCTATACATTTTTTAATTCACCTTTGGTAACTCATCATCTTTGCTTAGTTTGCATCGAGTGACCATAGGAGTACTAACAAGAGAACATTCTCTCATCCCAAACTTCTTTAGCATTTGTTTGAGGTACTTTCCATGGGGAATGCATATACCTTTTTTTAATGTGTAATATGTAAGCCAAGAAAAAATGAGAGTTCCCCAAGCGTAGACATCTCAAATTTAGCTTACATATCAACTACAAATTTTTGGCTAAGTCAATCTTCATCACTACAAAAAATGATGTCATCAACACAAACAATAATAACTAAAAGATTACCATTTTCAGGCTTGATATACAAATCAATGTCAATTGTCCCTCTTTTGAAGCCTTTTTGTTGTAGATGTTTTCTAATTTGGAATACCATGCCTTAGATGTTTGCTTTAGTCCATACAATTCCTTTTTCATCCTACAAACTTCCTCAGGATTGTTTGATTGCTATACACCTTCGGGCTATTCTATGTAAACCTCTTCTTCAAGTTCCCCATTCAAGAATGTTGATTTTACATCCATCTAATATACTATCAAATTTTTGTGACGGGAAAATGCTAAAAACATTATAATTTCCTCTAATCTTGTTATAAGAGCAAATGTTTCTTCAAAATCTATTCCTTCAACTTGAACATAACCTTTACATACTCCCTTATTTCTTACAATTTTTCCATTCTCATTCAATTTGTTCCTAAAGACCCATTTTGTGCCAATGACATTTTTATTAAATGGTCTTAGAACTAAATCCTGATTTTAATTTTTTCCAATCTGATCTAGTTCCTCATTCATAGCTTTTATCTAATGTTTATCTTGCCTTGCCTAAGAAAATTATTTTTGCTCAATAATAGACAACATAGCAATATGTGCTTGACTGGAGTTATTTATTAATCTTCTTCAAGTTCATAATCCTGCTTCTATATTACCAATAATCTGATTTGTAGGATGATGTTTTTCTATGTACCTTGAGGGGTGTTTTTTGGGTGAAAGCATTCCACCTCTTCTTCTTCTTTTTCTCTTGATTCTTCAAGTTTTTCCGCTTCATCTTCATTGCTAGTCTAATTAGGTGGTTTGATTTATATTGGACACTTTCTTTTGAGAGGTAACTCTGCATCCACCTTCATGCCAATGTTGTCAACTATCTTGCATAATTGTTTGTCATAACATCTACACCTTTTTTTTTAGTTGAAAATCTTAAATATACTCATTCATCAACTCTGTAAAAGAACTTACCCAAAATATTATCATTATTCTTGATGTACCACTTGTTACCAAAGACTTTGAAGTGCTTATTTGTGGCTGATATTCTATACCACATTTCATAAGGGGTTTTACCATTGTTTGACATGAGTGTGCTTTGTTTAAAATATGGATTGATGTATAAATAAATTTAACCAAAAAAGTATTTAGCATATTTATATCATACATCATTTCTCTTTCCATGTGTTACACTTAGCCATTTTTCCTTTTAGCCACTTCATTTTGTTGTGGGGTGTTCACAATTGTGTATTGTCTTCTTATGCCATGTTCTTAAAAAAAGTCATCAAACTCATTTGAAGCGAACTCCCCACCCCCGTATGACCTTAGACACTTTAGCTTGTAATCATTTTGGCTTTTCGTAAGGGCTTTTAAGGTCTTGAAATTTTCAAACACTTCAAACTTCTCCCTCAAAAATGCAACCCATGTAATCATGGCGTAATCATCAATATTAGGCATGAAGTATCACTCAAAACTTGGAGTCTTAGTTCTTAAAGGCCCACATAAATCTGTATGACCTAGTTGTAGAGACCTGATAGATGAGTTTTCTTTGGTTTTGAATTGCACTCAAACTTTCTTGCCAATTTGGCATGATTTACAAATTGTATGAGTTAGTTTAGACATTTTTTGCAAGTTGCTTATAGCTTCCTTTTTTATAAGCTTCACAATATGGTCGAAATTCTAGTGTACCAATATTTTGCGCCACAATCATCACTTATCAAGCTTCCCCAAATAACACCTCATTTCTTCCTTGAGTATGTACACACTATTCAAAGTTCTCACAACCTTTTCTATTACCTTATATGCGTTTGTTGACTTTATATCACAAACTTTGAAGAAAAAAGTGACATTATACCCTTGGTCACACATTTGAATCACACTCAATATCTTGTGCTTGAGTCCATCTACAAAAAGAATGTTTTAAGATTTGCCTCTTCCATTGTCCAAGCTCATTGTGCCTTTGCCCATTATATTACTTCATGCCAAAAGTAACGCTCCCTATCTTGTTTTTGTTTAGCGACAAGAATTTACTCCTATTAGGAGCCATATGTTTGGAGAATCCATGGTCCACACATCAAAGGCTTCCTTGATTTTGGGCATATTGTACAATGCTACATTCTTCTTTCTTCTCTTCCTTTTTCTTCTTCCAAATCTTGCGTTCTTCATGTGTTTGGTTCATCTGAGGAGCTTATCTTAGTTTTCTGGTTCTAAGTTCAACTGCTCTATTTCCATAGTTATGAAAATTATGGTTGATCTAAGGAGATTATCTTAGTTTTCTGGTTCTACGTTCAACTGCTTTATATCCATAGTTATGACAATTATAACATTCAATATAATCAAATAAAGGATCAAAAGGATTGTTGTCCATGAGATTATTTTTAAGTGGATTTACAAATCTTTTATCTATGTTTGACTAATAAGATTCATTTCTTTTATTTCTTATTTGATTATTTCCAAGATATGCTCTACAATTTACAACCTTATGTCCAAATTTTGTACATGAATAATAGTAACCATGGAAAATATTTTGGTACCTTGGAGCAATTTCCTTTGAGGATATGATTTATTAATTCTTTGATGACTTCCTCTTTGAAGGAAACAATATCTTTGTTGATTTCTCACTTGATCTTTGTGGTTGTTCAAGTGATTGTAGCTTGCAATCCTTTGTTGTTGTTGAGTTGTATTGTTGTCCTTTTCCTTTCTTTTCTACTATTGATTCTTATCATTTCCTTTGGCTAGATCAATGTTTGGTCCTTTGACTACTTCAACAAAGTTGAGTTTCTCTTTATCTTCATATTTCTTTGTGCGTGTCTATATTTCGTTACCCAAGCCAGTTTTGATGAGAGGATGTCTTTGAACACTTCGAATTTCATCCAATTTGTTAGATCCTTTAATAAACTTTAGATTTTGGTTATGTTGTTACTGAGTCTTTTCTAAGGGAGACTATCTCATCCTATAGATTTTCACATTCCTTTCCCTTCTATTTCAATTGTTGCAATAGAGTGTCTTCAATCTTCTTTACTTCTTCCAACTCCACTTTCAAAGTAAGGAGTGATGACTCTTTAGAGTTATCCTTTTCTTTTTCAAAATTTTCCAACATCTCTTTCTGCTTCTTATTCCTTTTCCTGCGCCCTTGAATTTCTTCTAATGCACTGATCAGTTCACCTTCCATATTTACTTCATCCTCTTCTTCATCAAACTCAACTTTTCCTTCATCTAAAGTTTCTAAAGCCACGAGAATGAAGTCATTTATTATTTATTTTGTACTTTCTTCATCAGAGGATTTTCAGCTTCATCTTCTGAGGAATGTTGTCTTCTTAGGTATAGAAACTCTCCTTCTTGAAGTTATTTTCCTTCTTTAATTTTCTATATTTAACCTTTAACCTTCTCTTTATGATCATATTCATTATTTTCTTTCTTATGTGGACATTTAGATGCATAATGACCTAGTTTTCCACAATTAAAGCATTTGAAGGGTAACTTAACTTTGTAGTTTCCAAATCCTCTCTTTAATCATCTGACAAACTTTGCCTCTTCTTCATCAAATCCATAAATCATGTCTTGTTTATCTTCTTTTCTCTTCTTATTAGCTTTGAAGGTTGTCTCCTTTGGTTCATATTTTTGAGGTTCTCATTTCATAGGTTGTCAATGTTCCATGTTGTTTTGTGGATAAATTTCTACGGACAAAATTAATCTCCTTAGACCTAGTGGCTTAGTTTTAGAAACACCCAAGACAAAACTACAATGTTTTTCCTTAGAGATGTTTGAAATATGAAAGGAAAACCTACCTGGAATCTAATGCAAACTTCCTTCTTCTCCCTGCTTGTTAGCGCCAACTCCAACTCCAATTTCTAAAAATGGAACCTACAAATCATCCAAACAAAGTAAGAGGAAAAAATATACAAGATATCATATACAAACAACTCTAAATAAGAAGTCAATTATTCATGTTCTACATATGCATAATCAAGACATATTGTATAGGAGAAACAATGCACTTTTGTATTAATCATGGCAAGAAAATATTACAACCCTTGTATGCCTTGACTTTATGAATCTCTTCCAGTTATGTTGTCCTTCCTTTGCCACAATGGTAAGCCTTCAATCAAACCTAAAGCACATGGATGGATCATGGACCTCTTGACACAAATGGACATCATAAAGGCATGTCGCATAATCAAAGTCTCCAAAAGCTAACCCAGACCCTATAACAGGTGCTACATTTATAAGGTAAATATGGTAGTTTTGGATTTACCGTATTAGGGCTTAGATCTACTTTAGAAGGAGGTAAGCTTTATGAGATAAGAGATAAGACCTAATTAGTAGGAGTTCAAGATCAGATCCGCAATAAATGGTTAAATCCACTCCCGAAGCTTCTAGAGAGAGTAATTTTGAAACTATTTTTTATTTTTACTCATTTCTAGGTGTCATCGCACTTTCTATAAGAGCAAAATGTGTTCACCAGTGTAATTTCCATGTGTGCAGCTTGCACCATTTCATTTTATTAATAAAGTAAGTTCGATGAGGTCTTAAATTAGGGTTTTTTTCCCCAATGTAATATGAGATTCTTAACTTATAAATAGAGAATGTTTTTGGCTTTGTATGGATGATTGCAAGGTGTAAATGTATGATGATAGATCCAGGTTTAGGGTCATTTATTTAAATGCAAAAAAATGACCTGTAATAGATTTTCCCCTAAAGTATAAAGTTAGAAGTTGTGGCTAAGGACTGAAGTGATTTACCATGTGAAAAGTCTAGATCAAGAATTGACTAGTTGAGATCACCAATTGACTGTTACAATACATTATCATCATGATATCACTGTTGAGGTAGGCATACCCATACTCAACATATAAGCCATTTTACATGTACAATGATCAAATTCACATCCATTGATTACACATTGTGGACCCATGCTTGGATGACTTTCTGTAAAATCATAGCCATCATACTTTGTAGATCTTGTATGAATCCTGAAATCGCAACCCGGATGGATGAAACTAGATTTGGGGTCTTCTACCTTGTCACTTGATAGTACGAGTCTAACCATGTGAATAGATGTGTTGGAGTCAAACATGGTAGACACCATCTGATTACCAACCAATGATGAAATTTGTTAACAAATGCAAGAGGAACCACCATTAATGACAATGGCCCTCAAGGTACTAAGCACAATCTATGAGGTGTGAATAGATGAGCTGAAGTCGAACACCCCACAAAATATTTTGGTCAAAGGCCAATGAGGATGACATGGTGGTGAAAGAAAGGAAACTTTCCATTGAGGTATATAATTTCCAAGGCACTAAAAGGAGTTTCTAAGTCAACTTCCTAGATAAATTGTTGATGTCAATAGGAAGCAAACCGTCGCAGGAGAGCCTTAATGTATCCCCCATCAATGAAATGAAATGAGTATCAATATTTGATACATAATGTGATGACTCAAAGCTGGTTTCAAGGGCGAGAAAGATGAAGGAAGTCTAAAAATATTGTAGTAGACGTCAACTGAGGGTGGACTTCTCTTGAACATATCGATGACACTTTATGGAATTGGAAGCATTTGACTCAAAGACCCATTATGAAGGATTTCAATAAGGTGTAATAAACAAATAGGCAAGCATGTATACCAACCCAAAATAATCATGAAAGTGAAAGAGTGTCATGTCCAAGAGCGACTTACTGGCCAAAAATTAGGTTTTATGCCTTGTTTCTCCAATTTCCCCACCATTTCTGGCAAGTACCTCTTTATTTTTTACAAGCTTAGGGAGGATAAAATGTGATTGATCTGTAATCTCATCCTTCAGATGAGTCGTTTCATGTATGTTTAACAAACCCTGGGAAGGAGTGGTTCGGTCTCATCATGGTTGAAAAGTCCTACATTGTTTATGTTTTACAAGTCTAGTGAAGGGGTAGCTTGCCTTCTTTTTCATATTTAGAGAGTTTGAAAAAGAGGCAAGAAATAAAACTCTAAAATATTCCTTTTCATAAATTTAGTCTGTTCATTCCAAAAAGGCATAAAACAATACCGAGGAGAACCTTTTAGTCATGCTTGACTAAAGTATTCCTTTTCGTAAATAGTCCATCCAGACTGGAAAAGGGGTAAACTTGTAGTGGGAAGATGCCCTTTAATTTACTTAAATGAGTGCAAAAGTGACAAGTTCTCAACAATCTTTTCATATTTTTGGAGTCTAAAAGGAGTTTAAATAGAGATCCTCTCGAATGAACAAGGCGTATAAAGGGTAGAAACTAGTTCTAGTCATGATAGAACTTCTCAAAACATATAGAGGTCAAGAGGAAGGCTAATAAGTATAGTGGCTCCTCTAACAAATGGTAAAACACCAAGTGAAAGTGAATGATCATCCAAGAAGATGGTGTAAATGGAATGAGAAAACCAAGTCTCATCTCATAAAAAGAGGTTAATAAAAAGTGGCAATCACGATTAAGCTCGAAATAGGTTTCATTTTTACATAAGCTTGAAGTAGCGAAAAACTATGCTTGAGAGTGGTTTCATTTTTACACAAGATTGAAACAGAGAAAAAATATGCCTAAGATAAGTACATTTCCCCAAACATAATGGTAGAAGCATGCCCCCCAGCTTCATTTCATTTGCCAACTCTTCGCATGGACTCAGATAGACTGATGGTTACTGATAAAAATATGTTCACTGGGAAGGAAGGAAGAGGGTCATGTGATATTGGCAGATGAAATGAAAGTTCATATCTAAGAACAACTGAGATCAAAATTTACGATATCTAGTTAAAGACTTGAATCAATTAGAGGGGGATCTATTTCATTTTTTTAACAAGCTCAACATAGGAAAATAACCATGCTCAAAGGGTTGTTTCTTTTTTATGTGAGCTTGAAACATAGAATAAATTATCCTCATAGTGACCTTTTTCATTTTTTAATGAGCTTGACATAGTAAAATAACTATGCTCATTGCACTATTTACCTTGATTATGGCTCCCAAGAGCCCAAGGCTATGGAAGGAATACATATCAAGGGCTTGATCATGGCTTCCAAGATGTTTTCGTCGGATGGAAGAACAATGTTGTGGAAGGAATACATATCAAGGGATCCAATAAGGGTAGGAATATTAGACTCCAATGCCCCTTGTAAATAATTTACCATATCACATACTAGATCTAGGTTAGAATAAGTCAAACAAATAGTGAGAGGCTCTTCTTCGTTGGTAAGTGTAGGCACGAAACAGGTTGCCACATAATTAACCTGTAGTGAGGGGGATACCACTTGCATATTAGGAATGTTTAGGGAAATTGGATGGTTGGCGGTCAAATCAGGACCAACGAATGAAATTTGGTCAATAGTCACAATTTTTCCATCATGTGGGAAAGACACCACTCTAAAGAGTGTGGACACGAGCGAATTCAAGGCATAAACATAGTCTTTCCCAAGGAGTAAATTGATATCCAAGGATCCTTGGACTACCATAACATCAATACAAATAGTTTTTCCTTCTAAGGTAATAGGTAGCTGAGGAAGGATCCCTAAAGGTTCACTGATTCTTCTGTTAAAAGCCAAAAAATTATGTGTGGCAGACACAAGTTGAGGGGAACTTAAAGCTTTCCAAGCAGTTAAGGATAGAATGCTAATAGAAGCACCTTCATCTATAACAATATGATATATCTTCTTATCACAAGACTTCACCATGACTTGGAAAGGCATGTAAGAAGGAAGATGTGGCTCTGTCAATTGATTGCAATCAAAGGTAATGACCACATTATTTAGAGGTGGTTTCATAAGAACAAGAGAAACCCCCCCTTGTTCGGTGGTATCTAAAGTAACAAGAAGAACCTGAGTGATATTAACTTCACTCTCTAAAGGGAGAGTACGATTGACTGAAGTTGAAATTGAGTCAACCACGCTCTCAACCAATAGTTGGTTGGAAAAGGAATCATGGGATTCATGCTCAGGGAGAGTGGGATTGACTAAAGATGGATTCGAATCAATCACTTCATCAACTAATAGAGGAATGGGGGAAAGCTTATGGTAACCAGTTGGAAGCTGTTGCTAAGAAATAATAAGGTTTTCCAACACTTTTGAGGCTTGAACCATATGAGGGAAAAGGTGAGTTTGATGACTCCCTTCACATAATCTATAGGGAAACCTAACTTTACCCTTTCTCCTTTGAACCTTAGTATCACTAGTTGATGGTTTGTCACCAGCGTGATCTACAGAGACTGGCGACAAATGTTTATGTGAGCTTGTGTACCATACTTCTAATACTTGGTGAATACCAGGGAAATCTCTAAGAAGGTGGCCACCTTTTCAAAGCTTGCAAGGGAATTTAACTTTACGAGGCTTGTTGGAAGATTTCTCAACATTAGCTACATTTATATCAATGGTTTCTTGGTTTCCCCCTTGTGTATTTTTCTTCTTCTCCTTCTTATTTTTCTTCTTCTTCTTAGCTTCCTAGTTACTAGCATCAAGAATTTCACCAGGTGACAAAGAAGAAAGGGATGAAGAGACGATGGTCGAAGAAGGAAAAGGGTCAACTTAAGGTTGGAATTGTCTAGGTGAGCTTGTTTGTGAACCAGCTGGAACATTCAAAACAAAGGAGGTTGAAAACAACCATATCGGTAAACCTATCGTGAATCCAGGAAGGGACAATGTAGCTGTGTAAGGAGCACCAATATTTCCAAAAGAAGGAAAATTACCAAGATTCCCATCAGAGGTATTTCCTTGACTGACAGACTTTGGAACTATTGCCATCATATTCAACCTATGGTCCACTAAGGAGTAAAAATTAGAATTCAATTAAGAAATAGTAACAATGAAAAGGGTCACTAGGTATAAAGGGATTACCAGGTCACTATGAATTGCAATATACTGTTAGGTACATGCAGGAAATATCCCTGAATGTTGTGTTCAGTGTATCACAAATTGTAGGTTTTAACCCTATATAGAAATTACCTGCATACGAATTATAAAACACATAAAATAAACAATGCGAGAGCATAACACATAAAACACATAAACACAGAGATTTTCCCCTGGATCCCAAAACCAGGACTACCAGCTTGATTTTTCATTATATTCCTTTCAATGTTACAATACATATTTATACATGCCGAAGCATCCAATCCATGGCCCGAAAACCATCGCGTCCAAAAACAATTTCTCAGGGCGTTGCCCCGGACCCCGTAGAGGGGGGCTACCTGCCCCCCTCAAACTCCTTGGATAGGGGGGATGCCGCCGCCCCCCCCCCCTTCGCGCTACGCAATCAGAGCAATGAAGGGGGGGATCCACCCCCCCTCTAACCCCCCAATTCACTATGTAGGTTAGTCATGGAAAGAATACACAAATAACAAGGTAACCGAATCAGTTACTTAAGGCTAGTTTGCAACCTAATGGGGACTTCCAATATATACCCGAGGGTACGTGGAAGCATAGTCAATGATAGTATTTTGTAATGCATCATGTATGATGAGAAGCACTCCTACATACTCCTCATACATGGAGTGCCATTCGGATATAATCGAGGGTACATGGAATACTGATCCTATATACTCATAAGTATGTGGAATATTGACCACCCACAGAATGTAATGCAAAAAATTAATGACAACTCCTATGTTTAGAGATGTCAAAACACGTCTTCTAGCCTAGACCAACTAGATGTGTCTTTACTGTTTCAAATGCTCCTTAGATTCATTGATAAATTTTAATTTTTATCTTGATTATAGTTTTAGTTTCAAGGATTGGAACAAATTCACCTGAAGTCCTAAAATTCAACTAGCAAGAGAAAGAACTATTTTCATTCGATGAAGATCTAATTAAATAAGGGAAGGGATTTCAAACAATGATGCATAAAATAACAAATTCCAAACAATATCTTCAAATTGACTATTCCAATTCAAAAATTCAATGTCCTATTGCATGAAAAAAATGAAACCTTTTTTTTTCTTCTTTCATTTTCAATGTAAAGCAAAATGAAAATACAACTAGATTATGAATAAAAAACAATTCAATCATATTGCTACTGTAATATGAAAAGTTCTTTAACAAATCAATGACCAAGCCAAATGAGAAAAGCCCTAATTGACAAGAATAAATAAGAATAAGCAATCTCTCATCAAAGAGACTATCAAACTCAATTTCACACAAGCTTTTGGCTTTAGAGAGACCTTGGACAGAGTAGAGACTAAAAAAAACATGACAAACAAGACAAATTCCAAAGAAAGACAACGAAACATCATTTTTTTGTATTTTCTAGGAATCATAGTAGGTAACCTATAAACATCATTTTTTTGGGTTTGTAGGGATGATTGTAAGGTGTAAATTTATGACGATAGATCTAGGTTAGGGCCATTTATTTGAATGTGACAAAATGACCTGTAACACATGAAATTAATTCAATGTTAATGTCTTGAGATCTTTCATCTCCTCAACAGTTGATGCTTTTGCACTGAATCTAGTAGGAAGAGATCTCAACACCTTTTGAACTACAAAGGGATCACCCATAGGTTCGTCAAGTCGACTTATGGTGTTGACTATTTCATCTATGCGAAGGAAAAATTTGGCAATGTCCTCATTAATCTTTAATGAATTAAATTTCACTCTATAGTCTTAGAGTTTGGATTTATTTACCTTACTATCTCCTTCATAACAACTCATTAGTTTATCCAATATTTATTTGGCTATTTTGCAATGAATGACATTAACCAACTTAGATTAAGGAAAACCACCTAGAATTGCATTCATTTCTTTGGAATTGTAAGTGAACTCAAGATTATCATATCTTTCAATCAATACATTTGGATCTATATTAGATATAATTTTCCTTGAACTATGTAGTTTGGTTCCCCCTTTTTCTCCTCATTCAGATCGAGCTGCTCATCTATCTAAGAGTTGGAAGAAAGCTCTTATCTTCATTTCTCATGGGAACATTTCATTTCACATTGTCTACATTTATCCTTTTAAGACACATTTTATTTTTATCCTTCACAAAATTTAATCTTCAGTGGAATTTTGGTGCCCAAATGTCAATATTGTGTCTCATAGCCCCTGGTTGTTTTTCCCCTTTTCGCATGATACCCTGGGCCAGAACTGAGGCTTAAGCCCTAAGGTGATTAGTCTAGAACAAAGAAAATTTCCCAATTTTTAAACTATCACCAACTTCACCCACGTGCTTAGTGGCTCGATCAATTCAATGGAAAATAATTCACTTCAGGGCCTCCCTTCCTAACTGAGCTTTGACGCGGGGGGGGGGGGGGGGGGAGCATGGTCCATTATCATAGCATGCTAGGTGATCTTGAGATCTGGCTAAAAACAATGATGACAAAATCACTTTGGGGACCCCCTCGACTATATGAACTGTTGGGTTGTGTTATATTCTTTCCACGACTAGCCTACGTAGTGAATCGGGATGTTAGAGGGGGGGCGTAGCCCCCCCTTCGTTGCACAACGGGGGGGTCACAGGGGGTTTAAGGGGGGCGGGTAGCCCCCCTCTACGGGGTCCAGGGCAGCGCCCCAGGGAATTTTGTTTTTGGACCCTATATTAGGTTGGGTGGACCTACCTATGGTTTTGTGCATGGTTTTGGACGCGATGGTTTTCAGTCCATGGTTTTGGACGCAATGGTTTTTGGTCCATGGTATTCGATGCTTCGACATGTATAAATATGTATTGTAACATTGAAAGGAACATAATGAAAAATCAAGCTGGTAGTCCCGATTTTTGGATCTAGGGGAAAATCTCTGTGTATATGTGTTATGCTCTCGCATTGTTTACTTTTTGTGTTTTAAGAATTCGTATGCAGGTAATTTTTGTATGGGGTTAAAACCTACATGAACTATAATAAGGGGGGGTCCACTTACTATCACTTGATGCACACATCAGTTGATTTTCAAATTCTCCATCTTTTGGCCACTGCTAGACTGGGCATACATAATGTAATGTTCGTTTGTTGATGGGAATCAACGATACCTAATAGGGCCTTTAGCGCTAACACTTAAGACTCATTTCACCAAGTACTAGAACCTGACACTTATAGGCCCACTTCCTGTCACTCGAGCTCTAATTGTGACTTCACTGCTCATCGACCAAATTACCTAACACTGCGAAGCCCTGCAAAGATACACCCTAGAGCGAATCTTTAGGCTCTGCTAAATCACTACCACCTAATTTTCCACATCAATTCCTTGCCTCTTGTCATGCCACATCAATTCCACATAACGTTTTTCCAGATTTCATGCCATGTCACTGCCCTGTGTCACTCAGAGAATGGCTACTTGACCAAAAAATGCAAAATCCACCTGCCATAGATATCTACCACAAAGTTCCACATGTCATCCTATACATGTCACTTCCATGTGTCATCATGTCATTAGGCCACGTCATTAGCCTACCACCTCACACCTCAAAAAACATGTCAAGGCTTATTGCATTCCACCTTGTCGTTGTGTTCATTGTATACACATTATTTAGAAAGGGTGATCTAATAACTGCTTGGGGACTAATTATTGAGCCCTTATGACCAGTGGCATTTCTTCTCCATCACCTGTCGTGCTCCCTCCTGAGCTTTTCTTATGTGCTTTGAGTGGTTCAATAGATTCCTAAGTGTGTATGCCAATCTTCCTCTGACCAGGGGCTACGACCGAGGGCCTTGCTACCCCATTTCTCATTGACTTTTGTGCTCCCTCCTTATTTTTGTTTTACCATTTGGTGTTGATCTGATGAGGGACCATGTTGGAACCTTTCTTGACTTAGGATTCTTCAAAATGAGTTTTCTTATCATTCCTTGGTAGTTAGACAATGTTCCATATACCATTGGAAATATCTCTGAGAGGTCTATCAAACATAACACCTTTCATGCTCTTTTCAACAAGGAACCTGTAGAAAAAATACCTCCAAATATGGGCTACTAAAAAACAACCTAGTCAACATAAGCTTATCACATTGCTAATGGAAACAATCTAGACATCAATAAGAACATAAGCATCATGCATGACAACTTAACAAGCTCCCCTTGAACTTGACATCAATGACTAGACTTGACATTAATGACAACAACTTCCAACATACTCAACAATGTGGTATCGTAGTTGTAGTATTCTAAATGAATATCATAGGGAAATATATTAATATTATTTCACAAGTCACTAGAAGAAAATTCACACCACACATGCAATCCAAACCATTATTGCATGAAAATAAAGAGCACACTTGCAAGAAAGTGAACACACTAGCAGTAAAGGGGTGACTTGTTCAAGTGTTTAGATGATCATTAATTTTGTAACAAGAGTTCACATGAAATGCATTGGCTAAAAAATATGTAATAAATCACAAGCTTTAAGGGATTCAAACCACTTTTTACTACAAATAATCACAACATGTAAATAATTGCAATTTCTAGAAAATAAGGTAAAGCAAAATGTAAATCTAAAAATAGAGTAATTAGCTAAATTTGAAAAACATAGCACTGTAATGTTAATTGTAGAGTTTTATAAACAACCTAAAATGTGAGCTACAACTATGTTTGCACACGAATTGTGTGACAACCCTTTTTGCTACCCCTCTTGTAAATATCACCGTGAATTGTAAATTTGTGGAAAAATTGTGGAGGAGCTGCTTGGGAAGTGATTAAACTCAAGGTTCTTCATTTAATATGCCACTAGTTCTCTAACTGAGTTTAATGGCTTGCATAACAGATAGGGAGGTGGAGTATGGGTTCCTTGAGCGAAGGAAGAACCCCATACCACCTCTTTCCTCATGGGGCATATTGGCGTGGTCAACACTCAAGACGCAGACGAGGAGTTGGTAGCAGAAAGAGGATGACATGAATAAATTAGGAGAGCATGTATTATGTGAGAATATTTGGCTAGACAGGAATATAGGCATGGATTATGTGCTCAAGAGTATGGTGGGATAGGCATATGGTAGTTGCGAGAGAAGAAGGAGTCACGAGAACAAAAACGAATGTTAAACCAGACAAGTGAAGTTCACTCTCAAGGAGTATTCCCGGATAGGCATACATGAGTTTGTGATGTGAACTCGCGGAAGGAAGGAGCTCAAGGAGTAGTGCAGATGCAAGAGTGAAGTATACATGTGGAGACACTTTGTTTCTAGATACCTATGGGCTAGCAAGTGGAACACTGTGTACTCTAGATTCCTATTTGGTAGAGGGAAGACTTTATGAATTTGGATACCTGTAGGGGTTCATAGGTGGAAGTACTGTGTGCTCTAAATCCCTGCTAAGCATGTGGAGACGTAGGGGTTATGGTTTTTTTATAGAAATTAGCAGGTTGAGGAACTTTGGACTATAGATTCCCTATATGTGGGTGGAGACACTGTGAGCTCTAGATTCCCGTGTGATCGAAATGATTGGCATTGACATTGGCTTAGGGCTGGTCAGTTGCAAGAAATATTATAGTGAAACTAACCTATGGTTGGGTGGAGAGTTGAAGTCCCTCCCTCAGTTTGTAGTCATTAAGTTAATTAGATAAGTATATTCAATTTCATATATATATATATATATATATATATAGAGAGAGAGAGAGAGAGAGAGAGAGAGAGAGAGATTGCAATGTGAATAATGAATGAATTTAAGATCCAAATCCTGAGAGCTAGGATCTAGAACCAAGAATGTTGAGAGAGGAGACGAGAACCTAACACGAGAACATTGATGAAAGACTTTCTGAACTGAATACATCCTAAATCAAAATATTAAAAGAGAGAACAAGACACATCGTAAAACACAATCCTTCATTAAGTGAGAAAGAGAAAATGATGTTACATCTAAATTGTGTGGACATATATGTCATTTTACAAAATGAGGCTCATTATTTATAGACTTCTTGAGTTACAATACCATGGGTAAATTCTTTGGGTGGATAAATACCATGGGCAGATGAATGCCATGGATTGATGAAACTTTCCATTCAGATCCTTCCTCCCCCCTTAAGAAGCAATGGTACCATTTATGTGAAGTTCCCTCTTGAGAAGTCTTTGTTGAATATGAACAGCCACTGAAGAGAAGGGTTTTATGTGGTTGACCTATAACCGTGATGAACCAAGATCTGAGGATAGAGATATCCTGTAATGCTTGTGACCAACTGTGATACTGTCAGTGTTTGTCCTAGAAAATGGACTTCGATGAACTGTGGGTTTTTGGATGACCCATAACCATCACGAATGAAGATCCGATGATAGAGATAGTGATGTGGAAGTGATGTGGAATGATGTGAGAACAATGATGAAACAGTGCCTGAACTAAATACATCCCAAATCAAAATATGAAAAGAGAGAACAAGATACACCGTAAAACCCAATTCTTCATTAAGTGTTGGCTTAGTGGGGCCTGACCCAGGTTCATAGTTAATTTAGCCAAACAAATCTTGGTACTACTGGCCCTTTTTGGCAACAGTCCACAGAGCACAGACTAAGGTCTCACCCGAAGTAGTATGAGAGGGTTCTAGAACCAGGTTTCCGCACCCTGGAGATGTATGATGAGTTCAAGTGGTCCGCAGTTTGACCCTGCGTGTAGGTTTCTTCGCGCACTTTCCTGTACCTTGCAACCTGATATACTGCCTTCGCGTAGCCCTACTCAGGGGCTGAACACTATGCTTCCATGTTATTACCCAAGACCTTACTGGTATTCCAATGTTAGTTGATTATTTTAGCGTACTTGCATGCTTTAAGTTATACTTAACAACATAAACCATTCATACAGGTGCACGCAATAAATAAACAATATATTTGCTATCAAACATGCATTAACCCAAGAACAGATACACATAATTATGAAAAAACTTCTCTTTATTAATTCCTCCCTTGGTTACAGACTCGACTCCGCCTTGCACACTTAGTTGCAGGGGTCCGCACACTCAGCTGCGAACTACTAGGCCTCTGCACACTCAGTTGCAGAGCCTTCTCCTACTCTACGACCCAAAGACACACTTTACACTTCGACTCAGTCACTTCGACTTGTTCCTTCTCTATCCTTTTCTATCTATTTAGAGCCTCGCTCTATTTATACAATCCCATGCTCTGCGGACCATGGGTAGGTCTATCCAGCCGACATTACATTACAAAACTAAGGCGGACAACCCCGTGAATCTATCATACTTTTGCGCTCCGCGCCCGCAATTCTTGGAGCTTTACAACAAGATTGGGTCAAAACTTGGGCTTTAAGCCCCAAAACATGCCTTGGGGGGGATTCCATGCCCAACATTAAGCGAGAAAGAGAAAATGATGTTACATCTACATTGTGTGGACAAATATATCCTTTTGCAAATTATGGCTCATTATTTATAGCCTTCTTGAGTTACAATACCATGGGTAAATTCCATGGGTGGATGAATAGCATGGGTGGATCCACTTTCCCTTCAGATCAACCTATGTGTTCTAACAATGATTATATTGACATTATTTATGGAGGAATGTGTTACTCTTGGTTGTATATAATGAGATGGTTATGTGAATGTTTCTCATGGTTGTGAGGGACTTACAAATTTGTGTGATTGTTGGTATGTTCTTGAGTTACAGAGCTACTTACATGGTTTTTTATGAGTGCTAGATGTGCTCAAATAAGCTATTATTGTGTGTGATTTCCATTGTTTGACATGCTATGGATTTTATGGATCTTTGATTGTTTAAAACTATTGAATTCTTTTCCTATTAAAATACTCATGATGTGGAAATGTATGTTTTATCAAGTGGATATGATAGCATTGTATGGGATCCACCTTATGGCAAGATATGTTGATGCTTTGTTGAATTTACAAAGTGATATTAGCCACGGATTTGGCCTATTTCTATGCATGTTAGTAGGCATGATGATAAATTTGCTTATTGTATTCTGGTTATGAAAATATATTTGGATTGTGTTGAAGCCTTAGAATTCTTTTGCTCCAACATGGGGGATAACCACCCGGTTTGGACCTTAAAGATAACTCATTTTCTATTTGATGTGTTGGCTCCGACTGAGGATGATGGGACCAATTTCTCAGAGTGGGTTTGAAAATGAGAATGGGTGGTTTTCAAATGATTTCAATAAGAATAATGATAACTAAATGACCTATTCTAGCATGCAAATCTCTAGCTAACTTAATATAATATAAACCCGGGCTATTCTGTGCGATATGCGATTTAAAAAGATATCTGTTTGACATGTTATATTAAAGATCATTCACATATTAAACAGAGATGATAACATGTAAAGATAATTTCTTTGACTAAATAGTTAGTCAAAGAAATGTATAAACTATATTGCATATATTAATGATCATATATGAAAATAAATACTTTCAGCTAGGCATCATACAGTAGTGCAATTAACACATAACAAAAAGAACATATTCCATATATAATTCATGAAAACGAAATGTTATCACTAATTAAACAAAATATAACTGATCATACAAGATAAAAGTACCATATGTGTGAGGTTATGCTCATTTGACTAATGACATAGATCAACTCCTTTCTTCAAATCAAATTATTCTCCAAGCATACAATAGTGCATCAACAAAGGAAAGTAGTTTGATAATCAAAAGTAATGACCGTGTTCCATAATTTCATCAAGGCATTCACAAAATTACAGAAGTGCATTCTTTGCAAATGTTTTTGATAAAATTCTAGACCCTTCTCTAAATGCATGAGAAGGGTATAAATACTGTTGAGCCTTGAAACTACATCTTTTCTACACACTTTTCTAGACTTTTCCCCCTCACCAGTGCCTCACAAGCTATCAAAGATCATTACATATTGATTCTAAGAGTGCATTTAAGTGGTTTTCTAACTATGTTTTTGTGTTTGCTATTTGACTTAGATTTTGCTCATCAGCTGCGGAATGCAGCCACTTTCCGCAGCTGACTTGAGATTTCGCAGTTGTTTTTGTTGATCTCTAGGTTGTAGGTGTCAGCAAGCAAAACAAGGCACGTGGGTAGGTCAGAAATGATCTAGACATGGACCAGGTCCTATTGGTTTAGCCAGATTCGTAGAGGAAAGCCTTGGTCAAACGAGGAGTCCTACGGCAAACAAGTCTCTATTTTTCAACATGTGAAGGGTCCGAGACCGTTCCTAGATCCATGGATTCATTTTGATAGTTGTAGACCACCTCCACGACGCAAATCCAACAACCACCTTTTGGTAGATTGAATTATCATGGAAACCAACACGCTAAGCTCACGGGTGCTGTCTTTTTACGTGTCTTCTGTTGAAGGAGTTCCATAGGAAAAACAGTTATGTAATTTCCCTTATAAATAACACGTTTGCAAACGCATGTAGCTAGTTTTTTTGATGTAATCTTGTTGTTAGTTCATGTACTATGTCGTGACACTGGACCTCCTACTGTAACGAGAGGATCCTTCCTCTGTTTTGTAATATAACAAGACTCTGTTTTATATGACTGTGTAAGCGTAATTTCATACTGACAGTGTGTTAACCAAGGCCGTGTAGAGGGCCCCTGCTGGCTAAGGTTTCGTTTCTTTATTTCTGTAAAGTTTTCATATGTTGTTGTCTTATTTCCATTGTAGATATTTCGTAGTTTGTTCACCTGTGTATATTTCATATTTCAGTTATGGTGTTAATGTTTCATTCCTGTACATGATTTTTCAAGCATTGTATATTTGTGCTAACACTGATCAGTGTGTTTCAGGATAGGCTATACTTAGGCATTTTCATACAATTTTTGCAATAAAATAGTGACATGGGATTGGCCTCTCTGCTGACTTGTTTTTCTTAGCTTTCAATTTCAGTTATGCTTTGATTTCAGTGTTATTCATTTGCTGTTGATAGTTAGTTTAGATATCAAATTCTTCATGTCATTTAACATTATCTCCAGAGTCATGGCTTAACCTCGAAAAGCTACTTGGCGAGTTATCGGATTATGGGTGAGGTGATTTGATTTTACTTTCATTTATGCAATTAGATATCAGGTTCTTCATGTTATTGACGTTATCTCCAGAGCCATGGCTTAACCTGGAAAAGCTACTTGGCGAGCTCTCGGACTATAAGTGAAGAGACTTGATTTTTTTTTTTGCAAGTAGATAATTTAGATATCAATTCCTCATGTTATTGACGTTATCTCCAGAGCCATGGCTTAACCCCGAAAAGCTACTTGGCGAGCTATCAGACTATAAATGAAGTGAATTGGTTTTACTTTTATTAGTTTGCAGTTTTTGATTTGTTTGAGTGCAATAGCTTAATTTTTATTTATGTATTTAGATGAGCAGCAGAGATAGTGATTTCATGATCAGTGGTTTATCATTTGTTTGATTTGAATAGCTGCACATTTACATTCTTGTTCAAGTACTAATTTCATCACTAGTATGTTTTGAGATCCTCTGAAGTGTTAAGTTCTGGAAGTCATCATAAAGGACATAATTGCCTTAAAATCTATATCCATACTTGCCTTCTAAAGTATTCTTGAAACTTAGGAATATGATTTCCATTTGCATTAGGAGACAAACCAAGATAAAACCCCAAAAAACAAAATAAAATTGAAAACAATAAAAAGTAAGAAAGATGTTGTCTTGCACATATAGTGCACCACACTTCATCAGTTTACGACTCCCGGATTGATAATTAATGTAGCAATTTAGAACATACTAAATTGATCAAACGTTTTGGCGCCATTGTCGGGGAAGTGTAACTAGGTAGCCGATCTTTTACCAAAAAAAAGGAGAAGGGAAAAATTGATAACTTCTTGAAGTATGCTCTTCTCTTGCACCTAGTATGATCTGGAGGATCAAAAAAGAGAGTTACTAGTTTAATAATTTCTTGATTATGCTCTCTTCTTGCACCTAGTGTGACCTAGAAGATCAGAAAGAGAATTATTAGCCCAACTTAAAAATAAAAATAAAAATAAAAAAAATGACATGCATAGAGCAAGAGATTCTAGGGGAAGGTTTATAGCTAGGGCCAAAAGTTCGATTTTCACAACTCCAGCTACTTCAAGGCATAGACAAGATACACCTCCATCATCTTCGACTCATACTCCCAGCCTTAGGATTCTTGGAATTCAAGGGGAAATAGCTAAATTAGGAGATTCTCCCACACTATCTACTAAATCTGATCTAGGAGAAGAACCTTTCTTCACTTCTATAGGGGAACATATTGTAATCAAAGAAGTAGAATCACCTGAAGAAGAGGGGAAGGGAGAAACTCTCCCTCATTCACCATTAATAGAAGAACCAAAAGACTCTGAGGAAACTATCATGACAGAGGAAGTAGTAGATGGATTTGGAGGAGGGGGTAGAGGTAGAGGAAGAGGAAATAATGGAGGAGGTAAAGGTAACAATGGGGGAAATAGGGAAGGAGATAACTCATTTGGATTCCCTATAGCCGATGAGGAAACTCGTACAACAATGAAAAACATTTCACCATTTGTCATCCCAAACATTTATGGGTTGCGAAGTGAGGATCCTGAAACATTTCTATTTGAGTTTGAAGTCTTGTGCCGAACCTATGACTATATGGAAGACTCTCAAAAACTCAAACTGTTTCCTTCAACATTGAAAGGAGCTGATTTGAAATGGTTCATGGGATTAGTCACTCAATGTATTAGGACTTGGAATGATATGAAACAAACATTTTTGGATAGATACCTGGATTATTGTATGCCCACCAATCATAAGGATGAGGTATTCAAGATGATGCAAAGAGAAGATGAAAACTTGGAGGATTTACTTGAAAGATTCCAATACAACTTAAAGAGAGTAAAAATGAGTAATTTAGATGAGGAAACCTTGAAAGCCCTTCTATTGAAATCAATTAGAGATGAATGGATAGATATCTTAAACATGATGGGGAAGGGAGACATTTCCCAACTTCCACTTCGTGACATAGCATAACTATGTGTCCATCTCTCAAGGGGAAAATCTAAAACTGGAAAAGGGCCGAGAGATCCTTCTCTTATTAGAGCAAACAAATCTACAACTGGATCAGTAAATAGGGCAGAGATTGGAAATATGCTTGCTAAGTTCAAAACTGATATTCTAGGGAGCCTTAGTGAACAACTAGACACCCTTAAATTACAAAACAAGAAAAAAGCAGAAGCTGATGGCTTGGCCATATTTTGTCCAAAATGTAGAAAGAAACATGCTCTAAGGGAATGTCCCTTGGCTGCAAAAGTTGTAGAAACATGCATGATTCACTCAGAAAGTCATGAGACCGAGGATTGTCCTTCAATTCCTGGGCTCAAAGTTGTCTTTCAGGGAGATCCAAATTCAGTAGAATCCCTTTGTTTTGTTTCAAGAAGACCGTGGTAGGGGCAACAAAATCAAGGATTTAACAATCCTATGAACTTTCAGCTCCCGCCAAATTGGAATTCTTGGCAACAACCTTGGCCCCAATCTCAAAATCTATACCAATCATGGGCACAAGGGATGAAAAACCCTTATGGGAGATTTGCACAATTTTATCAATATCCTCCGTCTTTTCCAAATCAACAAAATCCACAAATTCCAAATCAAAACCCACAACTTTCATTGCGATTCCCACAACAACAACCTTCTCAACAAAATCCAAATTCTCAACTCTTGCTTCCATTTCAACAAAAGACAAATCAACTACCAGCCCAGCCATTGCCAAATCCCGACAACAAAAATCCTCAGAATGCTTACATGGTAGAAGGACAACAATTTCCTACCTATATGAGTGTTCCTCTTAATGATGTTCAACTCAGATGTGGTAGTTTTAGAAAAACTTTCTATATATGTTCAAGAGCAAGGTACCTCTGAGGAGGATTCTCTTAAAGTCAATAAAGGTTCTGAGGAAGCATCTCTTCAAAACCCAATCATTCAAAAAGAAAAAGAAAAAGAGTCAACCCCCACAACTCCTATAGTTGAGCAACCTGCATCTTCATCCACACCTCCTTTCCCCGAAAGATTACAAATTGACAAAGGGGTGGAAAAATAAATCTTGTTGCCTGACTATGATTTTCTAGATGAATTAAAGAATGTATGTATCAAGATTCGCTTGCTACAAGCCATTAGAGAGATTCCTATTCTAGCAAAAACAATAAAGGAGTTGAGTCTCAAAAGACCACGAAGGAAACCAAGAGATACAAGAAGAATCCACCTAGTAGGAAAAATTGCAGATATCATGATGGGAAAAATTACCATGCAGAAGTATGTGTATCTAGGTAGTCCAATTGTCAAGACACATATAAATGGGATAGAAATTCCAAATACTTTGATTGACTTAGGGGATGTTATCAACATTATGAGTAGACAGACTATGGAACAGCTTAAACTTCCTAATCTTCTTTTTACACCCACCTTACTGCAACTTGCAGATAGATCAATAATCAAATCAGATGGTGTACTAGAAGATATTTCAGTCTCTTTAGATTATTGGGAATATCTAGTAGATTTCATGATTTTGACTCCCAAGAGTAATTTAGGAGGGCATCCACTCATCTTAGGAAGACCTTGGCTAGCCACAGCCGATGTTTTCATTAGTTGTAGATCTGGGGACATGTATATTTTTTATGGTAGTTCGACAAATAAATTCAATTTGTATCCTCCAGCGAAGGAAATTACAGAAGTAGGAGACAATGAATGGGTCGACGATGAAGATATTATACAACCTATCTTTACTGTCTCTGAAATTAGTGAAGATAGTCAAATTTTGAACGCATTAGAAAATTTTGAAACATCTTCAGAATATGACCACACACAATTTCAGTTAGATTCTGATATTGAATATTTATCATCAAGACAAATGTATCTTTACTCTATGGAAGAGTTTGATAGCTCTACCATTGAAATTTTTCCAGGAAAAACACTTAATGTCAACAAAAATTTGGAAAAGTCACAACAGGAAGAGCTAACCAAAATCTTGCAAAAACATTATACTGCATTTGCATGGGAGTATACTAATATGAAAGGTATTGACCCTAAGACTTGCATCCATTATATCTATATTGAGGAAAATAGTAGACCAATCAGACAAACTCAGAGAAGGATGAATCCAAATCTTAGGGAGATAGTGAAAGAAGAGCTCCAAAAACTACTCAATGTAAATTTCATTTACCCAATTTCAGATAGCCAATGGGTTTCTCCTTTAGTTATAGTACCAAAAAGTAATGGTAAATGGAGGGTATGCATTGATTACAAGGAATTGAATAAAGCAACTTTGAAGGATCACTTTCCTTTGCCCTTTATCGATCAAGTATTAGATACATTAGCAGGCAAAAATTATTTTTCATTTCTGGATGGTTTTAGTGGTTATAATCAAATTCAGGTAGCACCTGAAGATCAAGATAAGACCACATTTACCTGTCCATGGGGAACTTTTGCTTATCGAGTGCTTCCTTTTGGATTATGTAATGCACCTGCAACATTCCAAAGAGCAGTACTAGGAATTTTTTCTGATCTAATCCATGATTGTGTAGAGGTATATATGGATGATTTTATAGTTTATGGTGATTCGTTTGAAGAGGCATTAGAAAATTTGGAAAAAGTCCTTATAAGATGTAAAGAAACAAACCTTTCACTAAGCCATGAAAAAATCTTTATGGTGTTTACTGAAGGTATTTTTTTAGGACATCAGGGGATGGGATTAAAGTTGATAGATCAAAATTTGAAGTCATCTCCAAGTTACCTATTCCAAATTGTCAAAAAGATGTTAGAAGTTTTCTAGGATTTACAAGATATTATAGAAGATTTATAGAAAATTTCACCAAAATAGCATCTCCACTCTTCAAACTGCTTACAAAAGACTGTGAATTCAAATGGGGTCCTGATTGCCAATCAGCATTTGAAACTTTGAAAACAAGAATATTTGAAGCGCCTATCTTGAGAGGACAAAATTGGAAACTTCCTTTCCATATTTCTACAAATGCTTCAGACACAACTCTAGGGGCTGTATTGGGACAAAAATATTTAGTTCCTTATGCCATTTACTATACCACTAAAAATTTAACTCCTACTGAGTTGAACTATACTGTGACTGAAAAAGAGTTCTTAGCTGTTGTTGATGCAATCAATAAGTTCAGACATTATATAACAGGCTATGAAAATTTTATTCATATTGATCATTCTGAAATTAGATATCTAATGAACAAACCCATTACTAATGGCAGAGTTACAAGGTGGCTCCTACTTTTACAGAAATTCAATATTACTGTGTTAGATAGACCAGGGAAACAAAACACAGTAGCTGATTTCTTGTCTAGGATTTAGAATACTAAAGAAGATTCCCCTGTAGAGGACAAGTTTCCTGATGAATATTTATTTGCAGTAACTACTAAGACTCCTTGGTATGCAGATATAACTAACTATTTGGTTACAGGGAAACTACCTCCACATTATTTCCTGGTGAAAGAAGAAAGATTATTCAGGAGAGTTCAAAATATTCATGGATTTCTAACGAATTGTTTAAAACAGGGCCATATCTTGTGATCAAAAGATGTGTTAGGGAAGATGAGATGCCTGATATTCTCAAAGCATGTCATGATGAACCATGTGGCAGACACTCTGTTGACAAAAGGAGAGCCTATAAAATCCTCTCTTTAGGATATTATTGGCCATCCCTCTTCAAATATGAAAAACAATATGTCAGAAGATGTGACAGCTGCCAAAGAGTAGGGAAACCTACCCTCTCAAATGAAATGCCATTACAACCACAGGTACTCATCGAAACCTTTGAAAAATGTGCTTTAGACTTCATTGGACCTATTAACCCACCATCTAAACAAAGAAAGTATATATTGGTATGTATTGATTATGTCACTAAATGGGTAGAAGCCAAAGCATTATTTTCTGCTACTGAGCATTTAGTTGTTAGTTTTCTTTATGAGGATATTTTTACTCGCTTTGGTGTTCCAAGATAAATTGTGACAGATCAGGGAGGTCAATTCACATCCAAACTGGTGGAGAAGCTGATGGAAGAGTACAAGGTCAAGCACAGAAAATCTACTCCTTACCACCCACAAGCAAATGGTCAAGTGGAGTCTACAAACAAAGTTATTGAAGGCATCATTACCAAGGCTGCTCATCTACACCGAAGAGATTGAGCAGAAAGGCTTCCTGAAGCCTTATGGGCCTACAGAACTACATGGAGGAATAAAACAAGACATTTTCCCTATGAACTTGTTTATGGGAAAGAAGTTCTGCTCCCCATTGAATTCCAAGTTAGAACCTTCAAGATGGCAGTTCAATTGGGAATGGATCTATTAGAAGCCTAAAAGCATAGATGGAGCAGTTGAATGAACTAGATGAGATCAGACAAGAAGCAATCCTAAGAACTGATCTGGTTCAATATCAAAGAGCTGAGTGGCATGACAAATACATCAAGGAGAAAAAGTTTCAAGAAGGAGATTGGGCATTGCTATTTGATTCCAAGTTCAAAGATTTCAAAGGTAAATTTCAGACTCATTGGCTTGGGCCATATGAGATTGACAAAGTCTTTAGCAATGGAGTGGTAAGAATCAAAACCATTGATGAACATCAAACCACTATTATTGTGAATGGCCACAGATTAAAGATCTATCATAAGTCACTCTCAAAGGAGGAATTTGTCAAGTTCTTTCAAGATAATTTTGTAATAAGGCTGGTGAAGAAGAATTATTCTTCTCCACTAGCCTAGTCTTTGTTCTTTTCTGTTAAAAAAAAAAAAATTGTATAAGCCTAAAAACCAATCACTGATTGGCATTCTTATATAGAAAATACAGGGCGAAAATCAGAAACTTCTGACACCCTATATTTTCCAAAAAAAAAAATTTCTCATTTTATTCATAGTTTCATGTCACTTCACTTCATTTCGCTTCACTTCATTTCATTTCATCATCTCATTCCGCCAATAAAATCCCTTTTATGACCAATTTTCATATATCATTCACTCATTCATCATTCATTTCCATCCATCTCCATTTAGTCATATGTTCACTGTGTCAGTTTCTACAGCCAAAAACTAATTCCGCAGCTAGTTGTTGATTCTGCAGCCAACACCCTGTTATTCAACACTGACAATCAGATATTGGCAAAATAATGATGAGAACCAAATGCAGGTATGACAAGGAAAATATGTTGAAGATATAAAGCACCTAAAGTATCAACAAGAAGCAGCCAATAAAAGGTTAGTGGGCGGAAGTGGTAAGATTCCAAGGTAAGCAAAATTCATTTCAAATAGCATTTTAAAGCACATTCTATATAGTTATGAAACCACCGGCTCCATTATGTGTAATGATTAGCATTGATAGCTTCCATAACCGCTCCATGGCCTTTACATGATTCCACCATGAACTTTGCATTAATTTTTAACGGCCTCATGATCTGCCTCCGAATTTAACTCATGTTTATTTGTACGTTGGCATTCCACCTGCTAAACCGGGTAATTATGAAGACATAATCTATTTGATCACGACTCTGTCCCGCCGCACAAATCCGCAATCATTTTGAGAACATGCTCACGCCTATTCCGTAGCCTTCTAGCTCAAAAGTCGGGCTCACTCTATTTCCATACTATCCCATTGAAGTTGCATTTGTTATTTCTGGCTTGTTTACATCTCCATGAACTCATTCTTATTACCTGTTCTCTGCTCTTTCGTTTACAATTACTAGTTTTTCTCCACAAACCTTCTCCATTCCCCGCTAACACAACCGTTTCACCTCCGTCAATCCATTACTCACAGTCCATCACTCACAAACGTATTTTAGGGCAGGAGGAAGGAATGGGTCTTTTGCTAAGAGCAGAACCAGAAGGGCCTAAATTCATGGAGGGGTATCCACAATTGAAAAGCATATTAAGGAAGGCATGGTGGCTACAGTTCATCCAAAAATTCAGAGGTTACAATAAAGAAGTTACGAAGAAATTTGCAAGGTCTTTTAATGGCGTGGAAGTTGAGGTTGGAGATCTTAAATTTTCAGTCACAGAGGCATCTATCGCAGCAGCAACGGAACTCCCACAGGAGAGGGAACGGTGGTTCAAAAACAAAAACTTTGATGAGAGGGCCTGGAGGATTATCCTACGCAATCCAGGTATGGATATAATCATTTTCAAACGTGGAATCATGTCTCTGCTCTAGAGGAAAAGTGGACTAGTTTATTATTGATAATCCAGAAGTTTATTACATGTGAAGGACGGTTTGGGTCCATGTATATATACCACATCCGGTTGCTAATGAATTTTCTAGAAAATCAAACCATCAATTTGCCTTACTTTCTACTGAATAGCCTGAAAAAGATGTCCATAACTGTACAAAAGAATCTGGACGACATAGAACCCCACCTTTACCATCATAGCCTTGTAAAAATTTGGTTGAAAAACAATTGAAGGAAAAGAAGAACACCTGGGAATAGTTCTTGATTAGAATTTTTTTTCAGGATCCACCTGAAACACCCAAGAGTAGCTCAGCAAGGAAAAGTAGGATAAGGAGAACAAGTGTAAACATTCAGGACACTCCTACTAACATAGCTAAAGAAACTAATAAGGAAGAGAAGCTGTCTGAAAGTAGGAAGGAAAGAACTGAGGGTAAGAAGCAAAGAAAACTAAAGGGGAAAAGAAATATTGAAGCTGTCTATCAAACCCCAGAACCTTCCTCAGAAGAGGATCAAATACTTTCTGAAAGATTAATTTACCTTCAGGAACAATCAGCTGCAGCAAAGAGAAAAGGGAAAGAAAAACAGAGTGTGGAGAAAGGAGACACTAGCTCACAAAATCTAAGGAGGAGCTCCAGACTTAAAGGAAAACTGAGGAAAGTACAAACTAAAGGGGCCCACTTCATTGATTTAGGAGGGGAAACACCGAAACAACCTCCAGCAATCCCTCCTGGCCGTAGCCCACAACATACTCCTATTTCTAAACCAGATTTTGAGATTAGTCCCTCTCAGCCAGATTTTGAGAGCAGTCCTTCTCAGCCAGATTTTGGGGACAACCCAAGAAAGGCTACACCTGAGATAGATCCAACCCAACAAGAAATGTATGATTTTATTGAGTCATTGGAAAAGACTGCCACAGATCAAAGCACTTCATTTGCCCAGCCTAATACTACCCAGGAAGCTCTAATCCAATCACTAAAACAAGAAGTTTTTGAACTGGAAGTCCTAAATAGACACATCAAAAGAGAAAATGAAACATTGAAAGAATAGAGCAGGTTGGATAAGATTATTCACGACAACAACATGTTGCATCTTGGGCTGTGGCAGAAGAAAAATAGGAAATTGAAGGAAAAGAGCAGGAGGTTGAGCAGAGCTCTCATCAACCTCAAATTCAAGTGCCTAATGAGGAAGCCTAGAATGACAGTGGTACCAAGAAAGAAGAAAAGAAGGTTGTACGTGTTAGCAGAGGTCTCAGAACACATGAACTGAAGGGAGGATGGTCACAATTTTGGTTGCATGAGGAAATGCAACACCTTCACAGTGGGGGTATGTTGAGCCTTGAAACTACACCTCTTCTACACACTTTTCTAGACTTTTTCCCCTCACCAGTGCCTCACAAGCTATCAAAGATCATTACATATTGATTCTGAGAGTGCATTTAAGTGGTTTTCTAACTATGTTTTTGTGTTTGCTATTTGACTTAGATTTTGCTCATCAGCTGCGGAATGCAGCCACTTTCTGCAGCTAACTTGAGATTCTGCGGCTGTTTTTGTTGATCTCTAGGTTGCAGGTGTCAGCAAGCAAAACAAGGCACGTGGGCAGGTCAGAAATGATCTGGACATGGACCAGGTCCTATTGGTTTAGCCAGATTCGTAGAGGAAAGCCTTGGTCAAACGGTGGTCAAACGAGGAGTCCTACGGCAAACAGGTCTCTATTTTTCAACACGTGAAGGGTCCGAGACCATTCCTAGATCCATGGATTCATTTTGACAGCTGTAGACTGCCTCCACGACGCAAATCCAACAACCACCTTTTGGTAGATTGAATGATCATGGAAACCAACACGCTAAGCTCACGGGTGTTGTCTTTTTACATGTCTTCTGTTGAAGGAGTTCCATAGGAAAAATAGTTATGTAATTTCCCTTATAAATAATGCGTTTGCAAACGCATGTAGCTAGTTTTTTTGATGTAATCTTGCTGTTAGTTCATGTACTGTGCCGTGACACTGGTCCTGTTGTTGTAACGAGAGGATCCTTCCTCTGTTTTGCAATATAACAAGAGTCTCTTTTATATGACTGTGTGAGCGTAATTTCGTACTGACAGCGTGTTAACCAAGGCCATGCAGAGGGTCCCTACTAGCTAAGGTTTCGTTTCTTTATTTCTGTAAAGTTTTCATAATCTGTTGTCTTATTTCCATTGTAGATATTTCGTAGTTTGTTCACCTGTGTATATTTCATATTTCAGTTATGGTTTTAATGTTTAATTCCTGTACATGATTTTCCAAGCATTGTATATTTGTGCTAACACTGATTAGTGTGTTTCAGGATAGGCTAGGCCCAGGCATTTTCATACAATTTTTGCAATAAAATAGTGACATGAGATTAGCCTCTCTGCTAACTTTCTTTTTCTTAGCTTTCAATTTCAGTTATGCTTTGATTTCAGTCTTATTCATTTGCTGTTGATAGTTAGTTTAGATATCAAATTCTTCATGTCATTTAACGTTATCTACAGAGCCATGGCTTAACCCCGAAAAGCTACTTGGTGAGCTATCGGATTATGAGTGAGGTGATTTGATTTTACTTTCATTTCTGCAATTAGATATCAGGTTCTTCATGTTATTGACGTTATCTCTAGAGCCATGGCTTGACCCGGAAAAGCTACTTGGTGAGCTATCGGACTATAAGTGAAGAGACTTGATTTTTTTTTTTGCAAGTAGATAATTTAGATATCAATTCCTCATGTTATTGACGTTATCTCTAGAGCCATCGGACTATAAATGAAGTGAATTGGTTTTACTTTTATTAGTTTGCAGTTTTTGATTTGTTTGAGTGTAATAGCTTAATTTTTATTTCTGTATTTAGATGAGCAACAGAGATAGTGATTTCATGATCAGTAGTTTATCATTTGTTTGATTTGAATAGCTGCACATTTACATTCTTGTTCAAGTACTAATTTCATCACTAGTATTGTTTTGAGATCCTCTGAAGTGTTAAGTTCTGGAAGTCATCATAAATGACATAATTGCCTTAAAATCTATATCCATACTTGCCTTCTAAAGTATTCTTGAAACTTAGGAATAGGATTTCCATTTGCATTAGGAGACAAACCAAGATAAAACCCCCAAAAACAAAATAAAATTGAAAACAATAAAAAGTAAGAAAGATGTTGTCTTGCACATATAGTGCACCACACTTCATCAGTTTACGACTCCCGGATTGATAATTAATGTAGCAATTTAGAACATACTAAATTGACTAAACAAATACTATCTAAATAAAGTTCAAAAATAGATTATAAAAAATATCTTGAGGAGGTTTCAAACAACCTTCCTCTTAACTAGAAACTAACTCTAAAAATAAAAGTAATTTGATGACCAGAGGTTATAAAGATGTCTTGCTGTTTTCCAGCTTTTCCTTTAGATCGCATATATCGGCCATTGGTTTCACTTGAGGAGGTGCCCCGAATTGCGTCCTAACCTGTCCTGCAAAAATGGAATCTGTGAGAGGTGGCATCATCCTTTGTGTTGAATTGAGTGAACAATTCAATGTCATAATTTGGCTGTGAGGTTTGACAAGGAATTGCCAATATGCCTCCCAGTCAGCCTTCGATAATTTTGTGATCACCTCCCTTTGGTTTTTCACCTTTGCCTTCCAGCTTTTATCCAAGTCATTCAAATATGGCAGTGACTTTGGGTTACCTTCTTTTATCAAGTTGGTAGTGTGCAAAGTGTGGTTGATTGCTTTTATTATATTTTTAGCCACTCTTACTGCTCTCGCTACTGCCAACTCTGCCTGCTTGATCCGCACATCCCAATCTGTGAACAATATATCCTTGTGTGTCTCTTCAATCTCGGGCAGATTAGCACTCCTTCCCTCTTCAGTTTCTTGCCATTCAATATATTCAAAGATCTTAGTATTTAAATCATTAAATTAAGTTCTCTGATCAATCGCCTTATTTGTTAATTGATCACTGGTTATCATATAAGGAGTGACATGCGATGTTCTCTGGCAGAATAGATCTTTCTATTTTGATAGAATGGAATTAAGCTCTAATGCCTTTTTGATGAATTCATCAACAGTAGGGACATCTTTATACTTTGCCATGGCTTCTTGCAACTGTTGGATTTGCATGATTTTTACAGAGATGTCCGCTTCATGGCTTATCTTTAGTACTTCCAAATTTTGCTGTAATTGGGCTATTTGTTCAATGGCTTGCTTGTTCACATTTGCTTTCTCAATTTCAAGCTGTTGCTCGAGCTGCACTATGTTTTCTTCCCTTTCCCTTAAAAAATAGATATCTCAGTGGCTTTATCCATGGTGGCAGTAGCATATGCCCTTGTAAATTGCAACAGTCTGGTCAAAATTTCAGCGAGATTGGAAGGAATATCCCTCTAGAATATATCCATCGACTCATTCCCTAGTGGGATCTTAGGCGTTTCCACTCTCCTTCTTTTCCTTTATCTTCTTACTACAGCCTTATGTAGAGGGATGTAGAATACATCTAAAGGAGGTATTTCAGTCACCTTTAGGATACTTTCAGATGTCGGCAATGTAGGAATGATTTATGTATTCTGGTGACTTGTCCCTTGCTCATGCATTGGCTCAGATTCTGAATTTTTCTGAGTTTGCAGTGGAGTATGATATTCTATGGTTTCCTAGACATCTATTGTCTTGGGAGTATCTTGGAGCTTTTTATTAAATTGGTCCCATTCCTGCTCCAAATCACTGGTTTTTCCTTCGGGATTGGTATCTTTAGTTAGGTCACTTATGACCTATTTTTTGGCTGACCTTCTGCTGGATTCCATTGTAGTCTCTATCTCTGGTGTCTTCCCTGTATCCTGGGCTGTGTTCACCTGAGATTCTATATGAGAATTTGGCCCTTCGTTGTTAATAGTTACACTGGGTGTAGGCTTGTCATCAGCTCTTAACAAATGCAATGGGATTGTCTCGAGCCTTTGATTTCTAAATTCCTGAAACCTTTCAAAATCATCAAGATTCAAATTTTCCTTTGCCCAATCGAAGGCTTGTTCGAATGATTCAGCTGTTTGTAAAAGATCTTCGAATTGTTGAGCTTCATGGACATAAGGTTTGAGCTTTAGTGTTGTAGTAACATTTTGTGCTACTTTTTCCAGGTCGAATTGCCTCTTAGGCAGAGTATGGAGCCCATGGCTCTCTAATATTAGTAATTCCTTGTTGGCATGATTGAAGTTTGCCAACGAAAAAGAACCACGTCGGATGGGAAAGGGTGGCCATAATGATTTTTTGTTATCTTTCAAGGTCTTTGTTAAACCTTTTCCCACATTTTGGTGGGCTATTTCTCTTTCTAATATCTTGTCGGAGACATATAAAGGGAGTACATGTGGGTCTACTATATTGCCATAAACCTCGTCTTATCATATTTGAACTTGTTCTCTAGGACTCTCCAGCCTTGAATCGTTTTGAAGGGTTCTTCATTCTACTTTGCAAACTTCGCCAGGAATGATTTTTCATATATGTCCTGAGGGTCAGGAAGATGATACATTTGTTTTAGATCTTCAGCTTTGAATGACCTCGTTAGCTCCCTCTTTGAGTTCCTAAATTTTCTATCTTCTATACTGAGATTTTCCACCACCCATCTAATCATATCAGTGTATGGGAGTATTTTAGCACTTGCTTCTATTCTGTGAAGAAAGGAGCAAGCAACATATTTTAATTGAACTCCAGAGGGTTTTGTTGAGTCCGTTTTTGCCTTGGTGACAGTAATTTTAGGCTGCTCATCTTCAAGCCTGTTGTAGATGACTTCCCTTGGAGTTGCTCCTCCATCGACACTATAAACTGTATCAGCAAATGCGGGCGACATTTCTAAAACCTCAGAGTGTGAAATGCTCTGTTGCTTCTGCTTTTTCATTACCTTCCACAATGACATATCTTTTGAAGCTTTCCTGAAACGAAAGATATATATCAGTGCATACAATAGAGGGCAATTAAGGTGGAGATCTCTTTGAAATGAATTTGAATCGTGGGAATATTTTGAATGCGATTTCTGTTTTAACTAGCCATAACTTGAAAACATCAATTCCTCTCCTTGAGCTACTAAACATTAATTACTCTGTCAAACCACTTAATATTTCATTAAAACTCAGTAACTTCCCACACTTCATGCCTTATTTTTCGCATCGCAGTTTTCAAATGTTGCCATATAACGTTTCTCGGAGATAATGCGAAATGCGATTGCAAAAATCGCAATATCGCATTTCGTAAATTTTTAAGGGGTGACACAATGGCATGTTGTATTAATTTGCAACTTGCGAAGTGTGATCGCGTGTTCTTAAAGTGTCGTGATCAGAAAATTGCAGTGGGGGCTTTATCGCATATCACATTTCAGGGTTTTCTTCAAGATGTTTATAATTGTCACATGGAAAACTGCGAAATGTGATTTGCGATAAAATTTCTAAGTATGGGTTGTATTCTAAGGTTTTAAGGAAATTTGTAGAGTTAGGATTTATTTTCAAAGCCTAAAATTTTAAAAAGGGTCCCCATTTATATGTCAAATATTAACTATTATTCCATATAAATGGGGGGGGGTGTTGTTACATAGTACAACAATTGGCGATTCAATTGGGAGAACCAGCTATATCTGATTGGTTTTTTTGAAATTTCTAAAACTTTCAAAATTAGAAGAGTTATAGGAATAATAATTACATGAGTTATAAACTAAACAACATTTCTCTGAAATCATAATCACTCGCTCAATATATTTAATCAACTACTTTACTCTTGTAGTGATAAAAATACAAATGTTTGCATGAGTCAATAGTAAGATTTAAAGAGATATAGCAGGTGTCTTCTACAGATTAGTTTTTTATTGTTTACTCATTTATCACAGATAGAGCCTCTACTGCCAGCAGGCATTCATAGCCTCGGTAGGGTTATCTTTTAACCAACAATGATTCATTGTCCCATCCGAAGCAATTTTCAGAATTCAAAATGATATTCATTTGCTTTCTTTCTCATTTAGACCTTGTTTTTTCCTTTCATGTAATTTTTCTTTTCAAGTTTCTTAAAAGACATTGTCTAGGCTTGGTAACCCAATAATGACAATGCCATTCACTAGTTGTAACTAAACTAAACAAGCTGGCTCTTGATGAGACCCCTTGTCCTTTGATTGATTAGATCATTGGCTATTACCCTGTTTTGATATGCAGTTTTGGTAATATCAGTTTAATTATTCCCCTATGATCATCGTAAATAAGATCTTAATGAGACTTATTATCTTTTAAGTTTTGCATATTTTAGAATTACACTGAAAAAAAGAAAATTTTATCGGATCGAGTGAATCATTGGCCCTTTTTAAGAGTTTTGGATGATAATAATAGAGTTTTGAGATACTCATCTGTAGAAAGTCCTTACTAGGTTACAAATTCTTTTCTTGACTGATAGCAAAACATCTATACCTTATAAAGATAAGAGCTTGTTCATATAATAAGTATTTTTAGCAAGGTCAAGTTTTTCCAAAGAAATAAGGTTCACTTTGATACTCAAATTCTCTAATTATTTCTTTAACTTTTCCTACTTATAGAAGCGAAAAATCAAAATATTATCAGAGACTTTATTTTGAGAAGCCAAAAGTAAATACTACTTAACCTTTATTTTCCTAAGAATGCTAAAGACAATATGATACAAAATTAGAAGAGATTGTCTTCTAGGAAAAGTATTTTTTCAAAATTTTCCCATTAACAAGCAAGGAATCAATTCTACCTGACAGGTTTTGTAAAAGAAATGTTGATGGACCAATTTTCTCAATGATTTGGAATGGTCCAAGCCATAATCTTTGGAATTTGGTATGTTTTCCCTTTTCCTCATGTGCTTTGTCTAATTTCAAAACTAGATCACCTACTTCAAAGGTTTTATGATTGGTAGAGGTTGTATTAGAAGAGGCTTTGACCAATTGTTGATGATGGGAATGGGTGGATTTAGTTTTTTCTCTTTATTCTTCAAGCTTAAGGATCTGAAACTGTCTTGCTTGAAGAGAAGAGGAAGGATTTTCATTAATATATTTCACTAGGGTGAGAGATGGGATTGTTATGTTTGTGGGGAGAACTACTTCTTTTCCATAAACTAAAGCAAAAGGAGAAGAAACGATTGAGGCCTTCTATGTAATTCTATCTGCCCAAAGAGCAAATGTCAATGCTTTGTGTCAATTCCTATGATTTTGGTCTATAGTCCGCTTGATGATTTTGATAAGGATTTTGTGTGTTGATTCAACTAATCCAGTACCTTATGGATAATAGTTGGATGAGTACTTCAATTTAAAACCTCTTTTTAAGGAAAATTATACCATAGTATTTCCAGAAAAATAAGATGCATTATCAAACATTAAAGTTGTGGGTAAGCCAAACCTGGTGATTATGTACTGATCAATAAAGTTTGTAATAATTTTTGTATTAGCTACCTTTAGTGGGATAAATTCTACCCATTTTGTGAAATAATCAATAGCTGTAAGGATGTACTTGTGCTGCTTGGAAGAGTTGGGAACAATCTCACCAATTATATATAATCCCCATTGTTCAAATGGTTGTTGGATATTTATTGGCTGTAAAGGGAATGCTAGTTTCTTTTCTCTTCCAGCTGCAGTTTGACAAGTTTTTCATTTTCTTGCATAGTCATGTGCATCCTTAAATAGTGTCGGCCAATAATATCCTGCATACAAGATTTTATGAGCTGTGGTGTTTCCTCCGAAATGACCTCCAGCTGGTCCATCATGTAACTCCTGAATAACCTTTTCAGCTTCATGTTTTTCAAGGCATCTTAATAATACTGAATCATAATTTTTTCTAAGTAATACATCATCAATTAATTCATACTGATTTGATTTCAACCTTGAAGCACACTTTGTTTTGTAATTGGTATGCATAGGAGCATATCCATTCTTTAAATAAAACTTCAAATCAACATACTAGGACTATGCATCGTTGAGGCTTACCTATGATATTTTCACTTCATTATCTTGGTATTCTTCTGTTGATAAGTGGGAATTTCCAGTTAGAATCCTGCAAAAACCTTGGCCCCTAACAATTTTAGTTCGTTGGATTTCTACATCATACTATTGAAGTGTAGTGACCCAATTGGCTCTTTTCTCCCCCACTTCTCTTTGAATCAACAATTGCCTTACTGCAGGGTAAGGTACTACTATTTTTGTATGAGTCTTGAGGAGAAAAGGTCTAAAATGTTTCAAGGTTTTAAAGATAGAAAAAGCTTGCTTCTCAACAACTAAGTAGTTTAGCTCGGCACCCTGTAAATTGGAACTGAAAAAAGAGATAGGTTCCTCGATGTTTTGATCGTTCAGTTGTGTTAAAACTGTTGCATATGATGTATCAGATGAAAATGTGTACAATACAAAAGGTTTAAGAAAGTCTGGAGTTGTTAAAGAAGGAGCATTGATAATGGATTTTTTGATTAACTCAAATGACTCTCTTTCATCTTTACCCCATTTGAAGACTGCATTCTTTCTTATCATTGATTGAAGGGGTAGAACAATCTGTGAAAAATCTGGAACAAATCTTTTTACAAAATTAATCTGGCCTAGGAATGATTGCATGGTCTTTTTATTATGTGGGAGAGGAATCTTTTCAATTTCTTGGATTCAATTAGGATCAATATAAATTCCTTTCTTGGACATTATGAATCCGAGAAGCTTGCCTTTTGCTAAAGCAAAGTATGACTTTTTGGGATTTAAAGAAATTCCATATTTCTTTCATCTTTCAAAAATACGCTTTAGGTCATTCAAATGATTGTTTCTATTCCTAGAGCAGTCTGTGATGTCACATAGGTAAATAAAAATTGATTTATTAAAGCAATATCCATGGGCGTTGAAATGTAGCACCTGCATTGATGAGTCTGAAAGGCATCCTCTAATAAGCATATGTCCCCCACTTGGTTCTGAATGTTGTCTTTAAAATTTTTTATATGGATCTACAAGAATGTGATTGTATCCTAAAAATCCATCTAGAAAAGACATTAACTCAGAACCTGCAACTGATTGCAATATTTTCTCCATGGTAGGCAAAGGAAAATTATCCTTTTGACAAGCTCTGTTTAAGTTCCTAAAATCAATACAAATCCTAATATCTCCATTCTTTTTCATGACAGGAACCATGTTTGATACCCATTTTGAGTGTCTAATAGGAAAGGTTATCTTTGCTTTTAGAAGTTTGTTTAATTCAGATTTGATTTGACTTTCAAGATTTGGATGAATCTTTCTAAGCTTCTGTTGATCTGGTTTCTCATTAGAGGTCATCGGTATAGTATGTTGAATTACAGAGGTATCATAGGTCTTGAGATCTGAATAATCCCAGGCAAAGACACCTTTATATGTTTTCAACAACTTGATGAATGATATCCTTTCTTAGGATGATAAACCAAGACCTATGTTGATATTTGAGGTTTTTCAGTTGTGCCTATATTATATTAGCATCATTATTAAACACTCTCCAATTTGTTACATTATCAGGGATGGATGGTCTAAAAATTAACTCTATAGAAATCCTATCTGGACTAAATTCCTCTGAAGGCATAAGCTCAAGTAAATCAACACTTGCATTTTGTAATCTGGGAACTGAAGAAATGTTAAAAATAGTAAAGTGCGAAGTAAGATTCTGGGCTAAGGATTGATAATGTTTGAGATGCCCAGAGACACAATGGATTGTGTTTCTTACTTATTTAATAACTATTTCACAGTCTCCATATACTTGCAAATACTTGACATCAAGGCCAATGGCTTTGTATAGCCCTTGAATCAATGCTTCATATTCTGGAGTATTGTTAGTGCATTGAAATTCAAGCCTCAAGACCAACATGGTTTTCTCTCCTTGAAGGTTGATTAAGATACATCCAGCACCTGCACCATGTTCAGACTTGGAACCATCAAAATAAAGAGTCCAAAATAATGAATTATATACAAGTTTATCAACTACATCTATACACTTGGAAGCATCTGTTTGTGAAAAAATTTCTATCTGAGATACTACAACATTATCCAGAAAGGGAGATCTTTGTGCATTAAAGGATCCCAAGAATGACTCAGCTGAGTAATTTCCAATGATATTATTGGTGAAAGCTATAGGTTCATTGCTTCCCTCGAGATCAGTGACTGTGTACTTCATGAATTTCTCACGGTCTACTCTGATTTGGTTAGGCTTACCATTGTATGGTAACCACATATGAGACCAATCAGTTGCAAAGTATCCATGTAATTTTTTGGACCAATCCCTACTCAGAATTAAACCATAAAATTTAGGGATATCAGCCACTAGAATATCAATTATCTGTGAAACCTTTGGATTAGAGGAAAGCCTGATTGAAACTGATATCATTTCTCCAAGTACTTCTACTTTGGTCCTGTCTAATTGAACTATGTGTACAACATATTTTTGAGGTGTAATATTTAATTTGGTGCACACAACTCTTGGCATGATGTTTGAAGAGGCTCCTGAATCAACAAGGAAATTATGGACGTTTATGTTGAAAACCTCATAAGTAAGAAGAAATGGAGGAGTATGAGAAATAGAACTATCACCTATCAAAACTAGGTTTGTGGGGTTTACTTTGTTTGAAGAGGCTCTTGAATCAACAAGGCAATTATGGACGTTTCTATTGAAAATCTCATAAGTAAGAAGAAATGGAGGAGTATGAGAAATAGATCTATCACCTATCAGAACTAGGTTTGTGGGATTTACTTTGTTTGAAGATGAAGGAGGCTTTCCCATATCTTTAGCAGCTTGAGTAACTACAACAGATGGTAAAGGAGCTACAGGAACTGCTTTTAATTCTCTAAGTAATATTTTCTGTTGTTGTTTGAGCTTAGTCAATTCATGTAATGAAATATTTTCTCTTGTCTTTTTCATATCTTCGACTATATTATATTCCACTGTATTCAAGATTACTAAAGTTTTGGAATTAGTTGGAGGATCTAATGGAATAGAATCAGTTTGAGTAGTCTTATATTTCTTACTTATTGTCTTCTTCTTTACAGGAGTAGCAACTTTCTGTTTTTGATTTGTAGTAGACGTGTCAGTAGAGGTTTTACTTCTTATAGTTACTGGCATGGCTTGTGCTTCCTCTTCAGTTGGAAGAATGAAGTCCCAAATTCCATTTAGCTCAACTTCTTCTTCAGTTTATGCTTCTGCTTCGGTTGGTGAGTCTTCTTCTGGTTCTTGATCGGATTCAGCATTTGAAATAGTATTTGGTGGTTAGGATGTAGAATAAGAATTTCTCTTGAATGGGCGAAAATATTTCTTGGGAGCAGATGATTCTGCAACTTGTTTCTTGATTTTGACCATTTCATTTGACATGGTCTTTCACACCTTTTGAAGGCCTTCAAGGTCGAAAGGGTCCTTTGGAGCTTTCTTTGTTTAATCTTCTTTGAATGTTACTTTCTTTGATTTCCTTTCTTCTATTTGTGACCTCGTTTCTAAGGCAATAATTCTTCTTTCCACAAACAACGCTTCTTTCATGTTTTCTACAAGGGTAACCTTATTGGCTCTATCTACAAAAATTGCGATATTAGAGGGAATGGAGGATATGTACCATTCAATTTGCACATCTACTGTAGGTCTAGAGGCAGCTGGGATTTTTTTTAGCAACTTGTTAAACTTGGAGTTGAAGTCTTTGATCCTTTCGTCTGAACTTGCTTTTAGGTTGGAAAGATCATTGATTAAAGATGCCACGGTTCTATCATCACCAAATTTTGCGAGAAATATTTCTTCAAAAGTGTCCCAGTTTCTTATTGAGCCTGCTGGAAGGGAAAAATACCAAGATCCTGCAGATCCCTGGAAAGTATAAGGAAACAATCTGATAACAACATCTTCATGTGAAACTCCATTAAGATTCATGGCTAACATAAAGTTATTCATATGTTCTTCTACAGGAATACCATCATCAATATTATACTTCGGTAGCCACTTTTTTGGGTTTGCTGGGAGAGCATTTGGATTAGCAACCAGTACAACACCAAGGTTTGCCCAGGGTTGAGCAGGTTGGTTGGCCATAACTTGTGTTGAAGGTTGTGAAGATGAGGAAACAGATCCAGAAGTAGATGGTGATGGTGAAGAACTTACTACTAGTAGCAATGCTAATTGTCTGAGTCAAAAAAATGGATTGTTGAGAAGAGGCAGATTGAGTAGAAATGAATGGAGGGAAAGGTGATGTGATCTCGCTGGTATCTGATTCATATTTTGATGTGGCAGCTCTCTTACACTGTGAATGAATTGGAAACTCAAAAGGGGTTACTCCAAGATTTTCACTTTGTAGTCGAGTTAATACACCAGTATCTCGTAATAGGGAAGTGACACTTTCTTCAAAATCTTCGGGCTTTTCAGTTTTCTCCGTAGAAATGGATATCTGTTCCAATTTCTGTATTAAGGAGTGAACTTCGGGAGATTCTGGAGTGTAATATGAAGAAGGTGGTTGTCTTAACACTTCAAGAGATGAGGGAGATGTTTCTACAACTTAAAATTTCTGATCCAGAGATTTTGAATGAGATCTAGAAGAGGTAGAAGTTGCGGAGGGGTTTTGACTCTTATGAATGTTTTTCAATTGATCCTTAGATTTATATGCCATTCATAGTCAGATGGCCCTCCTTCTAGTGCCAAAATGTTGAAGTCTCGGAATTTTGTTGCTCCAACATGGGGGATAACCATTTGGTTTGGAGCTTAAAGACAACTCCTTTTACGTTTGATGTGGTGGCTCCGACTGGGGATGATGGGACCAGTTTCCCAGAGTGCGTTTCAGAATGAGAATGGGTGTTTTTCAAATGATTGCAATAATAATAATGATAACTAAATGACCTATTCTAGCATGCAAATCTCTAGATAACTTAATCTAATATAAACTCGAGGTATTCTGTGCGATATGTGATCTAAAAAGATATCTGTTTGTGTTAATTTTAGGTATGTTCTATGCTTAGAGCAATTTATTTCAATTTTCACAGTTAGCTCAATATCTTTTCCATATTAGCAATCACATTAGCATTAAAGTAAACTGCAGATGGAACATAAACATAAATCACAAAAGACAAGCCAAGACAAGAGGACACAAGATGTGGTGCTAGCCAGAGACAAACCCCAATGTGGGGAAACCCTTGATCAATTCTTCTTATATGTTCTTCAATAGTTTATCAGAGAGACAAAGATAGTACATTTACAACGGAAGTCAACACTTCGACTTTCTAGATAAGAGAATCGATCATTTCTACATGATATTAGTTGAAGGCATGCTGCTTCAACTGATTCTCCAAGGTGACTCCTTCACTTGACATTGTGCTGCATCTCATCCATATGTTGCACCTCACCGTGCTGCACCATGCTGCACTCATCATCACAGTGCTGGACCTAGTGACCATGCTATGCACTTCATGTTGCTATTCCTGTAATTGTGCTGCTCTCATCACAGATCTGTACCTCATCCTCAGTTGCACCTGTCACTGTGTTTCACCCAATCATACACTCAAGGCATACTCAATACATCATCATCATCATGCTGCAATACCTTGTTGCTACATCATGCTGTTGTAATACTTCTGTTGCTACATCATGTTGCTGCAATACTTCTGTTGCTCTTATCAATGTCCACTTTGCTGCAAATGTATATCAGCCTTAGTTGCTTGCTATAGCTTGTAGCTTAGCAGAGCAGCTAGGCTATAGATACAGATTTATTCAAGCATACCCAAAATAGACCCTAGATAGCAGCTAAGCCCTCTGACTTCTAAACTAATGACAGCTGCTCCCAAATGTATCTTATCCATACTTTTGACTAGTAGGGAGATAGTTGTAGTTCTGGCTAGATGTGACAGTGTATGAGGACATCTTCATGTCTGAGATTAGGGCCTCTTTAGGCCTCCTTATTGTGGCTTGAGGAACTCTTCACCATGTGATTCAAGTTACTTCTAGTCCTTCCTTTGACACTATGCCTGTGCATCATAAGGCACAGTATGACTACGGCTTGGGCACTCTTAAATACACTTCCTTTTGACTACATCTAGAGCTATTTAAGATCTCCTCTTTCTAGCGTGTATGAATTCTTCTCTTGCTGCATAAAACCCTTAATGAACTGCAGTTAAGGCAACATAGATGCCTCTTTGAAATTGCGGATTAGATTGAGTGCTAGGACAGTAGATGGGAAACCTTTTAGGTAGCATATGATGGCTCTCTTTGACTGTTAGAGATCTTCTAGAACAACCTCCAAGTATTTCCATTATCAATGGCTAGGTTAAGGCTAGAGTCCTCCCAATAGGACTGCGGTTAGGGCTTGCATTTACAGTAGTATAAGAACCCTCTTTAACTGTGTCCTAGAACAGTTTGTTAGGGCATTTATTCTTGTTGTGTAGGAAGGTCACGTTTAGGGAAGCGTAGAACCTTTCTTAGAGGGTTGTCCTCCCTGCATTATGAGACCTTCCTCCTTGATTGCGTGAGCCTACTTCTTGCTGCGTATGAGACTTCCCCATCCGGGCAGCATAGAGCCTTGTCCATGACAACTTCTAAGGCATCTTCTATTAGGGCAACATATCACCTAGAGCACTCCTTCTAGATCCCATCTTCATCAAACCCAAAACAAAATGAAGAGAGATCACAATAGTGAGTGAGTGTCAAATGACTTAAAGTCCTCTTCTATTTACACTAAAACGTAGAACACAAGAGGGGGTTATTTGGTTGCTGGCCGACCTTGACGAATTGTCCCATAACACAAATAAATTCAAATCTCCATGAATACTTATCGGAATCGGATGATCTTTAGATCAATCCTACACTTCTCGATGAGAGAGATCCAAGAAAAATATCAAATTCTATTAATAAGATGACCCACATGGAGTTTGGCCCTAGTTTTCAATTTTAACACTCCCTCTCAACTAGGGATAACTCCATCCACTGATCCATATGTCCGACTGTACTATCTCTACCATCAGTGCCTTGCACTGCTCTACTATGCTCTGCTAAGCTCTACTTTGCTTTGCTCTGCTCTACTTAACCATGAAGAAGAAGAATTGATCGAGAATGTCTCATACCATTCTCTACTGGCCCGAAGTTAGTTTTATTGATCCTAGATCAATATCACAAAAGAGTGTCTCAAATCACTCATACTAATCCTAGATCAGTTTCATTGATCACAGATCAATGGAGGTCATCCTAGCATAGGGAGTACGTAGATACAATGATGCGTCCATCGATAGTACTACTGTGGTCCCTATCCTTATTTCCCTGCTCATTGATCAGATGAGGGGTACTTCCCATGAGTCCCAACCTGCATGGGTAGGATGCCTCGATAGGAGAACTAATCATCCTATCCATAGGAGAATGAATCATCCTGTCTAGTGGATGCCACGAAGAAATAATCAGCCTGACCTACAGGAGAACTAATCATCTTGTTCCATAGTTGCCACGGAGAACGAATCATCTTGGCCCACAGGAGAACTAATCATCATGTTCCACTGTCACCATGGGATGTCATAGGGGAAGGTTGAACCTTTTACCCTGTACATAGTGCACCACCGGGGGATGGTGAGTCACCCTGGGGTCACATGTCACTCCAAGAAGTACCCTGCGGCCCCCTGGAGCTCCCACAGCTCAATACATCATACTCGACCCTCATAAGAGGGTCTCTCAACGACTCCAAGTCATTCGGGAAAGTCACAGATTTGAACTTTCCCTGGGGCTTTGAAAAATGTCTGCGACCTGTACATCAATCTCAATGCGATGGAGCCTCCTCGTTCATTGACTTACCATATTCCAGATAAGGCAGTATCTGATGTCTATCTGCTGGAGCAATCATCGAATATGGGATTTCTCAATAATTGAATCCCCCCTCTGGTTGTCGCAGAGAATCACATTGGTATTCATCATGTGTACAAACAACTCACTAAAGAGCTTCCACAACTAGGCAACTTCATACGAGATCATACTCGTAGCTATGTATTTTGGTCTCAGCGGTGCTTATAGCAACCGACTTTTGCTTCCTGCTCATCCCTGATATCGAAGCAGAACCCAAAGAGAAACAACGCTGAGAAGTGCTCTAGTGATCCTCCACACTGCCTGCCCTATCAGCATTCGAATAATCATGCAGCTTCATATTTCTGACAATGTATCTCAATCCATGAGAGATTGTGCCCCGAAGATATCTCAGAAGATTCTTGGCACCAATCTAGTGAGTCTCAACCAAATATGAGCTCACCATGCTAACTACAAAACATATGTCCGGACAGAAGTTCACCAAGAACATCAATGCAAATGAGTTTATGAAACTCAGAGGCATTTCCCAAATCTGATCTGGCATCATCACCATATAACTTGTAAAAGTTAAGATCCTCGAGGTATTCACGGGCTTGCAGTTTACCATTCCACATCCGGAATCCAGCTCCCTCTCACTTCTCCAAGTGAAAGGGTTTGCACCTATTTGAAATAGGTCATCCTCAGAAGGCGCTGGTATGAGAGGTCTATCATCCACAACCTTCAAACAATGGTTTGGATCAACTTCACTCTTAGTGAATCTCAGCTTCATCTGACAGCTATCAATCCTCTCATACTATGCTCGGGGAATTTTGCTTCAAGCCATAGAGGGCTTTCTTCCACCTACATACGTGATATTCCTGATGATGATTCTCAAACCCCTTGGGTTGTTCCAAACCTGTGGACCTGCTACATGAGGGGAATGGTCCTCTTGTAAGATTTTCCTTTCGTACATCTTAGACATGTACTTTCATGCTCTTTTTAAATTCAGGCATCCCTGTCACCATCTGACTCACAGACCTCCAGTGCTATGTGTCAATGGACATGGTCCCCAGTGGACTTCCTACAACTTTATACAAACTTGAACTCAAAAGCATCTTTGAAAATTATATTTTAAAACACATACCTTTCCATCGATGAGTGCCACCTTGTAACCTTTGACTTCCATTGTCGAAATGGACACTAGGTTCTTCTTGCAATCAAGTACATAAAATAGATTATGTAAATGAATTGAGTTACCATCATTCAATTGAGGGGTAACATTCCCTACACCCTTTCTGGGATAGGTGGCATCGGCTCCAAGTATAATCCCACGATTGTTTCCATATCTACCAAATTAGAGAGTGCACCCTTCTATCCGATGAAGTGCCTTGAAGCACCACAATCAATAAGCCAGATTCCCAAAGAATATGAAGGAGAGGGCCAATACAAGATAACGCTTCTTTATCTTATCAAAAATAACATTTGATTCTTCATACCTGGGGTTCCTTGCTTTCTTTGAAGAGTTGGCCATTTCCTTGATGACATGTATTACCTGTCATTCCTTTGATCATTGAAGATGTCCCTGGAATGATTGTTATCTTCATCAAGAGATGTGTCTCTGCCATTCAGACACTCCTTTGCATAATGGCTGAACTTATTACAACCAAGGCATCTGCCTTTCCTTCTACCCTTAGATCCAGACTTCTCAATGAAGTGATCTTTAGGTAGGCCATCAGAAACTTCCGCTGTGACATTCTGATAATATTCTCTACTTTGACTTCACCCTCGGTGAATTTGAAGAGGGATGAGGAATCGACTGATCCTTTTGTCCTTTCCCAACTGTCTTTGGTGATTGCTCTTTCACTCTTGCTTGGCCATTGTCTTCACCTCAGCTTTGATACCATGTTGATTTTAGGTATGTTCTATGCTTAGAGCAATTTATTTCAATTTTCACAGTTAGATCAATATCTTTTCTAGATTAGCAATCACATCAACATTAAAGTAAACTGCAGATAGAACATAAACATAAATTGCAGAAGACAAGCCAAGACAAGAAGATACAAGATGTGGCGCTAGCCAGGGATAAATCCCAATGTGGGGAGACCCTTGAGCAATTCTCTTATATGTTCTTCAATAGTTCAGTGTAGAGAGAGAGAGATAGTACATTTACAACAGAAGTCAACACTTCGACTTTCTAGATAAGAGAATTGATCATTTCTACATGAGATCAGTTGAAGACATGCTGCTTCAACTGATTCTCCAAGGTGACTCCTTCACCTGACATTGTGCTGCATCTCGTCCATATGCTGCACCTCACCGTGCTGCACCATGCTACACTCCTCATCACAGTGCTGGACCTAGTGACTATGCTATGCACTTCATGTTGTTATTCTAGTCACTATGCTGCTCTCATCACGGATCTGTACCTCATCATCAGTTGCACCTGTCACTGTGTTTCACCCAATCATACACTCAAGGAATACTCAATACATCATCATCATCATGCTGTAATACCTTGTTGCTACATCATGTTGCTGCAATACTTCTGTTGCTACATCGTGTTGCTGCAATACTTCCGTTGCTCTTATCAAACAATGTCCACTTTGCTGCAAATGTATATAAGCCTTAGCTGCTTGCTATAGCTTGCAGCCTAACAGAGAAGCTAGGCTATAGATACATATTTCTTCAAGCATACCCAAACTAGACCCTAGATAGCAACTTAGCCCTCTGACTTCTAATCTAATGACAACTGCTCTCAAATGTATCTTATCCATGCTTTTGACCAATAGTGAGATAGTTGTAGTTCTGGCTAGATGTGACAGCGTATGAGGACATCTTCATGTCTGAGATTAGGGCCTCTTTAGGCGTCCTTACTATGGCTTGAGGAACTCTTCACCATGTCATTCAAGTTACTTCTAGTCCTTCCTTTAACACTATCCCTATGCATCATAAGGCTATGGTAGGACCGCGGCTTGGTCACTCTTGAATACACTTCCTTTTTACTGTGTCTAGAGCTATTTAAGATCTCCTCTTTCCAGTGTGTATGAATTGTTCTCTTGCTACATAGAACCCTTAATGAACTATGGTTAAGGCAGCATAGATGCCTCTTTGAAATTGCGGATTATATTGAGTGCTATGACAGTAGATGGGAAACCTTTTAGGTAGTGTATGATGGCTCTATTTGACTGCTAGAGACCTTCTAGAACAACGTCCAAGTCTTTCCATTATCAGTGGCTAGGTTAAGGCTATAGTCCTCCCAATAGGACTGCGGTTAGGGCTTGCATTTACAGTAGTATAAGAACCCTCTTTAACTGTGTCCTAGAACAGTTTGTTAGGGCATTTATTCTTGTTGTGTAGGAAGGTCACGTTTAGGGCAGCGTAGAACCTTTCTTAGAGGGTTGTCCTCCCTGCATTATGAGACCTTCCTCCCTGATTGCGTGAGCCTACTTCTTGCTGCGTATGAGACTTCCCCATCCGGGCAGCATAGAGCCTTGTCCATGACAACTTCTAGGGCATCTTCTATTAGGGCAACGTATCACCTAGAGCACTCCTTCTAGATCTCATCTTCATCAAACCCAAAACAAAATGAAGAGAGATCACAAGAGTGAGTGAGTGTCAAATGACTTAAAGTCCTCTTCTATTTATACTAAAACGTAGAGCACAAGAGGGGGTTATTTGGTTGCTGGCCGACCTTGACAAATTGTCCCATAACACAAATAAATTCATATCTCCATGAATACTTATCGGAATCGGATGATCTTTAGATCAATCCTACACCTCTCAATGAGAGAGATCCAAGAAAAATATCAGCTTCAATTAATAAGATTACCCACATGGAGTTTGGCCCTATTTGCCAATTTTAACAGTTTGACATGTGATAATAAAGATCATTTACGCATTAAACAGAGATGATAACATGTAAAGATAATTTCTTTGACTAAATAGTTAGTTAAATAAATGTATAAACTATATCGCATATATTAATGATCATATATGAAAATAAATACTTTCAGCTAGACATAATCTAGTAGTGAAATTAACACATAACATAAAGAACATATTCCATATATAATTGATGAAAATGAAATATTATCACTAATTAAACAAAACAAAACTGATCATACAAGATAAAAGTACCATATGTGTGAGGTTCTGCTCATTTGACTAATGACATAGATCAACTCCTTTCTTCAAATCAAATTATTCTCCAAGCATACAATAGTGCATCAACAAAGGAAAGTAGTTTGATAATCAAAAGTAATGACCGTGTTCCATAATTTCATCAAGGAATTCACAAACTTACAGAAGTGCATTCTTTGCAAATGTTTTTTATAAAATTCTGGACCCTTCTCTAAATGCATGAGAAGGGTATAAATACTATCTAACTAAAGTTCAAAAATAGATTATACAAAATATCTTGAGGAGGTTTCAAACAACCTTCCTCTTAACTAGCAACTAACTCTAAAAATAAAAGTAATTTGATGACCAGAGGTTATAAAGATGTCTTGCTGTCTACCAGCTTTTCCTTTAGATCACATATATCGACCATTGGTTTCACTTGAGGAGGTTCCCTGAATTACGTCCTAACCTGTCCTGCGAAAATGGCATCTATGAGAGGTGGAAACATCTTTGTTTTGAATTGAGTGAACAATTCAATGTCATAATTTGGTTATGAGGTTTAGCAAGGAATTGTCAATATGCCTCCCATTCAACCTTCAATAATTTTGTGATCGCCTCCCTTTGGTTTTTCACCTTTTCCTTCCAAATTTTATCCAAGTCATTCAAATCTGGCAGTGACTTTGGGTTACCTTCTTTTATCAAGTTGGTAGTGTGAAAAGTGTGGTTGACTTCTTTTATTATATTTTTAGCCACTCCTGTTGCTCTCGCTACTACCAACTTTGCCTGCTTGATCCACGCATCCCAATTCGTGAACAATATATCCTTGTGTGTCTCTTCAATCTCGGGTAGATTAGCACTCCTTCCCTCTTCAGTTTCTTGCCATTCAATATATTCAGAGATCTTAGTATTTAAATCATTAAATTTAGTTCTCTGATCAATTGCCTTATCTATTAATTGATCACTTGTAATCAGATAAGGAGTGACATGCGACATTCTCTGGCAGAATAGATCTTGATGTTTTGATAGAATGGAATTAAGCTCTAATGTCTCTTTGATGAATTCATCGAAAATATGGACATCTTTATATTTCGCCATGGCTTCTTGCAACCGTTGGATTTGCATGTTTTTTGCAGAGATGTCTGCTTCATTGCTTATCTTTTATACTTCCATATTCTGTTGTAATTGGGTTATTTGTTCAGTGCTTGCTTGTTCACATTTGCTTTCTCAATTTCAAGCTATTGCTTGAGATGTACTATCTTTTCTTCCCTTTCCCTTAACAAAATAAATATATCAATGGCTTTATCCATGGTCGCAGTAGCATGTGCCCCTGTAAATTGCGAAAATCTGGTCAAATTTTTAGTTGGATTGGAAGGAATATCCCTCTAGACTATATCCATCAACTCATTCCTTGGTGGGATCTCGGGTGTTTCCACTTTCCTTCTTTTCCTCTGTCTTCTTACTACAACCTTATGCAGTGGGTTGTAGAATACATCTAAAGGAGGAATTTCAGTCACCTTTAGGATAATTTCAGATGTCGACAATGCAAGAATGATTTCTGTATTCTGATGACTTGTCCCTTGCTCATCCATTGGCTCAGATTCTGAATTTTTTTGAGTTTGCAGTGGAGTATGATATTCTATGGTTTCCTGGACATCTGTTGTATTGGGAGTATCTTGGAGCTTTTCATTAAATTTCTCCCATTTATACTCCAAATCGTTGGTTTTGCCTTCAGGACTGGTATCTTTAGTTAGGTCACTTATGACCTGTTTTTCGGCTGACCTTCTGCTAGATTCCACTATAGTCTCTGTCTCTGGTGTCTTCCCTATATCCTGGGCTGTGTTCACCTGAGATTATATATGAGAATTTGGCCCTTCACTGTTAATAGTTACACTAGGCATGGGCTTGTAATCAACTCTTAACAAATGCAATGGGATTGTCTCGAGCCTTTGATTTCTGAATTCCTGAAACCTTTCAAAATTATTAGGATTCGAATTTGCCTTTGCCCAACCAAAGGCTTGTTCAAATGTCAGCTATTTGTAAAAGATCTTCGAATTGCTGAGCTTCATGGACATAGGGTTTGAGATTTAGTGTTGTAGTAACATTTTGTGCTACTTTTTCTGGGTCGAATTGCCTCTTAGGCAGAGTATGGAGCCTGGGGCTCTCTAAGCTTAGTAATCCCTTGTTGGCATGGTTGAAGTTTTCCAACAGAAAAGAACCACACCGGATGGGAAAGGGTGGCCATAATCATTTTTTGTTATCTTTCAAGGTCTTTGTTAAACCTTTTCCCATAGTCTGGTGGGCTATTTCTCTTGCTAATAGCTTGTCGAAGACATATAAAGGGAGTACATGCAATTTTGATGTACTTCCATAAACCCCGTCTTATCATATTTGAACTTGTTCTCTAGGACTCTCCAACCTTGAATCATTTTGAAGGGTTCTTCATTTTGCTTTGCGAACTTGGCCAGGAATGATTTGTCATATATGTTTTGAGGTTAGGAAGATGATACATTTGTTTCAGCTATTCAACTTTGAATGACCCCATTAGCTCCCTCTTTGAGTTTCTGAGTTGTCTATCTTCTATACTGAGATTTTCCACCACCCATCTAATCATATCAGTGTATGGGAGTATTTTAGCTCTTGCTCCTATTCTATGAAGAAAGGAGCAAGAAACATCTTTGAATTGAACTACAGAGGGTTTTATTGAGTCCGCTGTCACCTTGGTTACAATAATTTTAGGCCGTTCATCTTCAAGCTTGTTGTAGATGACTACCCATGTTGTTGCTCCTCCATCGGCACTACAAACTGTATTAGCAAATACGGGCGACATTTCTAAAACCTCAGACTGTGAAATGCTTTGTTGCTTCTGCTTTTGCATTACCTTCCGCAATGACATCTCTTTTGAAGCTTGCCTGAAACGAAAGAGATATATCAACGCACACAATAGAGGGAAATTAAGGCTAAGAGCTCTTTGAAATGACTTTGAATTGTGGGAAGATTTTGAATGCGATTTCTGTTTTAACTAGCCATAACTTGAAAACATCAATTCCTCTCCTTCAGCTACTAAACATTAATTACTCTGTCAAACCACTTAATATTTCATTAAAAATTAGTAACTTCCCAAGTTTCATGCCTTATTTTCCGCATCGCAGTTTTTGAACGTTGCCATATAACATTTCTCGGAGATAATGCAAAATGTGATTGCGAAAATCACAATATCACATTTCGCAAATTTTTAAGGGGTGACACAATGGCATGTTGTATTAATTTGTGACTTGCGAAGTGCGATCGCGTGTTTTTAAAGTGTTGTGATCGGAAAATCGCAGCGGGGGCTTTATCGCATATCACATTTCGGGGTTTTCTTCAAGATGTTTATAATTGTCACATGGAAAACTGCGAAATGCAATTTGCGAGTTAGGATTTATTTTCAAAGCCTAAAAATTTAAAAAGGTCCCCATTTATATGTCAAATATTAACTATTATTCCATATAAATGGGGGGGGGGGTTGTTACATAGTACAATAGATTGTTAGTGTTGGAATGAGGATTCCATTCCTATAAAATATAGTGTTATGAGCAACACTAGGCTCCGAGGAAAGCTTGGGCAAGGTCCCTAGAATCCTTAAAGTCTCTAAGTTTGATTGTTGCATAGAAAACAAACTTATATCTAGGGTCGCATCAAACCTTGGTAGAATTTGTATCCAAGCTAAATGCATTTTAGGAAAGGAAGATGTATTAGGGATTCCAAACATCTGGGCCATTTTCACTTGTTCACTTTTTTGTAAGTGCATCAGATTTAAGTTAACCCAAATGAATTGCAAGGAAGCAAAGGAAAAAAGGTTAATTATAGCATGGGACCCATTTGGGGATTGAAGGATTAGAGCTATATTACGTTGTAGGTAAGATCTATGCAATTATTTGGAGTGGGGCCCATAAGAGAGTGCATTGACATGAGGCCAGATTACATATCGAGAGGCCGATGTATCCAAAAATTTGGGACATCCGGGGGTGAGGGGAAAATGCAAATGCATGTAGCCTCGAATGTTGTATAGAGCTAGATTCCGTAAGTAGCTCAACATTATCTAGGGTGGGTGCTATATAGTGGGGTGAAGTGCATGGAGTTAGATAATTTAGTTTGTGAATGTCTTCATACATCTGAGAGGAAAGGCTTGGCTTGATCCTACAAAACGCCTAGATGGTGGGCCACGCTCGAATATATTTGTGAGATGTTGGAGTCTAGGTGTCTAGGGGTCCAAGGATTTTTCCACATTGAAAAATTTATATACACCTAGATATCCCCTAAATCGAATAATAAAGGAAATTCATTATTTTCACGAAGAGGTTGGTCGTAGTGGGATTTAGTGGCTATGCTAAGGTGGAAAGTGCCACGAGGGTTTAGAAAGGTTTCATGGATCATCTGAAGTGCCAGGCTTCTGACATGGTGCATTTCTACAATGACACAAGTAAGGTAGAAATGGCCATTTGGGGGGTCAAGAGGATGTTTTTTGTATGACATGTGGCACCATTAGAGTATGCCACGTGGTAGGGTGACATGACCATGATGTCAATGTGACATCAACAAGACACAAATGTAAGGGTGACATGGATATTAATGGGGAATTATGAGAGGTATAGTCACTTAAGCAGAAAATAGAAGACCCCTCCCCCATTAACTATAGAAAGGAAGGGGTTCTCACAACTAATATAGGTCGTTGATATATTTAGGCCAATCACACGATGGCTTGAAGTTGTGAAGGGTTAACCATTAGCCAAATGGATGCCACATGGAACTTCTTGATTAGTTAAAATTTTAAGGGGCATATATTTCAATCCAATGATATGATTGGGGTAAAAATTATATTGCTAGAAATATCTTTACGAGATGAACACGATGAGGTTGTCCAAATTTAGTTCTACAAACTTTGGTGTAGAAGGAACTTTGATAACCCCATCTCCATAGTGAAACCATGGAGGTTGGGTTAGTTAAAAGTAACACCTCCCATCAACTTGGGAACTCCAAGGGGATGTGAGGGAACATTATAGAGTGGTATCAGAGTGAAGGCTATACATTAGACCTTTGAATACATGACTTGGCACTTTGCTACATAGTGTGGTATCGAAAAATAATTTTTTGATGTGAGCAAAATGTGTGTTTTTTGTAGCATTATCACTGATGACTATGTGTTGTATGCATGTATTGATATCATAGTTGTGAAATTATAGAAATGAAATATTTTGATATGTTAGTTTGTTTTCTAATTGGAATTTAAGCTTGCAGGTGTCATGGTTTCTAGTCTTGGTAAAAGGTTGATTTCAAACTTAGTGACGAATTGCATATAAACATACTAATATGCACTTTTGATTGCTAGGATATGTGGCTAACATGAGTTCTATATGTGTGAACAACAACAAATCAACATACATCAGGCCAATATGTACAATGTTGGCATGGCAAGTTAACGAGTCAATTTGTTTATGATAATACAACTAACAATTCGGTGTGTGTTACAATACATAAGAAGGCCCAATTACAATAAGAAATCAAAGGATGCATATTATTATGGTATAACACAACATGGACCAAGTCCATCATCAGCAAGATAGGTAAATTTCCCTTGATATAATAGAGACCTTCAGGAGCATAAAAGTTTAGTTGAAGAGTTTCAAGGAAGAGAATGAAAGGCTCATTAGAAAGAAAGAAGAGCAAGCAAGGCTAGACACAATACTATTAAAACACCTCTCATACATGCAAGGGTTGTTGCAACAATCATCAGTGTATGTACATATAGAGGAAGGTCATGATGACAAGTACATAAAGGAACATTATAAGGTTGGAGAGAAAAAAAATTCATTTTTATGTTGGCACTGTGAAGAGGCACATTTGAAGAAAGATTCCCCTAACATATAGCGAAAGAGGAAGAATTTTTCATGTGAATTCCGAGCACATGAATTAGTAATTTGTAATATAGAAAGAGATGAGGGAGCATCCCCTCAAACTCTCTTAAATAGTGAAAAGTTTATTTTTTAACTATTTAGAGGGATGTTGGAATTTTGAGGTTGCTATAAACCTTGGAAAGGACTCTGACTAAATTTATTTGCATATATTAGTGATGGATACATTGAACACTAGAAATCAAGGGATTGAGTTGTTGTGGACTATGTTGTAGAATTTTCTTTGAAAAATTGACCCACTATTTTTTTTGAGTTTTTCCAGAATTCTTCTAGCTTCATTAGATGTATTCAATATGTTTTAGCCCTGTATTATGAATCAAATATTAAGGGCATATCTCACTGGTCTTACTTTTGGAGGATTCCTTCATACTAAAGAGAAGGATTACTAAACATATTTCAACTAATTCTTTGAAGTATTTTAGGTGTTTAATACTCTCAAGGATCCTTGTGCAATGTTACTTTGAAGTTCATACTCTGGTGTAAAATCATGGTGCACCGAGTTGATAATGTCGTTGGCCTTTTGGCTTCAAAGGCAATCTTGCTATATATGGGAGTTGCAAATTTTAAATCGTCTTTTGCAGGACTTTTATAAACCCATCATATCTATTTCCCCTATATTCAAGTGGATACTTATGATGCTTTTGTAAGCCTATAAATTCATTTTAAGGAATTTATATTATATAATAAAATTTTATTATTATATAATATAAAAGAGCTTTATTTTATTATAAAAGTGATTAACACACATGTATGTAAAATGGCGGCCTTTTATTCTTACCAACACATTTGATCGATGTTTGGAATTGAATAACAGATCACCCACTCCCCTCCCGCCATGCTCAAAGTTTAATTTGGTGGGGGGGGGGGGGGAATCTGCAATTTCTTGTTTTGTCAAAACTGCTATTAGGTACATGACACATTCAGGTGAATAGCAGACACCCTTTCATTAAACCATATACAACCAACACCCCCCTCCACTATTCCGATCATGGTTTTAGTAATACCACTGATTTGAAATTAGAATAGATTGTTAACGGAGGATCTCAACTATACATGCATTCATATAAATGAAATTTCCTACATAATGCATGAAGCAACCATAGTCTTCCTTGGAGATACCTCTATTTTATTGAAAGAAATGGTTTATTCAAGGTTGAGTATAGTTTGTGTGGCCATGGTTACTTATGCATATATTTTTCTAGTATTGATATGTTGTGAAACATTCAAGTTCATGATAAAGTTCGACTAGATTCAATTTGCTCAAATGAACTGGTTGATCCAGTTAATCTTACAAAATTCCAGCTGAGACTCTGATCATTTGGAATTTTGTGGCATTTATTGTCTAATAGTGGCCTGTGGGATAAAATTATACATCTAAAATATCTGAGAGCTTACTCAACGGAATAGTCAATAAGCGCGGGACCAAGCAAAGAGTGATTTTATTATGGTAATAGTTTTAGTTTTTTTTTAGAATTATGAGGAGTTTGGTCTCATTCTATAATGGATGTAATCTCACATTCTATGGATACAGATTGCAAAGGAATCTCAGCGAAGGCCGACTTGCAATAGCTAGTGTGATGTTCAACTGCTAAATTTTGAAGAAATAGTCTAGAATGATGTTTATCTGTTTGTGAAAGTACAACTGGGAGGCCAAATGACAAAAACAAGAGTTGCCCGAAATTGAGGCATGATTAATCTCCTTTTTTAAAAAAATAAGGATTTTGTTTTCATGGTATCAATTTCAGAAGTAGTGAGAGAGCTTGAATGCTGGACAATAATTTCTTGGATAAATTTGATCTCTCTGGTGTTCGCTCAACTCCTACAAAATTTCCCAAAAAAAAAACGTATTGATATTAATGTTGATGGTATTTCAATATTTGTTATGATTTGGGCAATGATTAGAGGAAAGAATACATAAAGTTTAGAGCCAACACTTAAGCTGTAAGATGACAAAAATGACCAGGTCCAAATTGAATTTTTGTGTGCGAAGTAAATCTGCTCATGACTATATATGATGGAAAATTTGTTGGATGTTTTAAGTTGAAGATTAAAAATTTGTTTAGGGAATATTGCATATAGTAGCATCTATAGGGTTTTAGATGATATTGTGACACCAATCCTTACACCAATTACTAGAAGCCTCAGTTTGACAAACTTTAGAGTGGGTTACAGGGGTCTGAAAGGATGCATGAATGAGATATTAAAATCTATCTAGCACATTTAGGAAGAAGGTGACATGTATCTGTAACCAGACTCAAAGCCTATGAATGGTCAAAGCAAGTAAATTATAATCCAATGGAAAGAGTACTTTCTTCTTATAGAAAATCATCAAAGTAGTGGTTAGCTACTCTGAATAAACTAGGTTAAATTCATTTTTGTGGTAGAAAAATGGTAGACTAAGCATAATAAAGTATTATGATTGATATCTTTTTGTAAAATATCAAATCTCTAATTGTGTTTATCTTACATGAAACAATAGTTGCTATAGGAATGTAAAAGAAGAAGGAAGATACGGTGAATAGCCCATTTCAATAAATTGCAGCAGATGGCCATTCATTAGCCTAAATGAGAAAGTTATAAAATGAATTCCTAATTTACAAAAGTGACAAAACATTGTAAAAAATATTTGTGGCAAAGGACCAACAAACATAAGATTATTTCAATATTTTTTGGACACAAATATAACAGTCAAAGGGACAACTAGTTAAATAGGTGGCACAGTTGACCTTATTTAAAGGGAGGTTGACATATTTTCAGAACAATTTCAATATCTTCATATTTGCAGGTATTAGATCAACAAATAGTGAATCATTTTCCACAATTAAAGGCATAAGATTTTCAATATTTCTTGCGAAAAATTATAGATTTTATTTTTTAGTTAGTATTGTTATATTTTTATTCCTAAAGGTTGCAATAGTTTGTAGCTTGGGAATTTCTTATAAATATTATGATTTATAAAGTAATAAGGGTTTGCTTTTGGGAACCCAAAGACTTTTATTTTGTAAGCCTAATAATTTCAAAATTTAATTAAAGGCTTTTGGCTTTAGCTTATAACAAAATGTGTTTCATACATAAGTGATTTCCTATATTTCATTATTTATTTCCTCATATATTTTGAAGTTGTGTAGATCACTAGGAGAGGCTAGGAT